>JAODXP020000033.1:10968957-10986457 GCA_027497455.2 Sardinella longiceps | reverse complement strand
GGAAACAGATGAACTGACTGTAGTTCTTTGATATTCATATTCCCTCTTCTTTTTTTATCCCTTCCCAGGACCTCTTTGTTACTTCACAATGGCAGCTGCTCCTACGGTAACCGTCACCATGATGCTGGTTGTCGTCATGGCGTTTGTTGCGCCAACATGTGGAATGAGTAACGAGCTGGACTACGGGACCTGGAACTACAGGGAAGGAGGTGAGGGGGGGAAATGTGGAATTCTGGTTCAGCAAATGTATTAGACTGATCTAGCTACAGTAAACATTCTCATAAAAGGTAGAGTCTCCAACTTTAACCATTAAAGGGTACTTTGCCACTGTTTGAGGTATCCTTTTTTTATCAGAGAATTTGTTTTAGTACCATGTCCAAATGAATTTGGATGACTTATTTGGATGATTTATCCACTGTGGAAAGGTGGATAAATGCAAGTGTTATTGCCACCAGCCATCCAGGTTTATAGAAAACCTAGCAACCAGCAAGATATTGCTCATTTTTTGCTATCAGACATCCATGGTGTCCCTTTACAGCAGTCTCTAGCCGTTCTCATTAGAGGTAGAGTGTCTAACTTTAATCTCTAACCATTCTCATTGAAGGAACAGTCTTTAGGTGTCATCATTAGAGGCGCAGTCTTTAACTGTTCTATTTAAAGGTGGGGTGAGTGATTCTTGTTGTGTTGTTAAGCATAGCTGGCCAAAAACTTACCCTTTGCCTCCTGAGGCAAGGAGATTTTCATCTGGGACTACTTATGGCTCGGTCCCTTTTGTTCAGAGACCTATTTGCAAATACAAGCATATTGAAGTACTTTAAATTTAAAATATACAAACACAGATGAGGCTACCGAATTACCATGCCAAGTGGCTGGCTGGTGACTAAAGCCGTCCGCATACCGGCTCCGACAGCATTGCGTAGCACTTGCGAATCCATCAATTTCGCAAAGAATCTAGCCCCGTAGTAGCATGAGAAATAACAATGGATGTCAATGACGGCTTCGACGTAATAGACTTCAATCGTAATTCACAATCGACGGCGGAAGAGTTTGGCGCTGGTGTGCGGGGTTGCATTAAAAACAATGGAATAGAATGTTGGTGTGCTCAGTACTGTGTCGGAGCCGGTGTGCGGTGGCCTTAAAACATCAATTCATCACAGTTTCATTCATCACCATCTTCCCTAACAGCAGATTCAGACCAAAACCGGAGCATGAGCAGTGCAGGCATGGTTTGGGTCTGTTTGCGTTTAGAATGCAAGTTACACTGCACATGTGCAGATCCCGCACTGCTCCCACGCTGTTTTTTTTTTTTTTTTTTAAATAGAAAGGAGTTCTATTTTCTTCAAGCTCAGTGTCCCTAGATTTGAAATGCAGAGCTTGGGCAGCCTGTTCGCTCAGAACACTGCATTATGGTGTGAATGCAGAAACACACAGGCACCGCGAACGGACAGCTTACAGATAGCACAGCTTATGGACCGCAAAAAACACACAATTTCTGTGTGAATTGGGATTAAGACCTATCTATTTTAGTCAACAGACATCTGTATCATACTCCAGGTGAACATGCTTTAGGTATGCTACTGTCACTGTCTGTCTGTCTGTCTATCTGTCTGGGGTCCAAAAGCTGATTTTCTCCAGAACCTTCCTCAGTGTTAAAAGCATCCTCCTCTTTCGCCATGACCCAAAAACATCTCACTCTGAGTGGATGTGCAGTCTCTCTCCCACATATACGCAATGTTTTGACACACACACACACACACACACACACATACACACAATGTTTTCACACACACACACACACACACACACACACACACACACACACACACACACACACACACACACACACACACTTTTGACACAAACACACACACACACAAACACACGGTAACATTACACAAAACACACACTCGAAAGGCTCTCCGAACCATAAAAGCATGCACACACAAAAAACAGCCTCTCATAACTACACAGAAACACACACACACACACACACACACCAGCCTGTCATGACTACACACACACACACACACCAGGCCTTTATAACTACTCTCTCACTTTTCCTTCTCTCTCTCTCTCTCTCTCTCTCTCTCTCTCTCTCTCTCTCACTCTCTCTCTCTCACACACACACACACACATACACACACACACCAGCCTGTCATGACTACACACACACACACCAGGCCTCTCTCTCTCTCTCACACACACACACACACATAAACACACATACATACACACATAAACACACACACACACACACACACACACACACACACACACACACACACACACACACACACACACTCACACTAATCAGAAAATAGGCAGCAGCACAGTCTGCGGCCCGGCTCCAGCCAATAGGCTTCTCTGTCAGCGAGTCCTGAGGGGACACCCGTCTGACTTTACGGCCGTATGATCTCAGATCCTCGGAAAGCTGACTTCTGCTCCAGCACAAAGCACACAGCCACACACACAAAAAAAAACACACACACACACACACACACACACTGACTTATGCTCCAGCACAAAAGCACACAGCCACACAAACAAACCTCTAAAGCCAGGCAGTTGCTATGTAAGGAACCAGGGCCTAGTTGGTATCTAAGTGCTATTTCAGTGTGTACTACTCTTTATCTGTGTGTGTGTGTGTGTGTGTGTGTGTGTGTGTGTGTGTGTGTGTGTGTGTGTGTGTAGGTGGGTTGATTTAGAGCTGGCTGTAGGAGGCCAGGCCAACCAGTATAAACTATTATAGTTGCTATAAACCTACTCTTTTAGGTTGTGTGTGTGTCTATGTGTATAGGTGTTTGTTTCTTTGTTGAGCTAATTTATGGGCATTTGTTATAGCTGCGGAACTATCAATATAGCCAGTGTTTTAATGCTAATTAATGATAACGTGAAGTGTATAGTGTAAAATAATGTTTTTCTTTTTTTTATTCTTACCTGTTCATGGAGAATGTGTTCTTTCATCAAAGCAAACTATGACCGTTTACCTAGCTTATTTTTTTATATAGAATGTTTTGATATTAAAACAAAATATATATAGGCCTATATGTATGTGTGCATACATGGATGCCGGTGGATGTACTGTTAATATTCATGCCTATTTGTAGATCCACACAATCTTTGGAAGTTTCTCCTGTCCTTCAACTGATTACCATAATGATGACTGCTGTGAGATTTTTTGGATCTGTAATGGGTCAGAGTTTTACGGGTTAGGGTGACAAAGAGCTTTGTTTGTGTGTGTATGTGTGTGCATGTGCATGGACTATATGTTTTTACTTGTCTTGTCCTAAGGGACCCCTTGAAAACAAGATGATTTCATCTCTAGGGTAATCCCTATAATAAAATTGTTCAAATATGTTTGTTAGCAAGCTTGTAAGTGTCTTGCCCCTTTCCGGTAGCTCCATGGGACCTTTCCCAACAATAAAAATGAATGGTGGTCAATGCAAAGCTAAAAGTTATTTTCTGGTTCCCTTTTAGATGTACCATGAAATTCACATAAGTTGTTAACCATTTTTAAACATCATTTTCCACATTGATACCTAAACACTTTTCGAAAAATTTTGAAACGTATGCTTAGTTTAGTGTGAGGCCGCTCAACAGATTACACTCTCATCGGAGTTAACAAACATCACTGTCGACAATAAGGTTAGCTGGCATGCTAGGCTAGCATTGCTAGGTAACGGTTTCAGCTTGCTACCAAACAAGAAACCTTAGGCTAATCCACGATTCATGGCGCCGACTCATCTGACAGGGGTCATGCAAGAAATATAGTCAGTAGCAACCATTAAGAGATAGACTTCAAAGTTATCCATGGGTTTGGCTGAGCATCTAGCCTGACAAGCCACACTATAACGTAAAACATATAGTCTGGCCATGATCGATACACCCTTGGGGCAGAATATTTTAAAATGCCTTGTGATGGTTAAAACCGAGCCGATCCAAACAACGATAAGCCCACATGACGACTCCCTGTCCGCATAGAGCTTTGTGATTGGCTAAACACCACAGATGTCTGCGTACAGCCTATGACTCATGGTTAGACATACCCGCTGAGCAGATCAATTTGCTACCGCTGGAGTATGTCTAAAGTTCTAGACCACTGAGCATCATGATAACTCCAGAATATTGTTTCACAACATTATATGATAGTCAGGCCATAAATAGTCAATAGCAGCTAGACATGCAGGGTTGTTCAAGTCAGAGGATGAGGTCGGTCGTACGGGTCAATGAATGGGTGCAAGGGGCCATCATGAGATTGGGTCAGTCCCAGGGCCTCTCAGTTGGAGGGAGTTCAGCCTATCATGGGTCTCCCGTGGAATTAGATTATTTGGATTTCCACTCTTGTGTGAGTGTGTTTGTTTGTATTTGTTAATTTGTTTTTGTGTATTTGTTTACTTTTTTTTAAGTTTACTTAGTTTTGTTTCAGAGCCAGTAACTGTTTAAGTGCCAGACCAGTATTTGTATAGTAGTATTAGTAGAATTTTTTTAACTTGTGTGTGTGTGTTTGGTTTTTTTATTGTTTGTGTCAAACCTCTACTTGCGTAAATAACCAACAAACCTTTTCCTCTGACCGGTCAACGTCAATCAAATTATATTTTCCAGTCGTCTGACTGTCTGATGACTTCCCATTACCATGACCTTAAGGACCAACCCCCCCCCCCCCCCCAACCTCTTCCCCTTTAAACAATGTTTACTAACAAGAGTAATGAGTGACACCATGCAGTTGTCTATTGTATGTGGATAGGCTGTAATGGGTTAATGAGCCACAGGTTGTTTTTCTCGTGTCTTCTGTAAGTTTAATCTGATTTAGCCTCTCCATAGCTGAATAGCACTGTTGTCTTCTTTGTTTTCTTCTTTTCCTCTCTTTCTTCTTGAGATACACTCCACACACACACATACACACACACACACACACACACACACACACACACACACACACTCCACTTCTAATATGTCTGTGTGTGTTTGTGGTTGTCACGGCAGCGGAGAGCGTGGATGTGAACCACGTGCGGAGTGTCACGCGGGTGCTGGACTCCTGGGGCAAGAAGATCTTCAACGAGATCAAGACCCTACTGCACTCACAACCCAGCACCCTGCTCCCTGACTACTCCAGGTGTGTGTGTGTGTGTGTGTGTGTGTGTGTGTGTGTGTGTGTGTGTGTGTGTGTGTGTGTGTGTGTGTGTGTGTGTGTGTGTGTGTGTGTGTGAGAGAGAGAGAGAGAGAGAGAGAGAGAGAGAGAGAGAGAGAGAGAGAGAGAGAGAGAGAGAGTTAAGAAAAACAGCCTTTGCTACACAGGTAATTCACTAGTATAAAGAATTATAGAGGAAATTCAGAGATCAAGGCTATACCATTTCTATTCACTCTTGCATGAAAATGTAATGCTGGCAGTACAGTATGCTAGGTTGCTAGCAAAAATAAAGCTTGTCAAAGGACTCAAACCAGATAACATCTCATGTCCTGTCAATCTTCACTTTCCTTTTGAAGTAAAGACAAAAATGTCAAATATATCATAATGCTATAAGATGATGCAGATAACAGTAAGATTAAAATGCATTAAGTATTATGTTCAGCAGACTTAAGTGAACACTAGTCGACTACTAGTGTATTGAGTTTTAAGGATAGGATCCCCTAGGCTAAATTTAGGGTACACTAGCAATGTACTCTAGTCATGATAGAAATCTTACTTCCAGTAAGTACATAGAGGAGATTCAGAGTCCATGGTAATGCTAGAATAGTGAATTTGAGACATTCGTTACAGACACACATGTATTTCCGTTCCTTTTTGCAAACACAGTCACACACTAACATATAAGGTGCACGCACACACGGTCACACAGTAACACAAAATGCACTCTCTCACACACACTAGAACTGTAATAGACACACACGCACACACATACTGAACAAGCACACACTCACAGTAACGCATAAGGAACATTCACACTCACACAGTAAGGCACACACACACACTCACACACACTGTCTCTCAATAATCTTTTTCTATGCAGATGTACAATTACAGCCTGTCCTACAATGCTCTCTCTCTCTCTGTGTGCCTGTTCTGTTCTGTCACAAATATGCACACACAAACATTCTAACACTCCTACACATACCCGCCCCCTCACACACACACACACACACACACACACACACACACACTCCCCTGAACTTCTTCTTCTCTCCTCGGCCTCCCATAGGGTCCGCCCTCTCTCCGAATCCCTCAACGACCTCTTCCGAGAAGTCTTGCACTTGCAGAGGCGCATCACCGACCTCAACCATCGCCTAGCAACCCTGGAGCCCGTCCTCCGTCGCTACGGATACCGCACGCGAGGGGAGGTGGAGATGGAGATGGAGAAAGAGGAGGAGGAGGAGGAGGAGGACGATGACAACAACAACGAGGAAGAACAGCAGCATCGCCACCACAACCACCACAAGCAGCATCAGCAGCAAGGAGACGAAACGATGATGCTTCAACAACTGGGGAAAGAGGGAAAAGGGAGAGAGAGACGAAGGGAGAGCGGAGGAGGAGGAGGAGGAGAGAGAGAGGGGGTGAGCAGTAGGGCGCCCCTGCTGGCAAACCAGGGTGGTGCGCACAATGGTGGAGGAGTCGGTGGAGGGTTGGGGGGCCGCGTGGCGCGTTACCCGACCCGCAGGTACACCGTCAGGATGGTGCGGCCTGTGAAGAGGGTGGTGCGCACGAGGAGGGTGAAAGTCTATAAGGACAAGGATGGGAGGATGAGGGTGCTGGAGAGTGACGGTGCGGAGAGATAGAGAGAGAGGGGGAGAGAGAGAAGGAGGGAGTGTGGAGAGCCTGAGCAGCAGAGTATGTGTGTGGGTGTCTGTGTGTGTGTGTAAGAGAGAAAGCGCAAGAGGGAGAGATACTGAATGTGTGTGTGTCTGTGTGTGTGACAGAGAGAGAGAGAGAGAGAGAGAGAGAGTGAATATGAGTGAAACTATGGAGAGAACGACAGGGCAGAGAGACTGAAGGAAAGAATGACGTCTTGCAAATATTGTATTCTGTCAGAATTCTGTATACAAAAACTATTCTGTACCTACTGTGTTATATACAACTATTATGCCTATTAAACATCCAAAACAATTGCATGCACATTCTGAAAATGTATGGCTAGGCCTTAATGTCAGTCAGCTTTCGTACAGACATACGCTTAGGTAGTACTTAAAAAAGAACAGATGCTTGCGAGCGCAACAAGGCAGAGCACATAAGTTTCTTCTTACAGTAATGCACCACTGACAGAGAGGAACGATTTTGAGGATCGCCTCAAATGATGTAGCCTATCAAGACTGTTAAAATGATAAAACATCGCCTCAAGGTGTCACTGTTTCCCCATTCTAGGCACAAAAACACAACCTGTGAGGTCCCCGACGGCTGTTTAAATCTGCGGATGATTGTTTCAATTAGTTGAAATCACAGTAAAAGTGTCTGAATTGCCGTCATGTGGAGGCTGATAATTTATCTTGATTATAAACACACAGGATGCTTGCGTGGCTGCTGTAGCCTGCCTATACATTGTTTATAGGGGCTATTTAAAGAGTTAGTGCCGGAAAAACAACTTGGCCAGGTGTTGTCTAGTCTTCTAGCCAGCTTCTTGATATTTTGTGATGATCTTTTGCGTCTTGTCTCAATTCGACAATGTCCTCATTAAAACTTTACATATCAAAGTGCTCAGCCATGTCTCTGCGGCAACATCTCTCTCTCTCTCTCTTACACCCAACTTCCCCTCTCAAGGCCAATGCTTGTCACCCTCCTTATTAAATTCTCTCTCATTCCCTCCATCACTGTCCTCTATCCTTCTGCATGACATCCATTCGCTTTCTTTCTTCCTCTCAGAAAAGCGGCATGCATGCCTCTACCATCCCTCTCTCCTTCTCTGTGTCCCTCATTTCTTTTCGGCGATCTGCATCCTTCTTCCACCGCCTTCTCTCACCCCATCCTTCTCTCTTTTCTTCTCATCCGTGGTGTGTGTGGGCGTTGGGCGCGCGCTGTTCTTTCCCTTTCTGTATGGTGTGTTGATTCATTGTTGCATTCAATCCACCAAGACAGTGAAAATATACAGTACAAATCCTCTTTCCGAAGCCTACCCCTCCTCTCCCTCCCTCTAAAGACCCAGTTGCTAGGTAACAGTTAATTGTCAAGAAGTAGTTACATGTGTTGCAATGTAGCTTACACGGGTATTGGCATCTAAAATGTGCCTGGTGCGTGGTGCATAGAAAAAGACATCTTTAAATGTAATGAATTGGAAATGCAAAGTCCATGCATTGGGAAACAAACTCAGTAGACTTTATAAGTTTACAATAGCAGCTAGTAGTGATGAGTCTTTGCAGGGTCGAGACCGAGTCCATTGCTTATCAAATGCAATCGAGTCCGAGTCAAGATCGAGTTCTTTACAAGTCGAGATCAAGACAATAAAAAAAATCATGATTTAACATCACCCCAGTTAATAATCAACACTGAAGCCTAGACTAAACCAAATTGGGAATTAACGTCTCAATATGGACTATGCTTTTACTATCGTTAAAAAAATCCCGACCTAGGCAACATACAGTATTATCCTTTTTTTTTCTACAATGCTTCAACAATGCTGCTCTGCCATCAAACACTCTGAGTCATAGTTAGGATATGCAGAGCGCTCTGCTGTATGATCACACCAGGAAGTGAAGTCGCTGACACTGACCTACTGACACTCACCAGCATAATATTTGCATTGCACCATGGGATTGGCCAAGCGAGCGCCGCCGCCTACTGGCTCCGTTCATTGCATTTCATTAACGATGTGTAAGTGGATGATCAAATCAGGCTACCATGTGATGCCATTTTCAAATAATGCCCGTCAATATTGCATTTAATTATTATTGATAAAATATGTTGTTTTATTATATACATAAAACATAAAACATGCACTGGACTCGAGGACTCGATCTGAAATTACAAGTCCTTCTCCTCCCACTGTGGTCCGAGTCCTGAGTTGAAGGAACGAGTCCGAGAAAGAAACAATCGGACTCGAGACCGGTCTTGAGTCCGAGTCCGGGACTCGAGTACTACAACACGAGCCTACTGCCTAGGATACATTGACAGCCTTACTTCAAGGAGGAACTCGTGAGCTATTGGAGTCCATGAAGTCAAGCCATTCTTGATCCAAACAGCAGATTTGTTTTTAAAAACCCGAGGGCTTGTGGGACTAGTTGATATTGCGCAGGCTCCTGTATCCTTCCATGGAATGTAATCTGGCCAACACCTGGGTTGAAGCCAGTGTAATATCACCTAATGCAGTTAGCCATATCACTGTGCTGCAACACGTCTTGTGCATGACAGTAACGAGATGACTAGAAAAATGGAGGTGGAGAGAGCAACTTTCAGGCTACCACAGCAAGATAGGTTAAAGACCAGAACCAATGAATTCACCATAAGAGTGTAAAGATATGGGAAAAGTGACACAATACATTCATTAAAATAAGCATAAGCACAAGCACAGTCATGCAAGCATTTATTTTGGTGGCCATTCTCCCATTCACTCTGTGTGTCACACACACACACACACACACACACACACACACACACACACACACACACACACACACATTTTAGTTGGAGAGTGAGACTGTTTTTTAGATAACAGATCTAAAGGCAGCCTGCCTAAATAATGAGCATGAGTCTGTTTTTTGGAGAGTTCTCCCTTTTATTTATAGTCAACACTGTTTTATACAAAGAAACAGAAGAATATAGCTTAGCAGTTATTTTCACATATACCGCATCAGTATATCATTGTTATCTTTAAGTATTGTGAAATAGGCCTATCTCGTTAATGAAATTATGTCATTTTAGAACATTGTTTTCTCTCTATACAAAACATAGTAAGCGAAACGGTTTTCGTCACATATTTACACAATCTGTACAATATTATTAACTGTGTGGTCACCTCAAATAAAATGACACTTGCCTAAAAAAAAGTAAAACCTTGTAAGAAATATGCACTAGACACAGGAGGAAAAACGTAGGCTAGGCTAAACATTTCGGTTCTTTGATCAGATTAAAACGGGACACCCTAAATTAGAGTCCCTGCCATAACGGTCAAATTCTCTTTATGGTTTAGGAAAAAGGCAAACGTTATTAATAGAACAGAAATTACCTCAAATTGTGACATTCTAAATATTTTATTAAAATGTACTGTAAAAGGGGAGATATTTTCTTTTATTTACAAAATTCAGACGCCACAAGAGACAACCGTACACGCCTCTCACTCGCACTCTCACATGCGCGCGGCCACACACAGAGGTAATCAAGCATGTGAATTCAGGCACATACTTTAGTAGGGGCATACAGTACTGAAAAAAAGAGTAAGCTCATTGTGGCGAAGCAAGTGCTGTGAGTGCCGGCTACTACCGTGTCTTCATCCTTCCATGACGAAAATTAACCGCCCACATAGGTATTTCAAATAGGAAGAAATAGGAAGTGAGAATCGTTTAGAAAAAAAAGCTTGTTTCCCTGTCCAAGTCACCGCTACTAGGCTACACATTGTGGCGTCTCACAGCCCACCTACATATTATCAACGATATTAATATCAGAGATGGATACGAAGGAAGAATGCTCCAGCATCGTTGTTGGTCTCTGCTACGCGCCAGAGAGAATATCATATTCCTGACAACTGAAGAGCAACTTTAATGTCGACCCCTAACCACGTCGTGTTGAAAGCAGAGACGGTATTGTGACAGTAAAGCCCGCGTGGTCTCTGGTTGAAAAATCGTCACCTTTCCTTTACACGCGCCATGGGAACAGGTCATAAGTGCATGGTAATCGAACAGCTTTGAAGTGCATGATTACTGGGTCGTGGGATAAAACGTTTTATTCCTAGTCCTGATAGTTCTCAAGAAATATTAGGCTATTTAATTAAATGACAATGCATTTCCAGTAGAAGTATAGGCTACTCTATACATATACTTTGAAGTTAGATCTTTAACAAGTCATGGCGAGACAGTAGACCAAATACCAATGAACCATCTCAATAGTTGAGCCACTTACAATGTCAGACTAAATGCAAATTATACAAGGTCATGTGAGGCAGAGGTACTTAATGGAGTATGCAAAAAAAAAAAAAAAAAAAAAAAAACAGAACAAATGATAGCCTACACATCAAAGCACCAAGCAAAAAAGGTCTTGGAAATGTGCAAACCATCTTGGCACTCTCAAACATTTTGTCACATCAGTTTCAATTAAAGAAGAAAAAAAAAATCCAATCCTTAATTCTCAAAGTTCATGACATATTCAAGAAACCCACACTCACTGAAGTAAGACTTAACAAGAATGGGAACTAAAAATTGACGAATTAGCATGCCCTTCATACCACTACTCACAGTAAGACAAAAAAAAAAAAATCATCCATCGGCTGTTGAGTCGATGGCTTAATGCACCGAATGTTCTCTAAAAGTTCACATATATTCATAGTGAGTATAGCCTACACAAAGTATTCCCAACCAAAAATTATAAACATTGTGCTTGTAAATTTTAAATAAAAAACCTGGTTTGGTTCAATTAATATACATTTACAGAAAAAAAAAGAAAAGAAAAAGAAAAACACCAAACACGCCTGTAGTAACAAAATAACTTCAAGTAAAGTTCTGCTCAGCCAGGCATGGACTGGCCATAGGGCATACAGGGCAATGCCCGGTGGGCCGATGGTCATTTTTGGGCTGGGGCCGTCATAATTTAGTCATTTTATATTGAATAAAATCATTGTGGGCCGCCATGGCTAAAAATGCCCGGGCCATTTTGTGGTCCCAGTCCGGCCCTGTGCTCAGCCCACACAGCAAAGAAAGAGACAAGAACACCAGAGTGTTAATATAAGTAGCAGTGACGCAAACACAATAATCTACCTGGATATCTTCTTGTGTTCATTAGTGGCATTGAGGTCGACCATCAAGTCTTCTGAGAGGGAAGTTGTTTTTTTTTTTGTTTTTTTTTCTGTGTGTGTGTAAATTAATTTAGACGGTCATTTGTCTGCATTTTTCCCTAGTCCTTTAGTCTGATTGAACTTTTGCATTCCCATACTCAAACTGGCATGTCAGTTAAGCTATCAAATAAGTAAGACTACTCAACTTAAGAATGAACCCTCCCTTAGGGTGAATATTTGTATCCAGAGTGAATGATATTGAGAAAAAAAAAGAAAGAAAAAATAAATAAAAAATGCATTGTCACATCAGGGTTGTATTTATAATATGTTTGTTTCTCAATTTTCTGTAAATCTGGAAAACTAATTATAAGAATCCCTATCAAAAGTGCCCAACCTGATCATGTCTGTGTCATGGATAGAGGGACAGTGCTGTAGGCGGTAGTGTTATGCTACTTCTAGTGCATATTGTGACCCATATTTTTTGTCTTTGGGTATGAACAGTTTTCTTGAATAATATCACAATCAGTGAGCCTACAAACATGAAATCGTGGTGAGCCAACATCACGAGCAGTGACACATCGAATCGTTCAAGCAGTCAAGTGTGACCGAAGACATAATAAATATCAGATTATTCAATTTAAGTATGCAGTTGATTGATAGTATGTGACAGAAGTCAGTCATGAAGACTCGGGTGACATCATCTCATTGCCATGGAAACAAATACTGACAGGCATATCGTGGATTCTGTGGCTTCTCCCCGTGGTATATTTAGGCTTAGTGTTACATCCAGACTGTCTGAGAGAGCGAGCTGTACAAAAAGCCAAAGGGAGGGAGAGAAGAACGATGATAATGTATTTACATTTAAAGGTGCAGTCCCTGATTGCAATTGAATTATTCTTTTTGTTTTAATTATCGATAACTTCTCGATTTAAAGATGATATCCATCTAGTTTGTGTACTCAAAAAAACAAAACAAAACAAAACAAACAAATCACTGAGATGTATACCCAAGCTAATCAAATCAGTACATTGCATCAAGTGCACGGAAAAGAGCAGTGCAATTTGATTGGCTGTCCAAATATAATCTCCTCAATCAAAGACTGCACCTTTAACAAACTATGGATGCTAGCTCAGGTAGATCTTTCACATACATTAATTGTAACGATTAACTTTTCATACCTGTTGAGAGCTCCTGAGGGCAATGGAGTCTATTGAAATGTCTTGATAAAGAAAGCAAACAATAATATGCAACTTTTATTGACCTTTTGGGATCAAAGCCAGCGACTGATTTTTCAGTCCATCAGCCGCCATTGCTGAAGTGTGACTCAATTTTGGCAAGGAAGTGATTTGAGAATCAGATTCATATCATTATCTCATGGCATCTGCACGAACCCAGCGGTTACCATGGCAATGACATCTGTCCAAACTAGTGTTCTAAGACTCTGGTAAGGCACAACATGTGCAGTATTTCCTCTAAAAACCAATTTTCTACTAACAAATAATTGGTGGGAAAACAGATTAAAAAAATTCCTAAGTGTAATAATAATAATTGGTTTTAATAATAATAATTATTATTATTATTAAATTTCCTTCACAACAAAATCTTACGTTTGAGTACTTTTTTCTTTTTTGCAAATCATGCCTTTCACGTACATTACACATCACCCCAAAAAACAGAAAAAAAGAAACATGGATTATCAATAATAATAATTATAACAATGCTAATAATAATCATAATAATAATTATAAGAAAGAACTCCAAAAGGAAATGTTTGTCTTCAAGCTTAGCAGAATAAATGAAAACAGCAAGCCTGTGACATGTTTGTGCTAACATAGAAGCGCCTAAGGAACAAATATGTAACAGCGCAAAATATTTATAACTCAAGCCCAAACTGAACATAGTAATCCTATATAATGTCACTATCTCATTTAAATAATACTATCAATACAGTTATTGTGTGTGTTACCCTGTTGACTTCAATACAGTTGTTTTTCTAGGTCGATCATGATTGTGCCATGTTTCCGTAGACAGCTAGGCAGGATCAAAACTTTGATTTGGTGTACAGAACCGCAGAAAGAGAGAGAGAGCGAGACGAAAGTCGAATAACAGAAAAACGAGACGTATCCCTCTTTCTCTTGTCTCTCAGGTGAGAGGGATGGTCCGTAGCTTCCTCTCAATCAGTATAATCCGTCAGAGAAACCCAGCAACTTGCCGCCATTGGTGCAGTATGTGTTGGTCCCCCCTCGTGCTAAAACTAAAAGGAACGAAACAGCAGGTTGGGGGGGGTTGGGGAGCAATGCGAGAACCAAACGGGACAAAGTCTCTTCCAGGTTTTAGTCAATCCAGAACATCTTAATTAATTAATTGTTAATTATTGATCAATTAATTAACTTATTACATTTCCTGCCCTCCTGAAAGTTGTCACAGTGTCTCTTTGTTGCCTTTGTTGCTCACTCCATGTCACTACTCCTCTTTGTCTTTCCTTCCTTCCTTGCTCACCCTTTCATTAAAAACAAAACCAAACAAAAAAAAAAAAAAAAAAAAAAAGAATAAATAAAAATCCTGTCCGCCTGTCCATTTCACCTGTTTCTCAGATCCGCAGTTGCCCCGTCTGTCTGTCTGTCTTTCTGTCTGTCTGTCTGTCTCTCAGTCGTTCAGTCGCTCAATTAGTCAGTCAGTCAGTAGGTCAGACGTCCGACTCGATGCTGGACAGCTTCTCGTACACGTGCCCGTTGGTGGAGCCGTTAAAGGGCCCCCGTTGCCCAGCCGGCCCCATACCCAGCCCAGCGTCCCTCGCCGAGAGCAGTTTGTTGTTGCCCGCCGTCACTACCACCCCCTGGTGGTTCCCCATGGGCCCGCCCAAGCACATGTCCTTTGGGTAGCGCCCGCCGCCGCCGCCCATGTTGGAGAGGACCCCCGCCGTGGCGGACACCGGCAAGTATGACGTGAGCCCCATGGGCCCGCGGAAGTCGGTGCGACTGTTGTTGAGGAGCGGCTGTTGCTGTTGCTGCTGCTGCACCTGCTGTTGTTGTTGCTGCTGCTGGAGCGGCTGTTGCTGCTGGGGCGACGACTGCGGCTGTGCGACTTGCTGCTGCTGCTGCTGCTGCTGTGGTTTTTTCATGTAGTATGAGTGGCTGGGGCCGTGGCCGTGCAAGAGGCACTGGTCGTCGCCAAACGTCGGGATGAAGGGGTTCTGGCTCACCTTATCTGGGTAGAGAGATTTAGACAAGGAGTAAGTCCCCGACCCTCCAGCACCCGTACCACCAAATCCGCCACCCAGCCCGCGCTCCCTCTCCCTTTCCCGTTCCCGTTCCCGCTCGCGAAGGTCGCGCTCCCCGACAGAACGCCGGTGGAACGCTCCCTCTCCCCGCTCCCCGACAGAACGTCGGTGGAACGCTCCCTCTCCCCGCTCCCCGCGGCTGAACAGGCTGAACGACGACCCGCCGCCTTTCCCTCTTTCCCCACCCATGAAGGAGGAACCGCCACCGCTCTCCCTGTCGCCGTGCTCGGACCGTTCGGCGTAGCGCTCGAACATCTGTGTGTAGGGACTGGGACCCTCCAGGTAGCGCTCTCTGTCTTTCAGGCTCACGCTCCTGGGGGCTTGGGGTGCGGCGGCCCCCCCACCTCCACCACCTCCTCCACCCCATCCGCCCCCGTATCCACCAGCGCCCCCTCGACCTGCCCCTTCCTTCTGCAAATCCACGAAGGTGTCGTACGAGTGCTGGCGGCGAAGGACTCGGCCGCCCGGCCCAAACTTGCGGCGCTGGACACCACTTCCTCCTCCTCCTCCCCCGCCAGCGGCCTTTGACCCCGCACCAGCCTGGTTGCTCTGGTGACCGTGGCGTGATTGGTTAAAGTCCTCACTGATGTTGTACAGGTTGCCGGGCTGCTTGCAGGACTCGCAGCGTTTGCAGGAGGCTGAGCTTGGTCGGCTACCCCTCCCACCACCGCCTCCTCCTCCTTTCTCTTTTTCTCTCTCTCCTCCTCCTCCCCCCATCATTCCCCCCATGCCTTGGTACCCTGTGCCCGCTCCCATTCCCCCATGCAGTACCATCGCCTTCCCCCCTCCTCCTCCTCCTCCTCCTCCTCCTCCGCCGCTATGGTTGTGGCAGTTACGACACTCCCAGTCACCACCCGCCAAGCCGCCCACCCCTAAACTCTTTTCCCAGCATGCATGAGGCCCAGGAGGGCCGGGCGACGATCTGCCAACTCCTCCTCCTCCTCCTCCTCCTCCTCCAACCTTTGTCCCCTCCGTCTTCTTGCTTTTACCTTTCAGGAAATCCTCCACGGGCATGAGGCTGGTGTTCACCCCTCCTCCTCCTCCTCCTCCTCCTCCTCTCTCTCCACCCAGCCCCTGTGCATCGCTCAAATCCATGTGCTCCCACGGCGACATGGACTCCTTGCCACCGCGGAACTGCTCCACGTAGAAGTTGTGGAAGTCTCGGCCACCTCCGTTGTCTTTGTCCTGGCTGCCGCGGTACAGGTAGGACGAGGACGAATGGTTGCCCTTGGCGCTGGCGCTGCGTTCCAGAGGCGGCGAGGCGGAACGTCGGCCGTGGTGGTGGCCGTGGTGACTGTGGTGGTGGTGGTGGTGGATGGTGTGATGGTGCTGTCGCCGGCGGAAGCTGAAGTCCGAGTCGACGTCCTGCTCGCGCCGGAGTTTGGCTGATGCCGGACGACGCCGGAGGCTGTCGTGGTACTGCTGCTTGCGCCGTTTGGCGTTGCCCTCCAGGTTGCCGTAGGTGACCGTGTGCGTGGAGATGTCCGACACGTCAGAGCGGATGTTGCCGTCGTCCCCGCCCGACCCATTCCCCCCTCCCCCTCCTCCTCCTCCACCGCCGCAGAAGCGGTCATGTCCGGCCAGGAAGCCCGAACTCCCGCCGGCCCCCTTGAAGGAGAATCGGCCGTAGAGGTCGGGAGCGGCTCCTTTGAATCCCGAACTCTGGTGCGTCTGGTGGCCAGCGATCAGGTCGAACTTACTCCCCCCTCCTCCACCACCACCCACCCCTCCTCCACCTCCTCCTCCTCCTCCACGCTGCGTCATGGACTGACGAGGCTGGGTGGTAAAAATGGGCGCCACCCCTCCCCCGAGACTGTCGCTATCGAACATGCCCCCCCCATCCAGCGAGGTGGTGCTGCCTAAGCTACGCGGCCGCGCAAGGGCCAGGGGAGCCGACATACCCAGAGGCAGGCCCATCGCCGGGCCCCCGGCCGAGCCCTGCTGTTGCTGCGGCGCACCCTGGTGGTGATGGTGGTGGTGGTGATGGTGCTGCAGGTAGTGGTCCTGGTACAGGTTGGTGTCCTTCAGGTGCAGGTTGCCGAAAGTCCGGTCCACGTCGGAGAACAAGCCGTCCTCAGGCAGGTAGGGTGGCGGGGGCTTGCAGTCGACGATGCCGCCGTGTCCTCCGACGACCCCGGGGCCGAGGCTGCGCCGGTGCTCGGCGATGTCGTAGATGGAGGACTCGCGGTGCGGCGGAGGCGGGTAGTCGAGGGCGCGGTGTGGCGAGCCGTTGACGCCGGGCACGGAGGTCATATTCTTGGCGGTGCGCAGCAAGCGCAGGATGTTGGAGTGCGTGTTGCTCATGCTGGCGTTCATG
>JAODXP020000033.1:10958957-10961457 GCA_027497455.2 Sardinella longiceps | reverse complement strand
GACTATTCCTTTAACAACTTAAAGCCATCAGACTACTGTATTAGCAGGTTTACCACTCACTTTCACTCAGCCAGGTTAACTAAGCCAGGTTTATCACTTGACCACCATCTTGGAATACCCCTCCCAACAGTGACTCAACAGTGTCAACATGAATCTCTTGACTATTTTTCCTGATATATAAAAGTACATGACCTCTCCAAAACCAAACTTCTTCTTACACCCATCCAAGCAAACCATCCATCACAACATCAGCATTAAGAAGACAGACTCCCTATCTGTATCTGTTGCTCCCACCACAGCTGCAAGAAACCCTGGGCATCATGATTGATGGTCAGCGGACCTATGCTGATCACGTTGCCTCTGTAGCCCGATCCTGCCTCTACTCCAACATAAAGAAATATCAGGCTGTAGGCTACCTAACCAAACACGCAACCCAGCTCCTGGTACCTATGTTGATTTTCTCTCACTTTTATTACAATTCGCTCCTAAAGCGGTCCGTACACCGGCTCCGACACTGTGCTGGGCTTTCTCCCTATATCCATAGCGTAGACTTCATTAATTGTGTTTAGCAAATGACTCAGTTTATAATGTTCTTGCTCCCCTTGCACAATCATAAGTACAAGAACGAGTAAGTTCTTAGGAACAGGCTGGACATAAATTTGTTCACCGACAAACTAAGATACTGTATGGGCAGACGGAGAGAGGGACACAGCCAAAATGTAGACTACCCTTACTACCCTTATCCATGAATTTACTTTCTTTTATTTGGTTATTTAAGCCACAGATCTGATCCATATTTGTCTTCTACTGCTTATGAGCCTGATTCTTTTTTCCCCACCATGTGACAAAAAACACACATATTTCGAGTATGAGAGATAAGAGACCCAGAAAAGCAACGAATGCACTTGCAAGCGAGCATGGAGCCTTGACTTTACAGAATCCTATTTCTCTACAGTCTGCACAGGAAACCTGAAACACTCGCATCTTTTCATCTCGTCTCAGAGCTTTTGAAGTCAACTGGGCTTCAGACTCGGGCGTTTAAATGTTTAATGTGGCCGTTTTCATAACTGAAACCAAGTGTCTCACTGCGGGTATTGTTTTTATAATGCTCTGTATCACTATCATACCTACCTGCCATACTGAGAAACCAAAAACTGTCAACTTTTCATAGAAAGTTATTTCAATTGTCAAGTTTATGAGTAGATTTAGCCTGCTTGTTTCAATTGTAAATGATAGCCTGTCCATTGTAGGTTTTCAAACATTTAAAGACAACTACATTCTTCACAATTCTTGAAGCATCAATCTGACATTTGTTACTTTCTGTTTGCTTTTGGTGATGTCTATGTTACCATTATGTGTAGGCCTACCTTACGGGGATATCCATGTCAGCATTATCTTTGTTGTCCATGACATGATGTCCATGTCATTAATATGTGCATCTTGATCTGAATGCTGATTGTTTTTTAAGAGTAGTTTTTATGTTACCTGCCTGGGGACTGCAGATTAAAAAGTAGTTATTTTACTACTTGCTGAGTCCAAGACAAATTTCCCTCTGGGACAATAAAGTATATATCTATCTATCTATCTATCTATCTATCTACTAATTCTGGCATGTTTACATGGGTGTATTTCTTATACAACGATGTTCATAAATATGCATGCCATGGTCCCTACCAAATAAGCAGATAAATAAATAAATAAAAATGATCCACATTGTTACAGGGTGCTCTTGCAGTGTAGTAAAAGAATCAGTATGTACTGTACTAATGGTATGTATGGTTGCATAATAGACTAATACCAAAGATCATGGAATACTGAGCAAGCATGGAATACTGAGCAAGATAAAGCATCATAAACCAGGAACTTAACATACGTTGAGACCTCTCGCTCCACTTCAACCCTCTCTGCTAATACTCATGCTGTTGGCTAAACAGTCACACCTTGTGGCAATTTTTCCTGATGTGAAACACTGACAAACCTTTTAGGCCTCTGATTAACAACTTGTCCATAGAACTCACTCAGTGAGAGACGTGACTTAAAAGATCTGGATAGCCCTGATAGTCAATGTGGCATCCTTCAGGGACTTGGTTCTTGCTGTGAGCACTGATATGAAATGGGAGCCAATGTTCTAGCCGTCAGATGTGCAGTACAGCATGTGTGACATAACAGGCCATCACATGACATGAAGTACAGTACACATGCTCAGTGCATATACACACAGACACAGACACATACACACAAACACACACACCACACACACACACACACCACACACACACACACACACATTCACACAAACAAATGTTTCCCAGCAGATGCATATTCATATCTTCTTTTATATATATATATACTTACATATACGTATACTTTTTCATTTAATCAATGTACAGTGTAAATTCTTAATTGAATCTAGGTTTTGGCTTAATTGTTGATGAAGAGGGCAATACCTAGATTGTACTTGTGTCAATTTATTCCATGCAGGTTTCTGTATCTGTTTGTG
>JAODXP020000033.1:10938957-10948957 GCA_027497455.2 Sardinella longiceps | reverse complement strand
CAGCCTGAGTCCTTCTGGATGGCGATGCCGTAGCCCGTGGTGGCGAAGATGTAGCCCGAGCCGATGGTCACCAGCTTACAGCCCTCGTCACGCCCTGCCATGTAGTTCAGCACCGCCGCGTCGTAGATGAACGCATCCAGCTTCCTGTATCCACACATCACCACCAGAAAAAGCACTTGTAAAGGACTGTTATAGGAACACTAAATTTCTCAACACCAAAGTAGCTATCTTTTTTTATATATATATCTTTTTTTTAAAAGAAGGAAATAATTTATAAGACATATAGAGATAATGCACATCAAAGGTTTTTAATTTAACAATTTTCCTTTAAACAGTTTAATGTCGCACAGTAAACAAACTGTTTAAAGTTGTTATCTTCTTGGTGGTTGCAAATGTAGCCGAGTTCGGTTTGACCACTCACAGGTCTCGAACCTGCCTTCTCGTCAACTACTGTACAACACAAACTTAGTTAGTAGTTACTTAGTTAGCAACTATGCTGTTGGGAAACAGATGCCAGATCAGGATCCTTCAGCACAAAAGATCAGTAACCACTACCAAAACACATTTGAGTTTTAGTGTAGGAAAAGGTATCTTTGGAGTGCTGCAGGATATAACTGACACCTGGTGCTCTTCGGTGCAGGGATTTCAGATATAGTTTTAAAAGAAGTCCGTTCCGAGGCACTCAGGATATGGTATAAAAAAGTTTTATTGGCCCAATAAAACTTTTTTATACCGTATCCTGCCTCGGAACCGACTTCTTTTAAAACACATTTGAGTTTTACTTCCTCTTTTGTTTCTTTTCCTATTTGTTAGTGTGTTTGTGTATTCCTTAAATAAATAAACAAACTTATAGCAGGAACATTTTTGTTCTGATTTGCAACATTACACAAAAGCCAAAAGAAATAGCATTAGCCTTCTGTTACAACAACACCACCTTTTTACATCATAGCTGTTTCATGGTACATTATAAAACAGTTCAGCAGCCTCAACACAGATAACTATACCCCACCTTTGTAGTCAATCTCAGCCACTCATTGACAAGCACTGACAGGATATTCTTGCAGGTAAAAAAAAAAAAAAGTCCTTTGCTCCAACACTTTTTTGGACTTAAGCACCTGGGACAATACTGCCTTAAATTAATTCATTTCATTTACGATAAATATATAAATTCATTGGGATAAAATCTGTCCATACAATAAAAAGAAACACTACTTTCTGCTATATTCTACTATATTCTCTCGAACCTCAAACGCCTGTACTCAGCTTAAAGCTGTCCCTCTTGTGTTTAAGTCGAATTACCTCCCCCATTAGGCTCAAGAGCACTTGTAGGATGAGTCTGACATCTTACAGCTCTCGTCTATCAGATGGAGAGCACTCTACTTTACATTCCAATCACAGCATCCACAGTGAAATTCTTAATGCTGGACTTTGTTGTACTGTAATTTTGCATCGGTGTAAATACAGGTTTCATGGAAAAATAGTGAGTGTTGTATCAATGACCTTTTCGGACTCTCCACAGTCAAAAACATAAGAAGGAAATATATGTATACAGTACTGTACTCTATGTGTGGGTGTGTAATAGTTGTGAAATTTTGGCAAGTAAAACAGAACTAGGAGAAGAGATCTAAATTGCTGTTATCTCAAAAAAATCTTCATCCTGTCTTGCAACACTGTCTATGGAAGATCTGATATCACCAAGTAATTAAAAGTCCAGGATCAATGTTATACTTGCTGCCCTGGATCAACGGGTTAGGTTTAGAGTTAGGTTTAAGGTTAGGGTTAGGCTCAGGGTTAGGGTTAGAGTACATTGATCCAGGACAAACAAGTTTTGATCCCGGACTCTTAATTATTTGGTGATATCAGATCTTGCCACTGTCTATAGTTGCTTTAGGCTATAGGCTAGTCCATTGATACTTGCTGGTGTAAATTCAGCTACTGTACCACCAGTGCCAATGTTTGATTGCTGAGACACTCCTCTGCTACTCCCAGACCCCCAGATGAGGGATAATCAACAACACGTAGTTAGTACGTGGCACTTGCATGGTTGTTGTGTGTGCATGTTGACGTGGCTGTAAATTTTACTACTGTTCTGAAGGGCTGACAGTAAGAGAAAAAAATCCTGCGCCTGAACTTTTCTTCCATCGTCAGAGTGGGCATATTTGCGTCACACTTTAAGAACACTATTTGGTTATTTGCAAATTTCATATCTTCTAACGAGGGTACAATGAGAAGAAAGTAGTGCTGTCAAGCGATTAAAATATTTAATCGCGATTAATCACATTTTTGCCGTAGTTAACTCATAATTAATCGCGATTAATCGCAAATTTCTTTCTATTCTAAATGTCCCTCGATTTCTTTTTGTCCCATTTTTATTTATTTATTTTCATTTTAATGGTGTTATCAGCATTCATTGGTGGGGGTGAATACCAATTTAAAATGAAAGAAAACCCAGTTGCAGCATCAGAAATTATTAACATGTTCAAGTACTGCCAGAGAGATGTTGATGTCTTTTATGTTGCTAGTTCACAAGTTTCCAAAAAAAAAAAAAAAAACCTGGATGGCGGCCCTTTAAATTATACTAACTTATATTTTAAAGAGGCTCAATGAAAATATGGCATTATGGTCTACCTGAGTAAACCTAATATTGCCATATTGGCAATTGCCTTGCAAGAAGCTCTCATTTTAGTGACAAGGTCATACGTTCAGAATCAGGTAGGCTATATGCTCTCGTTTGCACAAATTATCTCTCTCAGTTGCAACCTGTTTCACCTCTCTCACTCGCGCTGCAATTTTGAAACTGATATTAGCCTATTTGCTGGGTATTCAGTTCAAGAAAAGGGATTTCTAAGTGACAACCTTAATCCTCTAGCTAGTTAACAACCTAAATATGCGAACATGCAAGTGAGCGTCAACGATTGTGTCGGTAAAATATTTGTTTTCACTGACATCAAATGACGCTCACAAACATTCTCTCTCTCAGTTGCGCTCCGACCTGTTTCACCTCTCTCACTCGCGCTGCAATTTTGAAACTAGCCTATTTGCGGGGTATTCAGTTCAAGAAGGGATTTCTAAGTGACAACATTAATCCTCTAGCTAGTTAACAACCTAAATATGCGAACATGTGAGTGAGCGACAACGATTGTGTCGGTAAAATATTTATTTTCACTGACATCAAATGACGCTCACAAACATTCTCTCTCTCAGTTGCGCTCCGACCTGTTTCACCTCTCTCACTCGCGCTGCAATTTTGAAAATGATATTAGCCTATTTGCGGGGTATTCAGTTCAAGAGAAGGGGTTTCTAAGTGACAACATTAATCCTCTAGCTAGTTAACAACCTAAATATGCGAACATGCGAGTGAACGTCAACGATTGTGTCGGTAAAATATTTGTTTTCACTGACATCGGAGCAGCAGGGCAGAGTGCAGACACCCGTGCCGTGTGTGCAGTGCGTGTGTAGGCTACTGTAGGCATGAGTAGTCTAGGTCCTAGGCTAAGCAGTAGGCCTACTTCAAGCCTAATACAAACACAGGACATACTGAAACGTCGGGAGGTGTTGGAATGTCGGAGATATTTTTTTTCACATTCCATTGATAATGGCGGGTCAAATGCGTTAATCGCGCGTTAAAAAAATTGACGGCGTTAAAATGGGTTTGCGTTAACGCCGTTATTAACGCGTTAAACTGACAGCACTACAAGAAAGCATTTAAATTTTAGTTTAATCCTACTTTAAACCCACCTCTTTATATCTCAAGGCAAGCATTTTTCTCCAATGTCATGATGGTACGCCTGAAATCAGGCAAGACGCCTGAATACTATCAGGCCTTTGTTCTGTTGTTCTGTTCTGCTGCAAAATGCTAATGCTAATTGCTAATTATTTTGAAGATTCTGACGATCCAGTCAGTCACTCTCTCTTTCAATGCTTCTGCACATTGCCCACTCTATGAAATTAGTAGATGTAGAGAGACAGAAGAGAAAGAAAGAGAATGAAAAAAAAACATCAAAAAAGGAAAAAAAGAATGCGACCTGACACTTGGTGTGGTGTCAAATCAAGTTCAAGAGGAGAATCGTCAAAATAATGTAGACTAACATGTTTATTTTATGATCTATGTCAAACATGTGCATGACATGTAATCAGTTCTAGAACATATCCTTATGCCCTTTTTTGTTGCATAAATGCATTTATATGTAGCCAACTGCCTCCAGTGTCAACCTAAGTGTTGCATAAGTGTCTCTATGACATACTGTAGATAGATATGCAATTTATAAAGCCGCTATGAGGTGTTTTCAGGACAACACGTTAAAAGCTCAGTTCAGCTTGAACGTATCTTTGCACTTACTGTTACCTTATAGAGAGTCCACATGCTGTAGAGCATGGCTTTAAAGCAGAGCCTATAAAACCAGTGGATTTCAGAACAACAATATGTAGCTTTGGTGGTTTTGCCGTTACATCAATACATTTGTCTGTTGCTGTTTCTGGACAGTTCTCGGATGTTTTAACCTAAAAAAAATATAACAGCGTTGCAGCTTTAGAGATTACCACGTTAAAAGAGGGTGAAAAGAGAAGATCTGAAAGAAAGAAAAAAAAATGAAGGGATTCCAAATTTCAGGGATGGCATATTGCCTGTTTCTGCTACCCCTTGTGATCCACTTCTTGAACTTGATTTGACACCACACCAAGTGTCAGGTTGCATTTCTTTTATTTCCCCTTTTTGATGTTTTTTTTTTTCATTCTTTCTTTCTCTTCTGCCTCTCTACATCTGCTCATCTGATAGAGTGGGCAATGTGGAGAGACATGGAAAGAGAGAGAGAGAGAGAGAGAGAGAGAGAGAGAGAGAGAGAGAGAGAGAGAGAGAGAGAGAGAGAGAGAGAGAGAGAGAGAGGGAAAAGAAAAGAAAGAGTGCAGAGATTCTGATGCTATTATAGGCCCCGTCTCCACCCACTCACACCTCTGTCCACATCCCCACGCTTCTCTCTCTCTCTCTCTCTCTCTCTCTCTCTCTCTCTCTCTCTCTCAACTATTTTCTTTCTTTTTCTGTGGCACTGTTGCACTCCCTCTCAATCTCCCTCTGTTTTTGACACCTCTCTCCCTCTCTCTCTCTCTGCCATTGTTTCTCTCTCTCCTCCTCCTCCTCCTCAGCTCTTCTCATGTTTTCTGTAGCACTCTTAGAATTCCTCTCATATGTAGTGCTCTTGCTCTCTCTCTCTCTCTCTCTCTCTCTCTCTCTCTCTCTCTCTCTCTCTGTCTTGGTCTTTTTTGTTGGATTGCTTCTGACTCTCTCCCCCTGGATGCATCTTTTTATCAATACCACATGCCACTCCCCCCCTCTCTCTCTCTCTATCTTCTCTCTCTCTCTCTCTCTCTCTCCACACACACACACACACACACACACACACACACATACTCTCTCTCTCTCTCTATCTCTATCTCTCTCTCTCCCCCACACACACACACACACACACACACACACACACACACACACATACTCTCTCTCTCTTTCCTACTTCCATGATTCTATCTATCTCTAGATGCATTTCTCTTTCTCTGCACTGTAGTTGCACAAACTCTCTCTCTCTCTCTCTCTCTCTCTCCTCCCACCTCCCATGTCTTTCCTTTCTTTTCATAGCCTCTCTCTCATCCTCTCTCTCTCTCTCTCTCTCTCTCTCTCCCCTTCTCTCTCTTTACATTCTCTCCTTCTATTTTCAATCTCCCTGCCACCCACCTCCTCGTTCCCTGTTTTGTTGGGTCCCTCTCGTAATCGCTTTTTCTTTCCTCTCTCTCTCTCCCAGGCTCCCTCCTTCTCTCCCTTTTTCTCTCTCTTCACTCTCTCTCTCTCTCTCTCTCTCTCTCTCTCTCTCCCTCTGAGGATGAACATGAGGATGTTGAAATATGAAACAGAATATGGACTGTCTTTTGTGAGCTTCTTTTAATGCCAGGAGATCCATCAAGAGTACATGTGGATCTTCTCGGGATTGTGTGAATTGGATGTCCTTATGCACCCAGTATTTTAAAGGACAGAGATGTAAAGGTTTTGAATCATCTCTCTCTCTCCCCGCTTTCTCTCTTTTCGCTCTCTCTCACAAACATACAGTCCCCCTTTTCTCTCTTTTCACTCTCTCTCACAAACATACAATCCCCCCTTTCTCTCTTTCACTCTCTCACACAAACATACAATCTCTCTCTCCCCTTTCACTCTCACACAACCATACAATCTCTCTCTCTCTATCTTTCTCTCTCTCGCACACACACACACACACACACACACACACACACACACACCCATGATGGCCTTCTTTTCTCTGTCCTAAAACCACCATGTTTGTCCAGTTCATTTAATTTTCAATGGTCTTTGTTTGTTCTCAGTGCTGGTGTTGAATGTTGCAATATTGCTAAAGCAATCAAACCCAAATTGAAAACTTGGAAAAGAACAGCCATGCGTCATCATTTCAATCTTTGTGAAAAACCTTCAATTCATTCCGCTGTTTTTTGGGGGGATTTTTTTTTTTTTTTTTTTTTTTTGGGACATTTGGCCATTTTTCTTAAAATCTGTTTCTTTTCTTTTCGCACTGCTTCACTTCATGTTACCCAGCCCCTCCCCTCACCACCCTCCGCCCTCCTCACACACACACACACACACACACACACACACACACACACACACACACACACACACACACACACACACACACACAGTGAGTCATGTAACCACATATCATTTTCTCTCTCTCTCCTCTTCTTTTATCTGTCTATCCGTCAATCTCTTCCTCTATAAACTTGTCTCTCTCTCTCTCTCTCTCTCTCTCTCTCTTTCTTCTCCTCTATCCTCTCTCCTCTCTTCTTCCTCCATTAGCTTGATGCATCAAACGCTTTCACACTCTTTCACTTTGTGCAAAGCACCTAAAATCTATCCATTTATTTCCCCGGTGGGCAGATACATTCAACTTCAACCAATCCCTACTGTTAGGTTGTGACGTATGTTATGCTATGCACTGGAACACAATGTTTGAGTTCAACCAGAGACACTTATATAGGAGGAGACAAATCACTTCAGAAGTCCTCCCATTGAAATGCACTACGGCCGTTCGTAACGCAAAGATGGCGGAGTAGAGAAACTGGAAGTCCTGCCTTACTGTAGAAATAGCCAATCGCGATACTGACCGCTGTATGACTGACGGTTAGCTTTTTGTTTACTCCCTCCGTCACTATGGTGATAGCCATGCCGCGATTGTCAGCGCAGGCGCAGTAAGCAATTTGCCGTTTTAAATAACGTCTTTTTAGCTTTGTTTTAGCGTCTGTCTGGTATATTTTGGCACTGTTCAACTCAGATTTAAACAGGGATTCACACCATATACTTTTTAAGTCCATATGACCAGCCAATCTGTACTTATGGATATTTCCCCATTCATTTTGGAGGGTCTGGTCTTGTTAAGCCCAAATAGCTGCCCGGAGGCGTGTCCAATATGGCGGCCGAATGATGGGACTTGCCTTAGAAGGACTTTGGTTCAACTTTGTTGATTTCTGCCCTCCCCCTTTTCACTGATTGGTCCATACAACTCAGCCCTCCCCTCTTTTCACTGATTGGTCCAAACAGCTCAGCCCTCCCCTTTTTTCACTGATTGGTCCATACAACTCATTCCTCCCTATCCAGCACGCAGATGGTGGAAATCTTAGTTTACGGATAGACCCCTGACAGAGTGGTGGAGCTAAGTGAAAATATGGGTGTTTCTAAAAGTCAAGGAAAGCATGCTTGGAAGGCTGCTTTTCCAAGAATTCTATGTCATTGTGTGGCGCCAAGCAGTGTTCCAATGTCAAGAACACCTATAAATTCTATTAAGGACTGAGTCCTTTATTCGTAGGTTTTTCAAGGCTGCACTGATGGAACCTCGTCTCCATAGTGTACGACTTCAAAGGCGAGTGTTCTACCAAGGAAGCATTCTCGACATTGAGAAACACTCATAATAGGAGGAGTGTGAGCAAAAGTAGGGTCTAGCCTAGCTATTCTTGCATATCATCCTCATCCTCATCCTCATCTTCCTCTTACTCTCCCCATCGTCATCACTTACCCAGACTTTAGGCTATGCAGCGCCTCGTCCACGTTCTTCTGGTGGAAGCTGGTCATGTAGGCATGCATCTCCTTGTAGTTGTTCCGGATGTTTCTCTCCGTGCTGCCATTGGGCACCGTACCGAAACGGAAGGGAGGAGAAAAGGCGTTCGGCTGTTGGAACTGCAATGAGAGAGAGAGAGAGAGAGAGAGAGAGAGAGAGAGAGAGAGAGAGAGAGAGAGAGATGGGGGTGCTTCTGGTTTAATATAAGCCTGATCGACATGACTGTGCATTTCATTTCTCATTAATTTCTCATTTATTTGATATGCTATGGTTAAGCTCAACAACATTCTGTCCAGCTGGTTTCCTAAAAGCGTAGTTGCTAATTAAGTAAGCAAATTACTGTAGTTGATTGAAATGCAACTTCCTATTACCCCACTAACTATTTTGCTAACTGGTTAGCAACTATGCCTTTGGGAAACGGACGCCAGTGCGACAACTACTACTATGGCAAACCCTCCATATCAGTGGAGGTCGTGGTGCTGTAGGATGCAAAAGCAGTAGACCGTACAGTCAGATGTGGTGTTAATGACTCCTCATCTTAACTCACACCCCCATGAGTGAGTGACGATTTATTAAGACCAGTTCACTGAATTTGAATGGTGCTTGAGGGGTAATTACAACCATCAGAGAGCAAATGTGCAATTTCTCTTATGCTTTGGACAAATAAATTCTGCTGTAATTTTGTCTTTACATAACTGTCCTAGCTGAAAGGGCCAAAATTGGATCAGGTCTGCCCCTTAATTTTTTTTAGTTTACATTCAATCTTTTTTATCTCTCTCTCCTCCACAGCATGTTTGTCCAGATGGCGGCACGTCTCCAGTCAGCCTCTGCCAGACCACATGCGCAACAGAATATCATCTTCATATATTATATTCCACTGGACATCAGACCAGTCTGTTCAGTCAAGAGAGACTGGAAGTAACCTGCACCTGATCCAACTAAAACAACAGTTGTCAAAATGGGACTTGGCAGGACATATAGATAATGCACACACACGCACACACACACACACACACACACACACACACACACACACACACACACACACACACACACACACACACACACACGGTGAACCACCGAGCTGAAAAACAAAACCATTATGGATAACGACTGTCGTGAGTGTATAGCTGCTTCATGGCACAAACATGTTTACAGATCTCACAACAGAGGCTGTGAGTCATAACCGTAGGTGAGTAGGTGAAGAACCGCTGACAGCGACATGTGAGCGATTTTGAGAATGGAGAAGGTGTTTACAAGATATGGCTGCTGCACGACTCACAGTACTGAATGGGGGAAACACTCTGCCACTGAATGCTCGATAGTGCCAGTACACAAAACCTTAAAGTGATACAATATGCCACCATTTGGGGAAATATCCTTATTTTCCACCTTTCCTCGAGTTACACAACTGAGTTTTACATTTCTTCTCTTCATCCAGTCATTCTCTGAGTATGATGGCAGGACTTTTAGCATCTCTCCTATTATAGTCTTGTAAAAGTGACTAAGAAGTCTGAGATTTTACCAAATTAAAACCTGACTCTTCTTTAGTTTCATCTAGTACTTGTACTAACACCAACAAAAAATGTAAGTTGTTGATTTTCTGGGCTGATATGACACAAAAATAATCCCTCCATATGTTGAATGAGAGTAGTTCCATGCCATAGCAGGCTAGAAGATCACCTACTGTTGGTCTTAGTACACCGTGCAACTATAGAAGAGTCAGAAAAACAGAAAATCTGAATTCATACTCACTTTTGAACAAGACAGTAGGAGAGCTGTAGGAGAGACAGTATGAGAGATGCTAATGGTCTAATCTGATTTAATGATCTATGCTAAGCTACAGCTAAAAGTTCTACCGCCAGACGCAGAGAACGACTGGATTGACTGGAGAA
>JAODXP020000033.1:10926457-10933957 GCA_027497455.2 Sardinella longiceps | reverse complement strand
AGTTACACTAACAGAAATGAATGTCATGAGCCGTCTCTGCTCCTGTCAAAAGTAAAGCAACTTTCAATCACAAGTCTGATTAGCTCAGTTAAGCAAGCTAAAGTTAGCTACATTTACTGTGGTGATCAATGAAGTTGGCTAGTTAGCAAGCTAATGAAGCTAACAAACATCATCTAGATTGTCATCAGTATCGCGTTTGGAGGGGTGTCAAGTTCAGAATTCACATCGGACCATCTGACCATCATTACTACCTTCAGGCATTGCCCTCAAAAATGTGTCTGGCTCCTTGTAGATGGTGCTCAGTGTAACTTGTAGCTTAGCATGCCATTGACTCCTTCACTAATTTAGGGTTTGTTTTCCCCCACATGGGGGACACGAGGAGCTGATTTTATGGGCGTGCCCGGACTTGCCGTCTGTATCTATGTAAGTAAGTAAGTATGTAAGTATGTAAGTATGTAAGTAAGTAAGTACGTAAGTAAGTGAGTACATTAGGTTTCCTATTTGGATGAACTGGAAGATATAGACCATGGATAGAATGTGTGTGACTTAGACCAAAGGTTGAGATTATAAGGACTAAAGCTCTTAAGGTTTTTCTTATTATTGTTATTTTAGTTCCGTTTAAGATCTAAAATTATTTACACTCTGAATACCTGGATTGATAACCAGCCCCTCCTCGTCAGGTATTTATACCACACCCACTATACCCGTTCTTTGTTGCACTGTGATGAAGGACTGACAGTCCGAAACGTCGTGCTATTAGATTCTTGGGAGCATCAAACAGTGTTGTGGGCCTTTATTTTCCTTTCAGTTATCTTATTTTTGGTCCAGCACCTGTGCCACTGATGTGCGCGCATTCTCTGACTTTTTAAATATTGGATATTTCACACATCAGACTGGATGAATGACAATCCAAACTGGGTCAATATGAATTCAATGTGTGTGATGTTCAATATTGACCCAGATTGGGTTGTTACCAACGCAGTTCTCTTTCAGTAGAGGCCCTCAATATGGCTGAATGTGTGGCTAATGAGAACCCATTCATCCTTTGGTTGCGTAGGCTGCCAGTCTATTAACATGCGTGTATGCATGTGTGCATCAATTATTTATGGAAGTGTGTGTGTGTGTGTGTGTGTGTGTGTGTGTGTGTGTGTGTGTGTGTGTGTGTGTGTGTGTGTGTGTATGTGTGTGGCTGTCTCACCTCGTCCATCTGCAAGGCAGCGGTTGTAGCCCACCGGACTGAAGTACTCAAACACAAAGACGGCCACCGCCGACACGATCAGCAGCATGACAAACATCATCACCCACACATCCGCACTGAAGGGCTCTGCAGAAAGGACACACACAGAGAAAGAGAGAGAGAGAGAGAGAGAGAGAGAGAGAGAGAGAGAGAGAGAGAGAGAGAGAGGCGAGAGAGAGGGAGAGAAATGGGAGAGGGGCAGAGAGAGAGAGAGAGAGACAGAGAAAAAGTGAGAGAAGAGGGAGGGTGGGAGAGAGAAAAAAGAAAGAAACAAAAAGAACAGAGAGATGAGGAGAGAAAAGAAATGAGATTGAAGTGATGTATAGGGAGCGATGGAGTGAGAGAAAGAGACAGGAAAAAGAATGATAAGATGTGTACAAAGAGAATGAAGAGAAAGACAGAGAAAGGAAGACCAAGAGAGAGAGAGAGAGAGAGAGAGAGAGAGAGAGAGAGAGAGAGAGAGAGAGAAAGAAAGATAGGATGAATAGTTAAAGTGTGGCCAAAATAGAGGCAGCCCCCCCCCCCCTTTTCGGCGCAGGTGAGCACTGCTCAGAGCAACAGCAATTTGGCTTGAGTTTCATCTGCATGGTGTTCCGGGAGACAGGTTTATCGAGCTCCTTAATCATGTGTGTGTTACAGGAGCATTGCATAAGACTCACTGATTATAACCAGGAGGACAGAGTGGGAAATACAAATAAACAACACAGCATAACACAAAACAATCATGTTCACCAATAACCACTGAACCTACCACACACACACTCTCTCTCTCTCACACACACACACACACACACTGACTGTACAGTACCTAGCAGGCAGACAGTCAGATACACACACTCACACACAACATGCTCAACACTTATATTGATATACAGACATTATGAACAAACACACTTACACACTCACAAGCACAGACACAGACACAGGCACAGACACACACACACACACATAAACAAACATACAAACAGACAGACAGACAGACAGACAGACACACACACACACACACACACTAACCGAGGAAAGCAGAGGGTGAGACCGTGCCGTTGCTCCGGGAGACCATGACACTGATGCCCGTCTCGATGAAGGGTACAGAGAAGTCGATGACCTCTGACCTCTCTTCATTAATGGTGAGCGAGCCCACCGCCATGTGAGCGTTCTTCTCCACCACCTGCAATATGGCGACAGAGAGGTAGTACAGTGAAGGAGAGAAACATCCTGAGAAACATCCTGATCCTGAATGATTAATTAAATGACTATAAGAATTCACAAATACATTATAACGTTTATGAGTTTTTATGTTTTTAGTGTTTTTGTAAATACTAGGTTCATATAAAGTGTTGTGATTATTTTACTGTAAAGCGCTTTAATTGGAACAAGGTCTCCTAATCGCTTTTATTTCGCCTGAACTCACCCCTTTCACCTGTGCTCTAAGTAAGAGATAACGTTCGGTGAGGCGGTCATTATCGTGGAATATCTCCCGACAGAGTGATGCGACGCATCCAGACGTGGCATCACTCTGAAGGGAGATATTTCCACGATAATGACCACCTCACCGAACATTATCCCGCTTATGACACAGCTACCTATTGTAGATATTATTAACATGCGACGAAGCCTTGTTTATCACTGCTTTAACGGTAACTTTAATGATTAAGATGGATAATACTGTTCACTGAAAATAAGTATTCTGTTAACTAACAGATCAGCTGATTGGTTAAGATGACGTTCTGTTTCACTTTTGCTTGAGAGGGCTCTATTATACTTAGCAACAGTCAGACCGATCAGACTGTAAAACGTTGGTAAGTCCCACTAAAGTGAATGGAGCATCCTACAGCATTATGAAGAGCCGTGTAATAAGGATGTATCAAGCACAGCCACATCTCACTAAGTTAAAGACAAACTATCATTATTATCAATTGACCAAAGACACACACACAGAGAGAGAGAGAGAGAGAGAGAGAGAGAGAGAGAGAGAGAGAGAGAGAGAGAGAGAGAGATGCTAGATATAAAGCTCATTTGAAATTGAATTTGAAAATTGAGAGAGAGAAAGAGAGAGAGAGAGAGAGAGAGAGAGAGAGAGAGAGAGAGAGAGAGAGAGAGAGAGAGAGAGAGAGAGAGAGAGAGAGAGATTAAGAGGAAGCTGCTGTGATTGCTGCTGAGCACAGTGCAAAACAGTAGTCATTACCACACAGCTGAACATTACACTTTAACCATGGTTCCCCCTACACCCGACCCGACCCGACGCCCCGTTTCGCTGTTTTGATCCCCTCACAGTTTGTCTAAGAGCCTTTCAATGCCCACTCTCTTAATACTGGGCAATGTCCTGCAATATTATGAAGCTTTTTTAAAGGGATTGGGCTGGATAGTAATGAAAAGGAATACATGGAAAGAGAGAAGGAGGGATCGAGAAAGAGAATACAGGACACATAGAAAGACAAGAAAGCAAAGGAAGAGGAAGAGGAGCGGTAGAGGAGAGAGAGGGAGAGAGAGAGAGAGAGAGAGAGAGAGAGAGAGAGAGAGAGAGAGAGAGAGAGAGAGAGGGAGAGGGAGGGAGGGAGAGAGAGAGAGAGAGAGAGAGAGAGAGAGAGAGAGAGAGAGAGAGGTCGTACTAAGGTTGAGTCTTCTCCTACGGGCAAGGCCAAAGGGGAATGGAAGGGGAAATGAACAGAAAAGAGAAAACGGAGAAACGAATGAGAAGACTGGAATAGAGACAAACCAGTAGAGCGATAGATGGGTAGTAACATGAAAAAAAAACAGACATGAAAAAAGGGGAGAAAAGCGAAGAAATGATTCAGAAACACAATAAAAGTAAACAATAGGAAGCAGAGAAAGATATATTGAGAGAGAGAGAGGGAGAGAGAGAGAGGAGGAGGAGAGAAACAGAGAGAGAGAGAGAGAGAGAGAGAGAGAGAGGAGAGAGAGAAACAGAGAGAGAGAGAGAGAGAGAGAGAGAGAGAGAGAGACAGAGAGAGAGAGAGAGAGAGAGAGAGAGACAGAGAGAGAGAGAGAGAGAGAGAGAGAGTGACACAGAGAGAGAGAGAGAGAGAGAGAGAGAGAGAGAGAGAGAGAGAGAGAGAGAGAGAGAGAGAGAGAGAGAGAGAGAGATGAAAATGTGTCTGCTGGAGTGATCAGGAGGACATTACAGTGAATACAAGATATAAAGATTGCCAGACTATTTCCTCGCACTATCTTACTTTAACATCCACTGCATTTTAGGAACGTTTAGCACAGCCTCTTCAGCGGCAATCATGGCAGGGGCCTCCTGATAGAGTGGGGCTGGCTGAGCGAGAGGAGGAGATTTCAGAGAGCTATAAAAAGCGAGGGAACGGGGGGAAAGAAAGAAAGAGGGGAGACCTCCATGGGGGGTTGGGTAAGGGGGCGCGACAGATGGAAATAGAACTTTCTCCACTGTCTCTGCTTCCTGCTATACCAAAACATTGCTTTCATTTTTTCTGTCTGGTTCGTTCTCTGTCTTTATTCTTTATTTTGTTATTTTCTTTCTTTCTTTCTTTCTTTCTTTCTTTCTTTCTTTCTTTCTTTCTGTCTTGGACTGTTTTTCTTTCTTTCTGTCTGTCTTTCTTTCCATTTCAATGTCCATTTCAATGTTCAAATCAAGAAAGCATAGATGTTTCAGTAGCATTATCTGTCAATGATGTAGGTAGAAAACGCAACCACATTTCTAATATCAAACATACAGTTCAAGGTGTTTAGTGTTGTCCATTTCCATATTAGTCATTGTTAGTTGTCCATTTCCATATTAGTCATTGTCAGTTGTCCATGTGAATTTCGCATTTTTTTCACATTTTTTACTCATCTGCTTTTTTTCACTGCATGTTTTCCCTAGTCTTCATGGCACTCACTCCTCTATGATCTGTATCTATCTGTCCATCTTTCTCTTCCTCCTTCTCCAAATCTTTCATCCCCCCACTTTTTCTTTTATCCCCTCTCACCTCCACAGGCCAGGATGGCCTTAATACTTCACTCCTATGTCTGCCTCTCTCTCTCTTCCTCTCTCTCTCTTTATCTCTCTATCCGTTCCTTCCATCTAGCCTTTTCCATCTGTTTCTTGTTCTTTTTTTCCCCTCAATATACTAGAGTGTAATCCCATGACCTCCATTTATGTGCTTTTCTTCTCCATACATCCTTCTTTCCAAATCTCTCTATCTCTCGTTTACACTCCCCCTCTGGGTATCTCTCTCTCTCTCTCTCTCTCTCTCTCTCTCTCTCTCTCTCTCTCTCTCTCTCTCTCTCTCTCTCTCTCTCTTTCTGTTTTCTCTGTCTATCTCTCCTTCACCTTTCCTTCTTATGCTCCCATTTACCTCTTTTTGTCTTCCGCTCTTCTTTCATCATGATATAATCACTCACTTCTCTCTACCTTTCTTTTCCATTACTCTCCATCTCTCCATCCCTCCTTCTCTCTTCCTCTTTTCCGCCTCTTATCTTTTTGTTCACTCTCTCTTTTCAACCTAACTCCTCTCTCTCTCCTCTGGCTCTTCCCTTATTCTGTCCATCTCCCTTTACATCCTGTGCTCTCTTCTCTCTCTCTCTCTCTCTCTCTCTCTCTCTCTCTCTCTCTCTCTCTCTCTCTCTCTCTTCTCTCCATCTCTTCTCTCATTCCTCCCTCCCCTGTCTCATCTATCTTCTGGGCGCACCAGGTAAATGGTCATGTCTGGAGTAAATACCCAGGTCTGCGGGTGACGCACGAATCTGGGGCAAAGACGCACAGCTTGTAATGAAGGAAACCGTATGCCATGCCCTACTCCTTCACTCCATCCCCATCTATGCTTCCCTCGTTCCATCTCTATCTCCACCACCCACCCTCTTTTTCACCCTCTTTTCACCCTCTTTTTCTCTCTTTCTCTCAACTAGGGGTGTGGGAATCAGGGGTGAAAGTAAGCAGGTGCACTTCGGTGCTGTGCAAAGCTATAAGGTTCTCAGTAGACACTCAGTAATGCTAGAGACTCAGTAATGCTGGGAAAGATCAGATCTGCAAACTGAGCTTACTGGACTTGAGAACACGACAGGAGGACTTCCATGCCTTGTCTCTTGTTAACTTTTTCTATGTGCGGTCGTCCAATATAGCCTCCTACTGTAAATGGATGTTGTTAGGACTGTCTACGGGAAGGCTGAAACCAAAACGTTAAGTACACCTGATGCAGCTTCTGGCTGGCGTGTGAAAATCTAACTCTGCTCAATTGCACACAGGGTTCTTAACATACAGATAACACTGAATTCAAATCAAATGTAATAATATTTCAATTTTGTAGTTCGACGCTCATACACTCATATCCATTTTTCTCTGTACAACAGCGCACCACATCTTTACAAAACACATGGCAAAATAAGCACAAGAACATATTGCCTCAAATAGGCATGATGTACCTCACAGTATACAGTATATAGTATTTACAGTATACAGTACAGGCATGATGTACCCATGCAGTATTTGTATACTCTGCTGCTTCTCTTTTGTGTTTGTTGCCTCTGCAAAATGTTTCCACCAGCATATGTGTGTGTGTGTGTGTGTGTGTGTGCTGTCTGTGTGTGTCTGTCTGTCTGTCTGTGTGTCTGTGTACAACATAACTCATAAAAGTACTGCACGGATTTGGATGAAATTTTCAGACGTATGTATGGTACAAGTAACGACTGATTACATTTTGGTGGAGATCAGTGATCCAGAACACTATCTGGAATTTATATTGTGTCTGTGACCACATTGCCTTAGCGGAGGTCTGTGCTCTCTTAGTGCTTTTGTAGCCTAAGTTTATTTATTTTTCCGTCGTAGTGACAGAAATCTTTACTCCATGTAGTACTACTACTAGATGACCATAGCAGCTTATTAGAGTCAGGGAAACCATGTTGAACTGCTTTATCTATTTCAATTTTGTATTCACTAAGACCCAGCTGACCCACTGACCATGGTCTGAAAAGCATGGTAGCATTGATAAGAGGAATATTGATAATGTCAGAGGGATTCAATCAGTGAATCGAAACATTCGATTCTCGGTTCTCGTCTAGATTCTCGTCTTCATGCTCTTGCTTTCTGGTGAAAGAGCCTCCGGGGCTTTAGGGACTAAATTTGAGAGAAGAGCATATTGATGGCAATCCCATCACAGCAGGCAGTGCACTAGGGGAGTTGCATAGACTCATCGACTTGATGAGTTTGCTGCTCAAAGATGACTTTTTCAGTGCGACTGATCACTTGTGAATCAGAGATATGAGGGTTACCTGAAAACTCTGTCTGTAGATGGCTGTAACTTAAA
>JAODXP020000033.1:10921457-10923957 GCA_027497455.2 Sardinella longiceps | reverse complement strand
TCATTCTGTCGTCGGATCAGTTTAGGTCACCGTGGTGATGCAAACATTCATCATGGCCATCGTTGTTTGTTCTGGGCGGCTAACTGTTTGCGCTTCATGCTGACATTTGGTTGATCAATGTCATTGCCGACCTTGTTTTTGTTTTGTTTTGTTTTGTTTAGTTTAGTTTTTGTGTGTGTGTGGGTTGTTTGTTTTTGTTTGTTTGTGTTTCCCTCTGTCCCTCCCTTGGCCGGTGTTTACCTCGCCAACCATGCCGTTCCACGTGCCGTTGATCTTCTTGCCGTGCTTGCCGTTCGTCACCAGGTAGAGGTCGTAGGTGAACTTGACGGACTTGGCGATCTTCTTGAGGATGTCGATGCAGAACCCTTTGCAGCAGCGTTTGATGTAGATCCCTGATTCGCCCGTCTGGTTACTAAGGCGACATATAATGAAGGGGGGAAAGGGGGAAGATGGAGGTTTTTGGGTGGTGTTTTGAGACAAGGTGGGGGAGGAGAAAGGGGCGAAGGGGAGGGAGGGGGGTTGTATTTGAGATAAGGTGGAGGAGGACAAGCGGCAAAGGGAATGGGGTTTTGAGGGGGGGGCGACAATAATGAAGGGGGGGTGGATGGAGGAGGTTTTTGGGTGGTGTTTTGAGACAAGGTGGAGAAGGAGAAGGGGTGGGGGGTTGGGTGGTGTTTGAGACATGGAGAAGGAGAAGGGGGTGAAGGGGGGTGGGGTTGTGTTTGAGACAAGGTGGAGGAGGAGACAGACGGAAGGGGGGATTTGGGTGGTGTTTGAGACAAGGTGGAGGAGGAGACAGACGGAAGGGGGGATTTGGGTGGTGTTTGAGACAAGGTGGAGGAGGAGAGAAAAAAAAGGATCAGAGATTTTGGCAATAGAGGCACGAGGAACAGGTGGAGACGGCGACGCAGATGGAGAAAGGGATAGAGTGAGAATGAGGGCGATAAAAAGATTAAAGATGAAACAGCGCAAATGTGTGTGTGTGTGTGTGTGTGTGTGTGTGTGTGTGTGTGTGTGTGTGTGAGAGAGAGAGAGAGAGAGAGAGAGAGAGAGAGAGAGAGAGAGAGAGAGAGAGAGAGAGAAAACAGAAGTGATGAATCAGGTGAGTACACTACGCAGCCAAAAGGGATTTCTGCTTCCATTTTGTCATTTCAGGATTTGATGTTTATCAACAGGCAGTTAAGATCAATGAAAAAGATTCCAAGGACTCATATTTACCTACAACGATGAACTAGACAAAGATGTAGTTCCTGCTATTCAATAAACCATGTGACTTACTGTAGAAATGTAATTGCTATAGAACTGCCTTTAATGCACCATTTTTTTATAAACATATTTTTTGTAACATATTTATGAGCAACAATGCAAATTGGAATGCATTATAATATTCAATTATTGTTTAATGTTTAATAGATATCATATACACTAAGTGTTGGTAGGTAGAGGCATTCAGTTTACAATTGTTATTGAATATTATTTCATTATATTCAATAACAATTATAAAGTGCATTTTCAAAAAGCCCTGATTATTCTGTCCATGTCAATATTCTTAATGTGTTTTAATTTTATTTCTTCCCCTTTCATGTTTACGTTTCTTAAAAGAAAAAGCATAAAAACCTAAAACAAAAAAATCAAAACATACGGATGGGTCTGATCATTGTCAAGTTAGATATTTGTTAGATCTGGAAACTTTTTTTTTCTCTCTCTTTGTTTAGGACAACAAAGACAATCTACACATTGCAGCCTTCCAGGGTGAGATGTGGGAAACCCATAAATTCTGCTCATCTGATACCCCAAGATGAAAGGAGCAGATTCCAACAAACACAACGTTTTGTTTGTTCCCCTTGTCACCAAATGCCATCGGATGACAGGTGACGTTTCCACTGAAATTACACATGTTCATTTGGAGACGGCTTGTTTTGGAAATGCAACAAATTGTCTTGAGACAGCTTGTTTTTTGGGGGGGAAATGCGACAAATAGTGTTGCCTTGTTCCGGCCAATTAGGCTGTGGTGGGCTGGAGCTACGTCTAAAGACCTCTCATGACCTCAGCCCAGTTCACTTCCTGTTCATCATCATCATCATCATCATCATCATCATCACCATCACAGAATTATAGGTTTTATATCTATGATCATCATCATCCCAGTCAGCCCAGTTCACTTCCTGTTCATCATCATCATCATCATCATCATCATCATAACATCATCAGTGAAGTCGTCATCTTCATCATCATCATCATCATCATCATCATCACCACCACCACCATCATCATCATCATCATCATCATCATCATCATCATCATCATCATCATCATCATCATCACCATCATTCATCACTGAGCCCCAGGCAGTAGAACTAAACCCATGAGTTGTGGATCTGCCCATGGTCTCTTCCTAAAAAGAACTACTACAAATAGACAGGACTTTACCCTTGCCCCTGTTACTCATGGGTGCTCCACTCGTGCCGTCTGTAAATAAGTACATAAAGTGTCATAAAGC
>JAODXP020000033.1:10891457-10896457 GCA_027497455.2 Sardinella longiceps | reverse complement strand
GGTGACATATTAAACGTTTTGTAATGTTATATCATCTTGAAAACGCCAATGAACTTAACTCAGTTTACTCAGTAACTTAAAAGCACTTATAGCTTACTATTTCTTCAAGTCACCAAAAAAACAGTGATTAAAACTACCTTACCCAGGATCCACTGCAGTTGCACTCTCTACTGAAGTAAATAAGACACCTCCGGTCTATTTGGACTCAACCTCTAATAATAAATAATGGGCCACTCTCTGAAACAACTACATTACCCAGGTTGCCATGCAGCAGATTTCCCCTTAGCGAGGCAGCCAGGGGCAAAAGTATCCTTCAGTGGATGGGAGCCCGCCAACTCCCTGAAGTATTAGAGCCATTAATCTGATAGTCCAGGGGCTGGCCCACCTATTCAATTATAGAACCATTACAGTCTGTAGTGGGGAGTAATTAGTGCCTTAACCTAAGCACCCCCCCACACACACATGCACACACACTACACACACACACACTACACTCACTGCTCCAAGTGCCCTGTGGGAGAGGGAGAGGGAGAGAGAGAGAGAGAGAGAGAGAGAGAGAGAGAGAGAGAGAGAGAGAGAGAGAGAGAGAGAGAGAGAGAGAGAGTCTAGGGTATTAGGGTTTTAATCCTCTTGCCATTAAAAAAAACCCAGACCACAATGTGTGAAGAGAGGGAGAGAGAGAGAGAGAGAGAGAGAGAGAGAGAGAGAGAGAGAGAGAGAGAGAGAGAGAGAGAGAGAGAGAGAGATTATTATATTTTTTAAGAGCAAGAAAATGCAAAGGGTGGGGGTAGTCTACTGTATGTGTCTGAGGTGCTTGTGGAGGTTCTATGCTGACCTTATATACAGACCTACAGCAAATATGGGTTCTCATGGGGAACCCTCACCTACAGACTCTTCCAGAATCTTCTGGGGGTCTCTGGCATTGAGTCATTGGGTTCTATTATATTGTGACCTGTAGCGTTAGCCAGTGTGCCAGAGTAGGAGAGAGTCTCTTGAATACTTACTGAACTTGGCTGACTTAAGAGGGAGCTGCTCCAAGCACCCAGGAGGACCTGGGCTCACGGCTGACCTGTATCCATGCCCATTCTCTCTGTTCGTCTCTCTCTCTCTCTCTCTCTCTCTCTCTCTCTCTCTCTCTCTCTCTCTCTCTCTCTCTCTCTCTCAATTTCAATAAGCTTTATTGACATGATTGTGTACAATATTGACAAAGCATAGTGACAGTAACAATAAGTAATAATAGTTATAACGATATTAATTATGAATAATAATGCTAAATAATGAATAAAAATAATAATCTCTCTCTCTCTCTCTCTCTCTCTCTCTCTCTCTCTCTCTCTCACTCTCTCCCACAAAAATGAGATGAAATTAAGGATGGGGGTGTGAGAGATACTGACAACTGTCTGCCTGCCACACTGTCATTAATCCTCTAGCGAGTAAAACACAAAAACACACAGAGGCATTTTAAAGAGAGAAAAGCAAGCTGTGTGTGTGTGTGAGAGAGAGAGAGAGAGTGTGTGTGTGTGTGTGTGTGTGTGTGTGTAAGGGCAGGCTTGACAGCAGTTGAGACCATTCTCAACAGAGGTTTGAGGATGATGAGTTTTAAATCACACTGGAACACACATGCTTCTGCTCACGTGCATGCACACAGATGTACACACACACTACTGTACTCACACACACAAACACTCAAGTGCACTCACGTACACACACACACACACACACACACACACACACACACACACACACACACACAGCACACACTCACACACACACACACACACACACACACACACACACACACACACACACACACACACACACACACACACACACACACACACACACACACACACACACACACAGACAAACACACACACAGACAAACACACACACAGACACACACACACACACACACACACACACACACACACACACACACACACACACACACACACACACATAAATCATGTCAGAACTGTCTGACTAGTTTGAAATTAATTTCTTATTGATCGTGTCACACACAGCATACGACTGACTTACACCATAATCTTGAGGTTTGGCTCTGTGGGCACATACACTACATGTATTAAATGACCACAGAAATGCTGCTCTCTTTTTCTCCACTTACACTTAAAATAGTCCAATGATACTCCTAGGACAGGTATAAGGGAAAGACTGTTTTTTCCCTACTCTTTTTTATGTACTTTGACTCAAGAGTTAAAAAATCCCGCACACTGTCCATTCCACCAACAAACTTTAATACAACGTTTCGGTCATCCGACCTTCTTCAGGTAAATGTACTTTGACTACCTGTTTTACCAATCAAAATAGTAACACAGTCAAGCATATTCAAGATTACTCTAGTAGCAGATTGCCTACACCACAGAGCACTAAGTTCCCAGCCTTGTGTATGTATAGTACCTGTACTACCAACCAAAATAGTAAAACAGTCACACTCATAATGCTTGAATTGAATTTGGACCTAAGATTTGAATTTTTTTCTTACATATTTTTTTTAGGGGGTGAAATTTCTTAACACTGCATTCAATGCGGGAGCATAAACCACAGAGCACCACTGTAAGTTGTCAGCCTTGTGCACTAGAGTTCAATGTTCCCCGTTTACTGTATAATATAATTCACACAAATGCTTGAGTAGCGCTGGGCTTGGATCAGTAATATCTGGGACAAGGCTCTTTTTTCCCTCCATTTTGTTTACATTTCATTTCAGTCATGAAGTCTTGTTTTAGTAGCACATGCACTTTGGCTGACACAGAGTTTAATACGGGTAGTAGTAGTCTCAAGAGCCAGAGATTCTCACAGTAGTGAGAAGAGATAGAGGGTTTGTCACACACACACACACACACACACACACACACACACACACACACACACACACACACACACACACACACACACACACTCACTCACTCACTCACTCACTCACTCTCACACACACACACACACACACACACACACACACATAGCCATAGCCCTCTGCTGATGCAACAGCTGACTGGTATTTCATTGACAGTTTAACAAACTGTCGAAGCTTGTAGAAATAAAAGAACAATCTGTTTGTCAAGATAGAAAAAAAAGAAATGTATAAGACAGGACAAATAGAAAGAAGAAAAAATAAACATGCTTCCATTTTGGTGCCAATGGTTCACCTAGCTGGCGAGATTCTGGCTCAAATTGTGAAAAAACAAACCAAATGTACGCTTAAAAGAAAGGAACAGAATGTGTCTAAAGAAAAGTAAAAAATATGACTAAAGAAAAGTAATGAATGTGATTGCAAAGTGTTGTTGAGTTTATTATTATTGTCAGATTTGTTGTATTCATGAAATATACCCCCCCCCCCCCTTAACCCTGCCTGACATAGCCCGACCATAATACTGCTGTTCATCCGTATTCATGGTCTGGAGGTTCTTTAACCTGACGCGATTATACTGCGGAGGGGAGGGCATTCACTCCTGGTTTGAAACGATTGGAAAGCTCGTCTAATCAGCTTCGCTTATTGGCCGGTAGACTCTCTACCGATGTAAACACGCCCCAGAGGACCGTTCCCAGACCATGGATACGGATGAACATTCGTATTATGGGCGGGCTATGTCAGGCTACCTTAACCCTGCATGTTAACATGTCCTCTCAAGAATGTGAGATTGACTGTTAACACCCAACCCATCAATCAGTATCTAAAACCCAAAGTGTTGTTGAGTTTCGGTGAGTGTGTCTCACCCTGTTGACGAAGTCCTGGTACCCGGGGTAGTAGGTGGTGACGATGGAGAAGATGTACCAGTCATACTCCTCCATGATGTTCAGCATCACAGACGCCTGCTGCTCAATGGAAGGCCCAAACTGGAAGAACATGGAGTTGTCATCCTGGGGAGAGAACACACACACACACACACACACACACACACACACACACACACACACACACACACACACACACACAAAATCATGTTATAATTATTTAAATGGATGAATCGCCATACGCCCCAAGGACTGCAAGTCTTCCAAAGGAAATTGAAGTGTGGTCATGCGTTACACACTGAATATTTTTTTTTCATGAAAATATAATGACATGTGAACGTATACGTACACAAGCACACACACACACACACACACACACACACACTTGATGCTTCATTTGGATTTACAGGGCAAAATGTTCTTGACATGATCCAAATACTGTTAGGCCTTATTACGTAACCCCAAACTGTCTGAGCTCTGTGTGCAAATGAGCCTTCATCTCTGCCCAAAGACACACACACACACACACACACACACACACACACACACACACACACACACACACACACACACAGAACATAGCACAGATCAAAATGTCCTTCTTATATAGAAGGCATTCAGTCATAGATGATGACAAATGGCTGGCTATTTTTCTCACACATGACCCCTGACCACACACACACACACACACACACACACACACACACACACACACACACACACACACACACACACACACACACACATACACACACACACACACATATGCACACAGACACACACACTGTTTCTCATCTCTCTCTCTCTCTCTCTCTCTCTCTCTCTCTCTCTCTCTCTCTCTCTCTCTTTCTATCACTCTCTCTCAGGCACAGACACAAAAGGTTTACCCCTCTTTATGGGGCATCACATGTAAGGGATGATGTATTGTCCGCCGATCATTATGGAAAATGTGCCGTCGGTCTCTGATTCGTCCTCAAGGGAAGTATTTTTCTATAATAACCGGCGGACAAAACATGATCCCGCTTATTATATGGGTACTTGCCAACACGACGAGATAATATTTCACAGAAGCGTGAATCTTGAGCAAAAAAAAAACTGTTGCCATTGACAGCAGTCATTATACTTTTTCAGCGTTCATTTTTACAAGAATAACTGACCTTCGAACGTTGAGGAGGCCCATTGAAAGTGGATGGAGCCTCCAACAACATTCTAGAGACCCGTATAATAACTACATGTACAGCAGAGGT
>JAODXP020000033.1:10846457-10851457 GCA_027497455.2 Sardinella longiceps | reverse complement strand
TTTTGGTGGTGATCGGTGACCACATTGCCTTGGCGGAGGTCTGTGCTCTCTGAGTGCTTTTCTAGTTTAAATCTGTAAAGGTATTTGCCGGCGATCCATTTGGCTTGGCAGTGCCATTTTGTTAAGCAGTAATAATATAATAACAATGGCTCTCATTCATCATCAACCATTCTTACAAAGGAATTTGTTCTTAAATCAGACGTACACAGTTTTGAAGATTTGCATTCACCAATATATGTAGGCTTTTAAATGGGACCTTAAAGAAAATTTTGTAGCAAGGTATTGTTGATTGTGGTGTCTTTTGTGGTTCTGTGGCTTGATGCGACTGAAAAAACAAACAAACAAAAAAATAATAATAATAATAATAACAATAATAATAATAACGGCATTCTTTTTAACAAAGTAAATCTCACTGGAAACGCCTGATGCGAGTCTTTAGGCAAAACTTTTCTCAAATCTGAGCATCAACCCAGAGGTTCTCTATCAAATTCATGGGTAATTGCCATTTCCAACCATTTGGGCTTAAGTTGATAATACCAATGCTTAAAAATCATTTTTGAGAACGGGTTTGAGAACATCCCAGGTGACCCAATGTTGACTGTATGCAACACTGTGTCTACAACACAAAGCCCAAGGTTGCCTAGAATGGTTCTGTTTGAACTGGTCTATATTCTTATCGCTCATTAAAGAAAAAAAAAAGAAGAAGAAAAAAAGAAACGTGCCTTTCTCAGGAAAACGGAGAATGCATGTATAATGCATCCTCCCTGGCCCAAGACTACGTTTAGAATTTCGATTAAGCATGAAATTAGCCTGAACTGTGCAGCTCTCAAATATCTCTCTCTCTCTCTCTCTCTCTCTCTCTCTCTCTCTCTCTTTTTCTCTCTCGCTCTCCACAGCACTAACTAATATTAGATTTCATGAAACCACGAGCCCAGCCTGATAAAGCAAATAGGCAAACGCAGACGGCCACAACCTGTTCAGTGAGCGACATGGCCCTCTCCATGCACGCAGAGTGACTCTCACCCCACCCCACCCCCAAGCACGTGCAAGCTGCCGAGAGTCGAGATGAGTCGCTTTGTCGTGATGAGAGAGTTCGGAGATAATTAAATTAACCCTGTGCCAATCTCCTTGGAAAAAAAGTTCCTTGTTTTCTCGTTTTTTTTTTCTTTTCCAATAACTAGTCCTATCTAGTACTATCAGAAACGCACAGTAGGTGGTTAAATATTTGTGATAAGGACAACTAAAATAGCCCTCATGTATATATATTTTTACATCTATTTAATATTTATTTATTTACTAAGTTAGTAATTCATTTATAGGATAAATCCGGTGTGAATCAGTAGATAGCCCTGTTGTTCCAGGTACCTGAATGCTGTCTTTAAGAAAGAGAATGAGAAAATTTGATGCTTCATAGACTGAATAACAAACCGATTACTAATGCTGACTGAATGGGGCATATAATGAAATTAAACTGAAAGTAGTTATGAGTGTTATGCCATATTCACTTAGTGTCAGTTGCCGGTTCACTCTGTCTGTGTTGTATCAAATTTTCTTATTATCTTTTCCTACCCACAGCACTTGATGAGTTTGAACAACAGGACTATGGATTGGTTTACACTGGATTTCTACTTCAAGTGAAAGTTGGTCCACTTACCTGTAATATACTGTATTACGGGCTAAATTACCTTTGATATCTCTGAATAATGTCAACACGTGTTGTGCGAGATCAACTCCCTTACCTCTCTGTCTCTCATAATTAAGCAAGCTGCTTGGAATACTAAATGGCACATTTAGTGTTTTCGGCAGTCTGCCATTTGGACGAGTGCGAAAACAAACATGGTGGTCTCATTCATTTGCTGTTCAGCTATTATGCATGTCCTAGAAACCAATGCAACTTAATTGCAAGCCCTCACCCGCACACAGACATGCACACACACACACACACACACACACACACACACACACACACACACACACACACACACACACACACAGCCTGACAAGCCATAAAATGTATAAACGAATCCAACAAAACTACCGGAAGTAAGCAGGCGCCATTGTTGAGCTGTTAGATCGCAAATCTGTCCATAGGGATAACGTGATAGCACACCATAAAATTATGTCATTTACGAGATTCACTACTACCTGTATAATGTAAGAGTATTCCATGGTCTTTGCTGTTAACTGTCATTGACTGTGCATTATCAAAAAGGTTTGTTTACAGTCCAACAATGGCGTCGCCACAAGATGGCAGCCTACACAAAACGCTCGTCAGATTCATCTATAGTCTGACCATGACTGATAGACAATCGTGTACAACGGCTAACCAATCAAAGCAACAAACAAGCTGTTTCAAATAACGCTAAGCCCGCCCCAAATGACTCCCTGTCCAGATAGAACGTTGTGATTGGCTAAACACCACAATGTCTGAATACAACCTAGAGTGTTGTGATTGGATAGACACCACTGATGTCTGAGTAAAACCTATGGCTCATAGCTAGACGTACTTGCTGAGCAAATTCAATTTGTTACCTACAGTATTTTGTGAGCTTTCAAATAATAAAAATAAAAAATAAATAAAAAAAAGAAGCAAGGTGAGCGGTAACAAAAATTCCAGGCTGACATACCCCTCACATGCACACACACACACACACACACACACACACACAAGGTTTGTCACATGTTCAGACAGGTTTGTCTGTGCCGTCCGTCACATAGATTTCAATAGGATAATTTATGCTGGAATAATATAAGAACACCAATTTCAGCCCCATTACTCAAAGTCTGCTTTTTGCCCGCCTAGTAAATTAAATTAATAAGCTATCAGACGTTTGAATAATAACGTGTTAGAGGACAGGAGGAAGCATTAGAAGCCAACAATGTGAAACAGACTGAGAGAAAAAAAAATACTGGAGTGAGAGTGTTATCTTCCTCTCTCTCTCTCTCTCTCTCTCTCACTTGCTCACTCTCACTCTATCTGACTCTTTCTCTCTCACTTGCTCTCATTCGCTCTCTCTCTCTCTCTCTCTCTCTCTCTCTCTGTCTGTCTGTCTCTCTCACCATCTCAGTCCATCTGCCCTTACTTTATCTGGAAATGTATTCAAAGAAAGAAAGACAGAAAGAAAAAAACGATACGAAGAAACAAAAAAAAGAAAGAAAAAAAGAAAACAATAAGCTACATTCTCTTTCACCTCAAGGCTCTGCCTCATCCATAATGGTCTGCCCTAATAGACCACACAAACTGAGACTGCCCAATATAAATACGGGGTAACAAACCACCCCAAGAAGCCGATCCAGTCGGCTCGCTTGAGAAATAAACAAACAAACAAACAAACAAACAAACAAAGGAATAATAAAGATCTGAGATGACATTTTCCACCAAACTGTTGGCTTCACAAAGACACAGTCATAGGCCTGCTTGCCGGAACTGAATCCAACCCTGCTGCTGCTGTTCTCGCCACTGTTGCTATGGCAAAGAGCTCGCTCCGCGGCGCGGCGGATCTCTCTGGATGTCCATTGTGTTGAAGCGTGTCACCCGCCGCCAAAGCCCGAAGGGAACACTGCGACCCTCGCTCTTATTTCCATGTCTCCCGCACACTCACTCACAAACGCACCTGGGAGCCAGCCAACCACGTCCATGAATGCCCAAAAGAGGTAGATGTAGAGGTAGCCCAACAGAGAGACGGACATACAGACAGACAGATGGACAGATGGATGGATGGATGGATGGATGGATAGATCTATCTGGCTCCTGGTACAGAGGCAGAGCCTTCATACACAACCATACAATAACATCAGACAGACAGACAGACAGACAGATAGATAGATAGACAGATAGATATATATAGATAGATAGATAGATAGATAGATAGATAGATACTGTAGATAGATAGGTAGATAGATAGATAGATAGATAGATAGATAGATAGATAGATAGATAGATAGATAGATAGATAGACAGATAGATAGATAGATAGATAGATAGATAGATAGATATCCCATATGTTCCCCTATAACTCATCAGAAGGTAAATACGGTAAAATGATCATCTGTGATCATTACTGTAAATTATGTGTTTCATACCTAACCTCACTATAGAGCATAAGCACCTTGAATTTTATCCACTTATGACAGGCTTTTAGTATCTTTTGACACACACACACACACACACACACACACACACACACACACACACACACACACACACACACACACACACACACACACACCTTGCTATATAGGGCCATTACAGAAAGCCCTATGGTCCAAAAATAATAAATTTGAAGGTTCACTTTTTTTCCCGGAATTTTCCACTTCATCTGTCGTCCTCATCCTCATCTTCATCCTCATCAACCCATCAGTTACTATCTAGGTCATTATATTCTGACAAATAATGCTGCATTCTGTTCCACAAATATACTTGTACGTATTTTTAGAATCTCGGGCACTGGTGTTTGTCATTCCTGTAAGCTAGATTCCCTATGGAACAGCATACTGTAATAATGAACATCGTCAACTATTACTTTAAATGCTGTCTGAGCGTGTCAGGTTTAGCCTATACAGAATGCAGATATATTCGGATAAATTGTCTACTTTGATGCTTTTTTTTCTGTCTTTTTTTCTCAAATGTAAATATGACAGTGTTGTATTCTTGTTAAAGTGTACCTTGACAAAAAAAAAAAATAAATAAAAAAAAAATAAAAATGTGCATACGTTTACAGCAGCCATCTGAAGTCATATTATTTCCCTGAAAAGTAAATAATTTCAATAATCTCGGCACTCTCTCCCATACAAAAGCCTAAAGATCTGAAATTGTGCTTTACGATATGGTTAGAGGACAATCTGAAACTTAGCTTTAAAGGACATATCCAGAGTTAATCAGCCTATACGACCCATTTCTATAAGGCTACCGAGTGCTGTCAGAAGGCACAAGAATGACAAAATTTGGTACAAAGTACATTTTGGCACAATTTGTGAACTGGCACACAATGCTAATAAAT
>JAODXP020000033.1:10834553-10839553 GCA_027497455.2 Sardinella longiceps | reverse complement strand
CAATATGTGGCTATTTTAGCATGCAGTCTCTCTGTACAGTCTATGTACAGAACCGTGTGCATGTGAATCATCAACACAAAATTAATGATTTTCCTGTGTGCGTGTGTGTGTGTGAGTGTGTGCTTGTGTGTATGTGCTAGTGTGTGTGTGTGAGTGTGTGTGTGTGTGTGTGTGTGTGTGTGTGTGAGAGATAGATAGATAGAGAGAGAGAGAGAGAGAGAGAGAGAGAGAGAGAGAGAGAGAGAGAGAGAGAGAGAGAGAGAGAGAGAGAGAGAGAGAGAGAGAGAGAGATTATTTTTTGTTGTTTTGCTGGGCAAATTATTTGTGATATTTTTATCTCTATACTGCCAGCGAGGTTTTCAATCCATACTGACTCACTCTCCTGTCATTGCCATCATATGACCGACTGAGACAGAGATAGGTGGCCTGAGAGAGGACTGACCCAGGAACAGTTCTATTTTAGAATATAGAATATAAATGCTTTGCGCTCTAGAATCTTTGTTTTTAAATGGCTTTTATCAACAGCTGTCACTCTTTATCTGGACAGAAAGGCTAATTTAGACTGAAGATCAGCGACGAAATGAAACAGTTTTAGAGAGTAGTTGCGCCAGAGTGAATCAATCGACGCAGGTTGTTGCAGGCAGTTGCAAGCCGTCGCAAAAGATTTAACATGTCAAATCGCAGTTTCGGAGTTTTAGAACGTCCAGGTTTTAAGAACATCACAGCCCATCTCATCGCGGATCTTTGGTCCGTAGGCACCTTAACATTTTGTCAAAGCTCACATATCTGTGTTCCGAACATGCTAACATTTGAAACACAAGAAAACTCACACTAGGCTTTGTCTCCTGTTTGAGTGCTTTTCTCTTAGTATCCTTTAATCTGAGATAGACCACTGACTGTCCTTTAATTTAAAAGACTCAATTACGACCCATCCCAGAGCTACGATACTGAAGCCTCAATTGTTTAATGGTCTTGCATTTCAGGGTACAGTGTGTGTTTTTTGGGGGTTGAAACGGACGATTGAACATCCCAAAAACATGGATAATTTATGATAGTTGAGTCCCTGATGGTTCTCTGCTGAGGCTGAGCGACAGAAGGGTTGTCTTAGATAACTCACACACCATGACAGAGGCACTGCTACTGTGTGTGTGTGTGTGTGTGTGTGTGTGTGTGTGTGTGTGTGTGTGTGTGTGTGTGAGAGAGTGAGAGAAAAAGAAAAAAATATGGAAGGAAGGTTTTGTGTGTGTAGGTATGTGAGAGACAAAAAGTATGTCTATGCCTGTAAATGTGTGTATATTCCTTTAGAAGGAAAAAACAAATGTATTTGTATGTGAAAAAATAATCTATTTGTATGTGTGTCTATGACACAGACAGAGATGTGTGTGTATATGTGTGTGTGTGTGTGTGTGTGTGTGTGTGTGTGTGTGTGTGTGTGTGCATGTGTGTGTGTATGTGTGCATGTGTGCTTGCGTGTATGTGTGTGTGTGTTTGTGTGCGTGTGTGTGTGTGTGTGTGTGAGTGTGTGTCAGGCCCGGCTGATGACTAACAGATAACAGAAGTGTGGAGCTGACACAAGCCTATTACTTCACCACCTAGTGCATTCCAGCACATGGGCCTATTATGAAAGGCAGTCTGGGATTCACAAGCCCTTATACAGTACATCTGAGCCTCTCTCTCTCTGTGTGTGTGTGTGTGTGTGTGTGTGTGTGTGTGTGTGTGTGTGTGTGTGTGTGTGTGTGTGTGTGTGTGAGAAAGAGAGAAAGAGTAAAAGGGGGAGGGAGAATATCTCTCATTAGGTCCTTACACATGTTCATAATCACCACCTGCTACCCCGTATCATGGAGCCAGTGTGTGCTGTAGTGTGCATGTGTGTGTGTGTGTGTGTGTGTGTGTGCATGTCTGTGTGTGTGTGTGCATGTAGTGTTCGTGTGCATGTATTATGTGTGTGTTTGTGTGTGTGTGTGTCTGTGTGTGTCTGTGTGGGTGTGTGTGTGTACATGTGTGTGTGGGTGTGCATGTGTGTGTGTGTGCATGTATTGTGTGTGTCTGTGTGTGTGTGTGTGCATGTAATGTTCGTGTGTGTGTGTGTGTGTGTGTGTGTGTGTGTGTGTGTGTGTGTGGTGCATGTGTGACTATTTCCATTGAGCTACAGTCCATCATCCTCCATTCCCGCTCTAACAAAAACAATGCTCAGGAGCCTGCAGTATATAAGTGTCCAAGTCAGTGACAGTCTGTGTTCCTGCTCACCGTCTAAATGTCACATAGAGGAGTCAGAGCTGAGAACTAGAATAAAAGCTACAGCACACCTTCCAGAACTTTGGGGATTTTTTTTTTTTAAGGCGCAGTGAGGAGAAACCGAGAGAGGGAAGTAAGATGAAAAAGAAGAAGAAGAAAGAAGAAGAAGAAGAAGAAGAAGAAGAAGAAGAAGAAGAAGAAGAAGAAGAAGAAGAAGAGGAGAGAAAAGGAGAGAGGAGAAGAGTCCCTGTCGTGTCATTTTCCCCCCATAACTTTTTTAATCAGAAAAACATCTGCTGCTCTGCAATACATCACTTATCTGCTGACTAGGCTGGCAGTCGCTTTTGAAGAGGGGAACAGTAGGAGAAGAGGGAGTTTGGTGTGTGTGTGTGTGTGTGTGTGTGTGTGTGTGTGCATGGATTTCTGTGTGCACGTGTGTGTGTGTGTGTGTGTGTGTGTGTGTGTGTGTGTGTGTGTGTGTGTGTGTGTGTGCATGCATGGGTGAAAGAGGAATGAGAGAGGGAGTGAGACAGACAGATGCACAGTGAGAGAGAGAGAGAGAGAGAGAGAGAGAGAGAGAGAAGTAGAGAGAAAGAAAAAGAGAGAGAGGGTGACAGAGACAGGACTGCAGAAAAAGTATAACAGATGGATAGAATATGGAATATACTGTACATATACATGTAATATATTTGGGCACAGTAGATAGACAAGAGATAAAGAGGGAGAAAAGACAGTGCAGACTACATACAGCCAAAACATTAGATAGATAGATAGATAGATAGATAGATAGATAGATAGATAGATAGATAGATAGATAGATAGATAGATACTGTAAATGAAAACAAACAGAGAATCATTGCTGATAGAGAGAGAGAGAAAAGGCAAACCTGAATATAAATAAGAAAATGGCCGATAGACGAATAGATAATATAGAACATTATCCACACAGACACACAGACTAACAGACAGATCGTATGCATAGGGATTGACAGCTTGGAAATTGAAAGAAAACAGAAGGAAAGATGGCAACCAGATCATGCCATCTTCAGAGTCGAGAGAAAGAAAGAAAGAATAAGAGAAATAAATAGATAGATAGATAGATAGATAGATAGATAGATAGATAGATAGATAGAATGATAGAATGATAAATAGATAGATAGATATTGCAGATAGATTTATAGATAAAGAAAGAAAGAAAGAAAAAAGAAAGAAAGAAAGAAAGAAAGAAAGAAAGAAAGAAAGAAAGAGCTAGAAGTACAGAGGAACAGGAAACTCCTCCATGTGGGTCGGGTCGTACCATCTCCAAAGAGGGCGAGGATGGCCAGGTCCACCTGCCTCTTCCAGCCTGAGTCCTTCTGGATGGCGATGCCGTAGCCCGTGGTGGCGAAGATGTAGCCCGAGCCGATGGTCACCAGCTTACAGCCCTCGTCCCGACCCGCCATGTAGTTCAGCACCGCCGCATCGTAGATGAACGCATCCAGCTTCCTGTATCCACACATCACCACCAGAGAAGGATTATTATAGGAACACTAAAGGCAAAAATCAGGGATGACTTTTTTGGACTTGAGCACCTGGGGGAATACTGCCCTAAAATAATTAATTCATTTCATTTAGGATAATAAATATATAAATTCATTGGGATAAAATACATATGTCTATACAATAAAAGAAACACTACTTTTTGCTACTGTATATTCTGCTATATTCTCTCAAACCTCACAGACAATGATGTAACCTCTTCAAACGCCTGTACTCAGCTTAAAGCTGTCCCTCTTGTGTTTAAGTCGAATTACCTCCCCCATTAGGCTCAAGAGCACTTGTAGGATGAGTCTGACATCTTACAGCTCTCGTCTATCAGATGGAGAGCACTCTACTTTACATTCCAATCACAGCATCCACAGTGAAATTCTTAATGCTGGACTTTGTTGTACTGTAATTTTGCATCGGTGTAAATACAGGTTTCATGGAAAAATAGTGAGTGTTGTATCAATGACCTTTTCGGACTCTCCACAGTCAAAAACATAAGAAGGAAATATATGTATACAGTACTGTACTCTATGTGTGGGTGTGTAATAGTTGTGAAATTTTGGCAAGTAAAACAGAACTAGGAGAAGAGATCTAAATTGCTGTTATCTCAAAAAAATCTTCATCCTGTCTTGCAACACTGTCTATGGAAGATCTGATATCACCAAGTAATTAAAAGTCCAGGATCAATGTTATACTTGCTGCCCTGGATCAACGGGTTAGGTTTAGAGTTAGGTTTAAGGTTAGGGTTAGGCTCAGGGTTAGGGTTAGAGTACATTGATCCAGGACAAACAAGTTTAATATTGATCCTGGACTCTTAATTACTTGGTGATATCAGATCTTGCCACTGTCTATAGTTGCTTTAGGCTATAGGCTAGTCCATTGATACTTGCTGGTGTAAATTCAGCTACTGTACCACCAGTGCCAATGTTTGATTGCTGAGACACTCCTCTGCTACTCCCAGACCCCCAGATGAGGGATAATCAACAACACGTAGTTAGTACGTGGCACTTGCATGGTTGTTGTGTGTTGTGTGCATGTTGACGTGGCTGTAAATTTTACTACTGTTCTGAAGGGCTGACAGTAAGAGAAAAAAAATCCTGCACCTGAACTTTTCTTCCATCGTCAAAGTGGGCATATTTGTGTCACACTTTAAGAACACTATTTGGTTATTTGCAAATTTCATATCTTCTAACGAGGGTACAATGAGAAGAAAGCATTTAAATTTTAGTTTAATCCTA
>JAODXP020000033.1:10827053-10832053 GCA_027497455.2 Sardinella longiceps | reverse complement strand
CTCCCCTTTCACTCTCACACAACCATACAATCTCTCTCTATCTATCTTTCTCTCTCTCGCACACACACACACACACACACACACACACACACACACACACACACACACACACCCATGATGGCCTTCTTTTCTCTGTCCTAAAACCACCATGTTTGTCCAGTTCATTTAATTTTCAATGGTCTTTGTTTGTTCTCAGTGCTGGTGGTGAATGTTGCAATATTGCTAAAGCAATCAAACCCAAATTGAAAACTTGGAAAAGAACAGCCATGCGTCATCATTTCAATCTTTGTGAAAAACCTTCAATTCATTCCGCTGTTTTTTGGGGGGATTTTTTTTTTTTTTTTTTTTTTTTTTTTGGGACACTTGGCCATTTTTCTTAAAATCTGTTTCTTTTCTTTTCGCACTGCTTCACTTCATGTTACCCAGCCCCTCCCCTCACCACCCTCCGCCCTCCTCACACACACACACACACACACACACACACACACACACACACACACACACACACACACACACACACACACACACACAGTGAGTCATGTAACCACATATCATTTTCTCTCTCTCTCCTCTTCTTTTATCTGTCTATCCGTCAATCTCTTCCTCTATAAACTTGTCTCTCTCTCTCTCTCTCTCTCTCTCTCTTTCTTCTCCTCTATCCTCTCTCCTCTCTTCTTCCTCCATTAGCTTGATGCATCAAACGCTTTCACACTCTTTCACTTTGTGCAAAGCACCTAAAATCTATCCATTTATTTCCCCGGTGGGCAGATACATTCAACTTCAACCAATCCCTACTGTTAGGTTGTGACGTATGTTATGCTATGCACTGGAACACAATGTTTGAGTTCAACTTTGTTGATTTCTGCCCTCCCCCTTTTCACTGATTGGTCCATACAACTCAGCCCTCCCCTCTTTTCACTGATTGGTCCAAACAGCTCAGCCCTCCCCTTTTTTCACTGATTGGTCCATACAACTCATTCCTCCCTATCCAGCACGCAGATGGTGGAAATCTTAGTTTACGGATAGACCCCTGACAGAGTGGTGGAGCTAAGTGAAAATATGGGTGTTTCTTAAAGTCAAGGAAAGCATGCTTGGAAGGCTGCTTTTCCAAGAATTCTATGTCATTGTGTGGCGCCAAGCAGTGTTCCAATGTCAAGAACACCTATAAATTCTATTAAGGACTGAGTCCTTTATTCGTAGGTTTTTCAAGGCTGCACTGATGGAACCTCGTCTCCATAGTGTACGACTTCAAAGGCGAGTGTTCTACCAAGGAAGCATTCTCGACATTGAGAAACACTCATAACAGGAGGAGTGTGAGCAAAAGTAGGGTCTAGCCTAGCTATTCTTGCATACCATCCTCATCCTCATCTTCCTCTTACTCTCCCCATCGTCATCACTTACCCAGACTTTAGGCTATGCAGCGCCTCGTCCACGTTCTTCTGGTGGAAGCTGGTCATGTAGGCATGCATCTCCTTGTAGTTGTTCCGGATGTTTCTCTCCGTGCTGCCATTGGGCACCGTACCGAAACGGAAGGGAGGAGAAAAGGCGTTCGGCTGTTGGAACTGCAATGAGAGAGAGAGAGAGAGAGAGAGAGAGAGAGAGAGATGGGGGTGCTTCTGGTTTAATATAAGCCTGATCGACATGACTGTGCATTTCATTTCTCATTAATTTCTCATTTATTTGATATGCTATGGTTAAGCTCAACAACATTCTGTCCAGCTGGTTTCCTAAAAGCGTAGTTGCTAATTAAGTAAGCAAATTACTGTAGTTGATTGCAATGCAACTTCCTATTACCCCACTAACTATTTTGCTAACTGGTTAGCAACTATGCCTTTGGGAAACGGACGCCAGTGCGACAACTACTACTATGGCAAACCCTCCATATCAGTGGAGGTCGTGGTGCTGTAGGATGCAAAAGCAGTAGACCGTACAGTCAGATGTGGTGTTAATGACTCCTCATCTTAACTCACACCCCCATGAGTGAGTGACGATTTATTAAGACCAGTTCACTGAATTTGAATGGTGCTTGAGGGGTAATTACAACCATCAGAGAGCAAATGTGCAATTTCTCTTATGCTTTGGACAAATAAATTCTGCTGTAATTTTGTCTTTACATAACTGTCCTAGCTGAAAGGGCCAAAATTGGATCAGGTCTGCCCCTTCATTTTTTTTAGTTTACATTCAATCTTTTTTATCTCTCTCTCCTCCACAGCATGTTTGTCCAGATGGCGGCACGTCTCCAGTCAGCCTCTGCCAGACCACATGCGCAACAGAATATCATCTTCATATATTATATTCCACTGGACATCAGACCAGTCTGTTCAGTCAAGAGAGACTGGAAGTAACCTGCACCTGATCCAACTAAAACAACAGTTGTCAAAATGGGACTTGGCAGGACATATAGATAATGCACACACTCGCACACACACACACACACACACACACACACACACACACACACACACACACACACACACACACACACACACAGTGAACCACCGAGCTGAAAAACAAAACCATTATGGATAACGACTGTCGTGAGTGTATAGCTGCTTCATGGCACAAACATGTTTACAGATCTCACAACAGAGGCTGTGAGTCATAACCGTAGGTGAGTAGGTGAAGAACCGCTGACAGCGACATGTGAGCGATTTTGAGAATGGAGAAGGTGTTTACAAGATATGGCTGCTGCACGACTCACAGTAGGCTACTGAATGGGGGAAACACTCTGCCACTGAATGCTCGATAGTGCCAGTACACAAAACCTTAAAGTGATACAATATGCCACCATTTGGGGAAATATCCTTATTTTCCACCTTTCCTCGAGTTACACAACTGAGTTTTACATTTCTTCTCTTCATCCAGTCATTCTCTGAGTATGATGGCAGGACTTTTAGCATCTCTCCTATTATAGTCTTGTAAAAGTGACTAAGAAGTCTGAGATTTTACCAAATTAAAACCTGACTCTTCTTTAGTTTCATCTAGTACTTGTACTAACACCAACAAAAAATGTAAGTTGTTGATTTTCTGGGCTGATATGACACAAAAATAATCCCTCCATATGTTGAATGAGAGTAGTTCCATGCCATAGCAGGCTAGAAGATCACCTACTGTTGGTCTTAGTACACCGTGCAACTATAGAAGAGTCAGAAAAACAGAAAATCTGAATTCATACTCACTTTTGAACAAGACAGTAGGAGAGCTGTAGGAGAGACAGTATGAGAGATGCTAATGGTCTAATCTGATTTAATGATCTATGCTAAGCTACAGCTTAAAGTTCTACCGCCAGACGCAGAGAACGACTGGATTGACTGGAGAAAGATACAACTCAACTCAACTAATTTTCCACCTCTCCTCAGGTTAAAAAAACAGGTTTGGAAAATGAGCATATTTCCCAAAATGGTGGCGTATCACTTTAATGCAAGATGGGAAAATGTTATTGATCCCACAAGAAGTCCCAGTAGCCAAATAAGAAAAAGGAAAAATCAAGGAAAACAAGTAAATAAAGGGAAGTAAATAGATGGGTAAAAAACTTAATAAGTAATTCAGCGAGAGAGAAGCTAGTGCTGGTACAGTATTTTTGTTATGCATAAAACTGATAAAAGCTCCCAAAGAATCACAAGGCCACCCAGAACAACTCATTAACATTATTCCCTGTGCCCAGTCTCTTACACTGCTGAGCTATTGAGCATCATTCTTGAGGCATATTTTTTTGTGTTGTTGTTTCTTCTTTTCAATTCTAGGAATCTTCTGCGAATCTGTGTATAATTATCCGAGCCTAGAGAGTAAGTGAAATGTGTTTAAAAAGGACCAGTACTGTTTTAATTAGTTAGCTGGTTACTTTTTCAGAACATTTTGTCACCTCTAAGGTCACAATTATACAGGACACTGCAGTGAGATGCGCTGTATTATTTAATTTTATATATCTATTTTATTTTATTTATTTATTATTTTTAATTGGCAGTATGCACTTACAGTACTTTTTATACACAATGAGTACCTTACATTTTGAGTGCCTGCTCTGTCTTCGCTTTTGGTTGAATAAAAAAGAAGTTCAAATCGTTTTTAACCTCCAGAGCTTACCCTTAAGTCACATCGTGCATTTTCACCAATTCATATTGATTTGCTTGCAAGCCAAAGAATAGGTACCAATTATGAACATTTTTGTAGCATTATGTTGAGTAAAAAGGTAGAATAAAAACAATTTCAGTTTCATTCAGTTTTGGTTTTAATGTTCACCACGTCGCTATTAAGATCCTGCAAGTATAATGACCACATCATTTCAACAAGAGGCAACAGGGAGAACCTTCACTCACTGCAAATTGCATAGTTTTAATTAATTCATTACTGTACTTAGTTGGTTATGTTTGTCCAGAATCTTCCCCACTGTAAGACCACAACCTCAACCACTCTAGTCCATGTATTACACCCTCCCTCTTAACTGTAAATTGCATTGTTCTAATTACCTCCACCGAGGAGGTTATCTTTTCACCGGCGTCTGTCCGTGTGTCTGTCTGTGTACAAAATATCTCGAAAAGTACTGCACAGATTTTTTTTTTTTAATTTAATTGAACAACGTGTGTATTGGGACAAGTAACAGCTAATTCAATTTTGGTGGGGATAGGTGATCCAGAACACCATCTGAAATGTATATTGTGTCTGTGACTGCATTGCCTTGATGGAGATCTTAGCTCTCCGAGTTCTTTTCTATTTAGTTCATTGATTATGTTTGTTAAGAATACCCCCCCACAAAATGTATTATTATTACCACTATTATTTTTCTTTCTTTTTGGCATGAGATGTATATTGTGTTGTACTTCTGTCATACTGTACCATGTGTTGGTTTGTGTTATAGTTATAATAAAAAATGTTAATCACACAAAAAAAAGAATACCCCCGCACTCTCGCTGCAAGACCTCAAAAGTTTCTGCCAGTTTAGAGTATGTTGTCTCGTGTCACAAACCCACCTTCTTGTCGCTGAGCCCGGTCACCTGGTCCAC
>JAODXP020000033.1:10817053-10822053 GCA_027497455.2 Sardinella longiceps | reverse complement strand
AAGAAAGATAGGATGAATAGTTAAAGTGTGGCCAAAATAGACGCAGCCCCCCCCCCCCTTTTCGGCGCAGGTGAGCACTGCTCAGAGCAACAGCAATTTGGCTTGAGTTTCATCTGCATGGTGTTCCGGGAGACAGGTTTATCGAGCTCCTTAATCATGTGTGTGTTACAGGAGCATTGCATAAGACTCACTGATTATAACCAGGAGGACAGAGTGGGAAATACAAATAAACAACACAGCATAACACAAAACAATCATGTTCACCAATAACCACTGAACCTACCACACACACACTCTCTCTCTCTCACACACACACACACACACACTGACTGTACAGTACCTAGCAGGCAGACAGTCAGATACACACACTCACACACAAATGCAACACTTATATTGATATACAGACATTATGAACAAACACACTTACACACTCACAAGCACAGACACAGACACAGGCACAGACACACACACACACACATAAACAAACATACAAACAGACAGACAGACAGACACACACACACACACACACACTAACCGAGGAAAGCAGAGGGTGAGACCGTGCCGTTGCTCCGGGAGACCATGACACTGATGCCCGTCTCGATGAAGGGTACAGAGAAGTCGATGACCTCTGACCTCTCTTCATTAATGGTGAGCGAGCCCACCGCCATGTGAGCGTTCTTCTCCACCACCTGCAATATGGCGACAGAGAGGTAGTACAGTGAAGGAGAGAAACATCCTGAGAAACATCCTGATCCTGAATGATTAATTAAATGACTATAAGAATTCACAAATACATTATAACGTTTATGAGTTTTTATGTTTTTAGTGTTTTTGTAAATACTAGGTTCATATAAAGTGTTGTGATTATTTTACTGCAAAGCGCTTTAATTGGAACAAGGTCTCCTAATCGCTTTTATTTCGCCTGAACTCACCCCTTTCACCTGTGCTTTAAGGAAGAGATAACGTTCGATGCGGCCGTCATCGTGGAATATCTCCCGACAGAGTGATGCGACGCATCCAGACGTGGCATCACTCTGAAGGGAGATATTTCCACGATAATGACCACCTCACCGAACATTATCCCGCTTATGACACAGCTACCTATTGTAGATATTATTAACATGCGACGAAGCCTTGTTTATCACTGCTTTAACGGTAACTTTAATGATTAAGATGGATAATACTGTTCACTGAAAATAAGTATTCTGTTAACTAACAGATCAGCTGATTGGTTAAGATGACGTTCTGTTTCACTTTTGCTTGAGAGGGCTCTATTATACTTAGCAACAGTCAGACCGATCAGACTGTAAAACGTTGGTAAGTCCCACTAAAGTGAATGGAGCATCCTACAGCATTATGAAGAGCCGTGTAATAAGGATGTATCAAGCACAGCCACATCTCACTAAGTTAAAGACAAACTATCATTATTATCAATTGACCAAAGACACACACACACACAAGAGAGAGAGAGAGAGAGAGAGAGAGAGAGAGAGAGAGAGAGAGAGAGAGAGAGAGAGAGAGATGCTAGATATAAAGCTCATTTGAAATTGAATTTGAAAATTGAGAGAGAGAAAGAGAGAGAGAGAGAGAGAGGGAGAGAGAGAGAGAGAGAGAGAGAGAGAGAGAGAGAGAGAGAGAGAGAGAGAGAGAGAGATTAAGAGGAAGCTGCTGTGATTGCTGCTGAGCACAGTGCAAAACAGTAGTCATTACCACACAGCTGAACATTACACTTTAACCATGGTTCCCCCTACACCCGACCCGACCCGACGCCCCGTTTCGCTGTTTTGATCCCCTCACAGTTTGTCTAAGAGCCTTTCAATGCCCACTCTCTTAATACTGGGCAATGTCCTGCAATATTATGAAGCTTTTTTAAAGGGATTGGGCTGGATAGTAATGAAAAGGAATACATGGAAAGAGAGAAGGAGGGATCGAGAAAGAGAATACAGGATAAATAGAAAGACAAGAAAGCAAAGGAAGAGGAAGAGGAGCGGTAGAGGAGAGAGAGGGAGAGAGAGAGAGAGAGAGAGAGAGAGAGAGAGAGAGAGAGAGAGAGAGAGAGAGAGGGAGGGAGGGAGGGAGAGAGGGAGAGGGAGAGAGAGAGAGAGAGAGAGAGAGAGAGAGAGAGAGGTCGTACTAAGGTTGAGTCTTCTCCTACGGGCAAGGCCAAAGGGGAATGGAAGGGGAAATGAACAGAAAAGAGAAAACGGAGAAACGAATGAGAAGACTGGAATAGAGACGAACCAGTAGAGCGATAGATGGGTAGTAACATGAAAAAAAAAACAGACATGAAAAAAGGGGAGAAAAGCGAAGAAATGATTCAGAAACACAATAAAAGTAAACAATAGGAAGCAGAGAAAGATATATTGAGAGAGAGAGAGGGAGAGAGAGAGAGGAGGAGGAGAGAAACAGAGAGAGAGAGAGAGAGAGAGAGAGGAGGAGGAGAGAAACAGAGAGAGAGAGAGAGAGAGAGAGGAGGAGAGAAACAGAGAGAGAGAGAGAGAGGGAGAGAGACAGAGAGAGAGAGAGAGAGAGAGAGAGAGAGTGAGACAGAGAGAGAGAGAGAGAGAGAGAGAGAGAGAGAGAGAGAGAGAGAGAGAGAGAGAAACAGAGAGAGAGAGAGAGATGAAAATGTGTCTGCTGGAGTGATCAGGAGGACATTACAGTGAATACAAGATATAAAGATTGCCAGACTATTTCCTCGCACTATCTTACTTTAACATCCACTGCATTTTAGGAACGTTTAGCACAGCCTCTTCAGCGGCAATCATGGCAGGGGCCTCCTGATAGAGTGGGGCTGGCTGAGCGAGAGGAGGAGATTTCAGAGAGCTATAAAAAGCGAGGGAACGGGGGGAAAGAAAGAAAGAGGGGAGACCTCCATGGGGGGTTGGGTAAGGGGGCGCGACAGATGGAAATAGAACTTTCTCCACTGTCTCTGCTTCTTGCTATACCAAAACATTGCTTTCACTCTTTATATCTGGTTCGTTCTCTATCTTTATTCTTTATTTTGTTATTTTCTTTCTTTCTTTCTTTCTGTCTTGGACTGTTTTTCTTTCTTTCTGTCTGTCTTTCTTTCCATTTCAATGTCCATTTCAATGTTCAAATCAAGAAAGCATAGATGTTTCAGTAGCATTATCTGTCAATGATGTAGGTAGAAAACGCAACCACATTTCTAATATCAAACATACAGTTCAAGGTGTTTAGTGTTGTCCATTTCCATATTAGTCATTGTTAGTTGTCCATTTCCATATTAGTCATTGTCAGTTGTCCATCTTTTTATATCTTTTATCACTGCATGTTTTCCCTAGTCTTCATGGCACTCACTCCTCTATGATCTGTATCTATCTGTCCATCTTTCTCTTCCTCCTTCTCCAAATCTTTCATCCCCCCACTTTTTCTTTTATCCCCCCTCACCTCCACAGGCCAGGATGGCCTTAATACTTCACTCCTATGTCTGCCTCTCTCTCTTCCTCTCTCTCTTTATCTCTCTATCCGTTCCTTCCATCTAGCCTTTTCCATCTGTTTCTTGTTCTTTTTTTTCCCCTCAATATACTAGAGTGTAATCCCATGACCTCCATTTATGTGCTTTTCTTCTCCATACATCCTTCTTTCCAAATCTCTCTATCTCTCGTTTACACTCCCCCTCTGGGTATCTCTCTCTCTCTCTCTCTCTCTCTCTCTCTCTGCTCTGCCCTGTCTGCTCTCTCTCTCTCTCTCTCTCTCTCTCTCTCTCTCTCTCTCTCTCTCTCTCTCTCTTTCTGTTTTCTCTGTCTATCTCTCCTTTACCTTTCCTTCTTATGCTCCCATTTACCTCTTTTCGTCTTCCCCTCTTCTTTCATCATGATATAATCACTCACTTCTCTCTACCTGTCTTTTCCATTACTCTCCATCTCTCCATCCCTCCTTCTCTCTTCCTCTTTTCCGCCTCTTATCTTTTTGTTCACTCTCTCTTTTCAACCTAACTCCTCTCTCTCTCCTCTGGCTCTTCCCTTATTCTGTCCATCTCCCTTTACATCCTGTGCTCTCTTTCTCTCTCTCTCTCTCTCTCTCTCTCTCTCTCTCTCTCTCTCTCTCTCTCTCTCTCTCTCTCTCTCTCTCTCTCTCTCTCTCTCATTCCTCCCTCCCCTGTCTCATCTATCTTCTGGGCGCACCAGGTAAATGGTCATGTCTGGAGTAAATACCCAGGTCTGCGGGTGACGCACGAATCTGGGGCAAAGACGCACAGCTTGTAATGAAGGAAACCGTATGCCATGCCCTACTCCTTCACTCCATCCCCATCTATGCTCCCTCGTTCCATCTCTATCTCCACCACCCACCCTCTTTTTCACCCTCTTTTTCACCCTCTTTTTCTCTCTCTTTCTCTCAACTAGGGGTGTGGGAATCAGGGGTGAAAGTAAGCAGGTGCACTTCGGTGCTGTGCAAAGCTATAAGGTTCTCAGTAGACACTCAGTAATGCTACAGACTCAGAAATGCTGGGAAAGATCAGATCTGCAAACTGAGCTTACTGGACTTGAGAACACGACAGGAGGACTTCCATGCCTTGTCTCTTGTTAACTTTTTCTATGTGCGGTCGTCCAATATAGCCTCCTACTATAAATGGATGTCGTTAGGACCGTCTACGGGAAGGCTGAAACCAAAACGTTGAGTACACATAATGCAGCTTCTGGCTGGCGTGTGAACATCTAACTCTGCTCAATTGCACACAGGGTTCTTAACATACAGATAACACTGAATTCAAATCAAATGTAATAATATTTAAATTTTGTAGTTCGACGCTCATACACTCATATTCCATTTTTCTCAGTACAACAGCTCACCACATCTTTACAAAACACATGGCAAAATAAGCACGAGAACATATTGCCTCAAATAGGCATGATGTACCTACAGTATACAGTATATAGTATTTACAGTATACAGTATGATGATGTACCCATGCAGTATTTGTATACTCTGCTGCTTCTCTTTTGTGTTTGTTGCCTCTGCAAAATGTTTCCACCAGC
>JAODXP020000033.1:10802053-10807053 GCA_027497455.2 Sardinella longiceps | reverse complement strand
CACACACACACACTCACTCACACAAACGCACGCACGGACACACACACGCACACACACACACACAAACTCACACACACACACACACGCACACACACACACACACACACACCTAAACACACACACACTCACTGCATCCAGCCCAATAGGTGAGGCTCTGACCTTGTCCCACTGTCTCTCCTTGTCTAGCAGGATGATGACCAGCTTGGGGTGCATCTGATAGCCGTCCTCACTGAACGACAGGTTCCTCCCCTCAAACGTCACATTCATCAGGTACCTGACGGAGAGAGAGAGTCTGTCAGTATGTGTACAGTAGGATTGAATGAGGATGTGAATGAAAAAAATGAAATGAAATGAGAACTGGGAACTACTGCGTCTTAAAAAAAGAAAGAAAGAAAGAAAGAAAGAAAGAAAGAAAGAAAGAAAAACAAAAAAAGAAAGCCTTCCAGAAAGTCATATACAGTACATATACAGCATTGGTGGGAAAAATGTTCACTTGTTCCACAATCTTGGGGAACGCAAGCCAGTACAGATCTCTGCGGTGCTTTTTGAAATGGAGAGAGAGAGAGAGAGAGAGAGAGAGAGAGAGAGAGAGAGAGGGGAAGCAAGGAAGCGGGTATATCAAACTTTTCTGTCAAGTAAGGACTCAACAGCCTATATATATAATAATGTGCTAATTTTATATGAGAGAAACCCTAAACTGAAAAAAAGAAAAAAAAAAAACGGACCTCCATGCAGCTACAGCACAGTGAGTTCAAAACTTTGCATGGCCATAAGCATGAAGCTTGGTTGTGCCTTCTTTCATAAGAAAATCTTAGAAATAGATACTAAACTAGAAAAGCGTACACCTCCGCCAAGGCAATAGTCACAGATGGTGTTCTGGATCACCGATCGTCACCAAAATTGAATCAGTTCGTACTTATCCCAATACACATGTTGTCCGAAAATTTTATCCAAATCTATGCAGCACTTTTCAAGTTATGTTGTACACAGACAGACAGACAGACAGACAGACACACACACGCCGGCGAAAACACAAGACTTTACCTTGGCAGAGGTAAAAATCGTGAATTACAACAAAGCCTTCATGTGATGTCAAATAGCACAAAGCCATTGTAGTTCAATTGAGGTTACCAAAGAGGGCGGTATTTAGCCAAAAGGACCATTTCAATACACAGCCTCCGTTTAAAGTTTCACGGTAATTGGGCATGAATAAAAATGCACTTGATCTTATTGGGATCAATTAAAGTTGAATAATTAACATCATGTTGCAGTTGATATCAGAAAACAAAGACAATACTCCATTCATCCAGTCTATGTCCCCTCTAAACTATTCCAATTATGGCATTTCATAATATCATGGATGCAACTTGAAGTGGCCGACCAGGTCCTAGGTCAGAGTGCCTGAACATTTTAGCTTAATGTCATCTGATTCCATTGGTGTGGTTCCATTGATTTCACACACACACACACACACACACACACACACACACACACACACACACACACACACACACACACACACACACACACACACACACACACACAAACACACACACACTTAACATGTCTTTGACAGAGTCTAGTATTCTAATATTCTAGAAGCAAAAACGAAGCTGTGAGTTTAGTTCATGAAAGGGGGGGAGGGGTTCCATCTGAGCCATGGTATACCACTACATTCTGGCCACAGTACACACACACACATACACACACACACACACACACACACACACACACACACACACACACACACACACACACACACACACACACACACACACAGACTCTTCATATTCCTAAAAAAATGTTGAATTTCCCACTATGGCATGAGAGGCCTATAGCCACCGTATGATCATAAAAGATGCTGATTAGATTCTGAGGTGGACATAATGGGCAGTGATGCTGAGTATAGGAATTTAAGTTAGTTTATATTATACTGCAGAGCAGTTACAAAGAGCGAAAAAAAAGTAAAAGAAAAAAGCAAAGTAATGATTTGCTTCGGAAAAAAAAAAAAACATTTCATGAAATGATTGAATGCTCAGAAAATTTCTGCTTATGTTTGGATAACACTGCAGGCTGACTGCAGTGAAATCCATAACCCAGCGCTCATCATGCCTGGCTAAACAATGATGCTATAGATTTGTGTACGGTGTCATTCTCACCAGAAAGTTTCTCTCTTCTCTCCCTTCCATAAAGAAATACTGTGCGTAACTTTTCTCCGCAACGACTGGTAAAAGAATACTAGTCTCTGTCAAAGACAGGTTAAGAGTGTGTGTGTGTGTGTGTGTGTGTGTGTGTGTGTGTGTGTGTGTGTGTGTGTGTGTGTACTGTGGCCAGAATCTAGTGGTATACCATGGCTCAGATGGTGTGTCTAGTGGTATACCATGGCTCAGTGTGTGTGTTTGTGTCTGTGTGTCTATGCTCTGCTCAAATGTGGTGTCCATGTCTAATCCACAGATGGCCTGTTAATCAGTGTTCTCAACATGCACACACACACACACACACACACACACACACACACATGCACACACACACACACACACATCTCTCTCTCTCTTTCTCTCTCTCTCTCTCTCTCTCTCTCTCTCTCTCTCTCTCTCTCTCTCTCTCTCTCTCTCTCTCTCTCTCATATCAGATGATCCTCAAGGATCAAAAGGACTCTTATCCAGACTCCAGCTCATTGGTGGCAGAGACCTAATAATATATAATATATGGGTAACACTTTACGGTAAGGGTACATGAATTATCATGAATTCATGCATTCATGATAAATTCATGATTCATGCATTACTTCATCTCTGAAAGTCTAATGAGTTATCAAGAATTAACATGAATTCATTGTTTGTCATTAATGACCTCCTGCAGAAATAGCACATGATCTTAAGTATTAGTTACTCTGGGTATATCATCATGAGTCATGATTAATTAGCATGAGTCATGATTATTAGCATGATTATTAGCATGAATTCATCATGTTTGTGCCCCCTCAACTAAAGTGTTGACATGGTTAAATTGGTAAAATTTACTAGATATGAGGAACTAGGCCAAATTAGGCTAAATAAGTACTTTTATTATATCAAATTATATCAAATTCTTTTGAACAAAAACATCATGATCATGTGTAATTAGTCATGACTCATGATGATGTACCCAGAGTAATTAATGCTTAAGATCATCTGCTATTTCAGCAGGAGGTCATTAATGATGATGAAGTAATGCATGAATCACAAATGAATCATGAATGAAATCATGCATGAATTCATGATAATTCATGTACCCTTACCGCAAAGTGTTACCAATATATGTAATATATAATATATGTAATGTATTCATTGTTAGGATATATTATACAGTGTGAATGTAGCCATTTTAAAGACATATGTATGCTGCTATCTGAGAAAATTAACTACAAGACTGTATGCCAGAATCATTTGGTTCAGACTCAAACCAAAGCTGTTATATCTGTGGCTGTTGCACCTAAACACACACACACACACACACACACACACACACACACACACACACACACACACACACACACACACACACACACACACACGTGTTAATATGTCTTTATTGAGTGTTAAGGTGACCAATAGGAAGAGAACAGACAATAAGAGTGCCTCAATACAGGAAGTATTTGTATTTCTCTGCACGTGTGTGTTTGTGTGTGTGTGTGTGTGTGTGTGTGTGTGTGTGTGTGTGTGTGTGTGTGTGTGTGTGTAGGCTTGTGTGTGTGTTTAGGTACAACAGCCACAGGGATATTTAAGTATGTGTGCATGAGAGAGAGTGTGTGTTCGCATTATGGTTGATTTCCTTCCCTTTGATACCTTTGAAAACCCCATGGACACCCTGATCGAAACGTGTGTCTGTGTGTGTGTGTGTGTGTGTGTGTGTGTGTGTGTGTGTGTTCACACACAAACTAGTTGGCGTTAATGGCAGTACAGCGTGGATCACCGCCCGCCCAATCTGCCCGCCCGCGCTCTCCCGATCACTTTCCGTGGGCTGCCTGCCGTCGCCATGGAGACCCCCTCAGTGCTGCCGCCTCTGCTGCTGCTGCTGCTGCCTCAGAGACCCCCAGTACACAAGACACCGCACTACAGTACTCTCTATACTACCATACTACAGTACTCTCTACTCATACTAACCACCATACTACCATACTACAATACTCCCTCTGAACACCACACTACAGCACTCTCTACTTAACCACCATACTACAATACTCTCTACATACACAAGGCACCACACTACAGTACTCTCTATACTACCATACTACAGTACTCTCTATACTACCATACTACAGTACTCTCTACTCATACTTAACACCACACTACAGTACTCTCTACTTAACCACCATACTACAGTACTCTCTACATACACAAGACACCACACTACAATACTCTCTACTTATACTAACCACCATACTACAATACTTAATCTGAACACCACACTACAGTACTCTCTACTTATACTAACCACCATACTACCATACTCTATACTCACTCTGAACACCACACTACAGTACTCTCTACTTATACTAACCTCCATACTACAGTACTCTCTACTTATACTAACCACCATACTACCATATTCTATACTCGCTCTGAATACCACACAGTGCTCTCTACACCATACTACAGTACTCTCTACTAACTACCATACTCTCTACTTGCACTAAAGACCATACTACAATACTCTATACTTACTCTGAACACCACACTACAGTACTCTCTACTTATACTAACCACCATACTGCCATACTCACTCTGAACACCACACCACAGTACTCACTACTTACACCACATTACACTACTCTCTACTTACACTAAACACCATACCACAGTACTCTCTACTCATACTAAACACCACACTGCAGTACACTAGAGTACTAAAGTGCCAAGCACTGCGCTGACAACGTTCCATTTCACTGTTTTCAATACAACACCGCACACCAGTGCCGAACTGTGCCGTCGGCACTTATATGGAGGCGAATGAAAATA
>JAODXP020000033.1:10773610-10778610 GCA_027497455.2 Sardinella longiceps | reverse complement strand
AACTACTGAAAGAGAATCCACATGAACTTTATGCAGATTATGTTCGAGTTAACAGGAAAAAGACACTCAATAATCTCATATTTCACACTGACATGATATCAGCTTGGAAGTCTGTTCTTGATGATCATTTTATGCATGTAGTGAGAGAAGGGATTGGAAGAGGTGGAAGGCTAACAGTATGCAGAGATGAGAACCTAGATACTGATGACCCAATACTAACCATCACATATTATACCACCAAAGGCACAGTATTAATACAGGGAATTGAAGAACATCTTCTGTCTTTCTCAAAAGTTTTTTCCTCCCTTAAACACAAAGTTGAGAGAAAAAAGAATAATGTTGCCACTGATATTCTGAACTCTGAGGAGGAGGAGGATGAGCCTGTGGCACAGCCCTGCTCACACATCACAGCCTCACCATTGCTATCTGGTAATAGGAAACTGGCAGAAAGTCTGGCTAAGCTGGAGATGGACTACACAGAGTTTAAAGAAGTAATACTTACCAACATTGGAGACAAGTGCACTGTAAAACAACTCACAGAAGAGATCCAACACCTTAAAAGAGAGAGCATAAGTACCATCACAGAGCTCAGAGAGGTTGTTAAACAGCTGCAAGATGAAATTCACAGTCTCCATACACAGATGGCAAATATGAAAGAAAACAATATCAAGAGAGAGAGATCTTTTGAACAGCAGCTCCAGCAAATGCAGGATCAGCTCCAAAACGCATTTAATACACAGACTTCAGCTGCATCAGAACCAACCCCAGCACCTGGTCATACTAACCCTCCTGATCCGCCCCCACCTCCAGTCCTACCAAATTCTATCCAGGGCCCCGAAGATGATGGACAACATATCACCATCCTAATGGACTCCAACCGGCGGTTCTTAGACATGCAGCGGCTATTTCCTCAGCACAAGGTCACCACAAAAACCTGTAGTACCACAAAACATGCGCAGCAGCTCTTGAAGAAGGATATCCTCGGAGACCCCCAGTGTATCATCATACACACTGGGACTAATGATCTTCATACACTGAAAGCCGGCACTGCTGAGGCGCTACAGAAGGTGGCAGAGAGAGCCAGCAAAGAATTCCCGAGTGCGCGCATAGTGATATCATTGCTACTTCCACGCTATGACACAGCCCTGCACGTCATCAATGGGATCAACGCAGAAGTCAGCAGAAGATGTGCCACCCTCCCCAACGTACACCTGGCACACAACCCCATGATAAACCTGCACGACATGTACGATGGAATCCACCTCCATGAGAATGGTGTGCGGCCCTTCGCGAAGGCCCTCAAGGATGCTGCCCTCGGCCGCAACCACCACTCACCGAACCCCATTCCCAGCTTCACACCTCCCCACCGGCACCGCCCCAGACGCCCACACGCTCCAGGAAATGCCCACCACTTACCTGCCATGCCCCACCCCAGACCCCCCCACACCCCAGGAAATGCCCACCACTTACCTGCCATGCCCCACCCCGGACCCCCCCACGCCCCAGGAAATGCCCACCACTTACCTGCCATGCCCCACCCCGGACCCCCCCACGCCCCAGGAAATGCCCACCACTTACCTGCCATGCCCCACCCCGGACCCCCCCACACTCCAGGAAATGCCCACCACTTACCTGCCATGCCCCACCCTGGACCCCCCCATGTCCCTGGAAACACCCACCACTTACCTGCCATGCCCCACCCTAGTCCCCCCCACGCTCCTAGAATCACCCACCACTTACCTGCTGGATCCTGTCCCCGACGCCCCCGGCCCAGAGCCCCCCACACTCCAGAGAACACCCACAACCTACCTGTCAGGCCTAAGCAGAACAGAACCAGGGCCGCTCATCCTGTAATGGGCCAACCACACAACACCCCAACCCCCACCCCTGCCATTCTGCAGGTAAAACCCCACAGTTATGCTGCTGCAGCAGCCCCACGACAGCAGCACTTGGCCACATCCCCACCCACCCCCAACTCCCAGCCCACCTTACCAGAGAAGAGTGAGCTAGGGGAGATAAAGGAGATGCTGCGTATTCTTTGCAGCAGCCTACTAACTGGTGCTCAGTAACTGTTTGGAAAAAAAAAAAAAAAAAAAAAAAAAAAACCTACTGTTATTGTTAATGGCACTGTATTGTGATGTTACAAATCTCAACAGAAGACTACTATAGTATAATTAACTTCATTGTTCAAAAGTAGTATGTGTTTAAGTTAGTCTCATAATGATCCAATCAGATTATTTTAATGCGCTCATTCATTGTTAGTTCCTGGAACATACAAGGCCTCTATTCTTCGGCCTTTGGACTGAAGAGTAGGGACCCTGAATTCCTTAAGTGTATCGCCAATGTAGATGTTCTCATCTTAACTGAAACATGGTGCACCAAGGACACACCAACTGGTTGTCCTCCTGGATATGGGGAAATAATAGTACCCCCCCATAAAGCAAAATCAGTTAAACGTGGCCGAGCCTCAGGAGGGCTTCTGGTGTGGTATAGGGAAACCCTTGCCAAACACATATCTGTAATCACTATTGGAAAATATCATTGTTGGATAAAAATTAGTACAATTGGTATCTCAAAGCAAAATTTATATCTCTGTGCAGTATATGTCCCCCCAGCAGATTCACCTTACTTTGATGAGGAGATAATCCACACGTTGCAAACACAAACAAGCAATTTCCAGGCCCAGGGAAATGTGCTACTGTGTGGGGATTTCAATGCAAGGACAGGAGTTGAGCCTGACCAAACAGACCCACAAGGCAATAGCCATGTGTTTGGAAGAGACACCCCTTATACCACACCATACCTCACTCAGAGACATAGCCTAGACCAAGTGCTAAACAAAAGTGGTAGAGAATTATTGCATCTCTGTCAAGCCCTGGGCGTGTACATTCTTAATGGAAGGATAAAAGGAGACTCTTTAGGGCGGTTCACATGTTGTTCATCTCTTGGGAGCAGTGTAGTTGATTACGCAATAACTGACATGGATCCCTCCTCCTTCAATGCATTCACCGTCAGGCATCAAACTCCTCTCTCTGACCACAATCAAATTAACATCTTTTTGAAAAGGACATCAGATATTAGAGAGACCACAGAGTCCAGTAAGCTGTACAAACTTAATCTGACCTACAGATGGACCTCTGATAGTCCTGAAAAATTTAATCAAGCATTAAACTCACCTGAATTGGCTGAACAGATTACTAACCTTACTAACAAAGAGTTCCCTAACAACGCAATAGGTGTAAATATGGCTGTGAATGAGCTGAACATGATATTCCACAAGTCCGCACACATGGCTGAGCTGGATAGGAAAGCAAGAAAGAAAACAAAAAATCAAGACTGTGATTGGTTCGACCATGAATGTCGAAGTGTTAGAAAACAGTTAAGGAAAATATCAAACTTGAAACACCATCAGCCTGAAAACACAGCTCTTAGAATAAAATACTGTGAAACATTAAAACACTATAAAAACACAATTAGAAGAAAGAAAACAAACCATACAAACCAAATTCTTCACCAAATTGAAAATTCCATCAATACAAATCAGTTCTGGGAGAGGTGGAACAGTTTGGGCAGCAAACAAGAACCAGTCCCACCCATTCAAAATGGACAAAAGTGGACAGAACATTTTAAAAATCTGTATAGTGGAATACAACTTAACCAAACTCAAGAAACTATAAACAAAAAACTTCAGAATCTGGAATCAACTATCAAAAACAACCAAAACCCTCTTGACTACCCTATACGGGCAGAAGAATTGGCACAAAAATTAAAATCATTAAAACCAAAAAAATCATGTGGTCTTGACAACATCAGACCTGAAATGCTGAAATGCAGTTCTCCTGCATTGCAAAAAGCTGTGCTCAAACTGTTCAACCTCGTTCTTACATCTGGCTGTTTTCCTGACACCTGGAATCAAGGGATTATTACCCCAATCTATAAAAGTGGAGACAAATTGGACCCTAATAATTACAGAGGTATATGTGTGAACAGTAATCTGGGGAAGGTATTTAGTAGCATTATAAATGACAGAATCCAAACCTTCCTTATGGAACACAATACCCTGTGTAAAAATCAAATTGGATTTCTCAAAAATCACCGTACAACAGATCATATTTACACCCTACACACCCTAATCAACAAACATGTTAAAGACAAAAAAAATGGAAAAATATTTTCATGCTTTGTAGATTTTAAAAAGGCTTTTGATAGTATTTGGCATAATGGATTATATTACAGACTTTTGCAAAGTGGTGTAGGGGGTAAAATGTATGATACAATTAAATCAATGTACTCAAATTGTGAATGCAGTATTAAAATTGGAAATAAACGAACAGAATTCTTCCCACAAAATAGAGGAGTGAGACAGGGCTGCAGTCTGAGTCCAACATTGTTCAACATTTACATTAATGAGTTAGCGGTGCAGTTGGAACAGTCTGCAGCACCTGGTCTCAAGCTCCAAGAAACAGAGGTCAAATGCCTGCTCTATGCTGATGACCTGGTTCTGATTTCTTCCTCAGCACAGGGGTTGCAGCAGCTCCTAGATCAGCTAGAGCAGTATTGCCAGTCCTGGGCCCTGGCAGTAAACCCAACAAAGACCAAAATTATGATTTTTCAGAAAAAGGCCAGGTGTCAGGAACACAGATACAGATTCAGCCTAGGTAGCACCGCCCTAGAGCATACGATGCAGTACACTTACCTTGGTCTGGTAATTACTGCATCAGGAAGTTTCAGCCTGGCAGTGAATGCTCTAAAAGAAAAAGCCCGCAGGGCTCTCTATGCAATAAAACGAAAATTCCATGACATAAACATACCAATACCAATTTGGTGCAAAATATTCGACAGTGTAATACAGCCTATTGCGCTGTATGGAAGTGAGGTCTGGGGTCCACTCAGTATGCATGACTACACGAAGTGGGACAAGCATCCAACCGAAGCCCTACATGCAGAATTTTGCAGATATATCCTAAAAGTACAAACCAAAACACCAAACAATGCATGTA
>JAODXP020000033.1:10761110-10763610 GCA_027497455.2 Sardinella longiceps | reverse complement strand
CCTATCATCAGTTCTGTTTGCCAAGATTTCACACACACACACACACACACACACACACACACACACACACACACACACACACACACACACACAGCAATAGCCTGCCCTCAGTAGCAGCTTTCTGGGGTGAGGGCTTCATCTCCATACGCCCTGGGGGTGTAAATGATGGTCTGGTTCCCTTCAGCAACACACACATACACACATACACACGCGCACACACATACACACACACACACACACACACACACACACACACACACACACACACATCCCAACATTACAACAACACACACTGTATCTGTTTTATACACACACACACACACACACACACACACACAGCTCACTGGTTATGCCTAATTAATTACCAAGCTGTTTCTCGTTACGGGCCAAATGTGGATCAACACATGCTACTGAGACAATGAAAGGACTGTCTCGAGCGACCAAGTCCTTGTACCACACACACACACACACACACACACACACACACACACACACACACTGAAGGCAACACTAAGGTGTTCATAGTAGACCCACCCCATGTTCAGTTCAACCCTCAGAACATTTGCAACCTATCCTATATAGACATGCCTCGCTGACCATGTAGCCTACAGCCCATCCAAAGGGACATACTGTACTGTACGCCCCTGAGCAGATATGCATGTTCTGTAGCATTAGTATGCATGGCTGCTGATTATATAAAGAATGCATATTGCTAGGTCCTTGTAGCATTAGCATTTATGGCTGTTAAATAGTAGACTAGGCTACCTAATGATGGTATTGCTATCTCATTGTGGCGTTAGTGTGTATGGCTGTTGAATATATAATGATGGTAGGCCTATTGATAGCTTTTTGTAGCATTAGCGTTAATGGATATTAAATAGTAGACTAGGCTACATAATGATGGTAGGCTATTGCCAAAGTCCTTCTAAGGCAAGTCATGTCACTCGGCCACCATATTGGAGCCGCCTTCGGGAAAAGGCTACATAATCATGGTGCTAGCTGCTAGCTCCTTGTAGCAGTAGTGTGTATGGCTGTTGAATAGCCTACATAATCATGGTATTGCTAGCTCTTTGTAGCATTAGTGTGTATAGCTTGCACTCAAAATCCCAATGGAGATATACTGCAAATACTGCAATTTGAAGGAATATAGTTCAGGAATATGCTGTGCAGAAACACATAGCTTATTTTGTCTAGGCTACAAGTCCCTGGCTATTGAAATCTACGGCTGTTGAATACATAATCAGGGTATTGCTAGCTGCTTGTAGCATTAGTGTGTATAGCTTGCACTCAAAATCCCAATGGAGATACTGCAATTTGAAGGAATATAGTTCAAGAATATGCTGTGCAGAAACACATATTTTGTCTACAAGTTCCCACCATAAGTAGCCTGGCTTGAGCGACCATGTTCAGAAATGGACTGTGGTCTGGCAAAGATAACATTGCTCCAGAATTCCGGGCGGGATTAATTTAAACGTCTATCAAATGCTACCAAACTTCTATCAATGTTATGGGACAAAGTTGGATAGAGTCATTGAGTTGAGGAAACTGCCTCCTTGATCGCAAAATTTCATGCAGCGACAGGAAGTATGGGCGAGCACAGGCTACACCATAAGTTCTTTACCCTAAACAATCACACGTACAGTAAGCCTACATTCAGTGCCTTCAGCTGGATCCCATCAGTGATATGATGTCAGCCCTCATGACTAACTAACCCACTCATCACACACACCCCATCCCACCCCACCCCACCCCACCCCACAGCTGAGTATTACCCGCAGGGCCCCCCTAGGGGGCGCTAAATTACCCATAGAAGCTGACAATGCGCTGGCTCTACCCCCTGGGTCTGGGTGCAGCTCAGCAGAACTCACAGCAGTGAAAGAGTGAAAGAATACAGCAACACAAGTGCCTGAAGAGAGGGATGGAGGGATGGATGGATGGATGGATGTAGCCAAGCGGGATGGCCTAGCAGGCTAGTAGAAAGATATTGTAGAAGACAGACAGATAGATAGATAGATAGATAGATAGATAGATAGATAGATAGATAGATAGATAGATACAGTATATAGATAGATAGATAGATAGATAGATAGATACAGTATATAGATAGATAGATAGATAGATAGATAGATAGATAGATAGATATATAGATAGATAAATAGATAGATAGATAGATAGATAGATAGATAGATAGATAGATAGACTAGACAGATAGATAGATAGATAGATAGATAGATAGATAGATAGATAGATAGATAGATAGATAGATAGATAGATAGATAGGCAGGCAGGCAACAGATAACAAGCCAAACATCTATCTATCTATCTATCTATCTATCTATCTATCTATCTATCTATCTATCGCTAAGAGCATTAGTGTACAGTGCACAGTACATACCCATACAGTACAGTAGCCTATATACAATATACTGTATGACTCATCCTCGCCAGCCAATGCTCCACATAAAGACCCACTGTACTCTAGCACCCAGAACAGAACAGA
>JAODXP020000033.1:10746110-10753610 GCA_027497455.2 Sardinella longiceps | reverse complement strand
AAATCAACTGGATGTGACACGGTGTGTTGATGTGAGATGACACAAGCGTATGGAGAAGCGGGGCCGATCTGCGATAGAAGTGACAATTTGATATGGATTTTATTGACTCCGTTCTTCATGTCTGTCTCACAGCTCTCAATGATCCAGAATAGTGCGGGGGAAACATCATTAAACGTCTGTCACAGAAAGACAAGATGGGGTGTTGTAGTGTTGTGAGAGAAAGAGTGAGAGAAAAAGGGGGGATACGAGAAGGGACAACAAGAGAAAGAGAAAGGAACAGGGAATTGTTGGGTGAAATGTTGATGGTGATGATGATGGTGGTTCTCACATCTCGCGGACTTCAGTGTCAACGTCTGTCAATCTGTCTCGGAAGTATTTTTCTCAAAGAGCACACCGCACACACAATAGTCATGCTAGGCCCCCCCAACCTATGACAGCGTTCAATATAATCTTTCCTGAAATGCATGGATTTACATAATATATACGTATGTGATCCATTGACTGTGGTTTATAGTCTGTACTTATGGATCTCAATGAAATTATGGAAGTTACTTAAAGATTACTATGGTATCATAGGTAAAATAAAAAAAATAAAAAAAACTTATGTTGCAAAGACCACAATGGGAAACCAAAGGGCATGGACCGTTCACAGGATGAAAACAATCCTCACAGGATGTGAATGTGTGTGTGTGTGTGTGTGTGTGTGTGTGTGTGTGTGTGTGTGTGTGCAACTAGTCAGAAGCGGAAGCCTATAAAATTAGGAGTCGAGCTATGAAAAAAGAATGATGATAACATTGATGACCAAATCTCTCTTAATCTCCACTAAATGGAACAAGATATTATTAACTCAAAAGAGCGGGGGATAAAAAAAGTAATGACAACAACAAACAGCCACAGATAAATAAATAGATAAATAACTCAAATGAGCAATGTTTGATATCCATGAAACTTGTGGCTTCTGTCTTTTGTTGTTCTATCATGGCAAACTATTAGGCCAAGGCAGCTTGAGTTTCGACGGATCGGTCCGGAAACTTACATTTCGACCCGTGCATGTTTTCTTGTGGAGCGAGGCACTCGCTCGTCTGATCTTGAATCATTCATAAGCCTCCGAGGAGACATGTAACACAACCAACTGATGTTCAAAGTTGTGCTTTGTCAGAGTTCAAGCAATGTAAAACGGTGTCAGAGTGGCTTTTTTTGGCGAGACAGCTGAAAAGGAAATGAGCAAGACAGCTGTGTGTGTAAGAGAGAGAGAGAGAGTGTGAGTGTGTGTGTGTGTGTGTGTGTGTGTGTGTTAATACAGAATGTGAAGAACACTATGTTGTGAGGAGAGATAGACAAACACAAAGTAACAGGAAAACGAGAGGACGAGCGAGAAGACACCACAAAATGGACGTGATGATTTCTTTTTTTTCCTGCTAACCTTTTCCTTCACTGTCAACAAGGAAGAGAAAGCAAAGAAGGAGAGAAGGAGAGACGGAAGAAGGGATGGGAAGTTTTAGAAGGAGGAGGAGGATGAGAGGATGAATGGAGGACTGGGGGAGGGACAAGTGTGGGCGGAGGGTGACACCTAACTGTCGTCAGAAAAGAGGGAGAGTTTCCCTCTCTCTCATGCATGTGTGTGGGTGTGTGCACGTGTGTGTGTGTGTGTTGTGTGTGTGTCTATGTGTGTTTTCTTTTTCTATGTGTGTAGACACAAGGTACACACAAACACACACATACACACACAGACAGACAGGTAGACAGACACTAAACAGTCATTAACCTACCTAGTGGGACCGAAAAAAGCAGCTGGACGGGGGGAAAAAACTGAATCGGAACTCTGGAACGAGGGATGATAGGCCAGGAGAAGAGGGAAGGAAGGAAGAAAGGGATGTAGAAGATGGAGGAGAAATGGCAGAAGAAAAATCGGAAGGAATTTATATATATAGTCAGGATATGTTAAGAGTCTGCCTGATGTTCAGTCAGACTGGAAGGCGTGGGAAAGAAGGAGATGGAGTGAACGAGTGAGCGAGAGTGGGGAACTGCAGAAAGAGAGAGAGAAAGAGATAGAGCGGAGAGTGATGCAAGGAAAGTGGGGATGAAGCGTGTGGAATGGAGGGGAGCAAAAAAAAAGAAAGAAAGAAAGAGGGGAGAAATAAGGTGATGAATGGGGGAAAGAAAAGAAAACAAAAAATTAACTCCCCTCCTCTCTCTTTTTTTTCTTTCTCTCTCTTCTCCCTCTCCTCCTCTGTTGCTGGTCATAAATAGACAAAATTGTACACCATGTAGATGGAGAAGTAGATCAGAAGGCAAATGATGGAGAGAGCGAACAAATGAAAGGATGACGCGCCGCCCAGCACCACGATCAGGAAGAAGAAAAAGACAAAACGAAAGAAAAAAGCGAATAGTCCTTCCGCGCCTTCCGTCTTTTCTTCTTTTGTGTTTTCCTCTCTCTTTCTCTCTGTCTCTGTCTCCTTTTCCTGTCTTTCTTTCTTTCTTTCTCTCTCTCTCTTTTACTCTTCTTTCTTACGGAGGCTGTGGTGTTCTAAGCAGGTGGAGAGAGAGAGAGGTTGATTAATTCTGTCTCTTCTCTCTTTCAGTGATGAGAAGGGGGTCTTCTTCACTCCTTTTCTTCTCCTTCACCCCCTGCAGTGGTCTTCTTTACAAAAAAAAAAGAAAAGAAAGGAAGGGAGGAAGAAAGAAAAGAATAAAACAGAGTGGTCTGTTGCAGAGAGGGAGAAAGAGAATGAGAGGCAAGTCCTTCTCATCTGCCGGCGAAGAGGAGGGATGAACGAAACGTGAAACGTGTTGAAGTGGAGAAGCTGGCTGCTCGAGCGATCAGCGCTTGCCTGCCTAAGAATGCCAAACCGCATCTGTGGATTCAATCCCTCGCTCCTTCTCTCCCTCCCTCCCTCTCTCTCTCTCTCTCTCTCTCTCTCTCTCTCTCTCACTCACTCTCTCTCTCTCTATCTCTCTCCTCCCCCTCCCTCAGAGTGAGAAAGATCAAGTGGGCGAGGGACCACATGCGAGAGTGAGGGGGAAGAGACAGAGAGAGGCAGAGAGAGAGAGGCAGAGAGAGAGAGAGAGAGAGTGTGTGTGTGTGTGTGTGTGTGTGAGAGAGAGAGAGAGAGAGAGAGAGAGAGGCAGAGAGAGAGAGCAACAGAGAGAGGCAGATAGAGAGAGACAGAGAGAGAGAGAGAGAGAGTGTGTGTGTGTGTGTGTGTGTGTGTGTGTGAGAGAGAGAGAGAGAGAGAGAGAGAGAGAGAGACAGAGAGAGAGACAGAGAGAAAGAGAGGCAGACTTTGAATGCTGAGAGATGGTTCCCCCTACAGGTGCAAAGAGGAAAACTGGAGCTCAAAATAAGTGAAGCAAATCACCAACAAATAACCACAAGCAGAGAACGAGGCACTCACTCACAAGGGAAGATGAGATTGTTGGAGCTGGGAACTGCAGCCTTCTAAAGATCATATAAACCCTCTTGTGGTGGAAGCTGTGAAAAAAACAGCATTCATTCAAATTCCTGAAGGAGAGTTTTTGCACATTCAAATAATCCATTCCTCAAAGAGTAAAACATTTAAATGAATAAAATAAAAATAAAAGAAATAGCCACAGACTGTGGCCGACAGTTAATGAAACCTAAGCTCAAGCACCAAAAACCAAACAACATGGATTTTTTTGGCAAACGACATGGCACTATTGTTTTTTTTTTTTTTTTGAGAAAAAAAGAAAATGTCATGTTTTTTTATTTATTTATTATTATTATTTTTTAATTGTTTAGGTTTTTTTTTTTATTTGAGATAAAATAGTACAAAATAGTACAACTTAGTGCTATACACAGTGATTTGTAATTCCACACAAAGGATGAGATAATAGCCTTAAGCTTGTAAAAACATGATTTGGGTATGTACATATGGATGCACTAAAATAAATGAAGTAAATTGGGAAGAATGTTCATTCAAACTGAAATGATACGACCAACAACAGAGAGTGGAAGTGAGCTCCACTGTTTACGGTCAAGCTCAGTGTATTTGAGAAGGGGTGAGGAATTTTCAGAAAAAAGATTGGAGAATTTCTTCACAACAATAACCGGGTTTACATGGACAGTTTCAAATCAGATTTTTCTTTTCCGAATAAACAATTCTGAATGAAACGTGTGTTTACATGCAGAATGATTCTATTCTGATCAGACTTGTGACGTAGGCACGCATTTAGCCTGTTTTAAAAATCACTTCAAAATGGTTATAAAAGAAGTCTTTTCTGTGCAGCTAAGAGGTAACCAACTGCGGGTAACTCATCACACTGAAGTAGGCGAATTTTGGATGAAGTGAGCAGAAAACTGCAGTTGTCATCAGACTAACGTCGTTGTTACCTTGGTAATACTGTCACCAGCACACAAAATCCAAAAGTTTTCTGTAGTTAGCTAAATGTTGTGGATGATCACGGCGGCAGTGAAATAGCAATCAGAAGCTTTTATTTTTGGTTTGGCTTTTATTTTTATGTTGAAAGATTAGCAGTGAGCATGCGCTGTAAAGGTTTATTCCGATCGAGCATTTACATGATTGTTAAAAGACAACCAGAATAGAATAAACCACCCCTTCTCTACCTTGTAATCTATTCCGATAATAATTGTATTCAGATCAGAAAATCTATTCAGATCAGGGTGTTTACATGGGTGATTTTCATTCTGATTAAGTAGTTATTCCGTTTCTATCCTGATTATAATTGTCCATGTAACCCTGGCTTTTGACACCAAGGTAAGTGAAACCTTTTGAGACCCTCAAAGGGAGAGAAGTAAATAAATACTGACAGGTGCGTTATTAATGGGAAGTAATTCACTTTTATCCAAGTTAAGTTTGTATCCTGAGAGGTGGTGAAATGGATCCAAGATGCTAAATACATGGGGGAGGGACATAGCTGGGTCTGAGATAAATAAAAGTAAGTCATCGGCATATAATCACACTTCATGTTCCTGACCTTCTCTACAGACGCCTCTCATCAGTGTAGAATGATTTAAGGCAAGGGACGGGCTCAATGGACAAGGCAAATAGTAAGGGTGACAATGGACAACCCTGTCTAGTGCCATGTCCTACTGTACATGAAAATATTTTGAAAAGGTGTTGTTAGTGTGGATTGGGGAGAGGGGAGAAGTATACAGTAACTTAATCCAGGAGATAAAATTTTGTCCGAAGCCAAACTTTTCAAAGGTATAGAAAACGTAACCCCATTCTACCCTATCAAAGGACTTTTCGGCATCCAAAGAAAATTTCAGGAGTAGGACTGGAGAGTAAGATGGGTGATAAATAAATGTTAAAGAAATTGTTAAAATTTTAATAAATGTTAAAATTGTGAAACAAACGCCTTACATTAGAAAAAAGAAAAGCAGATATGATATCAGGTAGATTTTTTTCAAGACGATGGGCAAGGATTTTTAGCTAGAATTTTGTGGTCCACATTTAATAAAGATATTGGCCAAAAGGAACTAGTTCTTCTTTTTTTTTTAAAAGCAAGGAGATTTGGGCAGAGTGCAAACTTCTGGGAAGCATGCCAGATTCAAGGGGGTCAGTAAACATATTAAGGAGAAGAGGAATGAGTTTGGCTGAAAATCTTCTGAAAAACTCTACTGAATATCTATCCTGGTCCTTTCCGATCTGCATGGCCACAATAGCCTCTGTCATCTCTGATGGTGTTTGTCAAAATTTTCAACAACTTCTGATATTTTTGGAATTGGAAGGTTAACAAAAAACTTCGTCAGAGGTGGGAACAACAGCACATTTTCATCACACAACACACAGTTTCAGTTTTGTTCTCTATGCCCCCATCAGGTTTTTTGAAGACAGAGGCAGAACTGAGGACACAAGAAAGTAAACCAAAATAACCAAACTTTAATATGAAATAATCATTCAACACTGGCTGTATTTAGCAAGAGTGTTCTTTTAGGCCCTGTCCCATTTCTACCACTTCCACTCGATTTTGGCCCTGGTTGTATCTGGCTCACAGACAAATCTTTAATAAAAAGAATGATAACATTAAAAATGAAAAATATTAGGCCTATCTCAATCCATTCATCTATCTATTTCAGTCCAAGGTGACTGGAATAGCAATTGTGAGAAATGGAAAGCCATTCACAGATGAGGATTATGCCAAAACACTCTTTTTCTGTACTTTTTGATTACTTTCCGAATAAAGAGAAGATAAATTAATGAATAAAAGACCTGTATATTGTATGGATCTCATGGAAATAAATTTTAAAATAAGTGCCATTCATGGCTCTCTCAGCCAAAAAGGTTCCCGACCCCTGGTGTAGAATGTCCCAATACTTTCGAGTGCCTTTCAGCCCTTCAAATCGCCCCTTTAAACGGACAGAGGTCAGGTGCAAACTTCGAAGGAAGTGAAGATGGAATTACCCACGGCCCTTTGCAAACTCAGTCAGCTAGACAGAAAGATGGCGACCAGCCCTGGATAAGAACTTCACCCGACATTAAATATATATATGCATGCTTAATTGCAATAATATCTACACTATATAGCTACATATTATTGTAATTAAGCAGGCATATATATATATATATGGGCAATTCCACGAAAAAGTAAACCTCACCTTAAAACTTTAAGTCTCACCTACATGGACATACAAATTCTTTCAGAAAACTTCCAATACAAAAAAGTATTGTCTCGATGTAAATATTCAACTGAGCAAGTTTCGAAAGGATATCTGTTTGTTAAAATTTTTACCCTATTCAGCTATAATGTAAGTCTATGGAGGGGTTTATAATGGGCATAAGTGGGTGATAACACACACAAAGCTGCAATGCTATCAGTTATTTTTCATTGTTATATTACTATTTCTCTTGTTACAGGTTAAAATCCACCGTTCACAATTGTTTTGTATCGTTTTGGAGGGTTTTTTCCAGACGTCACGTCCATAACGTCACATCCATAACGCCATGTCTCCCAATGAAAACCAACTTTTTTTACATTTACATTTGAAATTAAGTCTTTCTCTGTCTTTATTGAGGTGTCCTGTTTGGTATGAATGTAGTAATATTTACATTTCTCTAGAAATTTCACACACTTCACAGCAAAAACTACGCTCTCTCAAAAGTTTGTCCGTTTTTCGTCACGTCCATAACGCAAATTGAAAGGCTCATATTCTTATGATGCAAATCATGATATTAATTTTTTCTGTTTGCCTGTATTCAGCCATGGAGTTTGCAGAAGAATATGAAAAAAAATTGTGAAATACTGCTAGGTTTGCGGAGGTTATCTGGCCTTTTGTTCATCAATAATGCACGAAAATGTCACGTCCATAACGCTGGAATTGCCCATATATATATATATTCTGCACTGGTGTGTTAAAACATTAATATTAAAAGAAAAATCCGGAGTGAATCAACGAGTCAAGCGCTATTGATAGCCACCTGAATCAATGGATTTCATGCAACGCAGACTGAGATAGTGAAACGGTAGATAACGGTAACAGAATGGGGCATTTCAGAACGAGATAGGAGAGTCTCTCAT
>JAODXP020000033.1:10743541-10746010 GCA_027497455.2 Sardinella longiceps | reverse complement strand
ATTGTCACACTGGAAACATACAGTAACGTGCCTCAACATTACTAGACATAGGTACATGTAAATTAGCCACTTGCTATTCTACTATATCCCTTTTTTTCATAGGAAGGCTTTGTATAAATGCACTATCCCTCAGCCTGGCACTTTGATCCATTTCAAAGTGTTTGATCCATTTCAAAGAGACAAGGACTTAGTATTCTATATCTCTGATTTTTTTTTCAACAGGGCCAGGAGGATGGGGGCGGGAGTGGGGCTTTTTGGTCATGTACTATATGCTTGGATCATCTTTGATACTATAGCATTTTGATCCATTTCAATCCCAGAACATAATACAAAAATACAAGGTATTTTCAATAATATTTAAATGTAGTCAATTACATGTTTTGGAAATGCTCAGAATGCATGGCTATGTATGAAGTGAGTATGAAATGTGAAAAGTATTTTAAACAGAAATTTTACCTTTTAGGTTTTTTTAAAAGTATTATTTTATTATATTTGTGGGGACTTTTAGATTTAAATGTGATAGGAAAGTGAACAGATGACAGTAAATGACTGAGAAACAGCGGATTTCATAAACAACCTCAGGGCCTGTTTGTGGTATGGGACTCAGACATGTCAACATAGCCTCTCTTCCACCACACACACATGCACACACACACACACGCACACATACACACACACACACACACGCACACACACACGCACACATACATACACACACACACACACACACACACACAAACACACACACACGCATACACATACACACACACGCACACACACACACACACACACACACACACACACACACACACACACACACACACACACACACACAGACACAGCCCCCCAAGTGACCTGTGTTGTTTTGTTTGAGAATCTGAACGTTGTGACCACTGCATAAATTGCAGCTGTGAGGTGCGCTAAAGTGGTACACTGGCTCGAGCACTCTGGTATCCATGGCAACAAGCATCAGCAAAAGTAGGAAGTTGTGAATACAGTCATATGGTTATGACTATATAATAATACCCCCCAGTCCCCCCCTCAACACACACACACACACACACACACACACACAGACACACACACACACACACACACACACACACACACACACACACACACACACACACACACACACACACACACACACACAGAGCAGCAGCATCTATCTATATGCCACAAGCACAACAGCCCATCTCTTAACTGGGTGTTGCCACACACACACACACACACACACACACACACACACAGCAGCAGCAGCATTTATCTATCTATATGCCACCAGCTCAACAGCACATCTGGGTTTTCACACACACACACACACACACACACACCACACACACACACACACACACACACACACACACACACACACACTCACAGAGAAAGAGAGCAAAGGATCTAAATGGGGATCGTGGAGACTCAATCCCTCTATTTTTTTTGTTTGATCATTCTATGACCACGCCATGAATTCCCAGGTTTGAGATGCATTTGCGAGATGACGAGAGCATTCAGTTGGTAGCCATAGAAACAAGCGTCAGCAAAGTTGGAACTTGCGAACCCAGCATTGCGGGTGCAGCTGATATAGCCTCCATCTATTACCCTACATGTGTGTGTGTGTGTGTGTGTGTGTGTGTGTGTGTGTGTGTGTGTGTGTGTGTGTGTGTGTGTGTGTTCCAACAGAACAGAACAGTTCATCTCATCTCACTACCAGGTGGCATTCACAGACTGAACAGAGCGAGTCCATTACGTTACGAGAGTGAATCCATTACGTTGCGAGTCACAATGGCGTAAGATTTTTTTTCTCTTAAATTAGACACAAATCCCCCCACACACACCCCTCCCCTCCCCCCATATATTACAGACAGGACATGCATTTGTGCCATGACTAGACTATTCAGCAGTATCCATATACAAAACAGCAGCATTGAAGGCATGGTTTGTACTTTGTAGTGCATATTGGTTATACAAAATATATGCACTCATATTGGTTATACAAAATATATGAACTCATATCAGCTCAACATTAGTGACCCTTTGAAAAGAAGAGCCCTTGTAGAATATGTTTCACGGTCTTTGTTTCTTTTGTCTGTTTGTCAATCTGTCAGTATGTGCTCTCTCGCACCTCATCAATGGCAGGTACCATCATGGAGCGCATGCAATGTGATATTATATTTACATATATATATGTGTGTGTGTGTGTGTGTGTGTGTGTGTGTGTGTGTGTGTGTGTGTGTGTGTGTGTGTTTGATATACTGTATAGTATTGTTTTTTAGTTGTTTTTTAAGGGAAGTTTAAAGAATATGGTCTCTATGTATGTTATATGTACTACTGTATATAAATTATGTGTATCTTGCAAACTTTTAAAAATATTTGTATTTATCACAAATGCTCCGGACTGCTGCAGTAGGACATAGAAGAACACAGATACAAAATGAACAAATACATCATCTCTTATATGTGTGCAGT
>JAODXP020000033.1:10728541-10731041 GCA_027497455.2 Sardinella longiceps | reverse complement strand
TCATGGTATTGCTAGCTCTTTGTAGCATTAGTGTGTATAGCTTGCACTCAAAATCCCAATGGAGATATACTGCAAATACTGCAATTTGAAGGAAAATAGTTCAGGAATATGCTGTGCAGAAACACATATTTTGCCTACAAGTCCCTGGCTATTGAAATCTACGGCTGTTGAATACATAATCAGGGTATTGCTAGCTGCTTGTAGCATTAGTGTGTATAGCTTGCACTCAAAATCCCAATGGAGATACTGCAATTTAAAGGAATATAGTTCAGGAATATGCTGTGCAGAAACACATATTTTGTCTACAAGTTCCCACCATAAGTAGCCTGGCTTGAGAGACCATGTTCAGAAATGAGAATTCGAGAATTCCGGGTGGGATTAATTTAAACGTCTATCAAATGCTACCAAACTTCTATCAATGTTATGGGACAAAGCTGGATAGAGTCATTGAGTTGAGGAAACTGCCTTCTTGATCGCGAAATTTCATGCAGCAACAGGAAATATGGGTGAGCCCAGGCTACACCACAAGTTCTTTACCCTAAACAATCACACGTACAGTAAGCCTATATTCAGTGCCTTCAGGTGGAACCCATCAGTGATATGATGTCAGCCCTCATGACTAACTAACCCACTCATCACACACACCCCATCCCACCCCACAGCTGAGTATTACCCGCAGGGCCCCCCTAGGGGGCGCTAAATTACCCATAGAAGCTGACAATGCGCTGGCTCTACCCCCTGGGTCTGGGTGCAGCTCAGCAGAACTCACAGCAGTGAAAGAGTGAAAGAATACAGGAACACAAGTGCCTGAAGAGAGGGATGGAGGGATGGATGGATGGATGTAGCCAAGCGGGATGGCCTAGCAGGATAGCAGAAAGATATTGTAGGAGACAGACAGACAGAGAGACAGACAGGTAGATAGATAGATAGATAGATAGATAGATAGATAGATAGATAGATAGATAGATAGATAGATAGATAGATACAGTATATAGATAGATAGATAGATAGATAGATAGATAGATAGATAGATAGATAGATACTGTAGATAGATAGATACTGTAGATAGATAGATAGATAGATAGATAGATAGATAGATACTAGACAGATAGATAGATAGATAGATAGATAGATAGATAGATAGATAGATAGATAGATAGATAGATACTAGACAGATAGATAGATAGATAGATAGATAGACAGACAGATAGATAGATAGGCAGGCAGGCAACAGATAACAAGCCAAACATCTATCTATCTATCTATCTATCTATCTATCTATCTATCTATCTATCTATCTATCTATCTATCTATCTATCTGTCGCTAAGAGCATTAGTGTACAGTGCACAGTACATACCCATACAGTACAGTAGCCTATATACAATATACTGTATGACTCATCCTTGCCAGCCAATGCTCCACATAAAGACCCACTGTACTGTACCACCCAGAACAGAACAGAGCCTGCTTCATGCGCCAAAAACACTGACTGAAAGAGTGAGATGAAAACCAGCAGAGTGTAAAGAAACTGGTGTTTTTAGAGGAGAAGAGTCAGTCGACGGCGGCTCTGGAGGTGAATCCAAAAGGGGGAACCTAATACATTTTAGATACGATTGCCTGAAGGGGGCTAGATACAGGGTACAAGTAGAAGAGACACCAGGGCGACTGAACACTTCGACAGAAATGGAGAGAAGGAGGAGGAGGAGAAAGAAAAGAGAAAGGGAAAAGGAGAAAGAGAACAAGAAGAAGGAGAAACAGAAGAACATTGGGGGAAGAATAGGAACAGGTAAAAAAAGAAGAAAAAATGAGGAGGTGAAATAAATAGAAGAAGAACACAGTAGGAGAAACAGGAAGACGAATAAAAATAAATGAGGAAAAAGATGAAGACAGGAGGAGAAATTAAAAAAGGAGGTAAAAGACAGGATGAGAAACAGGAGGAGCCATAAAAAAGAAGAAGACACAAGGAGAAACAGGAGGAGAAATAAGAAGAAGAAGAAGAAGAAAAAGAAGAAGAAGGAATGAAGGAAGGAGAAGAAAAGAAAAAGAAGAAGAAGAAGAAGAAGAAGAGAAGGACAAATAAAAAAGTGTACAGATGGAGGAACACAGAGTGTGACACAGGAGCAGTAGGCTAGAGACACTTGCAGAGGAGGCCAGGCAACCCCTTCTTCTTCTTTTTCTTCTTCTTATTTCTCTCCCTGTTTCTTCTTGTATCTACTTATTTTTCACAGAATAATAACATAATGGGCCGATTTCCCTTCTAGACTTCTTAACGCTAAGTGGTTCTTAGAAGTATACAGTAGGTATAAGTACAGAGTAAGTATAGTAAGTTTAGTACGAGCTACTTTATTAGTGTTTTTTGAAGACTGGACCATCATATCAGTTCTGACTTATGAGGTGAACTATTTGATTCACAGTGTGTACACACACACACACACACACACACACACACACACACACACACACACACACACACACACACACACCAAAATTCAGTTGACG
>JAODXP020000033.1:10716041-10723541 GCA_027497455.2 Sardinella longiceps | reverse complement strand
CTCAAAGGACCCTGAGTGAATGTTGAAACAGACACGTGTAGATCGAAAAGCAAGCTTGGCTAGCCTACTTGGTGTCCATTAGAAGAGTAAAAACAGTCACGCAATAGGTCTACGGTCCATCACAACTCTGATGTAGTGGCCTAGTAGAATTGTATCCCTTTTCTGCGCACACCTGGTTTCTGTCACGCTCTGGCCAAGTCTGAATAAGGCGTCAGGATTTCAATTACAAGTCCCCCAAATGCTATTCCTAAAACTTTGATAAATGTGACGAGGTAATGAGCCAACCTTATGGAGAACAGGTGTTTGTTTGGCTACTTCAAGCCCACAGGTCGGTCATTGTACAAAATAAAAAGTCTATAGCAGTTCTTCAATGGAGTCTGTAAGCCTGTAGTTGTCCAGTCAAGTCCTAGTCAAGAGTGGTCTTCAAGCCGTTTGGATGGTTTAACTGTCGGCCTAAAGTGGAGGAAAAAGAAAAATAATCTTTTAGCATAGGCCTATACTTTAATAACAAAACCCTCCATGTAGGATAGGCCTATACTTTAACAAAATGATCCATGTATGGCCTACAACTCACTCATACTCAACAGATTATAATAAAATAGGTTATCCGTTAGCCCACATACATTCTCCCAAACAATTGCTGCACTCCAGTACAATTCCCAACTGTGAGCAAGACTGAAAGCATATAGCCTAGCCTATACGGGAGGACCCATATGGCAGCTAAAACAGAATCTTGCCAAGTGCACCCTGGAGCCAAAGTAACGATGAATGCTAAATTATTCATTTAGATCTCTGGACGGCAGCCTATTCAAAGCTGAACTATTTTCAAAAAGTTGTTGCTTTCATACATTAAAGTGATTTAAAGAGGAACCATTGATGCAATGATAATGTGTGAAAGGTTCAGAACTAAGCGTTATTTGGGTGCCTAAATATGAGTGCCTAAATGTTGTGGTCTGCCATACAAAATAATGAATTCAGTTGATTATTTCGTGTGTGTGTGTGTGTGTGTGTGTGTGTGTGTGTGTGTGTGTGTGTGTGTGTGTGTTGGTTTTCTCCCATAAAACCAATGTAGCACACATTTTGAGACTTTTTGAACATTATCATGCACAAGGTAGAATCTTTATATACTCACCCACTGCTTTTCTCTTTCCATTTGATCATATATATTATTTCATTTGATTGACAGAATTTATTTGATTGACAGGACAGAGGACAGAGACGAGGAGACAAAGAAAGACGCAACAACCATTTAAAAAGAAGGGAGAGAGAAAGAAAGAAAGAAAGAAGGAACAGGATAGGTACAAGACAAGATTTCAAAGGGACAGGACAAACTTCGGTCCGGTGGAACAAACAGTGTAAAAATTGTTTTTGTTTTTGTACTTGTTTATCTCAAAAAAAGAAAGAAAGAAAGAAAAAAAAAACATCAAACTATAAGGCTGTTTGAGGAAGGGGAGAGGTGTGCCTCTCTCTCAACGGATCTCATCCAGCCAAAATCAACTGGATGTGACACGGTGTGTTGATGTGAGATGACACAAGCGTATGGAGAAGCGGGGCCGATCTGCGATAGAAGTGACAATTTGATATGGATTTTATTGACTCCGTTCTTCATGTCTGTCTCACAGCTCTCAATGATCCAGAATAGTGCGGGGGAAACATCATTAAACGTCTGTCACAGAAAGACAAGATGGGGTGTTGTAGTGTTGTGAGAGAAAGAGTGAGAAAAAGGGGGGATACGAGAAGGGACAACAAGAGAAAGAGAAAGGAACAGGGAATTGTTGGGTGAAATGTTGATGGTGATGATGATGGTGGTTCTCACATCTCGCGGACTTCAGTGTCAACGTCTGTCAATCTGTCTCGGAAGTATTTTTCTCAAAGAGCACACCGCACACACAATAGTCATGCTAGGCCCCCCAACCTATGACAGCGTTCAATATAATCTTTCCTGAAATGCATGGATTTACATAATATATACGTATGTGATCCATTGACTGTGGTTTATAGTCTGTACTTATGGATCTCAATGAAATTATGGAAGTTACTTAAAGATTACTATGGTATCATAGGTAAAATAAAAAAAATAAAAAAAACTTATGTTGCAAAGACCACAATGGGAAACCAAAGGGCATGGACCGTTCACAGGATGAAAACAATCCTCACAGGATGTGAATGTGTGTGTGTATGGTGTGTGTGTGTGTGTGTGTGTGTGTGCAACTAGTCAGAAGCGGAAGCCTATAAAATTAGGAGTCGAGCTATGAAAAAAGAATGATGATAACATTGATGACCAAATCTTTCTTAATCTCCACTAAATGGAACAAGATATTATTAACTCAAAAGAGCGGGGGATAAAAAAAGTAATGACAACAACAAACAGCCACAGATAAATAAATAAATAAATAACTCAAATGAGCAATGTTTGATATCCATGAAACTTGTGGCTTCTGTCTTTTGGCAAACTATTAGGCCATGGCAGCTTGAGTGTCGACGGATCGGTCCGGAAACTTACATTTCGACCCGTGCATGTTTTCTTGTGGAGCGAGGCACTCGCTCGTCTGATCTTGAATCATTCATAAGCCTCCGAGGAGACATGTAACACAACCAACTGATGTTCAAAGTTGTGCTTTGTCAGAGTTCAAGCAATGTAAAACGGTGTCAGAGTGGCTTTTTTTGGCGAGACAGCTGAAAAGGAAATGAGCAAGACAGCTGTGTGTGTGTGTGAGTGTGTGTGAGTGTGTGTGTGTGTGTTAATACAGAATGTGAAGAGGAGCTGACACTATGTTGTGAGGAGAGATAGACAAACACAAAGTAACAGGAAAACGAGAGGACGAGCGAGAAGACACCACAAAATGGACGTGATGATTTCTTTTTTTTCCTGCTAACCTTTTCCTTCACTGTCAACAAGGAAGAGAAAGCAAAGAAGGAGAGAAGGAGAGACGGAAGAAGGGATGGGAAGTTTTAGAAGGAGGAGGAGGATGAGAGGATGAATGGAGGACTGGGGGAGGGACAAGTGTGGGCGGAGGGTGACACCTAACTGTCGTCAGAAAAGAGGGAGAGTTTCCCTCTCTCTCATGCATGTGTGTGGGTGTGTGCACGTGTGTGTGTGTGTGTGTTGTGTGTGTGTCTATGTGTGTTTTCTTTTTCTATGTGTGTAGACACAAGGTACACACAAACACACACATACACACACAGACAGACAGGTAGACAGACACTAAACAGTCATTAACCTACCTAGTGGGACCGAAAAAAGCAGCTGGACGGGGGGAAAAAACTGAATCGGAACTCTGGAACGAGGGATGATAGGCCAGGAGAAGAGGGAAGGAAGGAAGAAAGGGATGTAGAAGATGGAGGAGAAATGGCAGAAGAAAAATCGGAAGGAATTTATATATAGTCAGGATATGTTAAGAGTCTGCCTGATGTTCAGTCAGACTGGAAGGCGTGGGAAAGAAGGAGATGGAGTGAACGAGTGAGCGAGAGTGGGGAACTGCAGAAAGAGAGAGAGAAAGAGATAGAGCGGAGAGTGATGCAAGGAAAGTGGGGATGAAGCGTGTGGAATGGAGGGGAGCAAAAAAAAAGAAAGAAAGAAAGAGGGGAGAAATAAGGTGATGAATGGGGGAAAGAAAAGAAAACAAAAAAAAATTAACTCCCCTCCTCTCTCTTTTTTCTTTCTCTCTCTTCTCCCTCTCCTCCTCTGTTGCTGGTCATAAATAGACAAAATTGTACACCATGTAGATGGAGAAGTAGATCAGAAGGCAAATGATGGAGAGAGCGAACAAATGAAAGGATGACGCGCCGCCCAGCACCACGATCAGGAAGAAGAAAAAGACAAAACGAAAGAAAAAAGCGAATAGTCCTTCCGCGCCTTCCGTCTTTTCTTCTTTTGTGTTTTCCTCTCTCTTTCTCTCTGTCTCTGTCTCCTTTTCCTGTCTTTCTTTCTTTCTTTCTCTCTCTCTCTTTTACTCTTCTTTCTTACGGAGGCTGTGGTGTTCTAAGCAGGTGGAGAGAGAGAGAGGTTGATTAATTCTGTCTCCTCTCTCTTTCAGTGATGAGAAGGGGGGTCTTCTTCACTCCTTTTCTTCTCCTTCACCCCCTGCAGTGGTCTTCTTTACAAAAAAAAGAAAAGAAAGGAGGGAAGGAAGAAAGAAAGAAAAGAATAAAACAGAGTGGTCTGTTGCAGAGAGGGAGAAAGAGAATGAGAGGCAAGTCCTTCTCATCTGCCGGCGAAGAGGAGGGATGAACGAAACGTGAAACGTGTTGAAGTGGAGAAGCTGGCTGCTCGAGCGATCAGCGCTTGCCTGCCTAAGAATGCCAAACCGCATCTGTGGATTCAATCCCTCGCTCCTTCTCTCCCTCCCTCCCTCCCTCCCTCCCTCTCTCTCTCTCTCTCTCTCCCTCCCTCCCTCTCTCTCTCACTCACTCTCTCTCTATCTCTCTCCTCCCCCTCCCTCAGAGTGAGAAAGATCAAGTGGGCGAGGGACCACATGTGAGAGTGAGGGGGAAGAGACAGAGAGAGGCAGAGAGAGAGAGCAACAGAGAGAGGCAGAGAGAGAGAGAGGCAGAGAGAGAGAGAGACAGAGAGAGGCAGAGAGAGAGAGAGGCAGAGAGAGAGAGAGCAACAGAGAGAGGCAGAGAGAGAGAGAGAGGCAGAGAGAGAGAGCAACAGAGAGAGGCAGAGAGAGAGGGGCAGAGAGAGAGAGAGACAGAGAGAGAGAGAGAGAGAGTGTGTGTGTGTGTGTGTGTGTGTGTGTGTGTGTGAGAGAGAGAGAGAGAGAGAGAGAGAGAGAGAGAGAGAGAGAGAGAGAAAGAGAGGCAGACTTTGAATGCTGAGAGATGGTTCCCCCTACAGGTGCAAAGAGAAAACTGGAGCTCAAAATAAGTGAAGCAAATCACCAACAAATAACCACAAGCAGAGAACGAGGCACTCACTCACAAGGGAAGATGAGATTGTTGGAGCTGGGAACTGCAGCCTTCTAAAGATCATATAAACCCTTTTGTGGTGGAAGCTGTGAAAAAAAAAAAATCAGGATTCATTCAAATTCCTGAAGGAGAGTTTTTGCACATTCAAATAATCCATTCCTCAAAGATTAAAACATTTAAATGAATAAAATAAAAATAAAAGAAATAGCCAGAGACTGTGGCCGACAGTTAATGAAACCTAAACTCAAGCACCAAAACCAAACAACATGGATTTTTTTGGCAAACAACATGGCACTATTGTTTTTTTTATTTTTTTTTTTTGAGAAAAAAAGAAAATGTCATGTTTTTTTATTTATTTGTTTTTTTTTAATTTGAGATAAAATAGTACAAAATAGTACAACTTGGTGCTGAAAATCATCAATGACATACCGCCAAGACGCTATACACAGTGATTTGTAATTCCACACAAAGGATGAGATAATAGCCTTAAGCTTGTAAAAACATGATTTGGGTATGTACATATGGATGCACTAAAATAAATTAAGTAAATTGGGAAGAATGTTTATTCAAATTGAAATGATATGACCAACAACAGAGAGTGGAAGTGAGCTCCACTGTTTACGGTCAAGCTCAGTGCATTTGAGAAGGGGTGAGGAATTTTCAGAAAAAAGATTGGAGAATTTCTTCACAACAATAACCGGGTTTACATGGACAGTTTCAAATCAGATTTTTCTTTTCCGAATAAACTATTCTGAATGAAACGTGTGTTTACATGCAGAATGATTCTATTCTGATCAGACTTTACGTTGGTCATGTGACGTAGGCACGCATTTAGCCTGTTAAGCTAAATGTTGTGGATGATCAAGGCGGCAGTGCAATAGCAATCAGAAGCTTTTATTTTTGGTTCGGCTTTAATTTTATGTTGAAAGATTAGCAATGAGCATGCGCTGTAAAGGTTTATTCCGATCGAGCATTTACATGATTGTTAAAAGGCAACCAGAATAGAACCACCCCTTCTCTACCTTGTAATCTATTCCGATTATAATTTTATTCAGATCAGAAAATCTATTCCGATCAGGGTGTTTACATGGGTGATTTCTATTCTGATTAAGTAGTTATTCCGTTTCTATCCTGATTAGAATTGTCCATGTAAACCTGGCTTTTGACACCAAGGTAAGTGAAACTTTTTGAGAAACCTCAAAGGGAGAGAAATAAATGAATACTGACAGGCTGCGTTATTAATGGGAAGTAATTCACTTTTATCCAAGTTAAATTTGTATCCTGAGAGGTGGTGAAATTGATCTAAGATGCTAAATACATGGGGGAGGGACATAGCTGGGTCGTAGATATATAAAAGTAAGTCATCGGCATATAATCACACTTTTTGTTCCTGACCTTCTCTAGAGATGCCTCTCACCAGTGTAGAATGATTCAGGGCAAGGGACGGGCTCAATGGTCAAGGCAAATAGTAAGGGTGACAATGGACAACCCTGTCTAGTGCCAAGTCCTACTGTACATTAAAATATTTTGAAAAGGTGTTGTTAGTGTGGATTGGGGAGAGGGGAGAAGTATACAGTAACTTAATCCAGGAGATAAACTTTTGTCCGAAGCTAGACTTTTCAAGGGTATATAAAAGATAACTCCATTCAACCCCATCAAAGGACTTTTCGGCATCCAAAGAAACTAATATTTCAGGAGTAGGACTGGAGAGTTAGATGGGTGATAAATAAATGTTAAAGTTCTACTGAATATCTATCCTGGGATAACTACTGAATATCTATCCTGGTCCTTTCCTATCTGCATGGCCACAATAGCCTCTGTCATCTCTGATGGTGTAAAGGGTTTGTCAAAATTTTCAACAACTTCTGATATTTTTGGAATTGGAAGGTTAACAAAAAACTTCGTCAGAGGTGGGAACAACAGCACATTTTCATCACACAACACACACAGTTTCAGTTTTGTTCTCTATGCCCCCATCAGGTTTTTTGAAGACAGAGGCAGAACTGAGGACACAAGAAAGTAAACCAAAATAACCAAACTTTAATATGAAATAATCATTCAACACTGGATGCAAGTGTTTTTTTAGGCCCTGTCCCATTTCAACCACTTCCACTCGATTTTGGCCCTAACACTTGGTTTTGCGAACTCACATGTACAAGTAGAATGTCCCAATAATTTCGAGTGCCTTTCAGCCCTTCAAATCGCCCCTTTAAATGGACGGAGGTCAGGTGCAAACTTCGGAGGAAGTGAAGATGGAATTACCCACGGTCCTTTGAAAACTCAATCATCTAGACAGAAAGATGGCGACCAGCTCTGGATAAGAACTTCACCCGACATTAAAAAATATATGCATGCTTAATTGCAATAATATCTACACTATATAGCTACATATTATTGTAATTAAGCAGGCATATATATATATTCCGCACTGGTGTGTTAAAACATTAATATTAAAAGAAAAATCCGGAGTGAATCAACGAGTCAAGCGCTATTGATAGCCACCTGAATCAATGGATTTCATGCAACGCAGACTGAGATAGTGAAACGGTAGATAACGGTAACAGAATGGGGCATTTCAGAACGAGCTAG
>JAODXP020000033.1:10679551-10692051 GCA_027497455.2 Sardinella longiceps | reverse complement strand
ATTGTAAATCGTGATTAACAGTCCTTCTCGGTTGCTCTTACCTTGAACATTGTCAGCCCAACTCTCACCACGTCTGCTCAGTTCTGGCATGGTGCTTTGGACTGGAACTCCTCTCTACCTTTCATATCCTCGAGTGGAGGGATGAAGAAACGCAGAAGCCTCGTAAAGAAGATGGCAGCAGCAGGGTTTTTACGGGGAAGGGAAGCGAAACCGTTGGCAGAATATTGGATATCACCAGGCAGCCAGCGCGCGGAGGGAAACTCGGCGAAGCTCAACGCGCGAAATGTTTTGTTAACGTCAGTGACGTTTATACGCGGGTGTTGTGATGTTGCTCCTTCTTGCGCTAACTCAAAGGACCCTGAGTGAATGTTGAAACAGACACGTGTAGATCGAAAAAGCAAGCTTGGCTAGCCTACTTGGTGTCCATTAGAAGAGTAAAAACAGTCACACAATAGGTCTACGGTCCATCACAACTCTGATGTAGTGGCCTAGTAGAATTGTATCCCTTTTCTGCGCACACCTGGTTTCTGTCACGCTCTGGCCAAGTCTGAATAAGGCGTCAGGATTTCAATGACAAGTCCCCCAAATGCTATTCCTAAAACTTTGATAAATGTGACGAGGTAATGAGCCAACCTTATGGAGAACAGGTATTTGTTTGGCTACTTCAAGCCCACAGGTTGGTCATTGTACAAATTAAAAAGTCTATAGCAGTTCTTCAATGGAGTCTGTAAGCCTGTAGTTGTCCAGTCAAGTCCTAGTCAAGAGTGGTCTTCAAGCCGTTTGGATGGTTTAACTGTCGGCCTAAAGTGGAGGAAAAAGGAAAAAGAAAAATAATCTTTTAGCATAGGCCAATACTTTAATAACAAATCCCTCCATGTAGGATAGGCCTATACTTTAACAAAATGATCCATGTATGGCCTACAGCTCACTCATACTCAACAGATTATAATAAAATAGGTTATCCGTTAGCCCACATACATTCTCCCAAACAATTGCTGCACTCCAGTACAATTCCCAACTGTGAGCAAGACTGAAAGCATATAGCCTAGCCTATACGGGAGGACCCATATGGCAGCTAAAACTGAATCTTGCCAAGTGCACCCTGGAGCCAAAGTAACGATGAATGCTAAATTATTCATTTAGATCTCTGGATGGCAGCCTATTCAAAGCTGAACTATTTTCAAAAAGTTGTTGCTTTCATACATTAAAGTGATTTAAAGAGGAACCATTGATGCAATGATAATGTGTGAAAGGTTCAGAACTAAGCGTTATTTGGGTGCCTAAATATGAGTGCCTAAATGTTGTGGTCTGCCATACAAAATAATGAATTCAGTTGATTATTTCGTGTGTGTGTGTGTGTGTGTGTGTGTGTGTGTGTGTGTGTGTGTGTGTGTGTGTTTGGTTTTCTCCCATAAAACCAATGTAGCACACATTTTGAGACTTTTTGAACATTATCATGCACAAGGTAGAATCTTTATATACTCACCCACTGCTTTTCTCTTTCCATTTGATCATATATATTATTTCATTTGATTGACAGAATTTATTTGATTGACAGGACAGAGGACAGAGACGAGGAGACAAAGAAAGACGCAACAACCATTTAAAAAGAAGGGAGAGAGAAAGAAAGAAAGAAAGAAAGAAAGAAGGAACAGGATAGGTACAAGACAAGATTTCAAAGGGACAGGACAAACTTCGGTCCGGTGGAACAAACAGTGTAAAAATTGTTTTTGTTTTTGTAGTTGTTTATCTCAAAAAAGAAAGAAAGAAAGAAAAAAAAAACATCAAACTATAAGGCTGTTTGAGGAAGGGGAGAGGTGTGCCTCTCTCTCAACGGATCTCATCCAGCCAAAATCAACTGGATGTGACACGGTGTGTTGATGTGAGATGACACAAGCGTATGGAGAAGCGGGGCCGATCTGCGATAGAAGTGACAATTTGATATGGATTTTATTGACTCCGTTCTTCATGTCTGTCTCACAGCTCTCAATGATCCAGAATAGTGCGGGGGAAACATCATTAAACGTCTGTCACAGAAAGACTAGATGGGGTGTTGTAGTGTTGTGAGAGAAAGAGTGAGAGAAAAAGGGGGGATACGAGAAGGGACCACAAGAGAAAGAGAAAGGAACAGGGAATTGTTGGGTGAAATGTTGATGGTGATGATGATGGTGGTTCTCACATCTCGCGGACTTCAGTGTCAACGTCTGTCAATCTGTCTCGGAAGTATTTTTCTCAAAGAGCACACCACCACACACAATAGTCATGCTAGGCCCCCCCAACCTATGACAGCGTTCAATATAATCTTTCCTGAAATGCATGGATTTACATAATATATACGTATGTGATCCATTGACTGTGGTTTATAGTCTGTACTTATGGATCTCAATGAAATTATGGAAGTTACTTAAAGATTACTATGGTATCATAGGTAAAAAAAAATAAAAATAAAAAACTTGTTGCAAAGACCACAATGGGAAACCAAAGGGCATGGACCGTTGACAGGATGAAAACAATCCTCACAGGATGTGAATGTGTGTGTGTATGGTGTGTGTGTGTGTGTGTGTGTGCAACTAGTCAGAAGCGGAAGCCTATAAAATTAGGAATCGAGCTATGAAAAAAGAATGATGATAACATTGATGACCAAATCTCTCTTAATCTCCACTAAATGGAACAAGATATTATTAACTCAAAAGAGCGGGGGATAAAAAAAAGTAATGACAACAACAAACAGCCACAGATAAATAAATAGATAAATAACTCAAATGAGCAATGTTTGATATCCATGAAACTTGTGGCTTCTGTCTTTTGTTAATCTATCATGGCAAACTATTAGGCCAAGGCAGCTTGAGTTTCGACGGATCGGTCCGGAAACTTACATTTCGACCCGTGCATGTTTTCTTGTGGAGCGAGGCACTCGCTCGTCTGATCTTGAATCATTCATAAGCCTCCGAGGAGACATGTAACACAACCAACTGATGTTCAAAGTTGTGCTTTGTCAGAGTTCAAGCAATGTAAAACGGTGTCAGAGTGGCTTTTTTTGGCGAGACAGCTGAAAAGGAAATGAGCAAGACAGCTGTGTGTGTGTGTGTGTGTGTGTGTGTGTGTGTGTGTGTGTGTGTGTGTGTGTGTGTGTGTTAATACAGAATGTGAAGAACACTATGTTGTGAGGAGAGATAGACAAACACAAAGTAACAGGAAAACGAGACGACGAGCGAGAAGACACCACAAAATGGACGTGATGATTTCTTTTTTTTTCCTGCTAACCTTTTCCTTCACTGTCAACAAGGAAGAGAAAGCAAAGAAGGAGAGAAGGAGAGACGGAAGAAGGGATGGGAAGTTTTAGAAGGAGGAGGAGGATGAGAGGATGAATGGAGGACTGGGGGAGGGACAAGTGTGGGCGGAGGGTGACACCTAACTGTCGTCAGAAAAGAGGGAGAGTTTCCCTCTCTCTCATGCATGTGTGTGGGTGTGTGCACGTGTGTGTGTGTGTGTGTGTTGTGTGTGTGTCTATGTGTGTTTTCTTTTTCTATGTGTGTAGACACAAGGTACACACAAACACACACATACACACACAGACAGACAGGTAGACAGACACTAAACAGTCATTAACCTACCTAGTGGGACCGAAAAATGCAGCTGGACGGGGGGAAAAAACTGAATCGGAACTCTGGAACGAGGGATGATAGGCCAGGAGAAGAGGGAAGGAAGGAAGAAAGGGATGTAGAAGATGGAGGAGAAATGGCAGAAGAAAAATCGGAAGGAATTTATATATATAGTCAGGATATGTTAAGAGTCTGCCTGATGTTCAGTCAGACTGGAAGGCGTGGGAAAGAAGGAGATGGAGTGAACGAGTGAGCGAGAGTGGGGAACTGCAGAAAGAGAGAGAGAAAGAGATAGAGCGGAGAGTGATGCAAGGAAAGTGGGGATGAAGCGTGTGGAATGGAGGGGAGCAAAAAAAATAAAGAAAGAAAGAGGGGAGAAATAAGGTGATGAATGGGGGAAAGAAAAGAAAACAAAAAATTAACTCCCCTCCTCTCTCTTTTTTTTCTTTCTCTCTCTTCTCCCTCTCCTCCTCTGTTGCTGGTCATAAATAGACAAAATTGTACACCATGTAGATGGAGAAGTAGATCAGAAGGCAAATGATGGAGAGAGCGAACAAATGAAAGGATGACGCGCCGCCCAGCACCACGATCAGGAAGAAGAAAAAGACAAAACGAAAGAAAAAAGCGAATAGTCCTTCCGCGCCTTCCGTCTTTTCTTCTTTTGTGTTTTCCTCTCTCTTTCTCTCTGTCTCTGTCTCCTTTTCCTGTCTTTCTTTCTTTCTTTCTCTCTCTCTCTTTTACTCTTCTTTCTTACGGAGGCTGTGGTGTTCTAAGCAGGTGGAGAGAGAGAGAGGTTGATTAATTCTGTCTCTTCTCTCTTTCAGTGATGAGAAGGGGGGTCTTCTTCACTCCTTTTCTTCTCCTTCACCCCCTGCAGTGGTCTTCTTTACAAAAAAAAGAAAAGAAAGGAGGGGAGGAAGAAAGAAAAGAATAAAACAGAGTGGTCTGTTGCAGAGAGGGAGAAAGAGAATGAGAGGCAAGTCCTTCTCATCTGCCGGCGAAGAGGAGGGATGAACGAAACGTGAAACGTGTTGAAGTGGAGAAGCTGGCTGCTCGAGCGATCAGCGCTTGCCTGCCTAAGAATGCCAAACCGCATCTGTGGATTCAATCCCTCGCTCCTTCTCTCCTCCCTCCCTCTCTCTCTCCTCTCTCTCCCTCCCTCCCTCTCTCTCTCACTCACTCTCTCTCTCTATCTCTCTCCTCCCCCTCCCTCAGAGTGAGAAAGATCAAGTGGGCGAGGGACCACATGTGAGAGTGAGGGGGAAGAGACAGAGAGAGGCAGAGAGAGAGAGCAACAGAGAGAGGCAGAGAGAGAGAGAGAGAGAGAGAGAGAGAGAGAGAGGCAGAGAGAGAGGGGCAGAGATAGAGAGACAGAGAGAGAGAGAGAGAGAGTGTGTGTGTGTGTGTGTGTGTGAGAGAGAGAGAGAGAGAGAGAGAGAGAGAGAGAGAGAGAGAGAGAGAGAGAGAGAGAGAGAGAGAAAGAGAGGCAGACTTTGAATGCTGAGAGATGGTTCCCCCTACAGGTGCAAAGAGAAAACTGGAGCTCAAAATAAGTGAAGCAAATCACCAACAAATAACCACAAGCAGAGAACGAGGCACTCACTCACAAGGGAAGATGAGATTGTTGGAGCTGGGAACTGCAGCCTTCTAAAGATCATATAAACCCTCTTGTGGTGGAAGCTGTGAAAAAAACAGCATTCATTCAAATTCCTGAAGGAGAGTTTTTGCACATTCAAATAATCCATTCCTCAAAGAGTAAAACATTTAAATGAATAAAATAAAAATAAAAGAAATAGCCACAGACTGTGGCCGACAGTTAATGAAACCTAAAATCAAACACCAAAACCAAACAACATGGATTTTTTGGCAAACAACATGGCACTTTTGTTTTTTTCCTTTTTTTGAGAAAAAAAAAGAAAATGTCATGTTGTTTTTTTTAATTATTTATTTATTTATTTTTTAATTGTTTAGGTTTTTTTTTTATTTGAGATAAAATAGTACAAAATAGTACAACTTAGTGCTGAAAATCATCAATGACATACCGCCAAGACACTACACACAGTGATTTGTAATTCCACACAAAGGATGAGATAATAGCGTTAAGTTTGTGAAAACATGATTTGGGAATGTACATATGGATGCACTGAAATAAATGAAGTAAATTGGGAAGAATGTTCATTCAAACTGAAATGATACGACCAACAACAGAGAGTGGAAGTGAGCTCCACTGTTTACGGTCAAGCTCAGTGTATTTGAGAAGGGGTGAGGAATTTTCAGAAAAAAGATTGGAGAATTTCTTCACAACAATAACCGGGTTTACATGGACAGTTTCAAATCATATTTTTCTTTTCCGAATAAACTATTCTGAATGAAACGTGTGTTTACATGCAGAATGATTCTATTCTGATCAGACTTTACGCTGGTCATGTGACGTAGGCACGCATTTAGCCTGTTTTAAAAATCACTTCAAAATGGTAATAAAAGACGGCTTTTCTGTGCAGCTAAGAGGTAACCAACTGCGGGTAACTCATCACACTGAAGTAGCCTAGGGGAATTTTGGATGAAGTGAGCAGAAAACTGCAGTTGTATCATCAGACTAACGTCGTTGTTACCTTGGTAATGCTGTCAACAACACACAAAATCCAAAAGTTTTCTGTAGTTAGCTAAATGTTGTGGATGATCACGGCGGCAGTGCAATAGCAATCAGAAGCTTTTATTTTTGGTTTGGCTTTTATTTTTATGTTGAAAGATTAGCAGTGAGCATGCGCTGTTAAGGTTTATTCCGATCGAGCATTTACGTGATTGTTAAAAAGCAACCAGAATTGAATAAACCACCCTTCTCTACCTTGTAATCTATTCCGATTATAATTTTATTCAGATCAGAAACGATTACGATCAGGGTGTTTACATGGGTGATTTCTGTTCTGATTAATAATGAGTTATTCCGTTTTTATCCCGATTAGAATTGTCCATGTAACCCTGGCTTTTGACACCAAGGTAACTTTTTGAGACCCTCAAAGGGAGAGAAGTAAATGAATACTGACAGGCTGCTTTATTAATGGGAAGTAATTCACTTTTATCCAAGTTAAGTTTGTATCCTGAGAGGTGGTGAAATTGAGCTAAGATGCTAAATACATGGGGGAGGGACATAGCTGGATCTGAGATAAATAAAAGTAAATCATCGGCATATAATCACACTTTATGTTCCTGACCTTCTCTACAGACGCCTCTCACCAGTGTAGAATGATTTAAGGCAAGGAGCTTAATGGACAAGGCAAATAGTAAGGGTGACAATGGACAACCCTGTCTAGTGCCATGTCCTACTGTACATGAAAATATTTTGAAAAGTTGTTGTTGGTGTGGATTGGGGAGAGGGGAGAAGTATACAGTAACTTAATCCAGGAGATAAAATTTTGTCCGAAGCCAAACTTTTCAAAGGTATAGAAAAGATAACTCCATTCTACCCTATCAAAGGCCTTTTCGGCATCCAAAGAAACTAATATTTCAGGAGTAGGACTGGAGAGTTAGATGGGTGATAAATAAATGTTAAAGAAATTGTTAAAATTTTAATAAATGTTAAAATTGTTAAACAAACGCCTTACATTAAAAAAAGAAAAGCAGATATGCAGGTAGATTTTTTTCAAGACGATAGGCAATGATTTTTAGCTAGAATTTTGTGGTCCACATTTAATAAAGATATTGGCCAAAAGGAACTAGTTCTTTTTTTAAAGCAATGAGATTTGGGCAGAGTGCAAACTTCTGGGAAGCATGCCAGATTCAAGGGGGTCAGTAAACATATTAAGGAGAAGAGGAATGAGTTTGGCTGAAAATCTTCTGAAAAACTCTACTGAATATCTATCCTGGTCCTTTCCTATCTGCATGGCCACAATAGCCTCTGTCATCTCTGATGGTGTAAAGGGTTTGTCAAAATTTTCAACAACTTCTGATATTTTTGGAATTAGAAGGTTAACAAAAAACTTCGTCAGAGGTGGGAACAACAGCACATTTTCGTCACACAACACACACATATACACACACACACACACACACACACACACTCCACAAACTCTGGCAAAATGCTGATTTAGACACAAAACTATAATGCAATGTCCCTTCAGTTGTCGCTTATAAGGATACTGCCTTCCAAAATGTCATGCTAAACACCCAAATGATAAGACACAACCATCTGGTATTAACAAAATTTAAAGAGATCCTATGCAAGTCTGGTTGCACCATCCAGTAGGCTAAGACCCAATCAAAGCAGTTCTAAAGCATTTCTGCCAATAATCCTCCATGTAAAATTATGTAGTCTATGGAGCTAACTGTAGGCCGTAAGGTGACCCCCGTTATCGTTCAGTTTCGCTCCACAGCATCGGCACCACATACCCGTTAGTTGATAAAAGTACCACAGTTACGTTGCAAGTTATGATAAAGTTTCGCTTCCTGCATATTGTGCATTTGTTTAAAACCGAGACGTTCTCCGAAGAACTATTTTCCCCAGGGCGGAATGACTATTTGACGTCACACGACACCACGTGACAGTTCTAAAGCAATTACGTTGCCGCATTTACCACAACAAGTGCTGTTAAGTCATAAGGCTATCTCCCAAATATCATTTCGAAGTGGGTATATCATAATAATTATCAAAGATAATGCTCATTCATGTATTTCTGGATTGGAAGATATAAATTATAAATAGTGCTTTATTTAAAGCACAAGGCACAATTGTGCAAGTGACATTTCATGCTATGATTTTTGATCAATTATTTGTAATGTAATCAATTCCAAACAGTATAGCATGAACAACTATTATGCAAGTGGATAAGGTTACCTTTTCATGTTGACCGTTTCATTAATAAATGGAAATAATTGTAATTATCAATGATAAGGACCATTCAGGTATTCATTTATTAATCTATTTACAAATAACTATACGACAAAAAACAAATATCAAAAGCAAAGCTGCTGTGTAAAGTGTCTGTGTGTCCTCTGTTGTTGTTTGTTGCTTTGATGTCCCTCTTTCCATGTCGCTGTCTGTCTGGCTCATTTCGCTGGACTGAGTCGTTTCTGCACCTGATTAAAGTAAAAAAGTCAAAGCCAAAGCGAACTTTATTGTCAATCAAGCACTGCAAGAGTACATTGCACGCAGACTGAAATTGCATTTCCCAAAGCTCCAAATGTGCAGTTAAAAATTAAGACATATAACTGAGATGTATATAGGACATCACAACTCACAGGACATAAAGTCCTGTCTTGTAAAGTGCAGTCTTGTTCTCTGGAGTGAGTTCAGCAGTCTGATGGCTTGTGAGAAAAAGCTGTTGCTAAGTCTGGTTGTTCTGCAGTGCATACTGCTGTAGCGCTTGCCAGAAGGTAGGAGGGTGAACAGTGCGCGTGAGGGGTGGGTTGTGTCTTTGATGATGTTGATGGCTCTTCTTTGACAACGGGATGGATACAGGTCTTGAATGGATGGTATAGCTGATCTTGTGATCTTCTCTGCTGTTCTCACCACCCTCTGTAGTGCTTTCTGGTCTGCAACATGGCAGATGATAACAAGTCCAAGACTGCATGCGTTGACAAGTTCTCAGCAAAAAATACTTCAGATGTATTGCATTTGGCGGGGGTGTGGAACACTAGCTTAGGAAAATCACGGCTGAGTCTCTTCTTCAATATATCCTGTCTGTAACACAACAAATCAACAACAACAAAAAAGGGTCATATGAGTACCAGCAAAGGAAGGCTTCATGTTGTGGCTGATATACAATAGCCACCTTTGCAAATCAACTAAGAGAGTGAGTAAAATATTATAGGTGGAGTGTACTTGCTATGCAACAGATATAATACCAAGTATTCCCAAGAGAAGCACATACTGTAACTAACATCACACTATCAAGAAGACTGCCATCCTCCTTATTGCAAAATAATACATGTACAGTATGTGCAGATGACAAGCAGAGTGTGTGCACACACTGTATGACAAAAATAAACTGCCGTGCAATTACCTGTAGCTTGAAGCATCAACACCTTCAATTGACTGCACCAGGTCAATAAATGCCTTCCTCAGTTGACTCATCCTCAGGACCTCTTGGTTGATCAGCAGCCTTTGACGTATCATCCTCTCGCAGAATAACTTATAGCTCAGATCAAACGGTGACTCAATCCTTACAAAAAAATATAGAAGAAGATATGTTGTGAGAGCATTTGTTGTGTGTTGTGAGAACAAACTGTCTCATTCATAGGATACACATTGTACTGTTTGTGTTTTTATATAAAATTAATATATGACTTACTATTCTTTCTCTGCTCTGACAGGAACACTCAAAAACCTTGTATACTGTCGGTAGCAACTTTTGTGGTACTGCACCTCCAGAGCCACACAGTCTCTGTCCTTGATGTGAATGAGGATGCTCTGGTCATCCTTTGCTTCAGCAGCTTCCTGCAACTTGCCTTGCACAAAAGAAAAGAAAACAGAATGATTAAATAGACAGGAAAACAATTCATTTTCCTGGTGCAGTGGTGATGTAAAAAATGGTGCTAGGTGTTTCACCCAAAAAAGTATTCCTTAAGGACACAGATGTACAGCACAGCCAGGACACACCCCTAGAGCCTGGGGCTGCCCAGCAACACACAGAGACAGAAGCGGAAAAATCCCAAGTGTACAAGTTTAAGAAAGGGGCAGTGGGGGGTGGGGGAATGGCACGGGGGATGGGGTGGTTCAGAAGCAGTGTGTTGACCAGACAGGCCATCAGGCTGAGGAGCCTCATTTCTGTACAGGTATTCAGTGCCATATTAACATCAGGCATCCTATGACATCCATACAAACATATCCATTACCATATTAAAGTCAAAATGTGATTCATTCTATATATATATATATAAAAAAAAAATCTAAAACACTGAGTGGGATATTGTAGGCATGGGAATGTTATGGAGGCTATTGAAATGTAATTTCACACCCACACACATACACAACACATTATGGCAACTCACACATACATTATGATTAGACAAATAGGCCTACAATGATTGTGCAGCAGTGAAGGCTAGATAGTCATTCAACTTCTCCTAACATCTGTGTGTGTGTGTGTGTGTGAGTGTGTGTGTGTGTGTTGGGGGATGGAATGCATTCGCATAGACTACCTACTGTTTGTGTGAGGGGTGGTGAAACACAGTCTTACCTGCTGTTAAACTCTGTGTCTTTGACAAAGCTTCTTTTTGACGTCTGCCACCGGCGACGACCAATTTGCGATCTTTCTTGCAGATACAGATGGCAGGAAGAACGGGGCCAGAGCTCGCAATGGGCAAGCTTGACGTTTCCTGGTCGGAGTGGTCGATGTCGATGAAGCAGGGATAGCCTCGCTTGTTTGGGTGTCTTGTTGGTCATCTCTCCTCTCTGCCTCTTGCACGAGACGGCGTTTGGCTCGTTCTATTTCGCGCTTGTCAATAAACCTCCGGTAGCATGTGGGATGGAAAGCTGCATCTTCGGAAATTTCCTCAAAATCCAACTCAAGACAGTGTTTGAAATTTTCTGCTACGTCTCTGCTCTCACCCTTCAACTCTAGCCACTGTCGAACACCATTTCGACAGGTATTCCACCTTTTGCTGGTGAAATTCTGTGCTTCCTCGTGCTTAACAGAAGATATATGTATGTAACACATCTTACTTTTCGAAGATTTGTCTTATTTTACATTTTCGGTCGAGTTTTTCGGTCGAGTTTCTACTGCTGGATGTTCGCCCTGCTAAAACGTTAGCTGCCATGCTGCTTCTGTTTACTCGCTCAGCTGACATACCAGCTATCCGATTCGTTCATTCTGATGACGTCTCAACCGTGGTACCTCTCGCGAGCAAAGGTGTTTCTACGCCTGTCGAATATGTACATACGCCTCGGAGACACTAGTTCTTCATTAAACGTTGATAATTTAAATAGAAGTACACGGCAACCAATGGCGAAAGTGTGTTTGAATCCTCAACATAACGCATTCTTATTTATGAAATGGTTATTTTTTGTTCGCGAGGCTGCGGAGCGAAATTTGGTTTCTAAAGCACTTTTCGAGGGTCACCTTACGGCCTACTGCTATCAAAATGTATCGGCAGTTGAAGGGAGTATGTGTTCCTCAGGTCCTATGTCCCCCCTGGGTCCTATGTTCCCCATTTTGTATGGGGACCAGGGAACATAGGATCCTTTTTTAAAAACACCCCTCGCCTGGGGGGCGCTGTGGCTCAGCGGGCTGGTGCGTTGTGCCACAAGTCCGGGGTCAAATGGTTACACAGTATATTAAAATAATACAATGAGAAGTTACACAATAAAATTACACAATGATCATAAAGGGCATATAGATCGCCGTACTAATGGGGGTATGTCCAATGCTACATTGATGGGGGCATAAAGAACTTTGTTTCAGTTTTGTTTTCCTATGCCCCCATCAGGTTTTTTTTGAAGACAGAGGCAGAACTGAGGACACAAGAAAGTAAACCAAAACTGGCTGTATTTAGCAAGAGTGTTCTTTTAGGCCCTGTCCCATTTCTACCACTTCCACTCGATTTTGGCCCTAACACTCAGTTTTGCGCACTCACATGTACGTGTTGAATGTCCCAATACTTTCGAGTGCCTTTCAGCCCTTCAAATCGCCCCTTTAAACGGACAGAGGTCAGGTGCAAACTTCGAAGGAAGTGAAGATGGAATTACCCACGGCCCTTTGCAAACTCAGTCAGCTAGACAGAAAGATGGCGACCAGCCCTGGATAAGAACTTCACAAATATAGCGAGATATTATTGCAATTAAGCATGCATAAATATTTTTTTTATGTTGGGATATCTTAGTTTGATGTAAATTCAGTTGAATTCCGGACTGGTGTGTTAAAGCATTAATATTAAAAAGATAAATATTTTTCACAGAGCTAC
>JAODXP020000033.1:10626829-10679451 GCA_027497455.2 Sardinella longiceps | reverse complement strand
AGAGCCTCTCATGTGGGTGATTTTCTCAGGTTAGGATGATTATAATTTATGAATGACGGATTTTGAACAGCTTACCCCGATTTAGAGCCTTATATCCATTCAGTCTTAACGATAGACGCGTAAAACAGGTGAAGACGTTTTTACGCGAAGTGCTGTCCCGTTTTGTAGGGGAAGAATTACGACCTCTGCACTTCTCACTACTACACACTCAAGGGGTGTCTCACTTTGGAGGACATTCAAAAACAAGTGCTAGGGTTAAGTGACAAGAAATAGGACTTTAAGTTTCCACAAACTTTTTTTTTATTGCTGCACTCGAAAAAATAAACACTGCCAGCTCAAAAAGTGCATTTGGTAGACACAGGCCCAAACGGTATTCTATAATAAAAATGATCTGCTCTGATGCCCTGTGCAAAAAGCAGCATTTGGAAAAGGACAGGTATACTAAGTCATCCTCCGAAAACACACACAGACACACAGACAAGCACACACACAGCCAGAAATGGTCTACTCTGTGCATGTCTCTACCAATCTGTGGATGTTGACTGGTGCGCATGGATCAGTGCCAGAGCAGTGGCAGGCAGCTGTTATCTGTGTAACTGCCCCCAGCCTTCTTTTGATCTCTCTTTTCTTTCCTGGCACCGGTCCTTGCATCTGCCTTCTTTGTTCAACTTTTAGTAGTCCTGAAAAAAAAAAGCAAGAGTCTCAAATCTCGGAGCTGACAGTAGAACGGTGCTTATTTTCATCATGTGAAAATAAATAATCATAATAAATCTCTAATACTCACTTCACGCAATGAAGAACATTGCTGCCATCTAGTGGTTAATGTAGTAGAATACACACAGTTGTCATAAAAGAGTGTCAGCAGTTGCTCTTTAACGTTACGCTTAAAGCATGTTCGGTTTATAGGACATACAAATTGACATTTTGACAAATGCTTCTGTTCCGAGAATTTTCGGTTGGTGTTGGAGTATCTCCCCACTTCCACAACGGCAGCCTACTGTATGATCAGTTGAAGAATAATTCCTAAAACGCATTAAACGTCCGTTTACAATGGTATGAAGCTCACCAAGTTGTCTGAAGTGTTCACTGATATGCTGACATAAATATCACCGCAAAATATGATTTCTAACAGGCTCTAGTGTTGATTTGGATTTCTTGTGATTCATGTGGGCCTATACTTCCCAGCAGTCAATGGAGTTGGACAACAAACACTTGCTAATTATCAGTAGCACTCCTCAATGGGGTATCATGAATCTTACCAGCTTTTGTTCAGCTTGGCATTCTGTCTGGCTTAAAAGAACCAAGAACCAACTGTCATTCCCACACAAAGGTTGACTTCAACAGCTCAAATCTGTCCAAATTCAAACACCACCAGCGCCAACACATGTACTGGTCCAGCTGTTGGCAACTGGCAGTGTGCAAACATCTTGTCTCTTCAAAGCTCCAAGGCCGAGGCCAGTGTCTGTAAATTAAAATGTCTGATGTGGGGCAATGAGATGATCTGAATAGCCTGGCTTGCGCGACCACGTTGAGAGATGAACTGTGGTCTGGCAAAGCTAGCATTGCTCCGGGAATTCCGGGCAGGATTAATTTAAACGTCTATCAAATGCTATCAAACTTCTATCAATGTTACGGGACAGAGCTGAACAGAGTCATTGTAAGCTCGCCACCTTCAGCCTGCTCGTTTCTCATTCGGTCCTGATTTTTCTAGGCAATTGTCTCTTTGGCAATTCTGACTTCATTGCGAAATTTTGTGCAGCAACAGGAAGTTAGGGCTATGACCTGAATTCTTCTGGATGTCCACTGCTGTTTCACTTCAAGTCCACATAGGTTAAGTAAGCAAATAATCTTGTAATGGCCATCTGAAATATATAAGTCAGCAAGGTTTCAGAGATGTTGCAGAAATATCCTGTTAACACAGACTTTTTCTAGCAAAGATTCTGGAGCGGAATGTAGAGCTCTAGAATCTTTGGTTTCTTGTTCCTGCGGAGGGGAAGACGTCTGGAACACGTCTGGCTCAGGTGGGAGGGACTTAAAGTGACAGTTTGGTGTCATTCAATCACAGCCCTGCTGTACAACTGTGCAGACTGCAATAGCCAGGAGAATGGAAGAATTTGGGACAACAGACTGCATAGTGAATGCGCAGTTTACGCCAACTCAGTTGGCGGCGCAATGGTGGCACAGATGGTAGAGGTGCCCTGTCGATTGGTAACAGGACGCTTGCAGGTTCAAGCCTCGCTCTGCCTGACCCCATTGAAGTATCCTTAAGCAAGAAACAGCTCACACCATTACCGACGAGTTGTCCAAGTGGTAGAGTGTTTATGAGATTGGGACTTCGTCTTGCAATCCAGTCATGCCAAATGGCGTCATAAGAAAGGGACTGTCTCTAGCCAGGTGCTTTAAGCGAACAGTGGACAGCAATTGTTACAGTAACTCAGTATTAGCTTCAGATATGGGTCAAAGTTCAAAGGAAAAAAGGGGATGGGGACGGGTAGTGATGGACGAATGGTATAAAGAATTTGAATTAATAAGAAAAAGAAATACAGTAATAAGAACAATACCTCATCCATGTTGAAGCTTTAGGCTACTGTGCCATGCAAGTCAACAATAGATTTATTTAATGTAACATAATCATATATCATATGAGGCCTCTGGAAATGACTCATTCTGCAACACTATTGGTCTCTCAAGAAAGCCTCATCTGGCTAGCACTAGGGACAGGTTTCTGAAGTCTGAGCAGGACCAGCAGTGGAATTCCTTAATCTCTGGCAGAATGTTGCAGCTGTTCACACAAACTCCACTGCTGCCACAGCTGCCCATTCACTCTATGCTACCCATTGTTTTCCAGTCTTAACGGAACCAGAGAACTTCTAATGGGGGAGAGGAGCGCCATCCTATTACATCCGGTGGTATTGCAACTAGAGGGCGCACATGAGTAAGTGAAGGATTAATGGGGTTCTATGCAGCTGCACCCATAAAGACTGCATTTCTTTAGGGACAATTTTTTCTTGAATAATTGCATTGATGCATGCAATGCAGGGGAAATTTGCTTCATTCTCAGTTCACAAATAACAATTTTGTAGGATTTTTTGTTAATTTGTAAAATCCCTTCCAAAGTGTCTGTCACATGACACCTCAAGTCATTCCCTACGGCCCTAGAATGAGACACATAATGGACATATGTATTAATAAATTGCATTTTTAATTGAAAATCCATGTTCAGGTAGCTAAAAATAAAATGCAATCGGTGTCCCTAAATATGTGAAAATTATACATTTAGCCTCATACCTCATAGGCGCCCATTGAATGACGTTAATAGGGAGTGCTCCGGCTGCTCCGGCCCGCTGTAAACTGGCTCTTATTGTTTCCTCAAAGCCTTTACAATAGGAATTAGTACTATTAGGAGTAGTATTATTTTTAAGTTAGGAAACGGCAACAGAACATTAAAAACATGTCCATGACTCTTATCAAGAATGGACCATTTTCAAGAAAAAAAACAAAAAAAAAACAATACAGATTCTAAGTTTCCGCCATGTTAACACTTACAATGTTAAAAACATAAGTACTGTAGACACAGCTAATAGGGCTCTTGAAGGCCCTATGCATCATGTCTACAGACATCCTCTGACGTCAGCAGAAAAGTCAACTAGCGCAGGCCCGACTTTAATGATATAATACCCCATTCTGCCACATCTTCCTTATATTACAGTGCTATGCAGGAGAAATCAAAGCAGCATTAGAAATGACTCGGGATAGAAAATATTCCTCTGAAAACGTCATATAGCAACTTTGACCGTGATCTGCCACCATGGAGAACCAGAAAGGCACACTTTTGGACTTCATAATGGTCTTCATGACAAAGTTAACCTGACTGCGCCAGATGAATTTGCTCCCGCAATTCCATCTGAGAACCATCCGTTACAGTAGTTTTGGTTCGTTAGTTTGTTTCGTTAGTTTAGTTTTGGCTATTGATAAGGCATTTGTCTATCACGACTTATGTTGGTGATAGACGGGCCAAATCAGCCAATCAAACTAACAAAGCATATGACGTACTAACATAGCAGATGTTCTTTAGACTGAAACACTTCTCGTTGCGTCACACCTCAACCCGCCTCAAATCCAACGCTGATTGGACGTTCGTTTGGTGAACTTCTACATATTCTCTTCAACAGGCTGGCTGAACACAAACACAGATCTCACAAAAAAGTAAGTTTTTGTATCAACGCTTTTATTCATTGTTTACACATATGTACCGTCTGGTTACCAGACAAAAAACATAGAAAAATTAACACCATCCTTTAATAGCTTGAAAGAGAGGGGCCATACTCTTCTGCTCTGTACAGTGTTCAAAGACATGGCTGTCAATTAAAAAAAATGCATTAACAACAACATAAACAAGGAAATTAAGTAAACAACAAACATATTGGGGGGAATTCGGTGAACACCAACCTCTGTACAATCAATCTACATACATGGAAGAAAAATATTTCAAGAGCACAAAAAGTGCTGCAATTGCAAAAAGGGTCGTCGATCCTCCCGTTGTTGAGTAACTTTAGTGTCGGGTGTTGGTGTACTGGGAGAAAGGCTGAATGAGAGCTAATGCATTCTCAGTCATGCAACACTTTAAACCTATTCTAGCTAGCATAAAATAAAAATAAACAAAACAAGACAAAAATAATTAAAAGCTTAAAAAACATAAAACATATAATAAGGGGGAAAAAAAAAACAAAACAAAAAAAAAACAATCAGCAACAGAAACAAACCAAGGCCAGTTAAACGGGCTGAATCTGAAGTGACCTTGTTTTGCCAATAAAAAAAGTGCCATTTCAGCAAAGTCAGACCCACTGTGTAGCAAACTGTGCGTGTGTCTGTGTGTGCGTGTGTGTGTGTGTGTGATTTTGTACATGTTGGCATACAGTACTGGTAAGACCGTTCCTAATAATGCATGAAACCAAACCAAGACAGAACACTGGTCCCAAAGTTGCAACACAGGCTGTACTGTATATACTGTACATACACTCTGCGGTTGTGTCCATCTCCACACCACCACAGAGCTTATCACTCTCTCTCTCTCTCTCTCTCTCTCTCTCGCGCTTTCCCTCGCTCTCCCTTGACTGGTCTCACACTTATATTATTTCCCTCATTTCTTTCTTCTACAAACAGCCGGCAGAGGGAAAGGAAAGACGTGTAAAGGGTGTGTGCTTTTTATTTGTATTTTTAATTTTTTGTCGGGTAGTTGAGATGAGCAGTGTTGTTCGCACACATATATACTATACCACACATTCTCCACTGCTGCCCCCCCCCCTTGCATGTTTTGTTTTTTAAAAAATAAAAATAAATAAAGAGAGAAAGCTGACTCTTTTCAGTAATGTGGAGGAGTATTGTCCTATCAGCCCATCAGGACAAGTTGTCCCATCAGTAAGTGTTCCAGTGTCTGTCCCTTTTTCCGTCCCCTCTCTCTCTCTCTCTCCCTCTCTCTCTCTCCTGTTTCCTTCCTCTCCAGCTCTAAGATGACATTGGTGTGTGTGTTTTACAATGGCTCACGATTCTCCCAATAACACCATCTTCTTCTTCTTCTTCTTGATCTGAGTGACCAAGAAAAAGTGAATTCCAACCAACTCCCATTTTGCTCGTCCAGCATTGATAGCAAGACACTAAAATACCCACAGGTCCACTAATTATCGATGTTGTTAGAGTCCGATCTATCCTTCCCTCCGAAACACTGCCCACCCCCATCCCCCCCCGTAAACCCTCCTCTCGATTTCTTTGTCTTTAACCGGAGGTAGATGACGATGCCGCTGCAGCCGCGGCCACGCTGCTCTGCGCAGCCCCGATGACGTCAGTGCACTGCGGTTCGCAGAAAGGCCCGAAACGGCCGTGCACGTCCCTCCCACGCACGGCGAAGTAGTACGTCGAGCCCGACACAAACTGCGTCAGCGTGCAAGCCATGGGCAGGGGCAGAGCCTTGACTTCGCCTATCTTCTTCCAGTGCGACGCGTTGCTGGCGTTAGTGGCCCCCGCGGGCGACTCCTGGTGGTACGCGTAGAGGTGGTAGGAATCGACGGCGGCGCAGTTGCGGTCAGCCTCTGCCACGCACCAGGAGAGAACGATGCCGTTCTGGCTCTGCACGCGGCCCAGCTTCAGCTGCGGCTGCTGGGGAGGGGAGGTGTGAGCTGCCTCGGGGGGCAGGCGGGGAGGAGCAGGGGCCGGGGGAAGTGGGGGCAGAGACTGGGGGGTGGCGGAGGAGGAGGTGGTGGTGGGGGTGGTGGAAGGAGGGGTGGAGGATGAGCTGCCGAGACGAGATTTGGAAGGAGAGTCCTGTGGAGGAGACAGAGAGGGAAGGGAAGGGAAAACACATGGAGACGTTTATAACTATATACAGTACATGACACTTGCTCCATCTACATAACCTGAGATAAATTTAATAGTATACCATTATGGTATAATAGTATACCATAATGTCTGTTATAACTACGTCAAAACTGACACCATAATTTCAATTAATCTATCTACACTGTATGAGATGTAATATTATACACCATGTTAGTTACTCTATCTACGTAGTATGAGACGTTTAATAGTATATACACCATGAGGACGGCAGTGTATAAGGCACATTGTAGTGTATGAAATGTTTCAAAAAATGATTGATCTAGTAGTAAATCTTCATAATGAAGCCACATTTCAATTATAACAAATAGACTATCAAAACATACATTGCATTGAATAGAATATTGGTCTTGAAATGATGTGCTAATGATCAGATACTGTATGTAGTTTATATTTCTATAAACTAATTTTAATTTCTGGCAGTTTTTTTTAATATTGACTTCAGAATTTGAGATTTTGATCAAATCTGATTCAGATCAGATTGAAGATTTTTCTTTCTGACAAGACTTAAATCACAGTTCCTAGACTTACCAGAGGGGGGCGGTGGTGCACTGTGAGTTGAGGCCTCTGGTTGGTCTGAGGAGACGCCCTTGCAGTGTTACCTGAAAAGGTAAATGGAATGTCAACATTTACCATCTCATTCAAAATGAAAACAATTACACAAAGGAGGAATAGCATAGGGCGGTATTCCAAGTTGGTGCTTAATTATTAAATTCTTCAATTGGTTAATTGATAAACCCGGGTAAAATAAGACAGAGGAAGTGGCAAACCTTACAAAATACAGTGTGCAGCTACCGTTGTTTAGTTAAAAGAATGAGACTCCAGGCTCTTCAATTATCAGATTACCACTAACTACCTCTGGCTTAGTTTAACCTATTTGGAATAGCCTCCCTGTAGTAATCCTGACCTCAAGCCAAGGCAGATGGAAAAGGTGTGGAGAAGGCGCTCTCAAAAGAGAGTACACAAATTACTTCTTTACTTACTTAATTAATTAGTTAATTAGTTACACACTTAATTAATTACTTAATTACTTTGATTCAAATTAGAAAAAGGTTCTAAATACCCAATAGTATGTTTGTAATTTGTCATTTGTTTTTCTATTCACATGCCAATTTTATTGTTCTCCATCAGCGAGAGAAAGTAGAGCCAACAATTTGCGATCATAATTTTGAGGTATTTAAGAAAAAAAAAGGCATCACATCACATCACAGCACAGCACAGGCAGCATAAGACACACACAAAGGAAGAGGGAGTTGACCCGAGACAAGAGCGATATGCAGACAGGGTGAGAGAGGGAGGGATGTGAGAGAGGGAGAGTAAGAGACGGGGGTAAGAGACAGGGGTAAGAGACAGGGGTAAGAGAAGGGGGTAAGAGAGGGAGTAAGAGACGGGGGTAAGAGACGGGGGTAAGAGACGGGGGGTAAGAGAGGGGTAAGAGACGGGGGTAAGAGAGGGGGGCTTCGATTGTCTCTAGCGGGGTGTCTCTTACCCCCCTGTAAGAGACAGGGGGTAAGAGACAGGGGTAAGAGACCGGGGTAAGAGACCGGGGTAAGAGACCGGGGTAAGAGAGGGGGTTAAGAGACGGGGGTAAGAGAGGGGGGCTTCGATTGTCTCTAGCGGGGTGTCTCTTACCCCCCTGTAAGAGACAGGGGGTAAGAGACGGGGGTAAGAGAGGGAGAGAGAGGGAACACACCAGTGGAGGAGATGAGAGGCGGGGGAGGCCTACTTGGACGTTGGGAGTTGGGAGCAGCGGCCGGAACTGGAGCCTTCTTCAAGCCCGTCACTGAGGAACAACACAAGCAATCACAATCAGGGCATAGACCTAACCCTGTACTGGTATTTAGGTACAGCTATTCTTCAAGAAGAGAGAAGAAGACTTTATTGTCTTTACCTAGCACATCGTCATCATCCTCAGTCAGATCAATCACGGAGCCCGCAGCTTTCGCAGGCTACAGTAGAGAGAGAGAGAGAGAGAGAGAGAGAGAGAGAGAGAGAAACAAAAATGTGAATGAAAGTGAACTTAATGGAAGGAGAGATTAAAAGCTGACAGGTGACCAGCGATAAGCCACAAACATTCACAGAGGTGTTGACGTCAGTGGAAGTAATTCATTTAGCTAATTATTTATTTACCTGGGCAGAAGGTTTCGTCGCTGTGCTGCTTGATGCTTGATTATCTGTAGAGAACAAGGACAGTTCCATTAAGCACATGTGTTTTATGTCTTTCTGCTTTTGTTTTTAAAATTGTTATGAACTCTATTATAAACACACTAACTCAGGCTCTCGCACTCACACACACACACTCACCTGTCTTTGACGCCATGGCACTAGCTGAGGGTGTGGCCGCGGCGGCTGCACCTGTGGCGGCGGGAACGCTGCTAGCGGGGTTGGCCGAAGAGGAAGTAGCCACTCCCACTACTGCGGCAGCGCTCTGGGTGGGCGCACAGGCCGTCGTCACGGAACCAACACCTCCGACCCCGCCACTCGGATGCACCGCTCGCGCCAGCGTCACCGGCGTCCCAGCGGCCGCTGCCACAGCCACCGCCGTGGAGGTCGAAGCCACTGCAGGCGAAGACGACACGGCCATCAACGCCGACGGCACCACCTGGGTAGTGGTGGTGCCCGGGGTCATCGCCACGGTAGCGCCCGTGGCCGTCATCGCAGCCTTGGGTTGCAAGATATAGGCGGTGGTGGTCTTGGCGTTGGTCAGCGTGTTAGTGACTGTTGCCAGGGAGGATACGGGGATCATGGCGCTGCCGTTGATGATGAGAAGCGGCTGGAGAGACGTGCCGGTTCCGGTACCCCCCTGTGTCGTCTTTAGCAGCAGCGCCTGGGTTTGACCGGTGCCCGCTGGCCCGGTCTGGACCGCGCCCTGGGCCATCTGGGTGGTCTGGACCGTGACCTGCGGGAGTGTGGTGGCGGTGGTGGAGGTGGCGGAGGTGGAGACGGTGCTGGGCGTGGAGAGGATCTGGAGGACGGGGGCCGGGGCGGCGGGGGAGGCCAGCGGAGACGAGGTGGTGGGGGTGGCTGGGGTCGAGAGAGGCTTCGGCTGGACCGGTGAGGCTGAACAACAGGTAAACAACATGTTAACACTGATTAACAATATAATTTTATAATAAACAATGTGGAAAAATTGGTTGGCACACATCCAGTAATAATCATCCAGTAATAATCATCCACTTAATTCCACAATTATTCCACCAATGGTTAAAGTGCTTACCTGTGGAGAGTGGCACAACTGTTGTTGGGCTCTGACTAACACGCTTATCGCTTATCAGTGCACGGACCGTTCTGTTGAGAGGAACACAGAGGGAGAGAGGGAAAAAAAATATGTCAAAAGACCATTTTCAAAACGAGGTCCATCATCCAAAAAAAAAAAAAAAAAAGGACAAAAGAATCCAAGATAAGGAAGAGTCTGTTCCTCAAATTGAAAGTGCAATGTAGTATGTAGTAGCTGTGTAAGGTCGCATACCTATTTACGCTCACTTGGGGTCCCGCCTTTTCCAGCGCCTGGAAAGACAAAACATATTTTTTTAAGCATTTTTTTTTTTTTTTCAGCATTTCTGATCATTAATGTAAAAAAAAATAAAAAATCAGTGCAGCAGTTGTGGAATCAGTGGAATCAGAACCAATCAACTGTGAATGTAAAAGTGAGAACATGCTGAAAAATGATTCAGTTTGATAACTAGTGCTTTACAGTTGATGAAAAACACCTCCCTAGTTCCCTAAAAAGACAAAAATTTACTATTGCAAACATAATTTCAGAAGTTGCTTGGGGTAAAAAAAAAATGTATAGGCTATTTATTTTATGTGTACCTAAAAAGTGTCAGGAGGGGGCTTGATCTCTGGTCTGTACAGTAGTTGTAAACTAATCACTAAGAATGTGCTGCTTACAAGTGGTCACAAACGTGGAGGTGAGGTAAGGTGAGGTGAGAGGGGATCACAGAGTAAGAGTGATTCCAACTATGTGGTAACCTTGAATGTCAAAGCTATTTATAACTGATGTGAAAACAAAATCCTAAATCCTTGAAAGGAAATCCAACAGCCTACACTATAATCACCCATGCAGGATTATAATTTTGTATCTATGAATGCCTCCTATTTTAAGAATTTTTGACAAAAAAAAGGTGACTTCACCCAAAAAAATAAAAAGATAACAATATCCCAATGAAATACAGCCATGCTGAAAATCTGATCTTGTTCACTGGGACAATGATGATTGCTGGGTTTTACTACTACTACTTACTGGTTACAGTTGAACTGTTTGACATTCAAGACTAGCTACATCTATAGGCCAATTCAGACTGAAGATCCACGGCGAGATGAGAACGGTTTTTAGAGAGGAGTTGCAGTGGTGTGAATCATTTGTCGCAGGTTGTTGCAAGCAGTTGCAAGCCGTCGCAAAAGATTTAACATGTCAAATCGAAGTTTCAGAGTTTTAGAATGTTGCAAGTTTTTAGAACGTCGCAGCCAGTCTCGTCGCGAATCTTTGGTCTGTAGCCTCCTTAAAAACATCATCCGATTCACTCACCTCCTGGACTTTCCTATTGTTCTCCGATGCTTGGTTAGCAGCTCCAAACTTCTTGACTAGTCTGGCAATACGGGCCTAGAAAAAGAATTGAATAAAGACAAGGTTAAGAAATAAAAAAAAATTCAGGCATTTCAACATACTGACATGTTGATCGTTAAATTACACCCGTTATTTAGACTCTGCTCTGAAAATGTGTAACCCTCTATGCATAGCGTTTCACTTGCACACTCTGTCGCACCTGTAGTGTGTTGATAGTGCTCTGGTGTTTGGTTGCACAGTCGATCTTCTCCACGCGCTCCTTCAGTTCCTGAAGACTCCGGTCGAACACGGTTAACTCCAGCACGCGAAGTCTTTCCTCTACCAGCTTCTGTACCACCTGAGTTGGAGTAAGATTTAAGAACAAAGGAGAGTATGGAGGGAGGGAGGGAGTTAAGAAAGGAGGGAGGGATTAGCATGAGATTCAAGCCAAGAAAATGTACAATTTTTGAAAGTGTTGCTTTGGGAAGTTAGAAATTTTTGTGCCCTCAAACCATTCTTCACATCAATTTCAAAGTCAAATTCAGAAAAGCGAACACAAAATGCTCAACTACAGCTACATGTACAGTACATAATTAGCTGTTCAAACTGAACAAATATTTCAGTTAATTGAACCAACTAATTTTTTATTATTATTACTTCTGTCGACGCCACATAAACAAGAAACAATATAACGAATAGCAACACTGACACAAAAAAACATCATGCAGGGAGTTCCTGACACCTTGGCACATAAAGTATCTGTGTCCAGTCACACTCACCTTCACACACACACTCACCTTCACACACACACACACACACACACACACACACACACACACACACACACACACACACACACACACACACACACACACACACACACACACACACACAGACACACACACACACACACAAACACACACCTTCTCGAGTTTCAGGCGGCTGCCAGCAGCACCCTCTGGGATCTTCAGCTCTAGCTGAGCTTCCACCTCCAGCTCCAGACCCTCGACTCTCGGCCGCTTGCCTCCCCTCTCCTCCCCGGCCGTCGTTCCCTCTCCCGCCTTCTCCTTACTCTTCTCTCCGTCCGGAGAAAGGGAACGCTTCTTGGCTGAGGACGTGCCATCGGTGGCTGTTTTGGGAGAAGGTGGGAAAGTTACAAACCATCAAAACCAAATTTGCTGAGAGGTTTCTGCCTCCATCTCCCTAAATCTCCCTCCCTTTATACAAACCTATATTGTCGCAATTAAAACTACACAATACACAAAACAGGTTAACTTTCACTTAGGGTTTTTCACAAGTTTTTATAGATTTTTTGTACCAGATAAAGTAGCCCGTCACCATGAGGGTTGTATATACTGTAATGTATAAATGATCGCAGCCTTGCAATGGTTGCAATACACACACACACACACACACACACACACACACACACACACCTTGGCATTTCACTCTTTTGCTCTTACTCACCTGAGGCTAATTCCGTTGGGCTGGATGATCGAGATCTCTTCCCCTCACTCTTCCTTTTTGACTTAGCCTCGTCATCCTCTTTCTCCGTTTTCTCCGTCTTTTTCTCTTTGTCAGCGTCGGTGTCTACCTCCATCTTTTCATCCACCTTCTGTCCATCCTGCTCCGATTTTTTCTCCTCTTTCTCGACCAAGCTCTCTTCCTCCTCGCTGAGGAAGAGGAAGCCCTCTTTCACTTCCTGGTCGGACCCCTGCGTGGCAGACGCGGACGGAGAAGAGTTCGGAGACGGGGATGACCTTTGGCTCTTCGATGTGGCCTTTTCCGTGGCTTTGGTGTCTTTCTCTGCCCCCGACTTGTCATTTGAGCTTGTGGATTGGCTGGCTGATGGAGACGACTTCTACAAGTTACGAAGAGAGCAAAAAAAAAAAAAGTTACCACAATATAACTTCAAAGTCAATGAACGTTTTGAACACCTCTTTCAACAGGAGCGACGGAGATAACCAACGATCTGCTACTTGAATAATATGTAAACTCTCACACACTGCCACAACCAAAACTTTAATACACAACGTTTGGGTCACTTGACCTTAAAGCAGTGGTTCTAAAACTTTTTCTGTCATTCCCCACTTTGGAAGGCAGAGAATTTTCACGCCCCACCTGGAGGGCTCAATTTGCGCACAATATCTCTGTGAGGAATACTTTTCGAGTACAGGATTTTTGTCAATGTTAGAATTTTCATGTTACTAATTCAAAGCCAAATTTCTCTTCAACCCCTCATCACAGTAACTAGCAAATAACACCATTGGAAAGCTCAATTTACTGTGATATGTGCATATCTGATGAATAGCTGTGAATTTGGGGGCATGGTGCAGCCATTGGACGATTGCAAAGAGATGTCTTGCACCCCACCTGTCATGTGCCTGCACCCCATAGTTTGAGAAACACTGCCTTAACGTATTGCTTGTGACAGTGTGCAGGAGTTTACATATTATTCAAACCAACTTAAAAAAAAAACAACAACAACTACAAACTACTACTACATTTTCGAGTCGAATCTGAGCAAAATAAAACAACCATTAGAAACCCAATCCCAACTATTACACCTTTGAAACTCCTTTATTTTCCTCCACCATGTCTGATTTAGTGTCAAACATCCCCCCTGGGCGGCCATTACTGTTGTCATTACACAGCTATAATTGTTGCTTTCATATGTGATGATCATTACTGTTTCAATTTGCCGTCCCACTGAACATCAGCCTTGTCTAAGACTCCACTCGCGCCACTCGTTCATAGGAAACCATCATTTACGATGACAACGACATTTATGAACCTCGGAGCTAGTTAAACCTCTGATCCTCCACACCCTCAGGAGAAAGTCGCATTTCAGGGTCATTAATTAATTGGTCAATGTGCCAGCGTGGAAAGACATCCCCTCCCCCCCCCAACTCCCCTCCCTCAATATTATAATCCACTTGTCTTGAGGTGCTCAAAGCGCTTCTCCTGACTTGATTTACACAGCTATCTTTACCACAGTAAAAGGATTGCATAATTGTCGCCTGATTCTATTGCCTAGGCAGTGAATCCATGAACTGAACCATTTTAACTCTCAGGAACTGCATCTAGGATGTTGATGTTTTAAACGACAACAACCCTTTATGTTTGGTGCCACAAGTATTCATACTAAGCACCAGGTAAGAACGGTGTCCTTTGGGAAACAGAAAGTATTCATACTAGGCACCAGGTAAGAACTGTGTCCTTTGGGAAACAGAAAGTATTCATACTAGGCACCAGGTAAGAACTGTGTCCTTTGGGAAACAGAAAGTATTCATACGAGGCACCAGGTAAGAACTGTGTCCTTTGGGAAACAGAAAGTATTCATACTAGGCACCAGGTAAGAACTGTGTCCTTTGGGAAACAGAAAGTATTCATACTAGGCACCAGGTAAGAACTGTGTCCTTTGGGAAACAGAAAGTATTCATACGAGGCACCAGGTAAGAACTGTGTCCTTTGGGAAACAGAAAGCTGGTTCAGGATGCTGTCCAATCATCTTACTATCAGACTATTAGATTAGCCAAGCTCAGCTCTTTAGAGCTAGCTGTTAAATCCCATGTCCGCTCCACTGATCCAGCACCGTTTGATCTTACTCCCTGACACAATTCGTTATCCATTGCGCTCCATATGACGCAGATCTACGTCCCCCTTGGTACAGTACACACCTTCACCTCCTTCTCCTTGGTCTTGTCCTTCTGTTTCTCTGCTTTCTTGTCCTTCTCCTCCACCTCCTCCCCCTCCTCTTTGCCTTCTGAGGAGGCCTCCTCTTTGTCCTTGGCCTTCTCTCCCTTCTCGCTCTCCTTCAGGCCGTTTTTCGGGCTCTTGGCCGTGGTGGTGGACGGAGACGGGGAGCGGGACAGAGACAGACCCAGACGTGGCGATGCCGATCCAGAGCGGGTAATGGGCGAGTTAGAGCGTGACCCATTTAGCGCGGTCAGTTTCTCCTTAGTCTTATCTTTGCCCTTCCCCGGACCTTTCGTACTATCGTCCGAATGTGTGCCATTCACCATTGGGGTCGATGACGATGTCGTTGTCGACGTGGCGGAAGAGGATGCCGAAGGTGGCGTGGAAGCGTGGCTGGACGAGGAGTTGGCCGCCGCCGACAAAGTGTTGTGCAGAACTTCCAGCTGCTGCCTATCACTCGCCTTCATGGTTTTTCGGGCGCGGAAGATTTTCTTTTGCGGCTCCTCTGGAACAGCGACTTCCATTTTTCACCTGAGAGAGAGAGAGAGAGAGAGAAAACGAGAAAGAGAGTGAGAGAGAGAGACAAAGAAAAAAAAGAAAGAAAAAGAAAGAGAAAAAAAGGGGAAAAAAACACAACAAAATCATTCACTAACTTCCATTAATGATCCATCCTAACAAACCTCTATTAGCTGAAACAAAATTAAGTTAGTTGTGTTACACTGCTAACAACGGCTGACGATCAATACTCCTGTGAAGCTAAACTAACAAGGTCAGTAAATGTCAACTTCTTAGCCTGCAGTATCTGATCTCATTCACTAGGGGGCACTAGAAAACCTCTGCTGTCACTTCCCACTTGTTTTTACCCTCAATTTCCCCCAGAACCTTCTCTTGGCCTAAAACCAATCTAACCATGCGCCTGCAGATCTGTCCACCCAATCAAAAAAAAAAAAAAAAAAAAAAAAAGGCCCCTCTGAAAAACAATAAAAGACAGGTGTCCAAATGCACCACAACTTTTAAATCGAAAATAGAAAAAAAAAAAAAAAAAACGTTTCAACCTGCGAAACAGGCCTAACTCATTCAGGGTAACTCAAGGTTATGCGAAAAAGCTCGATCACAGACCTGTCCTAACCTACACCTGGCCCTCGCACCTCCTCCTCCCCTAGGCCCTGTGGGCGCCAGACAGTCAGACAGGGAGGATGGCCTGCGCTGCGTCAGAGCAGAGTCAGGTCAGAGCGTGCACTGCACACACGCTGTAGACCGAGTGCACTCTCAGACAGGCGGCAGCAGCACCAGGAAACACACAGCAGCCTTTGTCTCCTCCCCTTCTAAACCCTCATTGGCTGCTGGACTCAGCCAATGGGAGAGCCAGGTTGCTAAGGCAGTCTGTTATCCTTTGCGCCAAAAGGGGGCAGGGATTATGCAATGCTGTCGATATGGCAATGCAATATAAAAATTCTGTCTGCGCTGCGCGACAGAAATGGGGGGGAAGGGTAGGGCCAGATATTTTTCTTTAGACTGGACATAGGCCAAGACACCTTTAATTTACTACGGAAGTTAACATTTATGAGTCAACAAACCGTATCACACAATAAAACATTTATTTAATGTACAAGATGATATCAGTTTTCCCATCTATTACACAGCAATGAGATTTTAAAATACTAATATCTGGGCCACTGGACGACAAGTGCAAGGTAACGTAATACTTATGATCGATTATGTACATTTCAATATGTAAGGCATAATTTTTCTGGCATGTACATTACATAAAAAATTCAAGGGCCTACCTCAGTGTTAAGATGCTTAGAAATGAGCTGTTCATGGATCAAGCAAGCAGAACTCTGGAATCAAGCAAGCAGGATTCTGGAATCTGAAACAAAGAGAAGGACAGAAAGAAACAGCAGTTCATTACAAGGGTCTCTTTTCAAAAAGTACTTTCAATTATTCACATGGAAACTGTAAAATCGGTAGACATTCAAGTCATTAAGTTTAACATTTTCAAAAACTGATATCAAAAAGCAACAAGAGCCCAGGATTCATGTATATAAAAATAAAAAAAATAAATAAAAATAAACCTTGTCAGTTAAGGTACAAATCAACAAAATCGGGTGAGATTCTTCACCACAATGCAAAGAGTTCATCAACAGCTAGTTGATACCTTTGAGATATGCCAGGCCCAGGATATTGAAGTGTGTAAAATGTGTACCCTCACAAACAACTGATAAAAGTAACGTGGATTAGGTAATGTAGAGACTAAATAGAACTTCAAGTTGTTGCCACAGTAACAACAGTCAACAGTCAACAGTTATCATGCTAAATGGTTTCTAGGGGCAACCACTTCTGCCAAAAATATTAGAACTAATCTCAGAACAGGGATGGACTTGTTTCACACCTGAACATTCCGAGATTCTACAAGCATTCCATGGTAGTAAACTGAACATTCTATCATTGAAATGCATTGGATTTATGCCTCTTTCTGACTTGAAAAAAATGAGTAATAACATTTAAAACATGTCTAAATTCACTTTCTTTCAAATAATACAACTTTGAAGCACACAACTTTAGAGGTCCCGAATAGATAAAAGTGGTTTTACATTTATGTGCATGAAGCTTCAATCTATTCGGGACCTACCATTTTGTGTGCTTCAAATGTGTATTACTTGAAAGAAAGTGAATTTAGACATGTTTTACATGTTATTACCCATTTTTTTCAAGTCAGAAAGAGGCATAAATCCAATGCATTTCAATGATAGAATGTTCAGTTTACTACCATGGAATGTCGGAATGTTCAGGTGTGAAACAAGTCCATTGAATGGCTAGTTTCTAGAGATAAATAACTCTATGCCTGAGGACACACGCACGTGACACACACACACACACACACACACACACACACACACACACACAGAATACTGAATATCTACGCCTATTCAAACTAGCCCATTGATATTTCATTGCCATCACATCATACCATTAGCCTCACCCCACACTCTTTCAAACAGGGCCTACAGCAAGAAACTACTTGAATCGGAAACCTAGTAGCAAAATACAGCACGCTTAGGTCTAATCAGTTAGGCTAGCATTGCTGCAACTGTGTGCAATGCTTGAGCCAAACACCTCCTTCCTTTTTTTGATTGACAGGTGCCATGGCGGCTCATTTCTGCATTTGTGAAAGGGGTCAGAGGTCAGGCTCTACCAAAAAAAAAAAAAAAAACGGCTGGACTGTTGCTTAGCTAGACGAAACGACTGCTACAACAGTACACTGCAGCACTGCTTGGCGTGTCCTAGTCAGGCTACTCCCATCTCTATGCTGCAGTGTACACGACTCGGCAGTCCCTCCTTCCTGTTCCTTCCTGGTAGGCAGGCACTATCAATATGCTAACACGCCGCAGAAACACAAGCACAATGGAGAATTGATTGGACAAGCTAGGGGTAGGGAAAAGGACTCTGCTGTGCAAAGATTATATTGCATTTTACACCCCCATAAATAAAACCACCATACCCAGAGATGGCACTCTGAGATCTAGAGGGGCAATAAGGCATTACTGCTTGCCATTCTGCCTTACATGATTTGCCCCATTCTACTGTCCTATGAAGGGGTAGAGAAGAATCTGCAGCATCTCGCTGCCTGCCAGGGTTCTGTGCAGACGGCACACTGTAACAGCGTTCCAATCCACATCGTCGCCCTTGACAACGACTGACTGCTATTCATCAAGCGTCCCCACCGATTCCACCAACCAGTGAATGCAGCAGAGGGAACCCGAAGGGTTTAAAAAATCACACAAGGATTTTCACCACATTTTTCACTCTGTGGGTTCTAGCCTATACTTCTACAGTATAGGCCTATCCTTTTTGATAACACAAATGTTTAATGATCATGCCGATTTAATTGAGCTTATTAAACTGAAAAGCACAGACTGTACTGGCTACAGTAAAGATCCCATTTCTAAAGATGCATCAGGAAAAGCTGGTATGGGAAAGCCGAAGAGGCTTGATGGCATATTATCGAAATAAAATAAAAGAATATATAGTATATACCGTAATTTCCAGACAATTATCTGCGGCTTATACATTGATTTTGCAAAATTTCTTCTGCTATGAGGTTAAAACAGGGGGGCAGTTAATATGGTGTTAATATGTTTTTTTTTAACTTGCATAAAACACTATCCAGCGGCTTATACACAATGCGGCTTATATGCGGGAAATTACTGTATGTATAGGCCTAATAAAAATACAAGAATTGCAAGAGTGTTCTGCACAAGAGACTGACGGGACATAAACTGGAATGAAAATACCCAACTGTACAGAATGACTGAATTAATGATGACCTTAATAATAATAAGCCTACCACTAAATCATGGCCTGTGCTATATTGGATAAAAAGCCAGACAAAGAACTTACATGTATTCATTTTGCTGTATATCCTATCTATTGATGTTCTATTGCCTACATACACCATTAACATAAACTTCCACCCTTTTTTTCACTCACTGAACCCTAGTCAGAGTTCACACTGTGCAGAAGCTAGCCTACAACGTGCTGAATCACAGCTAATTGGCCACAGTTTCCGTCTGGCTTTCCCACGCTTTGCCACCACTAGTTAGACGGGAGCTCAGGGGTGTGTGAAGTGAAGTAAAGTGACGACCTTGGCAAAGTCAAGTCAGAGTCAAGTCTCTGGGGAGAAGCACAAGATGATGTGAAAAATCTTAGGAATCTGATGATCTTGTGAAAGATACTGCCAACATACTAGTGCGCAAGAGCGTGCTGAAATACGTCACATTCCTCGACACAACTACTTGTACTTTATTTTCCAAAAAAAGCTATGATGCATTTTTTTGTAGTTTTGTTGAAAACGTACTCGGCTTAATTCAAGTTAAAAATGAATGCTTGCTTTCAGCATGCCACTCCTCATGGCCATTAATAAGGAACCTCCTCATTCTGTTGTGGTTCCAGTCCTCCAGGCACCACAATACCACCAAAGATCATGGAATACTGCTACGCTTCCACCAAAGATCATAGAATACTGGCTCCGCTTGAATCCTCTCTATTTCCACCCTCTCTGATACCGCTGTGCAGCCAAGACCTGATATACAAGACAGAGCTTCTCTCTCCTCTCTCTCAGTCTCACTGCTACTCTGCCCATAGGCCTAATGGTTGACTGAGCGGCTGCTGCTGCTGCTGCCTGGTCTGGTCAGGGCTGATCCAGCTGTTTGCACCTGCTAGCTACAGCTACAGGGCTCCTGAGGGCAGGCGGGGTGGATTGAGTGCAGTGCCAGAACCACTACCAGCAAGGAACAGATATCCTCAACAACCACAATATATTATTAGCAGAGCGCATCAGATTCTGCTGCTGATGATGATGATGATGATAATGATGACGAAAACATACTACATGGAGCATATTTACACTCACACTGGAAATACCCTCACCATACCATTTCAATTTTTTGGTAAACTTGAAAGGCTTAGCATTGCTTACTACAGTTAAATTGCTGAGGAAAATCAACAATAAAATTTTTAAAAAAAATCACCAAAAATAAAATAAAATAAAAATTATACATAAATAATAATAATAAAAAAATATTAAAAGAATAAAACATCAATATTTGAGGGATCCATGAGGCAAGCCTATTTGTAAGACTCTCATTTTGTGGCAGTCTCTGGCAGAATCCATTTAAATTTTAATTGCACTACACTGGTGTGCATAGAATGTAAAATGGCAGCAAATTTCTCTTCACCCCTATCAATAGGCCTACTGCACAGGTAGCAATGCCTAGCACTGCATTTCCTTAAGAGTACTAGTCCACATCTGATTGTCAATGGTTTCTAGTGGCTAGCTACAGCTAAATCAGTGCTATACTAGACATAGTAGATGATCTCCAAACAGTGGGGGATGCATCATTGAAAATAGAAATGCGGAGGATACGCTCATGTGTCCTTCAGAGGGAAGCTGGGCCATGAACCACATGATGGTAAATTCTCAGGTGAAAAATGTAAATAATATTCAATGTTAAATAAATCTGCTTTGAAAGTAATAGCTAATTAAAACGGTGAATACTGTGTGCAGTAGCGCGCAAACATTTCTAAAGCTAACCATTAGAGGGAAGAAAGGAATACTATTTAGTTTCCTGAGGAAGATGCCAGAAGGATCCGTACAGTAAAGGTCAGGTGTGTTTCTGAGCACAATGAAAACCACCAGGTGCGCAATACTGGTAAACACACACACACACACACACACACACACACACACACACACACACACCCACCTCTTAATACAGTGCATAAAGCTGAACCACACACACTGACCAAGGCCTACTGCTACATTCCTTTACTGAGCTCCATTCCTACAGTTCCGCCGCACTGGACTATTTCCTTCTAGAGGAATTATTAGTTCCAAGTTCCGTCCCCCTCCCCCTCCCTGTAATGTTGCGGTTACACCGCTGTATAATGTTTACAGTTAACCAAGTAAGCAGCCATCTTAGAAACGCAGTAGAAACAGGCTGGAGCAAACTAGCCTGTGAGGTACAATTTCAACCGTGCGTGTTGCTCAAAGACTTGACCACAGTTTGTCTAAAGAAATAACACACAATTACATAATATAGCATTAACAACTTGGTCTGTGACAAAAAACAATCATATGACATTCCTATGTACTGTAGTTTAGTACGGTTTAGTAGTGGAACTAACTTCCTAACGAGCCCTGCATGTCTCGGTTTGGCAAGGAGAATACCCAAACAAAATGTGGTGTTACGAGAATCTTGTGAAATGTCAATCAAATGGAAAAAAAAAAAAAAAAAAAAAAAGGCATTTTTGAGGCAAGAAAATTTCCTCTAGGGAGCTTTGTATTGACAATGAACTTCCTCTCGGTCATTGTGGTCATCATGCAAGTTGTCCCAGTATTTGTTGTTTTTGTTTTGTTTTTAACATTGTCTCCTTCATAGCAGTCTATAATTAGCCCACTCCAGTCAACTGGACTTGTCTAGCTGCTTGATCCCAAGGTGTTGTTATGGGACTCACAAGCTAACAGGGAATATGACCGTCTCCATAGAAACACAAATTGAAGTAAGCTCGTTGTGATGTCAGAACGGAGAAAGGCTGCATCCATGGAAACCCGTTCAAATAGGTAACACTACACTGTCAATTCAGAGCTGAACAACAGACATGGTAGTCAATGACAACAGAATCTCTCAGGATGGCCTGTCAGTATCACATAAATCATCTCTCTCAATGTGCAGACTACTGTTCAAACCTACCATTTACCTAACTTATATGTACTTACAACCAATTTTTTATCTAGTTACTCTTTTTGTCTATGTAAATCTTGGCGCCTGCATAGTTTTCCCCCAATCTCTCTTGTCAGGAGGGATTGTCTGCGGCGCAAAGGAAGGAGAAAGATGCCAGTTGGTCTTCACGGAATGAGCCAGTATTCTGGAGTTTTCATAAGAACCAGAACTGCCACAAAGAACAGAATGCATTTCCTGTTCAAGATGACCACTGTTTTCAGAATACAGTACAAGCCCTTTGTGATGGCACCTTCCCTTGTCTGAAAACAGGCAGAATGATGCCTTGAGACTTGCCACACCTTGATTGATACCATTCCCTCAAGATGTTTTTTTTTTTTTTTTTTTGGCTGTAGTTGTCTTTAGCCGTCCAATAAAAAACAACAAAGGGCTGTCAGTACAACATCTATGTAATTTATTTGCCTATTTTGTGTAATGAATTACACGTTTCACAGTGTGACAGTCCAACTCCCAATACATAGTAAAGAGAGCCGTAAACTGACCAGGCTTTATAGAGAAACTATTATAAAATGTTACTATTTTTCCTTCCTTTTATTATACTTCACTATATTTTGCCTAAATATATCCAACTTTTTTAAGATTCATAACATTCATTACATTTTTACATTCATAAAGATACTGAATTGATCGCTGTCTGACACAGTAAAAAGAACCTGCAGCACAGAAATACTGAATTGATCTCGAACTGAAAAATAACCTTAACAAAGGCAGAGACCAAAACATCAGCGAAGGATAGCTAGCTGTATAATTACTGCAACAACCTTTAGAGGTTGTCCAGAGTCGCACAAACAGGGTGGGGGGAAGGGAGGTTGTTGAAGCATGGACTGTACCATTTCAGACAGGGGGAGGGGAGAGAGTCATGTGCTCTTACTTCTCTGAACACATTCACTCAAGACAAAATCATTAAATTGGAATACGGAGTAAAATGTGTGATGGTGAGAAGACACTGAGCCACTTCTTCTAGTATGTAAAAAGAATGTCTTGAGTATTAATCTTGCAATGTTTGGATGTCTCCCACAGGAGAGATCGAATTCATTTATTATTGTGCTACTTTTGATTTCTCTGATGTTACAAAATTGATCTTAAAATATCCTGTGAGGTCCCTTTTGACCCAACAACCCAGTATTTCCTGCGCTAGTCCGCACACTAACTGGGCAGCTGAGCACATGTGCAAAAAAAAGGTTCCCCCTCCCCCACTCCTGCACACACAGTCACTGAGCACAGAGAGCAGAGTGGAAAATTACTGCAATGCACATGCAATACCACTGCTGAACTGTAGGGGGCACTTGGGATTGTTTCCGTGTTAGAAAACACTTGGCATATGTACCATTTTTTTAAGGTAACTGTCAATATGTACCGGTGCTCTTCACTAAATCTACCAAAGCCTTTCTACACCAATCATATCTAATTGTCATGGTGTTGGAATACAGCCTAAGAAATAATCACATCAGACTTATCCGACGCTTAGCTTAGGCCTACTCGTTCTGAAAGCAAAATCGAGCTCAATATCTATTTTTCTCGACAACTAGTAAAGATCCTCCAGTAACTACTGTGGCTGTGGCATCACGCCCAAAATAATCACACTGCTCAAAACAAATAGCCTGCATCAGATCAGGCAGGTTATATAGCCTATGGCAAATTAGTCACTGCAAAAATTTTGCTCAACTGCTTAACACTTCTTCAGGGGAGTCCCCCCTCAAGTCCCTGTAACCAAGACCAAAAGGGGCAGGGCTGTCCCTTGATTTACTTATGTCAACACAAACTACCAGGTACTGTAGTAAAGCTAACTGAGGGAAGAGGTTCCTAAACATCTGTCTGATTAAGGCCTGTTCAGACCTGCTATTTCCCCTCTATAGTGTCCTCTAACTATGCTGGACTGTTTACAGTAGAAATATTATTACAGAAAAGATTAGTTGAATTATTACTATTATTTTATTATTATTATTTTAAAGTAGTAGTAGTTGTACCGTAGTAGTAGTAGTAGTAGTAGTAGGTGTTCAGTTTTATTGTTGTTGTTAACTATTAGTAGCATAATCATCATTACTATTGATTATAATTAGCCTATATTTTATTTATGTTTACACATTATATTTTATTTATCTTTATCTTTACACAAACCAGCCTGACACAGGTATACAGACTTGGTATAGGTTGCCTGGTGACGAAATGCTTAGGTTACATTGTGCTTGCTGCTGACTATTATGGGCTGTGTGTACAGGGCTGCTGAGATCAGGCCTCTGTCATTCCAATACTTAAATAGTCTGAGCATTTTTTAATCTAAACATATATATTCTGTTTTTTTTTTGTATTTATTTATTTAAGAAATATATATTACTTTTTTCAGGCCCCACCCCCCCTACAGTCGCTTGGAGTTTTTTAGTTAAATGCACAAACATCACTGCCTGAACATCACAGTGAAATTGCAGCATAGAAGAACTGAAGTTGAATTGATCCAAAATTGGGGCAAAACCTAACAAAGGCAGAGACCAAAACATCAGCGAAGGATAGCTAGCTGTTTTATTACTGCAAAACCTTTAGAGGTTGTCCAGAGTCGCACAAACAGGGTGGGGGGAAGGGAGGTTGTTGAAGCATGGACTGTACCATTTCAGACAGGGGGAGGGGAGAGAGTCATGTGATTCAGATAATTTAGGTAAGTAAGTAAAATAAACCTGGTTATTATCAAAAAATGTATTTAATGTACTAAAATAACAAACTGAGCTATCTTCTGCTCTTCTAACTATCACTGGGTATAAATACTTCATTTGTCTCTCTCAGAGATGATCAAGATAATAGGACAATGTCATACTATTAAAAAATACTGTTGCTACTGTTGATTTCTTTGTTACTATAAACTGATCTAAAGTGAAGTCCCCTTTGACCCAACAACCCAGTATTTCCTGTGCAAGTCCACGCATTAACTGGGCAGCACAGAACATGTGCAAAAAAAAAAAAAAAGGTTCACCCTCCCCCACTCCAGCACACACAGTCACTGAGCACACAGTGAGCACAGTGGAAAATTACAGCAATGCACATGCAATACCAGTGCTGAACTGTAGGGGGCACTTGAGGTTATTTCCGTTTGAGAAAACACTTGGCATATGTACAATTTGTAGTGTCTTGTCTCCGTCTTCACAGTAATAGCGACAGCTAGCGTCATATATTGAAGTGTGATGGCACGGGAAAGTCCTTAAAAAAATAAAAAAATAAATAAAGACCTTGAGGACCTTTCAAAAGGTTATCCACTCTGAAAGCAAGACCAAGTAATGTCTGTTTTTCTGTGACAGCTAGTAATAATTCAAAAGCAACTGACCGAATTCACAGTTTAAATACTGGGACACACAGTTCCTAAATATCATGACAACACTCAATTAGTGGTTTATAGGAGAGAGACTCAGTGCAAGGTTCTTCGTGGGGGGAATTACAAACCCTGGTACAAGTAGCACGCATCAGGTACACTACACACTGATTGCAAAATTTAGCCAAAGAGAGGCTGCTCTACACTCCTTAATTTGTCTCCCTCTCAAGTCACTGTAACCAGGCTCAAAAGGGAAGGGCTGTCCCTTGTTCTACGTACTGTATGTCCCCTCAAACTACCAGTTAGTAAGGCTAACTAAGAAAAGAAGAGGTTCCTCAACATCTGCCTTAATTAAGCCCTGCATGTTCTTCTATGTAGTTATCTCACTGTTACATTATCTGCAGGTTGCATCCAAATCAAAATTAATTAATTAATTCATAAATGATTTACCAGTATAAGTATTTATAGTACTTATACACTCCATACCAGATCAAATTAATATTATAGTCTTTTAAAAAAAATTGCTTAGTAGAGGATTCTAATGAAAATACCCTGAGGAACACCATATCCATAACCAGAAAGCTATAAGAATAATGGCCAGACAGACACAGGCAGTCAGACCTGGTTGCTAGGTGAAGAAACCCCAGTCTACATTAGACTAGCTTCTGCTGACTATTATGGACTGGAGCACAAAGCTCCAGAGATGTCTGATACAGTATATACTGTATATCGTCATTATGATGTCACACGTCAATAATTTAGGCTTCTATCTAAAAAAAATAAGATATTAAAATATTAACTAAATTGAAAATAGAAAAGAAAACATTACTTTCTTTAAGGCTGTATGTACAGTATGTACCTAACAAAGGTGCAATGACCTGGTTACACTGCTGTAACATTAGAAAGGAGGTAAGATATCTCCTATATCTTTCTGTCCTATGTCCTTAAATATTTTGTTACTATGATGACCTTACTATAAGCACTAGCCTACTTGATAAAATGAGCTGACACTGCTTGCAAAGAAACTGAAAGATACTGAATTGATCACGGTCATACACAGTAACAATATCCTGCAGCACAAAAATACTGAATTGATTTCAACCTGAAACTAAAGCTAAGAAAGGCAGAGACCAAATCATCAACGAAAGACAGCTAGCTGTATAATTACTGCAAGAACCTTTAAAGGTTGTCCAGAGTCGCACAAACAGGGTGGGGGAAGGGAGGTGGTGCGACTGTACCATTTCAGATAGGGGGAGGGGTGAGAGTCATGTGATTTAGATAATATGTAAGCATTTTTTTCCAACTAACAAAATTATCAATAAGAAAATAGTATCTGTGAATAAAAATTAATGTACTTTTTACTTAATTAAAGATTTAGCTGCCTCATGCCCTACTGAAAAGGCAGACTTCAGAGGCAGAAAAGGCAGACTTAATTCTCCATTTAGAGATAAAGGTCATTTATTTCATAATGTTTTTTTTTTTCTAAATCGACCCCAACAGAGGTCACGTGAGGTCCCTTTTGACCCAACAACCCAGTATTTCCTGCGCTAGTCCGCACACTAACTGGGCAGCTCAGCACATGTGCAAAAAAAGGTTCCCCCTCCCCCACTCCTGCACACTCTCACTGAGCACAGAGAGCAGAGTGGAAAATTACTGCAATGCACATGCAATACCACTGCTGAACTGTAGGGGGCACTTGAGGTTATTTCCGTGTGAGGAAACACTTGTCATATGAACAATTTTGAAATTTGTTCTCTTCGTGCTCACAGTAACAGATACGTGTATTGTCATGGCAATTCATATACTACTTATCATCATATAATTAAATGGTCCCTTGTATGGAAACGTATCTTTTCTAACCAAATAATCTTCTTCCAATATTCATATAAAGCAACAATGTGTTCCGGAAACATCACTATGTTGAGAGAGTTTGTTTAGGCTGTACTGCAAACACAGTGCTAAAAATATCAACACTCAATCACTCAGGTTAAAGGATAAAAGTCAGGGTTGCAGGGTTCCTATAGAACGGGTAGCAAATCTAAAAACATACAACGCGCATCAAGTACACTACACATTAGATGTAGACGCAGCAAAAAAAATAGCCTAAGGAAGGCTGCTCAATTTAGCCTAAGGAAGGCTGCTCAATTCTTCTTCCCTCAGATTTGCCCTCAATCACTGAAACGAGGAAGAAAGGGCAGGGCCGGTCTACTGTCTACTGTCTTGTATCCCCAAAACTACCTGCACCTGAGAAAAAGCCCCCAAAATCCACAAGAGAACGGCTTAATCTGTTGGATTTGTCAGGCCAATCAAAACTTGGCAGATGGCAATCACCAGTTAGTTACACATATTGCGCATTCCACCACCAAGCCATTGGTGATGATTTTGTCTAGTTTGTTCATTCTTGATGACAGTTGTGCAGTAATGGTTGTTGAAGAAGTTAATATGATGCGTTTGAAAACATTTAACATTTTTGCTTAATGGCCCAAACGCATGCACTCGCGCGCACGCACACACACACACACACACACACACACACACACACACACACACACACACACACAGACACACAACTGTGGTGCAGCATGGGTACTCCAAATGTTCTTCATGTTCATTCGCTCAAAAATGTGGGAAAACTGTGACAAATTAAAAATACAAGAAGGCCAAGCTGAAGAGAAAGATTGATGCCAGGGGGTTACCGTGAGCCTACTAGTTAGGGATATTGACACAATACACAGGGCTGGTTCTTTACTGCCCTAGGCCAGATTTGAGTTCAGCCTCCTCTTGTCTAGAAAATAAAGTGAAAAACTGAAGGAAAAAAGTAATAAATGTATTGTGATGCTCCCTTGATATTTGGTGCCCTAGGCGATTGCCTAGTTCGTCTAGGCCTATGCCTACAACCGGCCCGGACAATACATGATGAGCAATTTCCAGTGATCTGACACTCGATCTGAAAGTTTCCGACTGAAATTAACACACAGAAACAACAAAACATGAATAAAATGCTTGTTGGTGCTTTTTCCCCATGATAGAATGTCTGATAAAGGCGTGATTTGGTTGCAGAAAAAGGACTTCTGGCATACATGCATCAGTTTAATGGTGCCTAGACATCTACTAATGTGACTGGTAACCGATTAGATTATTGCTGTTTCGGGAAGTAGGTAATGTGAGGCCAACTTTGTATGGTAGTATCTTGAGGGGAATCTCCAATATTTAGCACAACAACAACAACAACAACAATAATAATAATAATAATAATAAAAAAAATGAAGTTGACAGTGACGAGAGTGTAACTATTTATCTGGTAATACATCACTGATTACATTAACAAGACTAAGGGGGGAAAATCTGCAGTGAATGTGTTTACACTGCTAGCCAATCAGAACACTGCACAACTCAAACCGGTTAAGACCGGATTAAACCCGTCTAGATAATGATGCAGTACAGTGGGGAAAAGCAAAGCTTCTCTCTCCTCCTCCTCCTCTCTCTCTCTTTTTTTTTTTTTTTTTACTGTTCCATGACACAAAGTTTTGACAGTGGTGATTGCACCAATAATTACCAATATTTTTATAGGTTAAATATATTTTAATTTAATTGTTGTTTTGGTTTTACTAGATTTCTCTTTTTTCTGTTATTGTTTCTTAATAACTATATATAGGCTACTGTGCCCGTTACAGCTAGTTGACTAGTTTCCCCAGAGAGGCAATGTTATAAATGAGTCTCATCAAATATTCATCTGGTAAAATATCACCCCACGGACAGCAGAGGAATTGAAATTTACTTTTTCTAAGTAACCTGCCATCGATCACATTAAGCCTTTTGATTATATCTACAGCTAGTCATTTTCTTGCATAGGAATAGGCTAATGTCTTTATTAGACCTAGTTTAATGTTTTTGTGCTTTTGTTCTGAAATCCAGCATTAACTCTAATTAGTTTTGAGTAATGTGCGCTGATGGTTTTGCATAGCATATTTCACAAGAGCACAAATTGCATTACACATTCATAAAATCCGACTGAGTATCAGCCTACAAGCAGGGGCAAGTTCTCCCTGCCCTGTGCGTTCATTTTAGAAGCAGGTATTATGCTAAAAATCTTGAATATTGATCCCCTTGCAGCTTAAAACAACAGAAATGAGCCTCAGTTCAGGCAGCTAGAGACACTTATCCACTTGAATCAGCACTCTGGCCTAAATAGCTTCACTAGACGATGCTGAATGCCTGTGGTATGAACCCCTTCAGGAACACGAGTTCCTCAGCATATTGCCCCCTCCTCCACCAATATCTGATTCCTATGCCGTGCAGTTGCTCAAAATGGCCACCAGCTACACTGCTGTGGTAATGCTATGCTAGCTGCTAGCTGCAGCAACAGCAGCAATATGCTACGTGTCACACAGTTGACGTCTTAGAGAGGGAGAGACACACCTCCTTGAGACGGAGGCAACTGGCACTGACTTGCATACAGGATCAGTGGCAGACTTGGACCAAATTTGTTCTCCGTTTTCAGTATCAGGCTCAGTTGAAGGGTCTACAGTGCACTGGCAAGACACCTCTTAGGCTACCTTGTGTGCAAAGCAGTCTAGCAAAGCTCCACAGTTGTGTGGCTCACTCATCAACATGTAATAATGGGGTCATAAAAACAAGCCGTTAAAAACAAAACAAAACAAACAAAAAAAAAACACAAGACACAAGCATGGACAGACCAGACTGTTAAGAGTCTAGGAGCAAATGGTTGCATAGCCTAATCTTTAAAACTGAGTCAATCAGTTAATTGTTTTAGAACCATCCTCACATCCAACGTTCTCCGATAACTAGCCTACTGTTGTTAGGCACTACCCTCCATACTTTCGAGAAGAGTTTCTAATCAAGGCAAACAAACAAAACCACTAACGTTAGTCTTCTAGTATTCATTCATGACGGCAAAAGTTTTGCAGCACCACTGAAGGTACCACCAAGGTGGCTCTTCCACAGCGCCATCGACTAGCTGATCCCTGGATCAGGGTCAGCAGTAAGGAACTGAGTCGATGGATCGCATCAATTCAATTTAAAAGACAATTACCCCAACACAGAGTGGGATTAGATTAGGCCTTGAAGGTTTTAAGGAAATATCCTAAGGCAAGATAACCTTTGTTGTTAATTGGTATTCCCACCTCTCTCTAACCAGATTATAATAGAGGAGGACACAGGAGAACAGTTCTTTCAGATTCGTTGTACAAATTAAAGTTAAAAAAAAAAAAAAAAGTGCAACAAAGTCCATCTTTGACAAGCCAGACACAAACAAGGGATTGCTGACAAAAAATCCACATAACGTTTTTTGTTTAACACATCTATAGATCTGGGCTAATTCTACCACTGCCAAAGACACTTTCAATTTAAGGCTAATTTATATGTTGCTCTAATTAACAACACCTGACATCAATAAGGCCTAGATCCAGACTTTCCAGACAGAACAAATGCTAATTACATTAGACGTCATACTAATGGCAACTAACATGACAGAACGTGTAAAAGTTATTTTGAGAAAACTGTGAGAGGGCAAGCACAATTACATTTCAACATTAAAAAAAACTTTGAGTCGCAACATTTCACCATTGACAAACAGCAAGCTGGAGGTGTGAACAGTAGAAGTTTGAAACTATTAAATCTGATTTCACGCAATCGCTAACGTTATGCACCAGCTTGGTTGTGAAGTAGATAAGCTACGGTAACGCTACAACAACAGAAACCCAACTTTATCTCTCACAACTCCCGGTCCTGCTTGTTTTTTTTAGCGCAAGCTAGAATTGATCTCTGCAAACGATGCCAATGGCCGCAATGCCAGACGGAGTTGTGGAGGGAAATCATTATTGAGCGGAGCTACGTAGGAAGGCAAAGCCAGGTTAAAAATGACATCAATTTCACTGAAATCTGTATGCAGGGTATTGCATGCCTTACAAAGGCAGAAAACGTGCACATGACTTTGACACAGCATATCGTCTAGCTAACGTTAACAATATAGTGCTAACCGCGCTGAAGCACGTGCAGGACTCCTAGGCCTAGCTTGACAAACATATTTGCTTAGTCTTTTGACATTGCACAATATGACATTTATGACAGTGAGTCATCAATGAAAATAATCCTCCCACCCCCCAACACACGCACAGACACACAATAAGACAAACAGAAGAACACTAAATTGTTTAAATGTTTGGTGGATGCTAGCCTGAAAAATGACAAATTTTTTCGCTGAAATTCCAACCTTTGTCTATGCAATGTTCTTTTATTTGTTTTACTAAAAATGGCCTACCCTGAAACGGTAGTCTTCAGATGCAGTAGGGCAGGCCTTGTGTTGAGATAGCATGTGAAAATGTGCTGCTTAGCCAACAAGAAAAAACCCTGTTCTGCTGCTGAGAGCATGAGCCAGAGTGGGGGAGGGTAAGAAAGGCTGTAACCAGGCTGTACCAATATTGTGAGGGGGGAGGGGTGGGTTCTGGTTTGTTACCAAGGCCATGTTACATGCTAAAAGACAAGATAAAAATAAAAAAGGCCCAAACGCCTGAACAGCATCTCATCAGATTGCCCTTGCTGTGTGTGTCCGTATGTGTGCGTGTGTGTGTGTGAGTGAGGTAGAAAGAATGAAAGAATCCCGCAATTGTTCTGTTTGATCGACCTCACCCTAAAATACAACTTCTAATGTAACCACACACCCTCAAACAAAACCAAACTTCTCTTTGCTCAGACAAAACAAAACAAATGTCACCACACACAATTGTTCAAATAGGAGTCCCCTCCCCCACAATCTAGCACAGTCTAGTCACAGCAATGCAAGGCCAGCAGAATGGAAAAGTACCCGCTTTGGAACGTACCATTGTTGCTATTTTCATGGGGTGTGTGCATGCTACTTCTGAACACCAGGGGGAGCTTGGCAGAGTAGCATAACTGCTCAGACAAGACTAGCATGACTAGCATGTTCAAGGTCACAGTTCATTATATTGTCCTTGTGTGACAACATGAAGACCAGACTACTCCATTGTACAACAGGTAACCTAGATTCCAACACTCATCATTTAATCAATATCTATTCTCAATCTGCCCCATGAAACCACTGTTACTGGCAAAACCTTGAAAGCCAGTTGAGGGAAATAGAGTGTAGGCCTAATATCAGAGAGCATGCACTTGAGCCTGCTAGCTAGACAATTTAGCCAGAGGTGCGCTCTTCAGATGAAGCAAATATGCCTTCAACAAGTCATCTTTTTTCACACCCATCACCAACAGTTGCATTGTTTTTTTTGTGCTATGCCTTCCTTCAGTGCAGACTAATAGCAATAGCCTCACGCCTGGATTAGGCTACCCTTTCCCTCTGCCCTCATCATGTGAGACAAGCCAAAGAAACCCACTGGTCTCAATCCACCAGGCTCTAGGCAAACAGATGAGAGCGTGAGAGTGTGGAAAATAAAGTACTGGTAATATGACATGTCTCAGCCAAGTAATCTACTCTTGACTAAGCAGCAGAGGCTAAAGTACATATGCGGGGTACAGCACTCAAAATGGCTGTGGTAGCTGTACTGAAGCTCTGGGTGGTCACACAGCAATCCCTTGTGCCTGGTAATTCTACTACCACTGACTGCGACTTCCTGGGCCTCTTCCTAATACTAGGTGCCTGAGTGCATATACACGACACGTCCAACAGACATATAGGCTACAGTTATAACTACAATAGCAATGTGTAGCCTAGTTGTTTACCCTCAAGAAGGGTTTTTGGTTCATTTGTGTGTGCCCTAATTGTCTAGTGCCCTAACAAGAGAACGAAGGTGAACACACAGGAATGTCCTGTTGTTAAATAATCTAGTGAGCAACCATGACACAATTGGCCATGTGTATTTTGAATGCTGTATGCTTACAAAAAAGAAGACCTCAGGTTTTCCAAGTACTATAACAGGCTTCTGTTATCGCATGTAAAGACTGGTAGATTAGTTTTTCTCTGTCGCATTGGTACTTTTCTTAGATAAGAATTGAAATATTCAAAACTACCTGTTCAATCTTCACATCATTGTGTCACATCAATAATTTGCACAGTTGTAAATGCAGTACATTCATGCAAATGATTATGTACAAATTAATTGTGAGGGGGACATATTCACCTAGATGCATAAAATTCCCTGCTTTGTTTCAATCCAATTATGAGCAGAGGAATTGATGCCCAGGAATGTATTAACATGCTCCAACAACATAGCATGCTGAAAATGGAGCTGGGAACCATAGATGTGTACCAGCGTAATAAGACTGGCTACATCAAGAAGAAAAGGCACAGATACATGAAATGGGCTTGTGATATTTTTCTTTTTTTATCCCAGAAGTGTTTCTGATAGTTTTGATACCGCAAATATCCAGCAATGTAGGGTCTACGTCGAACCTCGAATGATCAGCTCAGAGACTCAATTTCTGTATGCATCCATTTACATGTGAACATAATTTAGCCTAATTCTTGATGCAGTGTTTGTTCTGCAATTTCAAAATCATTTTCATGTACCATGCACCTGTGCTTCTCTTTGAGTCTTTCCTGGAGCTACACAAAATGGACGCCAGCTCTCCTCTGGCAGACACAGGTATTGCAGGGGCCAGAAGCAAGATGGGAGCCAGAGGAAGACTGCATCAAATTAAGTCTCACTGGAAAGTAGCTGCACTATGTAACTAACTTCATTCTGGTCTATGCAACCCTTCATAAAATTCAGTACTGATACTATCATTTCACAACACCAAGATACCTTTTAAAAAATATTAGTTTATTAAATTATAATAGGCCTAACTATAATTCATCAAATAAATAGCCTACTTGTCAATGAAAGGTTCATATTTTATTGGATAAAAGGATTAAAAAAGTTTTTTTTTAAATGTCTATTTTTATTTGGAGAAATTAATTTAGCCACCCTAGTGCTAAATTATTCTTGCTGTATTGGCACAACAAAAGGAATAGTTTGATAATATGGTAGACATTTTTTTTTGCCATGTTGGGGAGATGGTGTAATAAGGGGCCTTCTGTATACACTAAGTAGCCTAAATAAAACAGCTCCCTATAATCACACTGACAGACAGAAACATTGGGTCGATGTCTTGTAAAATTTTGTCCAGTTTGTTTGGGTTCAGCAGATTGGTGACATCCTGTGTTAGTGCGTGCCCAGATCAGCTTCATTCAGCAGCTTCTAGGTCTGCTATCGGCAATTTATGCAAAAGGTACTGAAGAATAATGTTACGAGATAGGAGAAGGCGATGCACTTTACTAGGCGATAACACATTCTGCACCATACCCATCAGACATGAACTGCATAATGTAGCCAGATGTTTTCTGGGAATTAATCAGGCTATGTAGTCACGCTGTATCGTTTCTGATCATTAGAAGTGCCAGGTGAAGAATGGACAGTCTCGCGTTCAGTGGAAACACCTGCAGTGGTTATTCATTTTGAGACGATTTCTTCTTCTCCTTAATTTCACTCGGGATAAAATAAAGTATCTATCTTTATCTATACATCTATTTAACAACAATTGCAGTTGCCAGACTTTAAACTGAGATGGGGTGGGGTATCAGGCTGTCGGCATAGCAATGCTCTGTTTCATAAAAATAAACAATAACATTGCTGTGGAATGTAGGCTAATCTGACTAGTGTGAATGAAGGAATCCATCTAGATAAAAAAGACAAACTTCTAACTGACGCATGATCTTGTGTGTATTTTTTTGCATTAGGTCAAATATAAATCAATACATTTCAGTACTGTGACCAGTGAGAGATTTAGCATTTAGCTATTTGTAACAACTTCATTGGACATACTGTATATCTGTTCGCTATCCCTGCATTTTTGGCTTAGTAGTGAAGTTGGGTTTGGAAAAATATTTGTTAGCCATTTATGTTTGTATTTCATCAACTTGCATGCAGAATTATACATTATAAAGTATGAGTTTTTGAAAGGGAAAAAGAGATGAGAGTGTGTACAGGTGACCCATCTCTTCTCTTCTGCAAGGTTGTTGAGTCATTTGAGGTGTGAGAAGTCCACAGAGGTATTGTGTGCTACTACAGTTTGGTCTGTACTTAAAACTTGGGCTAACCACTTAAAGTAAAAATGTAGGTCTAACAACTAAATTGTTTAGGGAAGTCAAAAAAAAAAGAAAAAAAATCAGATTGATCCAGATTGGAATGCATCTAGTTTTCCTGACATGTTCTATTCTTAATTCAGATAGAAAAGTCAGAAAAGTAAAATAATATAGACTAGCTCTTGTATGTCCAACAACAGTGGAAGAGTGAAGTGAACAGGCATCAAAGTGGACTACACATTGTCTATAACGCTCCTTCCAAGTCTTGTTCAAGAAGTTACTTGATGTTACTTGATTTATGGGTCTTGATAGTAGGTGTGAATTGCCCCATTTGAGAAAAACAAAGCTTACTAATACTAGTAAGCATCAGGGTCTTACCAAGGCAAAATAAGGATGCAACCTACCATAGGATTTAGATTCTTACTGGATAAAATGAGTTGCAAATAAAAGGTGATTAATCATGGTTTATCAAGGCAAAATTTTGTGATTAATCAGATTATCTTTTAATTTATTTTGACCTCCTGTTTTATAACTGGGTTGTTTTTAACGCATAGAAATCTGCATAATATAAACAAATGCTGTGCTGTAAAAAAAAAAAATGTTTCAATCATTCTATCTTATAAAGCCACATTGCATTGACAATGCACTGACACAGTTATAACAAAGATCATGGAATACTGACCTCTGATTTAAGCCTCTCTAGTTATAATGCATGAATACTTGTGCTTGTAATGTAGCCTACCAAGTACAGTAGCCTTGGCAATTAACCTTAATGTCTACATAGGGAGTAACTCTCAGCAACTGGTCACTGCCCTCTGAGAGTGCACTTCTGTCATGTGGCCAGAGGCGGGAAATCGTGAATAGCTTTTCAGAGATCAAGAGAGCATACCATTTGTAGGTGGAAGGATGGGGGGAGGGGAGCAGCTGGAATGAGTCAGAGGACTAGGACCGTACCATGTCCCAGTCCAGGGTAGGCCTAAGTGAGATTTTATTTTCCCTGCTATTGATTCTGTTGATGTTGTTGATCCTTTTTTCTGCATTCAGAGGCTTTAACAATTGGGATCATTTAAAATTTCAAGTTTTCCTAGAATTGCATCTACTATAACCAGAAGCTCTCAGCATGCTTCAAGGTGATATAATGGACACAGCTGATCATTGTTTAAACATTCTTTCCAAAACTCTCACTAAAAAAAACAAGAAAACACGTAAAAAACTACACCCCAATGAACACGCAAGAGCTGAGGGCCACTCTAGCGCACATGACGGCACAAACAGGACAAACAGCCCCTAAAGCTCCTCCCACCCCTCCCTCCTTTCTTTCTTCCTTTCTTTCCCAGGATGGGAAGTGGTGGAAAAATACAGACCAACTATTCTGTTTGTGGGTTAGGTCCAGCACTAGGGGGAGCAATGCAACATTGGCACTAAATCAGCTACCAAAACTATTAAGACAAAATATATGTATATATACTTAATAAAATAATAAGAACATTAAGAAAATAATAAAAATTGATACTGTAACTTTCCTATAATTATTCTATCTAGATGACTTTCAGATGATCTTGTATTCAAAGTGCCAGCATCTTTCTCAGGTTCAGGCTACCCTACCTTACAAGTTTTAAGACCTTGTTGGTTGTAACACTGAACACACTCATAGTGTCCAGGGTATACTCTCTATCTATTCACTATTCTCTCTAGCTACCTCTCTTATCAATCATAATGCAGAATCAGACTTTAAAAAAGAGCATTTGTTAAGATAGGCACTACTAATTTTCATTAGTGAAACACATAGGCCTAGCGATTTGAAAGTTAACAGGCTTGGGCTTTAGGGTGTTTTGGTTTCATAAAAAATTGAGAATATTAATCTGCAATATTTGTCTTATTCCTGTAGGGGGCCCAGCTTGCTGCTACAGAGAGGGAGAGCGGCAGTTATGCCCATCCCCCCATTATGACATTCTGGAAAAGCTACACTGCTGAAGCTCAAAATGGCTGCCAGATTTTTTTTTTCCTTATCTGATTATTATTATTTATTCATTTTTTTGTAAGAAGAGTGATCAATAACACACTTCAGATTATTTTGAATGTCTCGGCAAGGGCTTTTGTCAGGAGAACAGTAGAAATTCTCAATGCAAAAATATGTAACAAACCAAATCAAGAACTAGTGTAGGTTTTGAAATTTGATCTCATAAACTAACAAGAATTAATATTTTTTTTCTTTTTCTATTCTTTTTTTTTCTTTTTTTACGACAGCAACAGGATATGGTGATCTTTGACCACATAGTGAAGTGCCCCAATGACCTTGTTCAAAGTATGATTCCCCCCTGTAGTATGGGAAGGACTTTAGAATACTCTGCCAGAGCAGAACCACCACTTCTGTGTGGTTCTCCCCAATACAGTTGTGGCATTCCAAGATATAATTTGTCTCCTAACCACCTATATTGTCCTCCAATGTGTGTCCTCATAAGACTGTACAAAATGTCCTCGATTACAAGGTCAGCAAGGAAGAGACAGACTGATCCTCCTCGCCTTGCAGAAGTACAGAAAAAGCAAGAACCGAGGAAAGCAAGCAAAGCATCTTCTATGTTCAAGGCCAGTCGTCACAAAGAAAGCAACCTAGACGGAGCTGATGATAGTTTAAAGGATGGTAGCAAGATTTTATTACTACCGTGTGGTTCTGAGTCTGTGTTTACCACAGTACATTATATTATATTTTCTACTGGGATGTTAAGATGTTAGATTTCTATAATATATATAGCCTATAATATATGGTTATATTTAGCTATATTTAGTTTTATCACCATCCGCACATTTATGGCGTCATCTACATGAACAGAATTTAAATTAAACAGCCTACTGTATTTGCAATAACAATTAATTAGGCTAGGTTAATTTTCCAAGCTGATGAATTAACTAAAAAAAGCTTCTGAAAGTAAAGAAGTTTTGGATGGAGAAGTAGCCTACAGGCAAAATAAATAGAATAGGAGTGAAACTCTTAACATCCTACATCAATGTTCCTGTCCTATTTTTAAATTTGCCAATATTTAACTTGGACTCTCTTCTGTCATCAAGTAGCCAAGTCGTGTCAGAGCAATAACACACACTGGCATAGACTAACTCTCAATGCTTAGGCCCGTGTACGGTGAAGATTTATCATAGGATTACCCTTCTACATACAGCCGCCACATGCACTAGGTTCACTACAACATTATTATTAAAATTAAATATTAATGAAATATCGTCGGTAAATCTTCAGGGTCAACCAGATGAATAGCCTAGTTTGTATTTTAAATGTTCAGAGTCAGTTAGATAATATCAATCCACCACTAGCCTTACTCAACAGAGTATCCAGCAACCAGACTCAGCATCAAGAAAAAAACAGTACAGCAGGTACTCTGATGGTTTTGTCTAATGAAGTGATAACATTTTTGTGCTAGGATGGCACTTAGAATCAGTGAGGTATTTAAATATAAGCTAGTATTGTACTCGTATATATAATCAGAACTGTATTTCTGTCCAATGAAAACACTCCACCTTTCTAAATCTTCTGCTAGCCAATCAGGAAGCTGTGCTGCAGTAACCAGTCTGTGCTGGTTCAAACCTGTTTTAGTAAGAGAGACGAAGGGGGAGGGGGAATTGCTTGCTCGGTTCCTCTTGTTGACTCTGTAGCTATCAGGACGGAGCGTGAGCTGTGTGCTATATCTGTGGTTCTTCATTTTCCGCACCACTATTCTAGATGTTTGCTGATCATTCTAGAACACGACTATTAAAAAAACCCATTGATGTTATGATTTTGATATTTCAAGCAATGTAAATATGCTATAATGAGAGATTGACTTTGGCAAAAATAACCACAGCTATTCGGAAGCTTTTTTTCCCCCCTCTCTATTTATTTTTATCTATTTGCTTCCTATGTCATTCCATTTATGTAGTTACATTTTTTTATTTTGAGTTGACAGGGTGTGGAAATTTGTTTCTATTAATGGCATGCTAGCAATAGTAAATTGTAAATACTCAAGGTTGTGCTCAGATGTTAGCACTGTTTGTCTGTCAATAAACTAGACTGTTGCACACATAGCAGCCCTATAAAAATGGAGAAACTACCTTCCCCCACTTGGGAGTTGCCACTGTAGGTGTTTTCCCTTCCCAGACAGAAAATGTCCGGAGGTTGCAGCACTGAAATCCATCTGAGGTTCCTCCTCGACAGAGAACCCACAGTGTCACAGTGTCTGCATCAAGCACATCCAGTACTCCCCGCCTGGATTCAGTTAGCTGAAGAGCCATACTGCAAGGCTAGTCACTTCACAGTCCACATTGCACAGACTGCTGCTGAGGAAGTTGCTCCTAATCCATTTTGTTTTCCCGCCTCTGAATAGGTAGGACAAGCTGACGTTTGACGACATCTGATACCATGTAGGCAAGATAAGTAGGCTAATGGTGGTCTTTTTTAAAAACGGTTCATTGTCCTATAGTGAAATGATACTGTGCCTACCCACACAAATACCCAACTCACCGACTGTCACTAACCATCTCCTATGGCCTGTGACAACACATGGATCTACATTGTTATGTGCATACTTCAGTGTCAGTATGGCATGTAATTTTTTTTTTTTTTTTTTTAAACACAATACAAGACTCTGTCTATACATATACGGTACATATATCATATATTCTTGATTCTTGACCAACTTATAATGGCACATTTTTCCCTGATTGCCATGATTTAATGAGCTTTTTGTTTTTAGTATTTTCTGTGAGGAAACCGCATACCTTTTCCCCCCTTTTTTCCTACATTTTTTGGCTCTTGATCTGACAGGAAATCACTTAGCTTAAAAGCTCCAGTATAAAAGAGATGCACCACATTTGCTCATTATTTATTTTTAAGGAAACTAAAAAAAAAGAAAAAAGAATTACCAGATGTCACCTCACACCTTGGCCTATTCCAAAAACAAGTACGATACGTGACCTATACCAATTAGCCAGAACCAAGATAGCCAGCACCCAAATATCTAGACATTTTTTCAACAACTTTATACACATTATTCTGTTTTCAATACTGCTTACACTATTACCTCTATCTAATTTTCACATTCGTTTCTAAATCGTCAATTTTGTGAATATTTTTTTTTTAGAGTTGGCACACAGAACGTATCAACAGACACAGTTAACTTGGCCTTCGAACAAATGTGCAACACAAACTGGTTAACCCTCTTCCTCCCCCCTTTGTGTCCTGAGGGCCAGCAATCAGTTCTGGAAAAGAGACTTATCAGCCTAGTACAGTGCTAGTACTTTAGCAAGTCCACAAGAAACACGTGACGGAAGAAGGGAGGGGAGGGAAGGGAATGCACACATATTAGAGAGAGTAAGGCATACCAGGGCGAGGCGGGAGAATAGGGCAAGAGCAAGAGCATGAGAGGGGGAGGGGCTGTTGGCCTTGGACTGCACCATTATGTAGGTCACTTTGCCCCGTGTAAACTGTTCAGGAGTGAATACTGATTCATACTGCAGTCAGGTCCTAGACTTACTAGCTAAATGTGACGCTTCGTACATGACGAATATAGTAAAGTAAAATTTTCTGCATTGCTCATTTAAAAGGGAGACAGGCAGGTTTTTCACACACACTCCCACACACATTCTCTGTGCTAAATGCTAACCAAAAAGCACAGTTTGACCTCGCAGACAACACAGTATACCTCTAATCTGTGCAAAAGCTTAGGCTAGTAGAGCAATGAGCCTATCCACTCCAAACCCCATTCATGCACAGTTTTTAAAATGCAGACAGCAGTCATAGGAAGTGGAAAATCACCCACAACCATGGCCAGTACCATTAAGATGAAGATGAGGGGGGAAAGTCTGGGACAATCCACCTGCTTTTCAGACCTTTGTATCAGCAACATGGCTGCAACTGACAATTGTTTTCATAGTCAGCTAGGTCTAGTGAGTCAACAGTTTTTTTTTTTCATTTATTAGCAAATGAAGGCTAACGGTCTGAGGAGGTCGTGCTCCTCGAACAGTACTTGGCGACTAAACTGCAAGATATGTATGCCCGGATGGATATAAATCTACAAGAGCCTTAGATTTTTTTCAGAATGTCTCATAGCCTTGTCTTAAAAGAAGTTGCTTGCAGGAGGCTATTATTAGGTTACTATTCGAGTTCACCATTTTTAATTAGGCTACAGTGTAAAGCAATCTTTTAGGAATCAAACATGTTTGCGGCGAGCGTTCTCTTAAGTTAGATGAAACTAATTTACTTCAGCGTTTTCAAATGCTTTGTATGAGGGCATAAATACCTGCACACTGGCAGAAGTACCAAAATGCAGTGCGTTGCAAGTCACTAGATGGTGCATTCTGATGGTCAAAACATTAAGTATGAAACAAAGGACACTATTTCGACTCAATGGATGTCATCTTGTAACAAAAATGGAGGGACAACCAGTAACTTTTTTTTTTTTTTTTTGAAAAAAAAAAGCTGATGGTACGTTCTAATTATCGACAACTATCAGGTTAGCAATGCTACCTTGTCGTCCATGTGCCAAAGACATTGAGCCTCCAACAGAGAAGCTGCACGAGGTGAGTTACCGAAGAGCTCCTTTTGTGCATAAAAAAAAAAGATTTAAGCAGACTGGTCTCGCCTATTTCTTTTTTTTTTGAATGTGTGTAATGTAATGCAATCGCATCTGGGAAAGGCAGTTCCTTTGAGTTCATTTGGGGTAGTGTAGGTCACCTTGACTGCTAGCTTAAGGTAACCACCAGCGGGAACTGGGTTTTGTAAAACTTATTTTAGCATTGTGGCACTGCCTTGTAAGCTTAAATTTTGCTGGTGAGGTAAACATCCTTTCATTGATTTTACTTAAATCTGTGATAATTATGTGTGTTCCACACAAAAATTGTAATTTAGGCAATTAGCCTAACAAATAAGACTAAGATCATACCAACAACTTTATCATAGAAAAAAATATTGAATTTAAAAAATCATGATAGACATTTTTAACTAAAAATACTTTCACAAATGTTATTTTCTGCATTAACACCCCTGCTCCCCCAAGTTTTGTAAAAGTTGCAGAGAGAAGTCACAGAAGTTGAAATGTCAACTTACTTCAGCTAGGCTAAATTAATTGGCTAATTGCGATAACTAGCTTTTTACTAGCTAGCTAGTAGACATGGCTAGCCTAACTGACTAGCAACTCAGGGTTAACACAAGTAAGCACACCTCTGACTGGAAGCACATATCCGTCAGAAGGCGGCAATATATCAACTAAATCTTTAATTTCCTTATGAATCCCACATGCATAATACCAAGAGAAAAAATAATTGGGAATAACTGACACTGGACAGCTAAAATGGTAAGAATAGCTAACGTCAGTTTGCACTTATGAACTTTACAAGAAAAGGACATTAGACAATCGCAAAATCGTTCTCTTCTGCAAACATGAAACATTTCAAATGCACACACTCAGTCAGTTTTTTGCAGGTGTAATCATACAGGTAACGTTAGCATAACGACAACTTAAAGAAACAAGTAACGCTACCGTTACATTGCGAACGAACCACTGCTGGCTAAGCTTTTCCAGCTACCTCGCGAGAAGAAGGTACTGACACTTACCGACGAGTTCTCCCGATCAGCGGCAAAGCGAATCCACATTCGTTTCCTATAACTCCAGAGATTTATAATGGTTGGATTTTGTCCAATGCACCTGGAGTGTTTGTTGTTGTATGTTACCGGTGTAACATTAACTCAGTCCACTTAACATCAGATGAGGATGACAAGACAACGAAAAACCACAACAACACTGTCTCTAGTGGTTCGCTGTGGTTCTCTAGCTGTAACGTACCGCGCGTTCCCTCTTGCTTGCCATCAGAACCTCACAAAGCGGGGAAACAGATGGGGGTTGGGCTTAGCGGGACAGCGTGGGAGAAGAAAGAGGATAAGCACCTCCCACCACAACATGGACTACAAATTCTCCAGTTGAAGATGTCTCAAGAACCATTGATGATTGTATGTCTAGCTAGATGTCATATCATCTGCTTTGCACTATAATATTGATGCTTGCTATGATATGTGTAGAATTGTATATTCTACATTCATCTTTTGATCTCATTACACATGCAGGGGTAGAGAACTGAGCCTCCTAAATTGATTCAAGGGATATCTCGCTAATTTATCACTGATGAGTTTACTTTCATAACTCCCCTACACTTAGGTAGACACATTTTGTCATCGAATTTATCTTCATTTGGGAACCTTTTCAATTACAAAACACCATATCGTTCATTGGCGATTTTCAGATTTGTCAGTTCAGTTGCTATCAGTGTAGGCTAGGTTTGTTGCACCTTTCCACCTAGCAAAGCCCCTGTTCTTTCAGCCCCGCCCTTCTCTAACATGCTACCATAAATTGTGTTGCTACTACCTATATTTTAAAGTGTATCTTCTATTTTTTCTTTGAAAAAAAAAGCAAGTGGCCCTTTTTCAAAACTCATCATCAATTCACCCCCCATCAGTCAGCGCATGGACTTGCCAGAGAGCAGGGCGCGCGCACGCTCAGGCAGTAGTGGAGAGGGGGAGGGGGAGAGTTCAGTCAGGAGGAGGAGGAGTTTATTGGCTATGTGTTTGTGAAGTCTGCCTCGTGCTGTAGCTGGAACAACCATGCAACCCTCGAATTGCAAGCTAGTTATTCAACATTTAAAACATTGAGGAAAATATAGCTCACATGTGAAGTTAAAAAAAAAAAGGTTGCCCAGTGTCCACTAGTTCTACATAAATTTACAATTTTACCCCATGTCCTTGAGTCACTGTCAGAGATAGACTTTCAATCCTTTTGATGCATGTAGGTGCTTTTTTTCTTCTTTCTTTCTTTTTTTTCTTTTTGTGGATTTTGTGGAATGTGTTCTGGTTCAACATGAGGAAGATTCTCAGTTCACATCCAAATCTAAATATTCTGTAAAATGTCCAGGTCATCTTATTTTGTAGAATTAGGGCTATGTACGTAGTAATTAAGTGTAACTAGTATAAAATTCTTACATAGGCTAATCCTAGCTTATTAGCAAATTACCTGAGTGTAATTAACAAAACTCAATAGAATTAACTGAGCATTTTATTTTCAATGTATGAGTAAGATCACTATGCCACTTGTTAACCCAGAACATTGTAAATTTTTGTTTTCATTAGAATGACCTTTTTGTTGCCCTCTGTGTCTGCCATTTTGTTTTTGATTCTGTGTCCTTCCTCAACCACTAAAATGTCTACCCTCCCCTGCAGTTCCATTACTTGCCTATAGAGGGCGCCCACCTATTTAGCTCTAAAATCCCACACACTTATTATTAGCTCCATAATTCTTCGTTTAGGTAGCTTAATTGTTTGCCCCTCTGGTGAATCCTGTGGTTGTGTCTCCATGTCTCCACTTCTCCCGCATGTGCACTGAGAGCAGACAGGGTTGCCTAGGTGGGTAACTGCACTGTCTGCTGGTTAGCATGCGGCGGACGTTATCTAACCTGCAACTGTTATGTTGTAATAGGATATGTATTAATCTTAACACAGAACTGCACTGGTTCTGCTCTGCCTATTCTTCAGTTGTCCACCTAAAAGGTCAATACAACGGCTGCGCAGAATAGAGGACCATAGATAGTAAAAGAAAGGTAGAGATGGCCACAAAAAAGAGAGAAGCCATACAATACAAGGGCATAATGACCTTGAAAAATAAAAAAATAAAAATGACAAGAGCACCAATGAAGTACGAAAAAAACCCAAAGATAAGAGCATATCACGAGAAGAACAACACCTTCACCACCAGCACAGGCAGTGCGACTGTGGTTGAAAAAAAAAAAGGAATAAGCTCCTCCTACTTTCTGTGCTTTGCCTCTGCCTGCCAGAGCAGCAGAGGAGACGTGTGAGTGCCTGGTGCTGCACAACTGTGAAAGAGGGAGAGAGAGAAGAGAGCGAACAGAGAACTGAGAGAGGGAGGGGGGAGAGACAGTCACAGTCAGAGGCGAACAGACATGTGCAGCTACAGTCAGACCTAAGCTAGCCTACACTACCTCATGCTTGTCGCTTGGCGGTAATCAGGAAACACATGAAAACAAAGAGACCAATTCATACAGTCTCACCCGAAACAGGGTCGGCTATGCTGCAATGCCATGAATGAATAACACTTTCAGTGTTAATGTGCCTGTAAAATAACATAAATAAATTGTAATACTGAATATTGTAAAGTAAATTTAAACATTTTGACGCTTTAAGAGGACCATCCCATGCACTGTATGACACGTTTCTATCTCTTATACATTCATTGGTTTCTACCATGGTAGCATAAGAAAACGCCAAAATAAGCTCTGAAGAAGTACTGGCATAACTTCTTTCCTCGCCAGAATATTTTAAACATGTTGATTGTCATAGAGGGAGCGAGTACTTTTTGAAAACGCCACAAATTGCGTGATTTCAGATGGCCTACAACGGCAAAGTACATTTCCAGAGCGCCGATCGATTCCTACGCTCGTTGGGAGTTTTGCTTGCCGCGTCTTTCTCGAGCCACGGACTCGGCGCCACCAAGCGGTCAAAGGCAGTATAATCTAAATTTTCCCATGGTATAATGTCTCCCCCTACCGACCAAAGGAGGGTCGTGTGTGTGTGTGTGTGTGTGTGTGTGTGTGTGTGTGTGTGTGTGTGTGTGTGTGTGTTTGTAGGCCATCAAAGTAAAGTTAGTTCCGTATTGGCTTAATTCGTAGTTAAATACCGGTAGGCCTATAGCTTGAATAGTTTTAAATAGGATTCATTTGTTCAGATTCAGATAATGTAGGTCTCAATAGCCTAGGAAGGTCCACCATTCCCCCTTTGCATTATTTTTTTGCAGAATGAATGTGTTACGTTTTTAACTGCTCTGGATCCAATATGCTGATTCTAATTTTGACATGGCATGACTGACCCTCTTGACGTAGGGCTATGTTGTTCTGTTTGTAACCAATCTTTATTGTCAATAAACAAAGACACCTTAATACTATGGACATTAAACCCACTGATGGAGTCCACCCATAGATCCGATCATTACTGCATAGGACACAATAGGAGTTTATTTGTCCCATGCATGAAGTTACTGGGTGTAAGAAATGCGGTGAAATTATGTCTGGTGTCAGCCTAGCCTAGGGGTCATGGTGACAGCATAGGCCCTGAATGTTAATCAACAAATTGATGGTTAACATGTTAATTAAATTGTACAGGTACAACTACATTGCTACAACATAGATGAAACAATGCTAAACTACTTTTATTTTGTGTATTTGGAAACTTTTGGAATATTTACTGTATCTCTGGCTATTATCTGTATCAGAAATTTCAAGACAAGAAACTGATCAACGTGTTGGTGTTTATTCCGTTTAAAAATAAGTTACAATAAATAGTACATCATATCAAATAAATAATTAACACTGCAAAAAAAGCACTTTAATGGAAACAACAGCATTAATGAAAAAGTGAAATTAAATTCAATTAAATTAAAGGAGAGAGATTTACAGCAAGAGACCAGAACAGTCTGAAGGATATGATGATCAGTGTAGGTTATTATCTGACCTGACGGCAGTAGTCTATACAACCTGGACAGTGGTTCAAAGACCATCTCAGTGGGCCCCCCAGACTACCCTAATACAAGTCAGTGTGCTTTGTTGTGCTGGGAACATTGATAATAATGTATTAATGATGTATTTATCAAGAAAGCAGTACCTACGGTACGTACAGTACATGCACACACAAGAGCATCGGCTATACTGATCCGGTCTGGTTTTATGGCATCCCTTTAGTCGATCATCTGTGAATTATTATTATTATTATTGTTATTCAATTCGATTGTGTTTGCAACAAAGTCATTAATGCACGCAACAACTGACACTATTAACAGTGTACAAAAGGGAGCGCACAACAGACCACAACCAACACACATTCATACATCAATGCAAACACACACACACAAAATCATACTGATATGATCACATAATTACTGAATGATACCCCCACCCTCCTCCATAAAAATAAAATAACTTCCAACACAACAAACGTCTGACAAAGAGTTCTGAAATCATAATTAAAAGATCATTTAGTTTATCAGTTAAAGTGCCCAAAAGTGGTATTCAAATTTCTGAGATTACTGAGCATGTATAATACAAAGTTTCTTCATCAGTGCAATCTTCAGAAGCAAGGTGGACAGTGACATGCTTTGAGTTTGACCTGCAGTTTTCATTCGGAATGATTTATATATTTTTTCTTGCTGTGCTGGAAGGTCCGTTTGAACGTCATGGCACTATGTGGGTTGTAAACTTTTGTACTGGACGAGGCTTGATAGAGCAAGAGAGGAGTGTTTCTCTTGTACCCAAGGCAGTACAGCCCCCAACCACTTGGTGGCACTAGACTAAACTGTGTGCTATGGACCAGGGGGCAAAAAAAAAAGGCTTATTCATTCAAGGCAAACATAAAATAACGATAATAAATTAAAATTGTGAAATGGTTAAATTCATAATTGTGCCTTGTTTTTGGTCAATTAATTATTTAACAATGGTTTTAAAATCCTCTTGTCCTTTCCTCACTCTCTATTTTTTGGGGGTTCTTCAAGACAAAGGAGTACACTGTTGGGAATTTCTGAGAGGCCTCAGATGGGACAACGAGAAGTGAGCAGCCAGAACACACTCTCACTTTCACATGAAAAATAAAAATAAAAATTCAGGCAAAACTCGGGCACAACAACGAGCTCCCTTCAGACATGCAGTGATCACATGGCACAACACGAAAAAAAATGTTTCATGTTTGTTCGGGGTTCTTTTTAGCTAGCAAAGAAAAACAAAACATTTTCTCTCTTGGTTTTATTTCTCTCCCTCTCAATCTCTCTCTTTCTCTCTCTCTATCTCTCTGTCATTCTCTCTCGTCTTCCTTCTTCCGCCATCTTTCGCTCCATCTCTCTCGTTCATTCGTGCATATGGTTTAAAGGTTGCTTTCCTGTGTGTCCACTGCCGTTGAAATGGGGTGGAGGCCACCGTTGTCATTGAGGCGTTTAGCGCGGTACGTCTCATAGTGAATATTGTGGGTCACCTCCTTCAGGTCCTGGAGGTGAGACCTGTTCCATCATAAACAAAGCTTTGTAAATAATAATTAAGAGAAACAGCTAGCCAGGCGTCTGTTTCCCAAAAGCATAGTTGCAACTATGTTGGTTGCAATGCAATTTCTCATTGACGACTAAGTCAGTTGCTAACTGGTTAGCAACTATGCTTTTGGGAAACGGACCCCAGGCGTCTGTTTCCCAGAAGCCTAGCAACTATGTTGATTGCAATGCAATTTCCCCATTACCAACTAAGTTGCTAACATTTGGGGAATGGATGCCCAGGCACTAATTTGTCCTCACAAAATTATGGCATAGCATAAATAAGCAGAGAGCAGTTAAGGAATAGGTAACGTAACTACAGTGTACATGCCCACTATAATGTACTGTATATTTGTCACTAAAATAAAAGCTATATGCTGATATTAGCAAATGATTTACCTATTAGCATTAGTTTGTGCATCTATTCAAGTCTATCTAGCACATTTTAGCCGAGGTGGTGCAGTGACTTTACCGGTACCTTTGAATCGGAAAGTATGGTTAAGTTCATCACCTGATAATGAAATCTCGGAGGAGAGAGAACTCGCAGTGGCTCAGATTTTCAACTGTGGAGAGAGAGAGAGAGAGAGAGAGAGAGAGAGAGAGAGAGAGAGAGAGAGAGAGAGAGAGAGAGAGGGCAAGTCAGCATTGTAACCTTTGTCAAATCATTCACGATGACGAAAATTACATCCTCAAAACAGATCTCTTATTACAACGACCGTAATTCTCTATAGACATTTATCCTGAACAACTTCTGAATCTCAGTGTCTCCCCTAAGCCCTCAAACACTTCACATATACCTGTATAAATGTGCCAATAAGCCAGGTCCCTGGTTGGCAAATCAGAGAGCAGTAGAGCAAGAGGCAAACTTTTCGACAACTTACTCTTCGACAACTTACATGTACTATTTTCGAAAGAAGAGGGAAATTCCCCTTTACGTCAAACACTCATACCCTAAAGCCAAAGTCAAGATCCCTGAAATGTTTAGGCCTATATTGTGACATAATGTGACTCTCACACTTATGCACACTTAAGGCCAATTCAGACCGAAGATCCGCAACGAGATGAGATGGTTTTGAAGAGGAGTTGCAGCGGTGTGAATCAATCGTCGCAGGTTGTTTCAAGCAGTTGCAAGCCGTTGCAAAAGATTTAACATGTCAAATCGCAGTTTCAGAGTTTTAGAACGTTGCCGGTTTTTAGAACATCGCAACCCATCTTGTTGCGGATTTTTGGTCTGTAGCCACCTTTAGGGGTAACTACTCATGTTTGCTCCCATTGTAACACTTAACAGTGTTCAATCTGTTTTCGATCTTTGGTAAAATCTTTCAGGTTTCAGGGTTCAGGCTAAGGCTTGGGACCCAGCCGGTGGAAATATCAGTTCATATCTGGATTAAAGATTCTTGACTTAGCTAACAGAACATATTGGGCCTCATTCACCAAGAATTCTTACCAAGAAATTTGTTCTTAAATCCCATAGGTAGTTTTTAAGAATATTTGTTTTCACCAATATAGTTTTTAAAATGGAATCTTTAAATTAAATTCTTAAGAAGATATAGGTGAATGAGGCCTATTGAGCCGTGAAAGCATCAGTTGTCATTCTCGCTTTGATCAGACTACCACTTTGTTTTTGGCTGGAAGTGGATTCAGCCCATTATTTGGCAGTACGCCACCACACCTGTTGTAATAAAATTGTGATAAGCCAGAATATACAGACAGGAAAAAATAACCAGATAACTTAATGATTGATTCCATGCTACTGAGTCCTTTGCTTGTACAGTACTTGCTTTTCTGTGGTCATGAAGATGTTATCAGTGGAGGTATCGCTTGAGGGAATAAGTAAAGAACCCTCGGTATACCATAAGAATCGGAAGTATATATGGCAAATATTGAACTAGTTAGATAGAACCCATTTTGACAGACAACAAATGCAACATGATACAATAAATAATCTAAAGAGGAAGACTGTGATGCTGAGAAAGATTGGTGGAGCAAATAAAATTGAACCCCTTGCCCCTGAATGTGAATGTGCCTTGTTGATTGGTTGTAATCAGCCTGTTGTTAAATCCAAGCTTCCAAGCTAATTTGCTAGATTGCCATTCCACAATTCAATTTTATTTCAATTTTATTTGTACAACGCTCAAATACAATATATTAGGCTATCTCACAGCGCTTTAGCACATATAGCACAATAGCTATCCCTAACCCAGACAGACAGACAGACAGGGAGTAGTTATGGAGCCAACAGCACAAATGCCTTCAGAGGTGCATTCCAGTTACGGACTCTGCTCACTGGCTGGGTAATCGAGTACAAATATTTCAACCAATCACAGAGGGTGTGAGTGAGGCTGATCCGTCAGCAGCTGATCCAGTTGAAAGCGAGGGTCTGTGTGTGTGTGTGTGTGTGTGTGTGTGTGTGTGAGAGAGAGAGAGAGAGAGAGAGAGAGAGAGAGAGAGAGAGAGTGTGTGTGTGTGTGTGTGTGTGTGAATGGCAGGGGCAGGAGATGAGCAGTTGGGAGAGGAAGCAGCAGAGAGGAAACGCCTCCTTGGGTCTTTGCTGTGAGATGGAATCTGAAACCGAGTCAGGCGGAAGGCCCACGGTGCCAGTCATCCATAAAAAACATGCCTGCTACCCAGTCTCTTCCCTCTCTCTCTCTCTCTCTCTCTCTCTCTCTCTCTCTCTCTCTCTCTCTCTCTCTCTCAGACACACACACACACACACACACACACACACACACACACACACACAGAACAGACCCCCTGACCAAGCTGTAGGGACGACTGATGCGCAAAACCCGCTGTCTCTCCATACTGTGTCGATGTCAGGAGAACCCAAGCTTGAATCTTCAGGGCAGGCCTCACACACACACACACACACACACACACACACACACACACACACACACACACACACACACACACACACACACACACAACCTCCCCCTAGCCGAGAACACAGACACACTGTTTTCACCTGTCTATTATGTGGCATATTGAATTACCAAAGTAATGCCTCCAACAGACTCAAATCCTTTTAGCTTAACAGACTGTATATAGTCAGCAGCACCATAATCCTAATGTAATATGGAAGACAATGAAATGGAATACAGACAATACAGTATATACTTCAGTATCATGCCATGTACATGCAGTCCACATCGCACTACTATACTAGACAACATACAATACAAGCCAGTGTAACCTACTTAAATAATAAGAGTATGCACTATAATCACTAATCAAGCTTTTGAAGACACTGTAGAGTACTTAAGTGTTAATACCAGGGCCAAATACCATGTAAGAGTACACTAATTAAAACGGACCCATCTGTCCATCTTTCACAATGACAATGGCACTGGACAGGGAGGACATGCATTAGTAGAGCCTGGGTGATTTGATTAGGTTTAATTAACCCTGGGATCAGAGATGAGTCACCAACCATGTTTTAAAACAATGGCCTGGGTGGCCGTGTGTGTGTGTGTGTGTGTGTGTGTGTGTGTGTGTGTGTGTGTGTGTGTGTGTGTGTGTGCTTCTCTCAGTGATGGTTGTGACCTTCTTTCAGTTTAAGATCCATTATTTCTGCCTCTCTCTCTCTCTCTCTCTCTCTCTCTACCTCTTTTCCTGTCTTTCTCAATGGCCTCTGTCAGATTACAAAACAATCCTGCTGGCATACAGTACAACTACAGAGGCACGGGGGGAGCTGTCACACACACACACACACACACACACACACACACACACACACACACACACACACACACACACACACAACCCCTGTACCCTGAAGCATCAAACCCAATGAGGTCTAGGGGCAGTGATCCTCATACAGTACTGTATGTGTGGCCAGCTCAGTGTTTGCCAGGAGCTGGTCAACAAACGTCTGGTCTAATTACACTAACCACATCTCATGTCTTATGTCCAGATAATGAACCAGAATACCATTCAGTCCAAATGTTATTATTTAAACTGACTGCTGCTCACTCCATGGCATCTCTGTTTGACAGACAGAAACAAGGCAGGGGCTTTTTTTGTGTGTGTGTGTGTGTGTGTGTGTGTGTGTGTTTTAGGGCCGTAGCAAAAGTACAGTACTATTTCCAAAATCCTTAAATCGAGTTATCATTTTCTTTTCTTTTATCCTTTTAATTTTATTGAAGTATTTGTTGTTTATTATTGTTTACAGTGGGCTATAAAATGTAACGTTTTCTGTCATAGAACTGTGAGTATAACAAATAGT
>JAODXP020000033.1:10566829-10621829 GCA_027497455.2 Sardinella longiceps | reverse complement strand
CGATCATAACAAATCTGGTCATTTGAGGGTTTTTAGGTGCCTGCTTCACTGGGTTGGTGTTTAAGAAGATAATTCCCTTACTTTTAACACCAAGCCAACCCAAGCAAAATAAATAAATAAAAACTAAAAAGAGCTTAGCGGCTAAGCCAGACGTTAGTGGAAATCGACTAGCCTCTGGCACACTCACCAGTTGTCGTTATTGATCTGGTCCCCGAAGCCTGGCGTGTCCGTGATGGTCAGTTTCATCTTAACGCCCCCTTCTTCGATGACTGAAATAGACAGACCCAACCCGTCTCAAGTCAACATGAGCCGTCTCCCCCATCTATACGCTTTAACAAGCACAAAGTGCCTCGGTCAAGGATCACTCACAATAGATTACAGGCTGAATACTTAAGTTCCCTCTTGTCCTAAAACCCTGAAAGGGTAGAACTGGCATGATTCAGCTGATGGTTACTTAGGCACCTGGGAGAACACTGCTTATAGAGCACTGGCTTAATTGATATCATTAACATTGCATAACATTATAAAAGTGCCATTCTTCCTCTTGATTGGTATGTTCCCATTGTATTCAATATAATTGATAGCAATAAGTCTTTTCTGTTAATTAATATATTTTTTTTTAACTTTATCCTGTAAATGCCAGTGCATATTACTGGGCATCACGTGCACCAGCTGTGACATTCCCACGGGCACCACCAACCCTGCCCTGGTGCACCAAATAATATTATCTCAGTGCCAACCAATGTGTGCCAGCCCAAACAGTAGACTACAGGAGACAAGACTCCAGATGGGACCCCTGAGGAGAGACCATGAGGTGTGTGTGTGTGTGTGTGTGTGTGTGTGTGTGTGTGTGTGTGTGTGTGTGTGTGTCAGGACACACACCCCTAAAGAGAGACCATGAGGTGTGTGTTCATGTGTGTGTGTGTGTGTGTGTGTGTGTGTGTGTGTGTGTGTGTGTGTGTGTCAGGACACACACACACACACACCTAAAGAGAGACCATGAGGTGTACCTATTTCTGTTTCGGTCTGGCCTATGTCATGTGCTTTAAACGTCATCCTCACGAGTAGCACCTGCTCTGCACACTGGCCTCACCCAGATAGCTCACCCAGATAAATAATGACACCATGGATTCAATTCCCTCATCTATCTCTCTCTCTCTGCTTCTCCATCTCATCCTTTCTTTCTTGCACTTATCCCTCTATGTTTCTCTGTCCTTCGCTCTTTTCCTTCTCTTTCTGTTTCCTTCATGCATGCAAACACAAACACACACACACACACACACACACACACACTCTCTCTCTATTTTATACCATACCATGCGACACAGACTTGATCTCCACTGTTTTAGGGATCTTCTCTTCACGGCCCCACTCGCTCTTCCTGCTAACCTGGGATTTGAAGAGCGTGTTCACTAGCGTGGACTTGCCAAGGCCGCTCTGTCCTGGTGGGATGAGAGAAATGGAGAGATAGAGAGAGAGAGAGAGAGAGAGAGAGAGAGAGAGAGAGTCTGTGAACAAGAGACAATAGCAACTCAAGGACGTTAACTTTGCCACAAATAGCAACTGGGCCAGGGTGGAGGACTTTTTGAGATTCCCTTTTAATTTAGTCTGTAATAACACGCAAGCAATAAACAGCTGGATAAAGGTCATAATGTATGACAGAGAGAGAGAGAGAGAGAGAGAGAGAGAGAGAGAGAGAGAGAGAGAGGATGTAAAAGCAAGGGACGAAGGAACTGAATTTCCTGAGAAAAGCCAAGAGATGGAGATGAGTTGTTTAACAACAAAACCCCAGTTTGTTTCTGTCTCACTCTCACCTACAACCATGATGTTGAAGTCAAAACCTGTCTTCATGGTCTTCTTCCTCATCTGCTCAATGATGGTGTCGATGCCGATGTACCCAAGGAGGGTGGACCCCCCTGTCCCCCGCAGGCCCGAGGGCACCCCTGAGGGGGCCATGGGAGGATGGGACTGGGAGGGGATCGGGGGTGGGGCCACATGTGGGGGTTTGGCTGGGACCACTGGCTTGGGCCTCACCTCTGGGGGGACAACGTCTGTCATGTCTGATCTCACACACCCACAAATACACACACACACACACACACACACACACACACACACACACACACACACACACAAAACAAATACAGTCAGAAAATCAGGCAGACTGGACAAAAAATCAGATCAATCTGCGTTTCATGCACAGAGAGATACAGCATAGGCCTATTACACTGGATAAACCACAGTACAATTTAGAGACAGATGACAGCATGCCGGTAAAATCAGACAAGACAATGCCAATTTGTAACTGAAGTAGGCATTGCTATTCATGTAGATATGCCATGTCAATACGGGAAACCAATCTATAAAATAAATACATTACAGATGACATTACAGCGTTACACAGCGTTTCAACACTGTTATGTACAGTACAAGCTTACAATTTAGACATTCTGATCCGATTCCCGGGGATCATCACACATTTTCCAGTTGAGCAACCAAAATCTCTCTGAATCATGTAAAACAACAATCAACGCGATGTTCATTTAACGTCACGCAAGGCAATTCTTGAAGTTAAACATCTGAAGAAATCGTCTCACGGCCAACATACCGGGCCAGCATGTACATTTCTTAGCTACTACTTCGTTACGCACAGCTTTGATTGTCGATAGCATTAAAAAATCATGGGGCATCCTACTACAAGCCACAAAGATCATGTAGTGTAACGTTTGCGTATTTCGCCCATAATGCAAATTGCCTAACGACAGAAATCAGAGATCTCCCTCTTTCATGTATTTCAGTCAAAAGCCATTGTCCCCACGTACCGCGAAAAAGGTGGATGATGCTAGCTTCAAAGAAAGACTCACCAAATCGTATGGTTCAATCACCGGATTCTATTTTGGATACGCGCAGGCTCCTACCCGCTACCACGCTCGCTGATCTCGGTTTCCCTCTATTTTTTGCAAAAATGAAATGATTTCACAAACATATCCATTAAAGGCAGAGCAATAGACCTGTGTTTGGAAAAGATCATGTGACTCGTCAGGGTACCTCTTCTCTTGTCCTCGCCTCTTTCTGTGCTCCGCGCTCAACCCCCCCTTCCCTTTTTTAGCGTTGCTAAGGAGACGAGAGACAGACTTGGATGCAGCGCGCATGCTCATATGCCCCGGAATCTCTCATAACGAAGCTGTAGCCGCTTTTTTGAGGCTTAGAACTGGTGAGTTTTGATATTATGCTGAGAAAATAGAAAATACTACTACAATTCTTAAAAGTTGTATTTACCGTTTCTAACACTCTGTTAAACTCACAGTTGGTCAGATTCAGTAACATTATTTCATTAATTGGTATAATGACAGTGGCAATTGCATAGTACAGTAGGCAAGCCAAAAAGTGTAGCCTGTACCCTAGGACAAAAATATCAGGTTAGCCTAGCCTACATATCATTTTCTTACTGTAAAGCACAAAGGGCGCAAACTGCAAAGCCATAACAGGCAGGCCTCTGCCGCCAGTTCTTAATTAGATTGAGGTTTGATGTAGCGTAAATAAGAGATTAAAGGATGAGGACCACTGTGCATTCAGGGGAGGCCCACTTCAAGGGTCTTTATCAAGCCATGTTATGGAAGATGTCCAAAGGCCCATATACAGCCAATAGCCTAAATGTCAGTGGACTGCTTCAAATTGCTGAGGCCTATTGTGCTCTGGTAAATTATCCAACTAAAGTCCCATGGAACTAAATAAAAACTCTATTTGACACAACACATATATTAACACATGGAAAAAATGTGTCAGTCACTAAAAACAAACTACTGCAACACAGGGTAAATATAGACTGAATAACAAGATAGAACGAACCCTATCAAATGTATGACACGACTCATCTGTTTTAACACAAGGGTGTCATGACAACTGTCTTGGCAAGACAATCCATTGCATACTCACATTTTTGGCGTCTCATGTGTTTGTTAGTTGGCGAGTACAACGAGCACACGCCCTTCAGGGTGTCTAGGAGTCCTGTTTGCCCTCCAAAAAGACCTCACGTCAACCAGCGCGCTCTTTTGCTTTATCTTGTCACTTCTACCCATGCCTGCCATTTGGCTGATAAGCACCAACACTTCTTCCTTACAGTTTCTCTCTCTTCTCCACAATATGTCAATCGTTTTTAAAAATGATAATGAAAACTGAGTACATTTAGGCTATACTTAGATTCATACTCATAAACAAGAAAGAAGAGCAAGTAAACTTCTGTGAAGTCCTTGAACATATTCTAAAACTTCTACTCCTCCATACCAACACTTGCTACATGTACATGCCAAGCCAGCCAATCAGTCACTCACCCATAGTCACCCACACCCCCGAGCCTAACGTAGGCCCCTCCTGCCTGGTTCTCATCTCCAGGGAGACAGATGGCTTGATTAGTAGGGGGTCCATGGGCATGGGCAGGGGAGACGGAGCTCGGTCCACGTCTGCTGCTGCTGCCGTGTGCCTCTGGCCATCTGAGCCCACCAGCCGGAACGACTGTCTGGCAGTCTGGGGTGACCTGTTGCCGGGCTGAGACAGCAGAACTGGACCCTGCAAGTGGTGGTGGTTGTGGTTCTGGTCTTTGTGTTGTTGTTGTTGTTTTTGTTTGTGATTGTGTTGTTGTTGTTCTTGGTGGTGGTGCTGGTCTTCGTGTTGTTGTTGTTGTTTTTGTTTTTGTTTGCGGTTGTGTTGTTGTTCTTGTTCTTGGTGGTGGTGGTGCCACTGCTGCTTATGGCTGTCAGTGGCTAACAGGAGCCGCTGAGCCCCCCATTCACCAGCAGAATATTCCGGAGCACTCGTGGGCCACTGGTCAGGTGTTGTTGTTGGTTGGCCCGTTGGTCGGGGTGTTGTTATTACTACATGAGGCGGGTCAGGGGCAGGGCACAGCAAACTGTCATCACTGCATTCAACAACAATGGCTGCATCCACATTGCACACATCATCATCATCATCATCCTCATCATCACTGGCTGCACAGTAACACTGCCCAAACCACCCGCCTTTCACAGCATGACCGTCACTGCTGTCAACTCCAGGACACACTATGGACCCCCCTTCAAAACATGTGGGGCTGTTTTGATGAGCTTCATAATCAGACACACCTTCATCCCCCTCCCCCTCCTCCTCATCCTCTCTTTCCCGTCTGTCTGCCCGGCTCGTGGCTCGAGCCGAGGTCTCGCATGGCTGAGATGGTACCAGGCATGTCGGCTGGCTGTCAGCTCCCATTTCCTCCTCTTTGATCTGGGCAGAGGGCGGCGGGACTCTGCCTAATTGAGCTGCTTCCTCCGTGGACCTGTGGCTCTTCAAAGGGAAGCTGCTGCATCGGGAGGCCCCATCTGGTGGGCCAACATCGGGAGGTGTGGGGACTTCGTGGTGCCTCTGCTTTGGTTCTCCATCTGAACTGCAGGAGTCCTGAGGCGGCCTGGGCCTGTTGTGGATAATGTGAGAAAGAATCACTGCATGAAACACATTAGTCAAGGCAAAATAGTCAATTTTGGGGCCAAAAAAAGGAGTAATTGTAAAAGAACATTTTCTTCAACTAGGATTTCTTAGGACTTTTAGTATGTTGTTATGGACATCTCGTAGAAATGATCCAAGCTGAAAAAAATTATTTTACAATTAGTCTGCCGAAAAATGCTATTTTGCCTGGACTATTTGAAAGATGAGTAGAGAAGAGAAGAGAGATGAGAAGAGGGAAAACAAATAGTAACACTTGTTATTTGCTGATTGTTTATATTCACAAAGTTCAAGTGTGTCTGGTTTGACTAGGCTGAAGTGGGCTGCATGACAGCTGTGCACAACAGAACTTGTAGTAAACAATGCAAGCATTAATATATCATATCTACCCATATTTAACTAATCAATCATATATTATTATCGTTTTGTTAGAGAATCATGATCTTATTGGGTTGTGTTTTTTTTTTTATTTTGAAACTTTGTCAGGTGAGTCTCACCTAGATTTGTCCTCTCCCTGGATATGACCTATAAGATCAGGATGCTGTTTCCCTGGCCCTTGTGGACCAAAAGGGCCACCGTAGCCCGGAGCAGGGATGAGGTGAGAACTGGATTCTCCCATAGTGTTTCTGGGCACAGGTGACTGTGACACTGGGGCTAATGCTTTGGGTTGTCTCTGGGTGAGTCTGGTGGCCGGTGTGGAGGCTGCATGGCTGCAGCTCTGCCAGGTTCTCAGGGTCTTTGTGGTGGGTGGTTGAAGCCTTGAAGTCGTTCTCAAGCTGGGAATGGTTGCTGTCTTGTTCATCAGTGGTCTTTCTGTTGTTTGAGAGTCTCTTTCAACTACTGTGAAGGCGCTCTCCCTCTGGGTTCTCTTTGCGGCCTGTTCTCCACTCATCTCCAGACCTCTAACTGGAAGCCTGGGGCTAAAGTCTGTCACCTTCCCGGTTTTGGTCAACCGAAGCCGGGCTTGAAGCAAGACCGGATCCTGGTATCTTCTTTTGATTTGAGCACTGGTACGAGTCGCCTTGACCACCTCCACAGTGGAACTAGCTCTCTTTCTGTCCTTGGCCCATGACGACAGGGGGGCTTTGACATTACTATTATGGGATGGATCTGCTGAGTCATGCTTTGCAGTAGCTGCATGATGATGATTCACTGTTTCAGAGTCCACTGTCTCGTCAGCAGCAGGAGGAGAGTATTGCTCAGGGTTTGAGATGGAGATTGATCTGACCTTTCTCTTGCTGGAAGGGGTCGGGCTCAGCCGTAGACTCTGGCCTTCCGATGATGGCCATTTTTCACTCCACACTTCAAGGGAGGGGCTGATTCTGTCCGTGTCATTGGACGCTGTCAAGGGGCGGTCTTTGTCTCTGGTCTCTGATTGGACGTGTGGCGGTGACTTGATTGGTAGGAGTGATCTGGCAGTGTTGGGGCTGAGAATGAAAGGGGACAGAACTAAGACATGACAGATTTAGGAGACCGATTGGATCAATAGGGCCCATATGATGTCTTATAGGCTAAGTAAGTAGGCCTAAGCCTTATAGTTATAGGCTTGTTATACTCAGATATACATATCTTGTTTAGTATTCTGTATAATGTCTGGTTATACTCGTCATTCTTCCTATACTTGTTTATACTTACTGTATACAGAAGTATAGTATTACATACTGTATAGTATAGTATAGTACAGTTTAGTACTACTACACCATTGTGGTACATTCAGCTGCTTGGCTGGGGTGGAGTTGACATAGGAACATGCATGTCATAAATTAGAGGTACTTGTACTAGCAGAGTAACTAATAAATGGAATAAATAAATGGAATAATTGTAAATATTTAATAAATGCACCTGCTTGGCTGCGAGCGGGTTGCCCGTGGTCCTGGGAGCAGTCTTGCAGGCTGCAGAGAGGGGATGTTGTGCATGGGCTTCTTCTGAATGAGCGGAGGGGAGAGGGGGGCGTGCGGGACGCAGCCCGGGGGGGACTTGGGGCGCGTCAGGGTTATTTTGGGAGATGGGGGAGCTATATGGGGCAAGAGGGTTCTGCCAGGCGTAGGGTTGTTAGAACTCATTGTGTGTGTACAGTCGTGGTGATGGTGGTGGATTGGGAGACGGGGTTGGTGTGTGTGTGTGTGTGAGAGAGAGAGAGAGAGAGAGAGAGAGAGAGAGAGAGAGAGTCAGTACGTGTTTGTAGGAGGATGAGGAGAAAGATCTCAATTTTGTGCGACAGATGGAGGGAGCAAATGTGAGAAGAGAGAGAGAGTGTAAGTGAGGTTATGTGTGTGTGTGTGTGTGTGTGAAAATGCAAGCGTGAGAGAGAGGAAATGCAAGCAAGGGTGGCAGAGGGAGATACATGTAGCTAATGTGTCAGAGGAGGGACCAAGTGTGTGTGTGTGTGTGTGTGTCACAGAGACTGAGGCAGACAAGATGAGACTTGAAAAAAAAAAAAAACTAACAGATCTCAGACTCAGAAGCTGAGGATAGGACGCAGTGGGTGATTAGTATGCCACAGCACGACTTGGACGAGCAGGGCTATTAATAGACCACACAGCGGGATCATGGGATATTTTAAGGGAAACATCCAGGAGAGTGACGGGGCACTAATATGACCAGCATGCATTGCAGCGAGGAACTGAACATCATGCCTCTAGAACTCAGAACCCAGAACTCAGCTGCCTCTAGAATACAACTGATGCACATGAAGATTTAAATGATATTTATTAGGTAGCATTAATTAATGCATATGGGATTTAAAGCTAATGATACAGTATGATGTTAGTGGAAAATAGCACCATCATTGAGTTTAAACTCAAGATTAACTGACAAGGTTATTTGAGGCAGAGATATGGTGCTTGTGTTTGCAGCTCAGTCCCGGTAGCTATAAAGAACAAAATCCAACTCATGCTCTTGCCGTTAGGTTAAGAGATGTTGCGGAACATTCTTTTGCCTATGTGCACATGTATACATACATGCACTGAGTTGCTGTAAGATGCTCATCTAGGGCGGTATTCTCCCAGGTGTTAAGTCCATAAAGCTTTGTCTGGACATACATGCACTTGGGAGAATACCATCCATAGTGTGTATTTCTGACTGATGCATGAGTATGCATAGTATTTCTATGCAGATAACAATAACACATTTTTGATTTGATGTCAAAACCAAAAGCTCTCAAAATAGAAGTGTAAAAGTTCAACATCAAAGCCCAAAACAGACAATTGCAGTGGATTTAAAGAGATCAATTGTGTAAAAGAATCATTCTATAGGTCAAGAATGAAGAATCAAGGTAGAAAAGAAACATCATAAGAGGTCAACATCACATCACTGACCTGCTTTCCTCTCAGTCTCCCTCTTGAAAACAAGTGGAAATCATTGTGGGAATGAGAGAAAGAAATAATGAGTGAAAAAGGGAGGATAAAAAGTGTGTGTGTGTGTGTGAGAGAGAGAGAGAGAGAGAGAGAGAGAGAGAGAGAGAGAGAGAGGGCCGGACAGAGGGAAGTGGTGGGTACCAGATGCATTCTCTCCATTCCAGTCGTCTGAAAGTGGCACTGTCTCGCTCTCCCACTCCAGCAGCAGCAGCAAATTTTTATTACTCACTATGGGAAAGCACCAGAGAACACACCCGGGCACACTACAGAACAGAGTACAACACACACACACACACACACACACACACACACACACACACACACACACAAATAAACACACACACACACACAAATAAACACAAACATACACACAAACACAAATAATGAACAGTAATACATACACACACATACAGTACACACAAACAATGGTGTAACACAGCAACACACACACACACACACACACACACACACACACACACACACATACACACACACACACACACACACACACACACACACAAATAAACAAAACTCACGCAGGATACAGGCTAAAATGAGTTTACAAACTCACAAATGACAGTAACACAGCAACAAATGTGAAAAAGATGGAGGCAAGCATCACTCTCATCAGACACCATTCAGACCCCATACAACAGGTGTCCTTGTGCATACAGTACATCACCTGCTGTAGACCCTAGGTTCTCAAAGTGCAGCCAATGGCAGCCAGTGGAAACATTTCTGGCTGCCTGCGATAACATTTGATAATGTCTGTAAAACTCTTAAAAATCTACTTTGCTATAAAAGAATGAATCTCCATTTAGTTGTGTTTATCGGCATTTATGTATTGCAAAAAAAAATAAATAATAATAAATAAATAAATTGTGATGCAACCTGGTAATTTTTTTTTCTCTTCTTTTCTCCCTCTGCCCATTTGGCAGCCCTCAGTTCACTGTTGGGTCACTAAATTGGCCCTCACTTTTCAAAACTTTATGAACCCTTTTCTGCTGTAGGCTATGCTAACACACATTGTACACACACACACACACACACACACACACATACACATTTGTTCTCACCAAGTTAATGGTTGTCTGGAGTTGGAGTGGAGCTGGAGTTTTCAGAAAAAAAATAGCAAGACCACAGATGAAGATAAAAAATAAATGTATTTATTATTTCTATTCATTTTTCAAGCATAGCTTTAGTGTAAACAGGTCCACAAGTTACACAAAAATGGCTGAGAACAATGTTCCATGAGAACATAAAAACTATTCTATAGTTTTTTTAACAGTTTACATACAAGGCATGAAAAATGAGTATTTTGGCACATGACTGACAGTTGTTTTTTTTTTTTCTCCAAAAGCCAGATCATAACAGTAACAAAGAATATGGATTTGATTTCCTAAAAAGCCTGATGTCATGTTACTAACATCTCATTTACCCTTCAAGTGACCCCTGTAGGAATAGATTGAATTTACAATTCAATACGCACATATATTATTGCCAAGATTACATAACTTTTATGTTTAATCTGAAAACAGTTTAGGAAGTTAACAGTTTCTTAAGACGTGTGTGTGTGTGTGTGTGTGTGTGTGTGTGTGTGTGTGTGTGTGTGTGTGTCAATGTCGGTCATATACAGTAGCTAATTCACTTCTGTGCATCTATTGCAGCTGTTAAATTTGTGTCTCCGTGTATCATTATTTTGAATTGTGGACACAAATAAAGAAGTAAAATGTGTGCGTGCGTGCGTGTGTGTGTGTGTGTGTGTGTGTGTGTGTGTGTGTGTGTGTGTGTGTGTCAGGCAGTGTGCATACAAAAGCACTTGGCACGCACAAGTAATGGTTTACACACCAACACCAATATTTGGCAATCAAATTCCAATGTCCTCCCTTACCCAAATCCCAAAACCAACTCCTCTATAATCCTGATCCAGACTAATCCAAATCCTGACTAATCTTCAAAGTCTAGGGCTTAGGGGGCATTGGGATTCATACAATGTGATTTAAAAGTAGCCTGACATAGCCCGCCCATAATACGAATGTTCATCCGCATCCATGGTCTGGGAACGGTCTTCTGGGGCGTATTTATATCGGTAGAGAGTCTACCGGCCAATAAGCGACGCTGATTAGACGAGCTGTCCAATCGTTTCAAACCAGAAGTGAATGCCCTCCTCCCCGCAGTATAATCGCGGCAGGTTAAAGAACCTCCAGACGATAAATACGAATGAACAGCAGTATTATGGTCGGGCTATGTCAGGCTAATTTAAAAGCCCATTGCAAATCAATCTCTAGTTCACAGACACACGGTCATATAGGCCTATGCTATTTTTTGTTTTACTCTGAAGTGCAATATGCTATGAAAGGAAGGAAGGACACTCTTCTTCTTTGAGCTATGATATTTGCAATTTTCTTGGCTTTTTCATTAAAACAATTTAAGAATTGTCATAGGTCTCATAATATAAGATAGTAAAATAAATTGTAAAATCTTAAATTACACAGGCCAAATTTTAACAGAATAGCCTGATACGCCTATAAAAATCCTTGGGAAGCCAGCAATTTGTTTTTTCACAATCATGTTTTATGACTTTTTTTTTTAACATATAGGGAATCAAACAGGGTTTAAAGGTTGTCTGCATACAGTATCTGCCAATCACCCCTTTCATGCTCCTGAAGCATGCTGATTGGTCAAAATTGTTTATGACCCAGTCTGAGTAATGAAGTTTGCCATAGAGCCAGGACTACAGGACTACTGTATGTGCTAACACAGATGTGTGTGTGTGGGTTTTTAGTGCAAATACTGAATGGACATGCTAAAGGAACGTCAGAAGTTAATTGCTGAGGCTGTATTTTTTTTTTTAAAGTCTATCATAGCTTAGCAATGCAAACTTACACTTTTAAAGGAACACCAGTCAACTTTTTGCTGTAAAACTAGTCTGGCATTTCACCATTGACGAACGATTGCAAGTTGGAGGTGTGAACTGTAGAAGTTTAAAACTATCAAAACTGATTTCACCCAATCGCTAGCGTTATGCACCAGCTTGGTTGTGAAGTAAGCTACGCTACAACAACAGAAACCTGATGTTACCTCTCACAACCCCTGATCCTGCTTGCTTTTTAGCACGGTATGGAATTGATCTCTGCAAACGATGCCAATGACCGGAATGCCAGACGGAGTCGTGGAGGGAATTGATTATTGAGCGGAGCTACAGTAGGTAGGAAGGCAAAGCCAGGCAAGTAAACCAGCTACATAAAAGGCATACAAAACCTTCCAAACACTTGAGTATAACTGCCACTGCTAGAAGTTGCTAATGATGTCTGATGGCAAAAAAATGGCAAAAAGTTGCCTGGTTCTCCTTTAATTCCCATTCTATAGAACACACTGCACACTGTTCAAACTTCTAAAGCATGAGAGTGAAGACTCTCTCTCTCTCTCTTCCCTTTGTTTTCCCTCTTCCCCTCTTCATCATATCAGCACTTTGGCATCCTCCTCCTTGCAGTTCTTGGCAGTGGTCTGAGGGGGGCGCTGCACTGACTTGTTGCTCCACTTGTGGGCATCCTGCAGACCCGGCTCCAGGAAGTACAGGCAGGCACCGAACCCAACCAGCACCAGCACGGACACCAGCAGGTAGACGGGTACGAACCAGTCCAGGAACATCAGGGGCATGGCATGGGGTCAGGACACAGTCTGGAATCTGCAGGAAGAAGGGATGGGTTGATTTATTGATTGATTGGTTGATTTATTGATTGATTGGTTGATTGATGCATGAATGTATGAATGACTGACTGACTGACTGAGTGAATTCCCAAGGTAGAGAAATCAATAGAGAAACTAAAAAAAGGTTTTCAATTAAAACCCTGGCATTCAGTCTAGCACAGGGGTACTCAACTGGCGGACCTGGGTCCGGATGCGGACCCAAATGCAATGTCATCCGGACCGAGACCAAAGCTGTCTTAAAAAAAAAAAAAAGTATTAAGACTTACAAAGCGTTTCAGGCGTATTTGTCAATTTGTCATGTTATTTCTAGTTGTAGCCTACATATTTCCCCACGATCTCCAAACAAGGTTGTTTAGCATCACTATGGCAACTGAGCAAAACAAAAGGTGGATTCAGAAAACCGATAGTTTAAGGCGGAGTGGATAGACATGCATTTGGGCTGCCTGCAGGGAGCACTAAACCAATCTTTTTAATCTGCAATGAGACAGTTGCAGTCATCAAAAGTGGAAACATAAAGCGGCACTACTATGAAACAAAGCATGGGCACTTCGAAAAGAAATTTCCCCAAAATACAGAGGTGAGAACTAGAAAAATGAATCAGATGCAAGAATCACATTAAGCGTCGCAAACTGTGATAGGTCAGCTACCCAGCAAGAGCACACGACTGAAGCGCCACTGCGAGTGGCATGGAGGCAAGCACTAAAAACCAATCACTGACGCCAAAGTTATGAAGGAATGTATGAACAAAATAGCGATCGCTCTGTATGAGGGAACCCAGTTTAAAGATGACATTACCCAAAAAATAAGCCTCGGACCCTGGAAACTTTGGAAATTTGGCGAGTGGACCTTTTCAGTTTGTAGTTGAGTACCCCTGGTCTAGCGTTTGTTTCCCAAAAGCATAGTTGTTAACCAGTTACTAACCAGCAACCACTTAGTTGGCAATGGGATATTGCATTGCAACCAACACAGTTGCTTTGTTCTTGGGAGACAGACTAAAATACTGGCCTAACCCAAAAGGAAACTAACTGTCACATGTCACTAACTTTAGAAAGTCCTGCCATGTTTTTAATGTGGCTTAGTTGGCAATGGGATATTACATTGCAACCCTCAAAGTCGCTTTGCTTTTGGGAAAGAGACTAAAATACTGGCCTAACCCAAACCCAACAACACTAACTTTAGAAAGTCCTGCCATGTTTTTAATGTGGCTTTGACCACACAGGTGATGTTAATTAGCAGGTACCAGATTAAAGAGCAGTAATTAGTATCGGCTGGTTTAGTAAATGGTTGGAATAAATACTGTATGTAGCTGGAAACTAACTTTCTGAAGGAGACGTACTGTACAGTTTCATTGATAAGACATCCTGACCATGTTGCATAACCTCATAAGAGGACCAAAAAACTCTGTCCTGGCAACTGGAGTACTCTTTCTCTCTCTCTCTCTCTCTCTCTCTCTCTCTCTCTCTCTCTCTCTCTCACTCACACGCACACGCACACACACACACACACACACACAAGCACAAGCACAAACGTTACAACACGCACAGTAACCTTTTTGTTCTGATCCATTTTGTGTCATTATGCATGCTGCTACTAGTGACTAATGCTAGTGCTACATTTCTCCACAGCACACAAAATCACACTAAATCTTTCCAAGCAAGAGAATGACAAAATGCAATGGAGATGAATCCACATAAAGATGAGATGAGATGGATGTCCAAGGGCATTCTCACACTCCGCACTGCACACCGTCGGCATTCCTGGGCAGCCATTTCTGCCTGTGCCTGACTCTGTGATGCGCTGCTCCCTCTCTCTCCCTCTCTCTCACGCATGTTCCAGTCAGCTGTGCATTCATTCACAAAGAAGACAGACGTGCACACACACACACACACACACACACACACACACACACACAGACATACCATGATGTGAAGGGGTGCAGCGTGATGTAATGTCAAATAGGGTGAAACTGACAGTTCACACACAAGCCACATCTAATAAATCAAAACTCATGCACACACACACACACACACACATATACCTGTATTCCTCTCTTCTACAGCCCCCGTTTTGCAGTGAGAACCTGCACCAAGGTCTTTGCTATGCCAGTAGTGAGTTCAGATTCCTGCTCGTCACGAGAAGCGAGACCATTAAGTAACAGAGTGAGACAGCAAGCAGCCTCTTCCTGATTTAGAGTCAAGGGCACAGGCTCTGGTGCAGCTATGCTGTGCAGACACACGCTGAGAGCTGACTCCACTCCACTCACAGATCTCCTCCTCTCTTCCTCATCTCTCCTCTTCCTCCCGGGCTTGCAGCAGCAGTGAAAGGGGGGGGGGTCGGGGCTGTGGCGGCGACTGTAACTACGGCAACAGCACTCAGGCTGTGTGATGCTACGCAGTGTTGGCGTAGAGTGGCCCTAGCAAATGAGGGAGGAGGAACGAGAGGGTTTATGTAACTTTTTTTTTTCCATTGTTCTTTTTCACTCGTTTTGTTTCATTTCATTTTTTTTTTTTTTTTTTTTTGCTGGTCTCATGTCCCTTGAGAGGAGGATGCACCCTCTGGATGCAGTGTTGAGATAAGGTCAATATAGCGAGAGAGAGAGAGAGAGTGTTAAAACTCATGACTTGTGTAAATATGAAACACACACATACTGTACACAAACTCAAACACATACTGTACACACACAAACACACACAGAGAGACTCAGAGAGAATTAGATAAGCTACCTCATCTCCAGCCTACTCATCATCCCCCTTTTAAATACTGCAGTGACTCCCCACACCCACAGGTGCCTATCACTGACATGATGCCGCGCTGCATTGCCGTTGGCACTGGCATGACCCATCATCTCTCTCTCTCTCTCTCTCTCTCTCTCTCTCTCTCTCTCTCTCTGTACTCCTCACTCCTTCCCTCCCTCCCTTACACAGCCTGGCAGCACAGTAGTCTATTTTCTGTGACTATGCTGCTCTCTTGCGCCCCCTGTCAGGCTGTGGGTGAAAATGACAGTGGGGTGATCAGATGAGGATGGATGTAGCACAGGCAGAGAGACCTGACCTAAATCTGGAGGCAGTTCAAGCAGGAGCAGAAGCAGCAGCATTCGCTTACTGACACACACACACACACACACACACACACACACACACACACACATACACACACACACACACACAGAAACACATATCTTGAAACACATACTGACAGCTCACACAGCATGTGCAACACCCATGGCACTTCACATAAATCTGAGCTCTCTCTCTCTCTCTCTCTCTCTCTCTCTCTCTCACACACACACACACACACACACACACACAGAGAGAGAGAGAGAGAGAGAGAGACAGAATCAATCACCTTAGCCCTCTGAGAGTGCCGAGTCTACAGACCTCCACCAAGGCAATATGGTCAGTCATGGCCATTCTACACTCTTGGCTTTACAGCTGATATATTTTTGCCTGTACCATAAGGGTAAACAAATGAAATATAATTAAATATAAAAATAAATATAAAATTGAATATAATTAAATAAATAGCATATTTTGACATGGCATTTTCTAAAAGACTATACATGTAATTTAACATGCATTGAGACAGAGATCTTCTTCCATACCATCAATAGTGTATACAGTACCTCTCCTCTCTTGTTTTCGTGTCTTATAAAATGTATTTCATTGGTGTAACAAAAAAGAACAGTAGACAGATACCAGTGCTTACCACAAAGTTTATTCTTAATAGACTTGATGGTTGCTACATGTTCATCCTTCTAGCAACATCGTCCATCTATGTTCATGCATGACAAGAGTATAGCAACATAGATGGAAGGAGGAAGTAACGTGGAAAGGCAGTAAATACCATTGTCATTGTCACGCTATTAGATTCTTCACGGCTTGATCTCAGATACTTGCCTTACACTTAGAGTGGTGGTGTTGGGTAGACCATTCTGGATAAGCAGCTCTTGAAACTGTTGATGTAGAAAAATGTTTTTAAGAAAAAAAAGGAACTTGATGTTTTGTTTACAATTAATACAAAAGATTGAATTGGCTTGATTTCTGTTTTACTCGGTTATTTTAGTCGTTCACCTGATACCATACCTGTAAGATTCAGGAAGTTAATTCAGGCAAAAAGAGAGACTCACCTTTGTTAGAAGTGTTTGTATCTCTGCTACTGTCAGGTCAGTTTTAGACTCCACAGTCATGGTCAGACCAATCACAATCTCTGGGGAGTCTGATGGTGGGAAAGCTACAGCAGAAACCCCCCATGGGATACAAAACAGAGATAACAGACGGTGGCATCAGTGACAACAGCATGACATTGATCAGGCACAGTATGAAAGGATGAGCTGAGCGATCAGCAGAATTGAATAATAATAACATTGTGGCTAGCTAAAATAACACTGTAATTTTGACATATTGCATGAATGTGAGATATTTAATTAAACTAGCCCAATATCCTTTATGAAAATTATGAGTAAATGACCGTTCTGGCCCAGAAATGACTGTCGGCCCACCAGGCATTGCCCTGTATGCCCTATGGCCAGTCCATGCCTGTTGGCAACATAAAGACTTAGTCATGGCTTAACAGCTTCAGTTGCCCTATTGGTTGAGAATGAGTCTTAGATATTTCCCCTTCCTTGTGTGTTGATGAATAACCTTTAGCATATTTGATAAATTCTGGTATGCATTAATCGGAAAAAGGTGTTTTCTTTGTGTTAATATTCAACAGGATATTTAATGTTAAACAGGATTCAAGCCAAGCTTTTTGTTATTTGAATTTTAACTTTCCAGCTTATCTGTTTCACACAGTCTACTTTAGTCATACCACAAATATTTCCAGTGGCTGTTCACACTGAAAAAAAGCTGTTTGGCCAAGATGTTTGTTTCTGGTAAATGTGAAAATAAAAAACAAGTATATGTGTGACCATTTACGTTTCTGGACAATGATTTTTCCCCCTCGATATCACAGAAAAAGCACTCACGAATTTGGACCCTATTTGCACTTGGACACTATTTGTAGCTTCTGATTTTTCAATGAATAGGCTGTCTGCTCTAATTGCTCTCCTAAGAACCTCACAAATCATAACATAACATTCTCATAAAGCCCATGTGTAATGCAAAGCTTCACAAACTAAAAATAAAATGGTGAGAGATAATGTAGATGATCTGAGAAAATTGTAGATGTAATGACTACATCTAAAACCTATTGCATAACATAACACAACACACATATAAGGCCCATGAGTGTACACTAGCACAAACCTTCACAAACTCCTTCTTCGTTAATGTCTGTTGAGTTGCCCACACACTGGAGACCCTTGTCACAAGTCCCCCACAAATCAAATGGGCCACCGCAGATCTCGTACTCCTGCTTGGCACATTCATAGCAGCACCCACACGGGGAAAGCACCAAACCTCCCTTACAGTCCTCTGGTAGCTCGCAGGGGACTGTGTCGCAAGGTAGACATGACAATGTTTGACTGGGGTTCACAAAAAGGATTAAAAGTTGGAGGAAGATGAGAATGGATTTAGCCAGAAGACACATCCTGGGTGAGGCTGGTGTTTGAGGTTGTTAGACTCCCTGAGTTCCTTCTGTTTTATTTTCCAAGATAGCAGAGGAATTCATGAATCACTCTCTCCCCCTCTGTTGGCTTTTTATGGAGTCTGATTTACCAACCTCTCGGCCCCACCCCTTATTCAGTTATTAAAGGAGAGTACCGGAGTGAATTCAAACATAGCCCTGTTGAAAGAGCTTGCTAAATACGCTAGTTAGCGAGTGGAACAAAATAATTTGGTACAGCACAGACCGAACACGAACGCAGAAGCGAACAGGCACACTGAATCAATGGGACTTGACTGTTGGAAACCGAAAGTAAGATCTGAGGTTATATTGACTCAATGTAAAGTGTTTCGCGTTAGGTCTGTGCTGTTCGGAAATCTTTCATTTCATGCGAAATATATTGCTGTTAGAAGGCTCGTGCAGCAGGGCTATGCTTAAACTTACTCCGGTATATTGCTTTAAGTAAGTAAGCTTTCTTCAGAACCAAGGCCACTTAAAGCTTATAACGCTTTATTCAGACATTAAACGAGTAATCCCCAAATGGCGGCCCGTGGGCCAGATCAGGCCCACAAGAACCAGATGAGTGGCCCGAAGCACCATCTGACTCCATCTGAGGTGCAAAGGAAAATAAACATGTGCCCATCGTTTTTCCATCAATACTCCATTTATGTGCCTGAAGCAGTGAGACAATTTTACAGCTAGTACTATTTTATGAGGTAAACGATACCAATAACTTCATAAAATAGTTTTATTAAACAAATATGCACACGTCAGTGCAAAGTAGTAGGCTAAAGTAAGACCACTTTGTGCTGTTGAAACCAAGCCCTCTTTTCAACTCATCATTTTTCGGTCTTTGTGGGTTTGGCCCTCGGCTTGGCATGCTTGACAAAATTTGGCCCTTGAGTAAAAATAATTGGTGACCACTGCATTAAACGGTTGAAGAATAACTCTTAGCTTTTTACTTAATTTATTTATTTTAGTCCAGAAATGATCAACTAAAATCAACAGACCATATGCCAACCAGGGCTTTGAACCAGATTTTTTATCAGTTGGTTCTTTCTGAACAGGTGCTCTCTGGTGCCCCCTGGTGTCAGGCTGTGGGTGCATGTGCGGGCAGCTCATCAGGCAAGGATGGAAATGATCACATGGAAGTGGAACGAAACCTGACCTAGTTCTAGAGACCGTTTAAGGAGGAGCAGCAGCAACACACACTCATACACACACACAAACACACCATCATAGAACATGGTGGGAACATTTACACAATTGCTCTCACACACACACACACACACACACACACACACACACACACACACACACACACAACAGTGAGAAAAACTCAATGGTGTCCAGATATAATAGTTTCAATCCGAAAGTAACCTGCGCTAGCATATTTTTTATGCCGTATCTTGTACAGCATATTGGGCGAGTGGCTATGGTTAGAGCGGCAGAAGGCAACTGTGCTTTATTTACCAATATCTTCAGTAATTTTTATCCAAACATCATCAAATTTGGCACTGCACTCACTCATGCATGCCAATAGCAAGATGCATATCATATATGGACGAACGGTTTGGGAGTTATGCGTGGAACACACAGAGAGACAGACACACACATATAAAGAGGATTCTTGCATTAATAGATGGATGCTAAAATTGAAATTTATTTGAGATTTATGTCAAAAGTAAATGTAATATTAACAGCAGACAGGTGCCATTGGCCTCTTTTGCACATACGTGGTCTAGACACAGTAACTGACACCAAGACTGTCAGTGGAGATGTTGAGCAACAGGAGTGGACAGGAAAAGACTAGACAGGTCAAATCGTGTCCAGTCTCTCCTGTCCGGTCTCTCCATCCTGTGTCCAGTCGGTGTAGTTGTTTAGAAGCACTCGTTGAAGTAGTCAGGGGTGGCAACAGCGCATTGTTGTGGAAATCTCTTGCCCATCCTGCTGAAATTATATTGACTGTTTAGTGTTTAGTTTTATCACTGAACAGTTACCAACCATTTTGTTATTCTAAAGAGGTCCAACCGGCATAGTTCTGGCTCAGTACTTTCATAGGTATGGTATGCTACTTGGCATGCTAAGTTCAAGAATTTGTGTGAATTCAGAACCAATTTCGCTGTTTTAAACGTGCATTGAGGCCAATTTTAAGGTTTCTGAAAAGTGGAATGGATATGCAGGGCCGGCTCTAGGCATAGACACACGAGGTGGTCGCCTAGGGCACCAAATATCAGGTGGGGCATCACAATACATTTCTTACCTCTTTTCTTCAGTTTTTCTCTTACATTTTAGATGAGAGGGGGCAAAACTTAAATCTAGCCTAGGGCACCAAAAACGCTAGAACCGGCCTTGTGGATATGTCCCTACTGTCCCCTACCGTTCATACCATAAAGGACACCCTTGCAAAAGTGTTGCCTGTACTTACCCTCTGCCTCTAAAGGCAAGAGTCGGGTTGAATTTCCTGAAAGAGAAGACAAGTATTACTTTTAATAGGCCTAGAGTTGTGGTAGTATTTTGCAATATTTATTATTGTTTTTATGTCCTCTTTTAGCTCCTTACATTGTTGCTTGGTCTCTCTTCAAATTATTGACACAGGCCTCGTCATCTTTGAAGCCATCAAACGCAACTATGAAGGGAAAATCAGTATCAGTAAACATCAGTGATCAAGTTGCACCAAAATTTATCCCAACAACACTATATCATTAGTCTTTTTATTTATTTTCATTCTTCGTCTCGATATTCAAATCTGTTAAACTATCAGTAACTTTTGAATTTTAAAAGCTTTTCTTCCAAGCTGAACCTATACAGCAATTAATTGTCCATTAATTAATAAAGTGCATCCAGTCTTCCTGTCCATAACTTACGAGAGAATGCCATTATCAGGATTTCTCACACAAATCACAAACCAAAATGAAAACCAAAACAAACAATAAATAAACAAACAAACTCACTCACCATTGCAGGGCATCTGGCAGATGTAAGGTGTACTCATCGATCTAGATCTGTAGTCACAACCTATCGCAATCACCACCCAACTTATCACCAACCAACAACCCCGTGTCGCCCGCGGTTGCCTCCTCCTCAGGCCCAGGCGGTTCGGTGGAGGTGGAGGAGCCATAGGCTTGTCTGCTGGCTCCAACTCAGCCTTAGGACCAGCAGAGTCCAAGACCGTCACCACAGTTGAGTTGAACTCTGGTCCACTCACTAGACAGACAGACAGACAGACAGACAGACAGAGATACTTTATTTTATCCCTAAGGTCGGAAATTAAGAACACATTCAGGGAGAGAGGGAAGAAGGCAGGAGTTGGTGATGAAAGAGCAGCAGAAGAATGATTGAATGTTATGATGCTCTTTATAAACATAAAACAGTGGTAAATAAAGCTTCATATTGTCTTTATAAATGATTATGAAAAAAAAAAAAAAAAAACGTAAACAGTCAGGCAAAAATAGATCACTCTTGGCGATAAGGTCCTGCAGACTGAATGGCCCCTTTCGCATCCGTTTCATGCTGCCTGACTCGCCCTCCATTTTGTACAGCGCAGCTTCCAGCTCTGTCTTCAGCTGGCACTTGGAGAGCAGCCGCCCCTCAGCCGGACTGGCCACCAGTGCTACCAGTGCCAGCGTCACCAGTGGCAGCAGTCCCAGCATCTCACCCAGTGATGAGGCCTTCATGATCTTAAAGGAGAGTACCGGAGTGAATTCAAACATAGCCCTGTTGAAAGAGCTTGCTAAATGCGCTAGTTAGCGAGTAGAACAAAATAATTTGGTACTGCACAGACCGAACGCAAAGGCAGAAGCGAACAGGCACTCAATGGGACCTGACTGTTGGAAACCGAAAGTAAGATCTGAGGTTACATTGACTCAATGTAAAGTGTTTCGCGTTCGCGTTAGGTCTGTGCTGTTCGAAAATCTTTCATTTCATGCGAAATACATTGCTGTTAGAAGACTCGTGCATCAGGGCTATGCTTAAACTTACTCCGATATATTGGTTTAAGTCAGTGGTTCTCAAACTTTTTCTGTCATTCCCCACTTTGGAAGGCAGAGAATTCTCACGCCCCACCTGGAATACTCAATTTGCGCATAATATCTCTGTGACTTTGCGAGTAGGCTACAGGATTTTTGTCAACATTAGAATTTTCATGTTACTAATTCAAAGCCAAACCAAATTTCTCTCGAACCCCTCATCACAGCAACTAGCAAATAACACCATTGGAAAGCTCAATTTACTGTCATATATGCATATCTGATGAATTGGGGGCATGGTGCGGCCGTCGGTCAATCGCTAAGAGATGTCTCGCGCCCCACCTGTCATGTGTCTGCGCCCCACTAGTGGGGCCCGCCCCACAGTTTGAGAAACACTGGTTTAAGTGAAGCGTCACTGATGGAGGGGAAAAGTTGGTGTGTATGAGGCAATGGGACCAAGGAATGGCATAAAAAGGGTAGTATAAAATGGATTACCCCACTGACAAAATCTATACCATGTGGATAATACAGTACATGTATCCACATGGTATAATAGATAACAGGACAAAGCATACAGGTTATACAAAGCATACATGTTTCAAGTGCTAAGTTTACCCTAACTATGCGGCAGACTAGAGCTATGTTTAGTAAGATAATAATGTCAAAGATTTATTTTATTTCAAATTTGCTACATACCTTTTAATGTCTTGCTCAGTGATTTCCAGGATAAAGGGGAAATGTCTTCACATGTGAGAGGCTGGGGCAGGTGGATGGTGTTTTATACTGAGTGAGTGGAGAAGCAGGGAGTGGGTTTTTTTGTATTGTTGAGACAGTATCAATTGTGCAGATTTTTTTTTCTATTGTTTTTGCAAATGAGACACAGTATCAATTGTGCGGTATGGTGATGCAAGTTGTTCCAGTGAAGTCCAATTGATATTTTATACAGTATATACTATTGTATTTCAATTCTGCTATGTAGTTGAGCTGAATCATTGCTCAGGAAGATAGACAGGTATAGAATTTCATCTAGTAACAGATACAGCTAAGTTGTCCATACAAGTCATGTGAGAGCGATCTGCCATTTGGATGACAGTGGAGCAACACAAATGGATGAAGGGGAATTGCCTCCAAGGTGCCAACCAAAGTAATATTACAGTGATAAACTCATGGCTTGATCATAGATACTTGTTTCAGACATCGGATGGTAGTGTTGGATAGACCTCTCTGGATGAGATGCTCTTGAAACTGATGATATAGAGAAAATAAAATAAAAGAAAGCATCATGTAGTCTGAAATTATTTACCGGAAAGATTGAATCTCTTTGTTCTGCATATTTGCTTTTAGGGTTGCTTTTTTTTTTGTTAATTTGTTTTATTGTTTCAGTTTGGCATGTACAATACATCATGGATGTTCCTGAAACATTTCCCAGTATTTATAAAAAACGAAAATCAAAGTATAACACCAGACCCAGAAAATGTAAAACAAAACCATCCTTTTAAAAAAAAATAATAATAATAATAATAAAATAAAAAAGAATAGTAATAATAATAATAATAATAATAATAATAATAATAATAATAAGATAAAATAATAATAATAATAAGATAAAATAATAATAATAATAATAATAAATGCTAATTAGGGTTGCTTTTACTCTCTCACCTGTAAAATTCAGATAGAAAGATGTTCACCTTTCTTATGGCTATTTGCATCTCAGTTGTTGTCAGTGTTGTTTTATGAGTGTTTGTATCTCGGCTGCTGTCAGTGTAGTTTTAGATGCACTGTCACTGCCAGTCTGATCAACCATAGTCTCTGTCAACATCAAAAACACTCTTGTGACACAAATGAACTGGAGAAGCACATGAGCAAAACTTTTTGGTTAAATTTTCCCAGAATCTGTGGCAGCTTCCAAAACTTGGAACTTAAGCAGTTCCTCAGATGGACGTGCGCCACCAGTGCCACGATCACCCCTGTCAGCAGTGCCAACATGTCAGCCAAGGACAATGGCTCCCACTCAGTCATTCAAGCATTACGGCACTTCAGTGGCTTGCAGTATCTATTGTGAAGTATAGGTCTAAGGTTGATGCAAGTTGTTTGGCCACATTCCAAACGATATGGATGATGTTTCCACTTTTATTGTCAGTTTTGATTTGTGTCCACTGACTGATATTGGACTGCTCATGGCTGGTTCTAGCCTTTTTGGTAGCCGGGCTCCGCCCTACTGGTGACGCAACGCCTTCGGCTCAGCTACACACAGCAGGGCCACGACCTCGTTCAAGTACATTCCCTGATCCCGCTACAGCGGGATCTCCACCCACTTTTTCGGGAACCAATCAACTTTGAGCAGCTCCAACGGCTCTCAGTCCTGTTCAAGCAATTCCCTTCGCGTCACATACGTCAGAGGAAAGAGTGGTATGATTGGTTTGGCTTCGGCACAGCATTTTCTAACATCGACCAGTAGCAAACCGAGGCATTTCAGGGAGGCGGGTCAACCATGCGTTTTGAGAAACGTTGTTATACGGGCTCTTGGTCAGACCAAAGTCTCGTAGAGCTTTGAAAGTCGATGGCAATCAGGCTACCTTTTTGGTGCCCTAGGCCAGATTTGAGTTTTGCCCCTACTTTTCTAAAAATACAAAAGACAAACTGAAGAAAAAAGGTAAGAAATGTATTGTGATGCCCCCCTGACCTCCTCGTTTGTCTATGCCTAGAAACGGCCCTGGTGCTGCTATACTGGTCACCTTCAGATAGTGCTTGAGTTGGAGCAAGGCAAGCTAGACCAGACATGGATAGCCTAGAACTTTAGACGTACTCTAGTGGTAACAAATTAAATTTGCTCAGTGAGTACGTCTAGCTATCAGCCATAGGTTGTACTCAGACATCGGTGGTGTCTGAGCTGTTTATTCAATCACAATTGTATTTAGACATGGTGGTGTTTAGCCCATCACAACGTTCTATCTGGACAGGGAGTTATTTGGCGGTCTTAGCGTTGTTTGAATCGGTGGTTTTAGCTGTCTTCGAGGGTCTAATGCTCGTGGCCAGACTATACACGAATCCGACGAAACTACCGGAAGTAAGCAGGCGCCATTATTGAGCTGCCTAGATCACCAATCTGTCCATAGGGATAACGTGATGGCACACCATAAAATACCCTGATAAAGGAGATTCACTACTACTTGTATAATGTCAGAGTATGGTCTTTGCTGTTATCTGTCATTGACTATGCATTGTCGAAAAAGTTTGTTGACAGTCCAACAATGGCGTCGTCACAAGATGGCAGCCTAAAACGCTTGTTGGATTCGTCTATACATTTTATGTCATAGTCTGGCTTGTCAGGCTAAGGCAGTGGAGATCATATGGGCTGAATCCAATCCCTGTGATGCCTTCGCAATATAGAAGGGGAAAAAAGACTTTCTTTATCTGACTCAATCCTTAGTCAATCCAACAGATGTTATTGTGTGAAATTACTGCTCCATGGTTCAAAGAAAAGCCGTTAATACCGTAATACCGTTGTCCATAGTGTCATGTCCATACCAATATTTCTGTGATCATTGACAGAAAAAGTGGAGTTGTCCCCTAACAGCTACTACGGGATATGCTGTTCAGTTGTGAATGATCACACCAGTCAAAATTTATCTCTACATGTCACCTAAAAATAGACCATTTATTGTTGTTCCAAGAGAGGTGACTGACAACAAGGAATGTCGTTCAACTTGCCAGACTATACACACGTGACGTGACGTGACCATTGAGTGGTAAGAGCTTAACGAAATCTGCTATGAATAGGCCACTGTAGCCTATCTCAATATCTCTCCTTTCCTACACTTAATACCATTCAGCTGCATTATCCTGTGAAAACATTTAGTCTTTATTTACATTTCTACATACAGTACAGTACAGTATTCATACAGTACTCCTGATTTATATCAACTGCACATACTTTGTTTTTTGTCTTCATGTTTATGGGGTTTGAGTAGAACACACCTTGCAGAGGTGTGCAAGAAGTTTTCAACTTTGTTGAGTAGAACAAAAGACATTGCAGACAGGTGTCACTGGTTGTCACATGTTTATTCTTGTTAAACATAACATATAGGACAGTGGCATAAATACTGTAGATAAATAGAAGGAGCTTTATTGATTTCTTTAGCAAAGGAATTTACACGATTGACACGGTTTCGATTTCCTCATGGGTTGAAGATACCCGTTTCAGACGTAGGGTGGTGGTGTTGGATAGACCACTCTGGATGAGGAGCTCTTGAAACTGATGATGTAGAAATATAGATATAGAAAAACAGTTGTTTAAATAAAAAAGGAAGTTTGAATGAAGTTTAGTCTAAAAGTAATAGTGGAATTGTATTACCACAGAAGGAATAAAGAGATGAAGAGTTCAGATGCAAAACCCCCTAAACACCATTTTTGTGAAAACTGAGTTAATGATATTGTGTGAATCCTGTGTAAATCTAGAATATGTAAATGAAATGTTTTTGTGAAAAAATAAAATAAAACCTGCTCCCCGCCGTGTCTAAAATATCTGTTTACAGTCAAAACACTGTAAACGCCTGATAAAAAATGGCCTTTTTCTCAAAAAGAGGTCAAGTGGAGTTAGGGGGTTTTGCATCTGAACTCTTCAGATGCTCACCTGTCTAAGGGCGGTTTCCATCTCAGATGCTGTCAGTGTGGTTTGTGATTCAATAGTCATTGTTAGACCAATAACAGCCCCTGAAAACATCAAAAATACTCGTAATACAAATGGAATCAGAGAAGGACTAATCAATGAGCATTACAAGCTGTTAATTTACACAGAATCTGTGATCTCATATATGACAAAACTTGAAAAGCACTTGAAGAACAGACCTCAACAAAGGCAATATATCCACTAATGCAAAAAAAAAAAACAAAAAAAAAAAAAACATAGACAGTGTTCCTGATCCCCCACCCACCAATAAACTTTAATAATATTTGTGTTATCCAAAAATTTCATCCAAATCCGTGTGGCACTTTTTGAGTTATAGTCCACAGACAGACAGACAGACAGACAGACAGACAAATGCTGGCAAAAACGTAAATCTCCTTGAGGGAGGTGATGAGTTAAGTGTTGTTTTGCCTATATGTGACATTACACAACTCACAGTTGAACATAAGTCTACTAGTACCTTGTCCATGTTGAAGAGCAGAATCCATTTCTGTAGAAGGAGATGATATCTTATTTCAGGAAGGAAACTTAAAACAGCAATATCTTTCACCCCTTTGACATTCTAAAAATGATGTGTCTATATTTGATTACAACAGATAAACTGATAAATTGAGAATGCAGGTATTATGTTGTTGATATCTGATGTTGATCCAAATCGTGTAATGTTGTATTATACAATGGTGATTAGACATCTAGAAGCAGTAAAATAACATTTCACAAATCAACTCATTCAATTCACACAATGAACATTAGGCCGCTGAGTGTCATACAAACCTTCACAAACTCCTGCTGATGGGGAGCTGGTGGTATTGCTGGGTAGATTTGAGACTGGTGGGTATACACATTGGAGACCCTGGTCACAAGTCCCCTGGGAATTAGACAAGCCACCACAGTTCTCGTTCTTCTGCTTGGCACAGACATGGCAGCATCCACATTCTCCAGGCACCAAACCTCCTTTACAGTCGTGTGCTGGCACACATGTCATTGTCTCGCAAGGGAGGCATGACAGCACCTGTCCGGTCGTAGCAAAAAGGATAAGAAGTTGGAGGATGAGAATGTGTTTAGCCAGAAGACACATCCTGGATGAAGAAGACGGAGGAGAGTGTTCACCCCGAGACAGCTTTGGTTTTCTGAAGTGACACTATAGTCTAGCTGTCTCTCCTCTGTCTCTGCACCTATTGTTCATTTTAACAGACTTTACCTCTCCACTAGTACTGTACCTCTCAGGCACACCCTTGCTTTTGTGTTGAACATGTCTTTGTGGAGGAATTTAAAGAATAAAAATACCTTCACTTGAGGACAGCCCTTTGTTTTCCAGATCTTTGTTACTAATAAAAATGTTTAGCAGCACTTGTTCTCATGTGAAAAAAAAAATCTAATCTCATTTGTGGGAAAAGTAGTGGATTGGATCTTTGTTAGGTTTCAGTAAAACTGTAATGGCTGCTGTGTTCATACAGTATGCATTGGTATTGAAGAGATGGATTTGATAGCATTGGTTAATCGGATGAATAGAGGTGACAAAATATCCCAGAGGTGTTTGTAAAATTCTGCCGGTAGTCCATCGGGTCCAGGTGATATTATTCGGCATGTTTTGGAGTGCTTTGGATAGTTCATCAACTGTGTTTAACAGGTTTGATTGATCTGGATGGATATTGCGGGGAGATGAATTGAGTTCAGGAAGTTGTCGATTTCTGTTTGAGGCCCTGTCCACACGGCAACGAAATCCGGTATTTTTGTATCGTTTGGGCCTTCTATCCACATGGCAACGGCGTTCTGGGTGGGCTGATCCGATATTTTCTCACAACGCCTGCCAGAGTGGAACGAAATCGTTGCGACGCTGCAACGTTATCGTTTTGGTGTCTTGTGGACACTGTTATCGCCGCCTGCTGGCCAGGAATATGTATTACATCATTCCACTGAATGACAACGGAGCCATCTGGATGAGATTTGTTAGCGCTCCGTTGCGTGTGTGGACGCGATTTTTTTTTCTCAGCCCGCTAAAAAAAATCTCGTTGCGTTGCCGTGTGGACTAGGCCTGAGTGGCTTGATTACTGGTAGAGTCACTGTAGAATTGTGTGAAAATGTTGTTTATGGAGTGGAGTGGTGGACCTGGGTTGGTTTGTCTGTGGAGTAGAGGATGGGATGGGATGGGATTTATCTTTCTTCTGTGCTGAAGTGAAATTTGTTGTATTTGAGTCACTGGATGCAGAACTGCGTTTTCCTTTGAGTGATTTGACTGACTGTCCAGTTGTCTTTAAAAATGGCTTCATTCAGTCTGTATATTACTGTAGCCTATCTGAATGGTTGTGGCGAGCATTTGTTTTTAAAACATAACTCGCATATGTTTCCCAGTCCAACAGCGAGTGAAGTAAACGTGATCATTCATCTAGGATTAGTGGTCATGTGAGCATACACTATATCAGGGGGAGGGAACCGGCTCACGAGCCAGGCGTGGCTCTTTTGATGGTTGCATCTGGCTCTTAGACAACTCTTTAGTAAAAAGACTAACATTAGAAATAGAAAACTTTCTCAGGCCTTTTTCAATTCATTCATCTACAGTATGTCAGTCTAAGATGACACATTGACATTGCTGGAAACACACCAGGTTCACAACAAGGAATGTTGTTCAACTTGCCGAACTATGTCAAGCTGAGTCGCAAGAGCTGAACAGAAACTAGTGCTCTAGTGTGAATGTCTGTATACGTCTTCTTTTTGATGTTATGGTTGCAACAAGGATGCATACAATTACCTGTAGTAGAATTTATTTGTTCTGTAAAACAAAACACGTTGGTGGTTGCCACAAGTCTATTCTTGATACTCTGAAGCCATTTTTCACCTTTTTATTTTTATTAATTTCATTTAACTAAAAACATATACAAAAGTGATATATTGTTAAATTCTGGAAGACCTAATAATAATAATAATAATAATATGACAGTGAAGTGAATGTAATGAAATTATTTTTTATTTCTTTTTAACAAATTCAGTATAAACATACCGTATATCTTAACAAAAAGTAAATGCCCCCCCCTAAGGGAACTGGGACCTATAAAATACATCAACACTTTCCACTCAATCAATGAGCGAGTGATCTAACAATGACCATATGGAAGAGATTAATTAATATTTTTCTAATAAGCAAGGATTCCTCATGGCTTGATCTTAAATATCCGTTTCAGACGTACAATGGTGGTGTTGGATACACCACTCTGGATGACTTGCTCTCGAAACTGATGGCACAAAAAAACATTTGGCATGTTGAGGTTTTGTCTATTTTGACTATCAAACCAAAAGATATACTGTTGTCTGTATTTTGTTCTAAGCTCTCCCTTACATCAGTAAAACATGTTCATTCAGGTAAGAAGAGAGGGTATAGCGATATGGTTACCTCTTTAAGGAAATTTTTTATTTCATTTCCTGTCGGTGCCGTTTCAGCTGAAATAGTCATTCTCAGACCAATTACAATCCCTGGTAACAAATACAGTGCTTGTTATACAAATTGATAAGAGAAGCACAAAGATTGATGAGCAGGCTAACATTGATATGTCAAGGTGTGATTTCATAACACAAAACTTGTTATTTATAATAAAATGGAGATTACAGCATTGTATTTGCTGTGGGATATTAAATAAAGTTACAGTTGAACATATAAATACCAGTACCTTGTCCATTTAGAAAAGCAGGATCTTCTGTGGGTAAAGATGAAATGTTATTTCAGGACGGAAGGATTTTCATATACCTTTCACCTTTTTAAAATGTCATTTTATTTTGATATTTATTTCATAGCAACAGATACACTGCAGATGCATGTATATTGTATCATAGTGGTAAGCTCATATAGTGACTACACAAAGAAGCATTAAAACATTTCACAAACCAAAACACTTAGTCTAAACAGCATTATGCTGTTGGGCGTCATTATACAAACCTTCACAAACTCCTGACTGTGGGAAGATTAACAATGTTGGAAACATTGACTAGTGGTGGGTGCACACACTGAAGTCCCTGGTCACAAGTCCCATAAAAATTAAAAAAACCTCCACAGGTTTCGTTCCTTTGTTTGGAACAGACAAGGCAGCACCCACACTGTGCAGGCACTAAGCCTCCTTCACAGTGTTGTGGTGGCACACATGTCCTCGGGTCGCAGGGAAAACATACCAATGCCTGACTGGTGTTCAGGAAAAGGATAAGAAGTTGAAGGATGAGAATGACCTTTGCTAGAGGATGCATCTTGTCTGGATAGAACACAGAGGACAGTGTTCTCTCTCTCTCTGAGAATTCTGTCTTTCTAAGATCTAAATCTTTGATTTCTGAAGTCATGCATCTCTCTAGTCTCCACCTTCTTTTTTTTTTTTTTGGCGCAATCTAATTTACAAACCGTGCAGCCACACCCATTCAGTGTTGAAAAATAGACATGTTTATTTTTTGTAGATCTTATTTGAAGATTTTTTTTGCAGATCTTCAGATCTTTCTAACTTGACTTTGGACTAAATAAGAAGGTTGTTCAATTTTGTGAATGTTGAATTGATCTAAGGCAACATTCTCATTCTGTCAGAAATTGTGTGAAAGGGACATTTAGCCTCTCGATAATAATATATCTTGAAACAGACACCCCAAAACCCTCACCCAAAAGGGTCGCTCGTAATAATTACCATTCCTGCTCAAAAGTGACTAATCTGATATTTTAATTTAACAACATTAAAAATGTTGTTAAAATCTATTTTAATTTAAATTTAAGTAAAGTAAGTTATTAAAAATGTTGTTAAAATCTATTTTAATTTAAATTAAAGTAAAGTAAGTTATGTCAGTTCCATCCTTAAAAATGTTATGCCGGGCACTTTATTTATGCCACCCTGAAAGTAGCACAATGTTGCATGAATGGCCCCAAAGGAGTTCATGCTGGTCAAAAGATGCTACTGATAATGAAAACAGGGGGTCACTGGTATTTTTTGTCCTCAATGGAGCCTTCCAGGCAGCACTGCCTTCAAGGCACTACTCCCCTCAGTTTAGGGTTAGACTGAAGGTTTAGGGGGTTAGGGTTAGGAATAGGGTAAAGGTAGTGCCGTTTAGGCTGTGCTGCCTGTAAGGTGTCATTGGGGGCAAAAAACACCATTGAGCAAAACAGGGCCCTATGAGCTCTGAATGTTTTTCTATTTTTATGGATATCAATTGTACCTGTTTGACATACATGTTTGTGTCTTCAAAACTAGTTGAGCATGACAAATTCGAGCAGAGAAATGGAGAAGCACAATGGGTGGGAACGTTGGTTGGTTGGAATTTAATTTAGCTTGATTTGCTGTTTGGGCACATTCATTTGGGAACATTCATTATGTAAGCTTAGAATGTCACTGAAGGTTTTTGTAGAACTTGATTCCCATTGGCACATCAAATGTTTTTCTTAGGTGTGTGATGACACCTGTGTTCAAGAATCTCACAATATTTCAGAGATTTAAAGAAAACACAGGCGGGGTTGTTTAATCAAATGCTGGAGAAGACACTTAGCAAGGTGAGAGCAAGAGGTAAAGATCTCTTTTATGAGAAATATCGCAAACACTTATGTTGACTAAACAATTTTTTTGGATGTGCATTGGGTCTAGGGGAGAAAAAGCTGTAATGCTAAAGAAATAAAAATTACAACTTTTCACAAAATCTAAATGTATGCTAGAGGTACAGTAGCTTATCAGGCTACTAATGCTACATGCAGTTTGAAAGACAACCATGAATGTGTTTGTGAGATTATTTGCTCAGCAATGTATAGACGACATTTGGATTAAAGATTATTGGGAGTGACTGACTTGTTTCAATGGCATTTAATCAGTGCAACAGCAGAGGCACAGCAAGCATGAGTACTAGTTTAGTTTGGGTTAGTTTCGTTTATTTATTTCTAAAGCGCATTTATAATACAGTTTATCCCAAAGCGCTTGGAGGAATGAAATTAAAAACAGAAGTACTTACTCACACACACACACACACACACACACACACACACATAGAGGGAGACAAGACTATAAGGCACAAAACATCAATCAGTCCCACACCAACATTTCAAAACTGTGTTAATGTACAACATATTTGAGTTTAAACTCAATTTAAATATATTAGCATGTACACAGAAAAGATTGAAAGACTGTCAAGGCCATGTTGTGGTTGCTGTTACACATACAGAATTTTAAAACCAGTTATAGACTATAACAGTCAAGATACAAAGGCTCTTTTATATAAAGTAAAGGCTTCTCAGCTTATGCAATCTACAAATAAGTTTATTCCAGTTGTTATCCATGTCCAAAAATAAAATGTATTAAAAATGTTAGGAAACAATGCCTTTCTGTTGTGCGTTGGCATGTACAGTAATGTGTTACATTAGTTTATAAATAGTAAAACAACTTATGTCAACTTTAAACAGTAGTGTAATGGCCAGAACCTCATGTGTGTTCATGTGTGTTTTTGTCAAACCTGCTCATGACTTTGAGTGAGTTAATCCCTCCTGGTGTGTGTGTGTGTGTGTGTGTGCGTGTGTGCATGAGTGTGTGTGTGTGTGTGTGTGTGTGTGTGTGTGTGCATGAGTGCATGTTGTGTGTGTGTGTGTGAGTGCGTGTGTGAGTGCGTGTGTGTGTGTGTGTGTGTGTGTGTGTGTGTGTGTGTGTGTGTGTGTGTGTGCGTCTGTATTATGAGCTGATGTTATAACTTGGCAGTGCTGTCTGAGCTTGCGTTCTGTAGGAAGTCAGTGACAATGGAAGCTAGCACTTCTGGCTTGTTCATGTGAACGTGGTGATCCCCTGGAACCGTCTGAACCTTCATGTTCTTATTCTGAGAGAGAGAGAGAGAGAGAGAGAGAGAGAGAGAGAGAGAGAGAGAGAGTGAGTGAGTGAGTGAGTGAGAGTGAGAATGTGAGAGTGTGTGTGTGTGCATGAGTGAGTGAGTGAGTAGAGAGAGAGAGAGAGAGAGAGAGATGGATTGGTGGTAGTGGAGAAAGTCATACAAGTGTACAGGATTATACCTCTCTAATACCTAATGGCTGTGGTGTACTTGCACCCATGTGGCAGAAAGTGGCTTACACTAAATAATTGAATACTGCACGACTGAGAAACATTCTCTTTCTATACACACACACACGCACACACACACACACACACACACACAGACAATCAATTATTTGCATATTTTGCATAGTTGCAATTTTGGAGAACTTCAATCATCAGTAAGCAAATTTTCACCTTGATCTTCCGATCAAAGATCAAAGTGAGTGAGAGAGAGAGAGAGAGAGAGAGAGAGAGAGAGAGAGAGAGAGAGAGAGAGAGAGAGAGAGTTGTTGTCACTCACTTTCTGGTAGCCGTTCATGAGTGCATCAGAGCAGCCCTCAGGTAGTGGGAAGAGTTTAGTCAGACCATCATCAGCACTGCAGACACAAGAGAGAGAGAGAGAGAGAGAGAGAGAGAGAGAGAGAGAGAGAGAGAGAGAGAGAGAGAGAGAGAGAGAGAGAGAGAGAGAGAGAGAGAGAGTAGATTACAAAAGAAATATGAAGTTGTTGAATGATAGACTAAAAAAATAAAAAAAAAATCAAGAACACAGCCCACAGTGCACCCCATGGAGGAAGTATTAAAAACCTGGAAAAAGTTCCATCCCCATTCGCTTCAATAGGAAATGCTAGGCTAGTAAATTCAGCCAGAATTAAACTATTTATTTCAGTTTCATGTGGCCTCCAGAGAGAGAGAGAAAAAAGGTCAGGTCTGAGAGCGAAAAAAAATCCTGAGCCTGAACTTTTCTTCCACCACGGGGAGTTGGGCACGGATGGGGTGCTAATTTCGCATCACACTTTTAGAACACTATAGATACTAGGTTGTGAGCGAATTCAGAACATCATTTATCAATTCTCAACACCTCTACGAGGGTACAATGAGAAAAAAAACGTTTAAATGTTAGTTTAATCATGCTTTAATCCCACCTTATTATATCTCAAAGCAAACATTTTTTCCCACAGTCATGCTGGTAGGCCTGAAATCAGGCATGGCTTGAGGAAGCTGTAAAAAGTCCCATCCCCATTCATTTCGATAGGGAATGCTAAGCTAGTAAATTCGGCCAAAATGAAACAATTTATTTCAGCGTCATGTGCCCTCCAGAGAGAGAGAGAGAGACACTGAGAGAGAGAGAGAGAGAGAGAGAGAGAGAGAGAGAGAGAGAGAGAGAGAGAGAGAGAAGCTTGAGGAAGTCTCTGGCTCCACTCACAGTAGCAGTAGGACTTGGGCCTGGATCCTGGACTGCAGCTCCAAGCCCTGTTCCAGACTGATGCGGGTCACATTTTTCTAAAAACAATCAAACACACATGAAAAAGTGAGAAAATGTAGTGAAATACACAAATATGAGATGAACGAGAAAATGCTGTGTTATGTCAGGGATAACGGCATACGAAGTGTCCTAATGCAGGGAAATAATGGACAAGGTGAAAGCGAAGAACAGCACAACGGCTGTTGTTTGCTTCCACCAAGTAAGTGTGTGTGTGTGTGTGTGTGTGTGTGTGTGTGAATACATGTTCAAATACCATGAAACAACCGTTTCATATGTAACTGTGTCTAGGAACATAATGTCTCTTTGAGGACAGTCTTTGTGCCAAATACACACGGCCGTTACTATAGGACAGCCCTATGTCATGTTTGCCAGAGGGACCCCTAAGTACCTTGACACAGCCCTGCAAATACAGACACTCACCAGGTTGATTCTCAAGTCCCTTGTAAAGACGAAGCCTAAGAGGGCCAAATTGGAGAAGAGATACTGAAGAGAGTCACCATGACAACGGGCACAAACAAACAATATAAATTACAGTTTAGAAATGGAGGGAAATGTCAGAGAAGTAGAGGGATGAGCATAGCCTACCTCCTTCAACCTCTCTTAGACCCCTTTCTAGAAGACTCTGAGCGGACTGTTCGGTTAGGTGGGGGTTGGCTGACATTAACCTGAGAGTGGAATACAGAGATAGAGGGAGACAGAAAGAGAGGGGGAAAGAAAGAGAGAAAGACCAGAGTGCGCAAAGATGGAGTTGAGGAGAAGAGAAACAAATAATGACATTTGGAGAAGAATGAAAACAAGTCAACATTGTAGGCCTTTTTTTTCCAGAGTTCATTCTTTTGTGCATTCAAATCCAGAGAAGTAATTCTACTGACATGCAGCACCAGTGAAGAACTTAATTCACATTGTACACCACCGGAGGGCGCACTCCTGCTCTATCTACTATAGGAGAAGCCCATTGCTGTTCCACTTCTAGACAGAAGCAATCAATCAAGCTCAAGTCATCAAAAAGTGGAAACTCTCACAAAGACTTCTAAGAGAGCAGAGGGAGAGAGAGAGAGAAAGAAATAGAAAAGAGAGAGAGTAATATTACCGTTGTATAGCCTTCTCGTAAGTATAGATCTTCTCCTTCCTGCCTTCGCTCTCTCTCTTCTCCAGCTGCACCATCTCTTCCATGCCCTGACGCATCACAGTGGGCAGCTCTTTCTGCAGAACAGACAGAACGGAAGGAAGGATAGAGGAAGGGAGGGATAGATGGATGGATGGATGAGCACAGGGATGAGAGGTGGAGAAAGGAAAGGAATGGTTTTTTTTTTCCTTTTAACTGGTGTTATTATTGAGGCACATTGGTAAAACATGCAACCCAATTTCAAAAAAGTTGTGAAGCTTTGGACAATTTCAATAAAAACAAAATACTATCTTTATCAAAATACGACTAGAAATAGAGATGTATCAGATCAGATATAATATCAGATGGCCATGGCAAATGTAGGCTGTGTGTGTGTGTGTGTGTGTGTGTGTGTGTGTGTGTGTGTGTGTTCATTATGCATGTTTATTATGCAAGCATGCATGTGTGTGTGTGTGTGTGTGTACCGTGTCAGTGGGATAGAACCCAAAAGAGTCCAGCAGCACCAGGGCCTCCACCATATCAGGAAACAGTGCACTGAACTGCCAACACAAAAACAAATAGATAAACAAACAAACATATGCATGCATGGACGCACACACACACACACACACACACGAGTATGAAAACAAGCTGAGCTGCCAACCACAGGCTGTAACACACACAAACACATGAATGTCAAAACAAGCTAAGAACAAAATGAAGAACCCGGTCAAACAATAACCACACTCTGAGACTGCTCACTCGACTCAACTGCTCACAGACAAAATAACACACTGTGACTGTAACAGTAACATTAAAGGAAAAGTCTGGCATGATATCGCAGAGCACTGCTGGGAAGAAGAATAATGAGAAAGTGTGTTACAGAAAGGACTGAATAGTCCCCCGAATGTTCCCCACTGTAATTGGCTAATTCAATAATTCCCTCACTCTCCACCTCAAGCTAGGGTGTGGTGAGCGTTCTGGTGCATAATGGCTGCCGTGTATCACCCAGCTGGGTGCTACACATTGGTGGGTGGTTGGGTCCCCCTTCCACTGTAAAGCACTTTGGGTGTCTTGAAAAATGCTATAGAAATGTAAAGTGTTGTTGTTGTTGTTGTTTTTGTTTAACTCAGAGAGCGACAACTTCACAGAGACTCTCCACTGCCATTCCCATTTTCAGTCAAAATGTGATGTTATATAATATGTGTTTTGTGAAGACAAATGAGACTGCGGCAGATAAAACAGAGTAAATACTATTGCCAATCCATACTTACCATTCCTCCCACATTACCACCTGTAACAAAAAGGACACATGGTTTACAGATTTTTACAGTACACTACAATTTCACTGAAATCCATGAGGTACAACTAGTTCTATTGTGCAAATATACACACACACAAAAAAAAAATTGCCCAGCATAAGTCAATAGGTTTATTGTAACCTATAGCCAGAGAACCAGAAATGACGGGTCAATACAGTTCTGCTATGATGAGACTTTGGACCTTCAACTTTCACCTACTCTGCATCCCAAGCATGACTTGACACGGCATGAGGTGAGATTGGTGACCTTGGACCTCTTTGTTTCATGGCCACACAGCGTGATGACAGCAATGTCATGTTTATATACTGCAATATACCCAGTTTTGTAAAAACTGACAAATCTTAAGGTAATATGAAAATTCTTAGGTGCCTTCTTTGCAAACATTTGTGTATTGAAACGTAGTATATGACATACTTTAACAGTCAATAATAATATGTTTACATTTACAGTTAATATTTCATAGAACCTTGAAGAACAATGGAAATTGATAGTTATAGCCCTGCTCTTTCTGAGTTAAAAATGTTTGAATAATATGAATGTAAACTCCCACACACTGTCACAAGCAAAACCTTAGAGGTGTGCAAAAAGTTCATTGCCTTTTGAGTTAAAAATGTTCAAATCGAGCACAAGCTGTCTCGAGAGAAGACCTCCCCATTTTTCTATCATAATAAACCCCCTGTTTTCCACCTTCCCTCTTTCCAGAGAAATAAAATGGACTAACATCATGCACTCACCCATACTGTGGCCAAGTATGGAGAAGCGTTTCCACTGGAGAGCTGTGGAGACACGGATCACACATTAATAAACTACACTTCCCATGCATTACATGTTAATAAACTACACTTCCCATGGAACCAAACGTAAATAAAGGGATTATACATTAATAAACTACATTTACCATGCATTACACATCAATAAAGTACTCTTCCTATGGGTCATCCCTCAAAACGTTTTGTGAGTGTTTACACCTGGCACAAATTTTACCATGAATAGTAGGGTGTCCTTTCTGTATGCAGTATGTGTGTGTCTGTGTGTGTGTCTGTGTGTTTACTAAATGTGTGTTATCAGGTGATGTTATTATGGGTACCTTCAGCGACTCTCCTGACGTCGGCCACATATGCTGGAAATGTGTAGAATACACCTGGAGGCCTTGGGGAAGAGAAACCGTGGCCTGCCATGTCCAGAGCCACAAACCTCCACTCTTCGCAGGAGACAGAGAGAAAGAGGGAGAGAGAGAGAGAGAGAGAGAGAGAGAGAGAGAGAGAGAGAGAGAGAGAGTAGTAGAAGCGATAGAAACAGACAAAAGGAAAGGAGGATGGAATTGTCAGTAGATGGATATGATGAAAGGCAGGTCCAACAGACAAAATACCCTGGGTCATATATTTTGCTTTTAGACAAAATAGTTGGATTATTGTAGGTCTATACACACACACACACACACACACACACACACACACACACATACATACATACACACACATACACACACTACCTTGTGGTAACAGCTGGATCAGGTTGTTGAAGGACCCAGAGTTATCTGCCCAGCCATGCAGGCATAAGACTGGACGGCCCTCCTCAGGACCCCAAACTTGCCCTCTCAGCTCCCCCCAAGGCACTGGCAACCGGAATTCTGTGGCTGGCACAGAATAATTTTAAAACTTTAAAATGTTAATGTTATTATTATTATTAGTATATGTTATTACAAAAGCTATAAATAACAGTTATTATGCCTACAGACAGACAGACCGACCACTTCACTGCTTAAGAACAATAAAACATTGAATAGAATTCTATGTTTGTCTTTCAGACATGTGCTTTAAAAAGATCATTGGATGAATCTGTGAATGAGGATGCCACCATTTATTGCATGCAAAATCGTATTTGCATATGAAGAGGAAGTACACCTTATACAGCTATTTCTACCGCCAGCCAGACTACAGACCATTTCGATGGGTGGATTGTCAACTTTCCCTCTGATGAATCAAGTAGATTAGGCTATCCAATAGTGGGATGTAAACAAAACCACAACAAAGTTCCCTTGGAGTTGGCCTAGTCTACAGATCAATGCCGCTGGAAAATGCCTTTACTTACCGGTGCGTTTCATTGCAGATGTGGCAAGTTGTCTGGCACCATTCATAGCTTGAATCATTGTGGAAACAGCCACAGAGTTCAGTTCTCCCGTAAAGGGCAATGTTAACGCCAGGTGAGGTGGATGTCACCGTTGGACACCTTTAAATGAATGTGCATTGCAAAACGTCACAGGCCTATTTAGTTGACTCTAGAATTGAGATGAAAGGTCAACATAACGTGCATGCATTTCAGAACATAGGAGAGGGAAGGTATCAGACTTCTTACCAGGAAATGTTAAGTTTGTAGCCAACTCGCAAGGTTGACAGCTGAGTTCCGCCGCCACTGTCCTACCCTTGCTAGCGCTGTTAGCTAGCTTGCTCAAAAGTTGTAAGTTAAGCTTTGGCTGCCAAAATCTTGTTGTAGGTCTAGCTAACCAACGGATTCCAGCTGCACGCATGAATGATTTTGTGATCAAAATCCTCGGTAAACTGACAGCACACTCACAGTTTCAAAACAGACAAGTTAACAGAAACCACAACTGATCCAGAGTTGTTCATTCGCATCGCAATGTCAATGAACATGCAAACGTGCTCCCGGGTTTCCTTTGCGCACAACGGAGTTGCAAGTTGTGGTTTGTTTAGCAGAATCTTTCGGTATGTTTTGATCGAGTTAAATAGTTCTCTATATTTTTTGCACCATGATCGTGAATGACCGTTAACGTTAACTACACTTGGTTTGTCTAGCCTGAGAATCGATTACGCAGCGCTGACAATGGTGAACATTGCATTCTCCACACTTTGTCAATTTAAAAGTCTGACGTTGACACACGTAAAACAGTAGGCTACTCTGAAAATGAAGAGTTGTTTCCCAAAAGATTGGATTTCTAATTTCTAATTATTTTCAACCTTAAATTTTGGTGTCAGTGAATTTTAAAATGTGGAAATCATATTCTCCCCATGTCAAAATAAAAGATCATTCCAACAAGGCAAAAATAATGATTAACCATAAGAGGGCGCTTAAACCTAACGTTAATTGATACAGTCAATGACTGAAACACATTTAAAAAAAAAAAAAAATCTTTGACCATAGTTCTTGAATAATGTTATTGTACAAGATTGGATACACAGAAAGTAGTGTCACATATTCCTACAGTTACAATGCCGGGGAAAAAAAATAAAAACAAATAAATCTACTTCTCAGCTCTGTGGTGCTTAGGGCTGATTTTTGAGATTCTGATATTTGGGCTGGGGGCTGGGGTGCATAGGTGATGGATGGGGTGGTGAGCGTTTGTTTAGGCTACCTGTTTACCAGTAGATTTACCTGTTTACCAATAGAGGCCGCACTGAATTTTGACAAGAGCATCCGCATAGAATCATGAATATAACTTTGGAATCTATCTGTGATATCATGACTTGGTGATATATCAATCTACACAAAACCTGTCAAATAATCCTTCATGAAGAAGACGATCTTGGTCTGACTCGTACCACAGCATGTGCAATATGGCACTTTTTAAACCCTTCATGTTGTTTTATTACTAAGATGTTTATGGTCCCTCTTTCCAGCTGACAAAAAAATCTTCCAAATTTAGGCTTTGGGTGTAACTGGCTGCTGACTCGTCTACTGCTACTCGTAAACTGACTTGCTGAATGGTGAGGTCACATGTGAAGCATTCCGGAAGAAGCCCGTCGCAGGAGCCGGGGATGTGTGATTTCCGCCTCGCAGAAGAAGAAAGTTGTGCAGGGCAGGACTGCGGGTTCCCGGAATTAGACAAGAAATGGACGGCCAGGGAAGGAAAGTGGTGGTTTGCGACAATGGTACCGGGGTAAGTTTGAACCCAGACCACGCTCTAGTGTTCAGCTCGGCGGCGTTTGTCCTTCGTTTTCCATCAATGTATCTTTTCTCGCTGCAAAAGAGATTCAGCCGAAACAGGAAGTGTTGCAGCAGTAGCCCAACCAAAGAGACTGGGTGGGTTAGGTTTCATGAAAGGAATGCAAATGCCAGTTTGTGAATGAAAGATGGGAATGGTACATTTTGCAGGAGTCGGGCAATGAGATCATTTTTAGCAAGACACAATTGCTGCATTTTTTGTTGTTACGGTTAGATTGCTCTTACTGGCATCTCAATCGTCTAACCGTTTTGACATAACGTTAACGTTAGCTAACTGGAAGTACCCAGCTAACCATCTGACAGCTATTGTGTGGTTGCAGTGCCCATCAGCTGTTTAGTTATGAGGATGGTGCCCACTTTGCAGTACATCATCAGTATAATTTCGGTCTGGGATGGTCAGATGGTCACAAATTATACTCTCTACACCTGGCTTTAACCATTAGAGTCGAGCTGTCAGCTACGGCTACCTTGCTAGCAAGCTATCGATACAGTGTAACAAGGAAGTTGCAGAAATGTAACCGTACAAGGTATCTAGTTCGGAAGTCTTTCTCATGTGCATCGCTATTGACATGCCTCAGGTCCCATTGCTAAACCTAGATTCCAAAAAATGTGGAATTATTGTAATACTATATAAAACAAAGACCGGATTCTCTCCCTTTTTTCCTTAGTTTTTTTTCTTCTTCTAATAACCCCGTCTCATCATCATGTTTTGAAAGGGTGTAAGTTATTTTCTCTGCGTGAATAAAACATCTCTGGCAATTTTGGAAGCTAGGAAAAAATTCCTTTGTCTGGCCATACTCCCGACTGTCAAGCTAAACGTGGAAAAATAGCATTTTATCAATTGAGCATTTCCCTCTCTGGTGCCCCTGTTTTTGAGCACCCTCCAGTATCTGTGCTTGCTTTCAAGTTCCAAAATAGGCTACAAAGGAAAGAATAAAAGATGTAGTGACAAAGTGCTCAAATTGAGTTTCAAAATAGTGTTTAAATATTACGTCTTGTCTCTGTTTCTTCTTTCCTTTCTGTCTTTTTCTTTTTTTCCTCTTTCTCCACCAGTTTGTCAAATGTGGCTATGCAGGCTCCAACTTCCCTGAGCACATCTTCCCTGCGCTGGTGGGACGACCCATCATCCGCTCCACTGCCAAAGTGGGCAACATCGAAATCAAGGTAACCAGCAACCAATCACACCCCTCTATATTGCATTTGTCACAGCCAATCACAACACCCTTCGCTGACCAACCAGTTCCATTTCTCCTCCATTCATGTGTTCCGGCTACCTGACTAAACTAGTAACCCCCATTGACCATGGCCAGTGTAGGAAAATAGGAAAGTGTTGACCGAAGGAGGATATCAGCAATTTTTTCACTGGTCTAGTTTTGCATATTATTTACTCTACTATGTTATTACTATTTATATATATATATATATATATATATATATATATATATATATATATATATATATATATATATATATTAGTAGGAGTGTTAAGTCAGTGTCAACAGGAAACTGTCAGACCACATTGTTTGCACTCGGCAAGACCTGGAAATGAATGCTGCTTTTTGGGGAGTCATTTTATGAACAACATTCCAACATTTATGTACCCCCTTTTAAACTAATACTTCACAGTTATATAACTGTATACAAATATTGAATACAATATTTAAACATTTTGAAGAGACCTTTTGAGAGGAAACATTTCCTAATGTTCAATCGGCAAGATATGGTGAATGTATACCATCACAAACTCATAGCTACTACACGGCAATACAACGGTAACATTGCCAGATTTTTCTACTCTGGGAAACATTTACAGAAAATATAGTTTGAGGTCACCTACAATGTCGTTGCCATGTGAACAAAAGGCCAGAATTCTGCAATAGTGTAATAATAATGTTATAGAAACATGCAACTTTTCTACCTAAAAACATTTACTGGGAGTACAAGCCCTCAGTTCCTTAAAGGAGAAAGCCGGCGTGAATCAACACGTAGTCCTACTGTTTTGTAGTGCCAAGCGCTATTGTTAGCCACCTCAAACACTGGATTTCATGCAAGGCAGACTGAGATAGCGAAACGGCAGCTAACGTTAACGGAATGGGGCATTTTAAAACGAAAGCAAATCGATTAGGTTTCGTTTTTGACATGCCTCATTCAGTTAGTGTTAGCTGGCGTTTCGCAAACTCGGTGTACGATGCACAAAATTGTATCATTGAGGTGCCGTTCAGTAGCGGTTAGCAGTATAAAACAGCAGGGCTAGGTGTTGTTTCACCCAGGATTATACCTTTAAGAGGCGTTTGGGGAGTGACTGTTTAATGAGCTAACATTGATTTTTTTTGCCCTATGTTATCGGGGTGTCTTGGATCACACATTAACCAATCCCTGTGTGACCAAACACTGCCATGTTCCTGACTTGACTCTTATCACTGAGTTGGGTGCAGCATATAAGGAGAGGAAAGCAATGTGCCTTTGATTGCTTTTAGACTGGATTGTGGTTCTGGTTTTTAAAATCTCACATACTCGTGTGTGTGTGTGTGTGTGTGTGTGTGTGTGTGTGTGTGTGTTTGTGTGCAGTCACCAACGAGTGAACTGTCTTTGAAACACATGGTGCAATCTCTTTGCATGGTGCAATCTCTCACCCTCTCTTTGATTGTGTTTCTGGTCTTTAAAATCTCACATACTCTCATCCTCTCTTTGAAACACATGGTGTGTTCTTTTAACATCTCACCTCTTCTCACGGAAAACATGTAGCCTATAGCATCCTCTCTCACAGTCACTCTCAGCCACTCACACCTACACAGACATACACATACACACGTCACTAAAAAAATGTGATTAAAACTCACTATTTTAAAATCAGGCACAAGCATAAGTAAATTGCAGCATTAATGTTTAAACTATAAGGTTCTAATTATTTAGAGTCACTGCTTGTGTATAAGAGCCGATCTGTGAAACTAAAGAAAAAAATATGTATATGTTAGTGGAAAGGTCCTATGATCAACTACTTGAAATGTACTCACACTGCATAATTTAAACACACTGCATAATACCCACCCAATAAGACATTAGAAAAACACACTCCTAGTGAGGTATTTATTTGTGTTGTGTTGTAACTTGATCGTTAATCCTCCTTTTGTAAATCACTGTGGATAAAAGCGTCTGCCAAGTGCATACAGTAAAAGTGATGTAACTGTAATGGAAAAAAGTGTCTCTTAGTTGAATGTCTCTAAAATGTTTTCTAACCAGCGAAATTAAAATATCCCCACACTCAGCTCTGTGCTCTTAACCAGCTTCCTCTGTTCTGCTGTCATTTTTATTTTTATTTTAGTAAAAATAACTCTGTGGAAAACAGGAACAAAAGATAAAAGTTGTTATGACTCAGAGGGTGACAAAGAAGAGGAGTACAACTCAATCTACACTTGTTGCTTTTTTTAATGAACTTCTCTAATAGTTAGTGGTTGTCAATCTACATTTTTTTTAAAAGAACAATGATGATGTTGGATACTGGTACATTCCTTTTTCTCATGAGAAATAGTCCATTAACTAGTCTCGTCTAGCTCGTCAGACATCTCCATAACCACAATGAATTGGCCAACAATGCATTGTTATTATAAAACAAAGTTGTGGTGGTTTTAAAATATTCTCAGTCGCTTGCAGTTGACTTCCTGTTTTTGTGGGCAGAGATAGCTGCTCGTGTTCTGTTCCCTTGCTAGTTCCAGCACATAACACACACATTTGTGCATCCTTGCGTGATGTACGACACATACCCATCTGTGTGTGTTTCAGGTTCTATTTATTTTGAACAGAAGGGTGGTTGTTGCTAGAGCTGAGGTTACGAATTAGTAGCCTGTTGAGCTAGAAAATGCCAAGAGTGCCTGGATGTGATCGTCCGTCAAGAACAGGGACACTGTCTAGATGTGCCCATTCCAATTTGTACACACACACAGAATCGCACAATTTTATTTTTATTTTTCCTCTATTGTGACATTTTGTCTTCCTCTGTCTGACCTTGAGTGAGCCTTTCCCTCCTAATGATGTCTGACCTTTGACCCTGACCTGTGACATCTCCTCTCTCGGTCAGGACCTGATGGTGGGGGACGAGGCGTCGGAGCTGCGCTCCATGCTGGAGGTGAACTACCCCATGGAGAACGGCATCGTGCGTAACTGGGACGACATGCGTCACCTGTGGGACTACACCTTCGGGCCGCAGAAGCTGAACATCGAGCCGCGCGGCTGCAAGATCCTGCTCACGGAACCGCCCATGAACCCCACCAAGAACAGGGAGAAGATCATCGAGGTGTGTGTGTGTGTGTGTGTGTGTGTGTGTGTGTGTGCGTGTGTGTGTGTGTGTGTGCGTGTGCGTGTGCGTGTGTGCGTGCATGCGTGCACATGTGTGTAAAAATTGACTGTGTTTCAGCATGAACACATGTCTTAAAGTGTGTGTATGTGTGTGAAGTTTTTCACCAGAGGAAAAAAGTGTGTTTTGCGCGTTAGCATGCATGCTTGTGTGAGTGACGGAGAGAAAGCAAGAGAGGAAGCAATACCCATGTGATGAAGAAATACATAAGATTAAGAACAAGTGTGTGTGTGTGTCTGTGTGTGTGTGTGTGTGTGGTGCATTGTTATAAGCTAATAACATTGTTTGTCTATGCTGTTTGCAGGTGATGTTTGAGACATATCAGTTTGGTGGTGTTTACATTGCCATCCAGGCCGTTCTCACACTCTACGCTCAAGGTATGTTTACGTGCACACACACACACGCACACACACACACACACACACACACACACACATATATATACACACACACACACACATATATATACACATATATATACACACACACACACACACACACACACACACACACACACACACACACACACACTCAGCCTGAGACAGGATACACAGCTGGATCTCCTTAAGGGTGATGGATGAAATGCAAGGAATGTTAACATGCCTTCTGTATTGTGTGTGTGTGTGGGTATGTGTGTCCTTGTGTTTGTGTGTGTTTGTGTGTGTGTAATGTGATGTTTTGGAGGATGCATTGAATGAATGTTCTAAGAACATTAATGTTATTTTGTGGCACTTTGTAGTGGCATAGCTTTCTTGGTTTTTGTGTGTGTGTCTGTGTGTGTGTGTGTGTGTGTCTGTGTGTGTGTGTGTGTGTGTGTTCTCCATTGCCTGGTCTGTGTCATGCTCTCAGGCCAGAACCAGTGTGTTGTTTTCATACATTTTGTGTCGTCTTTGGACACACACAGAGTAACACCATATTTGGGCAGTGCTGCACATCTATCGTGTGTAAAAAAAAAAAGAAGACACACTTGAGAAGTTTATAAATAATAGTCGGTTTGATGGTTTGAGGTTGAGGTTTGTGGTTGGGCTGCCATCTTGCATCACATTAGAAGAAACTCAACAGGAGATTGGTGACACCAGAGAGGCACTGTAGGCCCCTAATTTTCTTGACAAGTTAAATCCAAGTCTTAATGGAGCAGTTAGTCTAAGTTACTAGAGTAGTTTTTTTTTTTTTTTTTTTAAAAATGGTGAATATTTCGATTTTCACATAGACATAGTCAGTGGGTGTTGCTTAATATTAGTTGAAAAAATGGCTTGTGTAACACTGTAGGCCCCTCATTTTCTTGACAAGTTAAATCCAAGTCTTAATGGAGCAGTTAGACTAAGTTACTAGAGTAGTTTTTTAAAAAGAAATGGTGAATATTTCGATTTTCACATAGACATAGTCAGTGGGTGTTGCTTAATATTAGTTGAAAAAATGGCTTGTGTAACACTGTAGGCCCCTCATTTTCTTGACAAGTTAAATCCAAGTCTTAATGGAGCAGTTAGACTAAGTTACTAGAGTAGTTTTTTAAAAAGAAATGGTGAATATTTCGATTTTCACATAGACATAGTCAGTGGGTGTTGCTTAATATTAGTTGAAAAAATGGCTTGTGTAACACTTAGGCCCCTAATTTTCTTGACAAGATAAATCCAAGTCTTAATGGATCAGTTAGTCTAAGTTACTGTACTAGAGTAGTTTTAAAAACAAAATGGTGAATATTTAGATTTTCAGAGACATTTCACATAGCCTAGACATAGTCAGTGGGTGTTGCTTAATATTAGTTGAATAAATGGCTTGTGTTATCATGTAACTACCACGCTTTGCTTTTTTGTGAAATGCTTTTTAATTCGATCATTCAATATGATCTTATGTATTCAGTGTGCTGTATACAGATAAAAAAAAATATTTTTCATATGCATATGATTACTGGTGTATAAATATGTAATGGAAAATCATATATTATAAGGCATTGGGGATTATTTTAAGACAAGTGTAATCCATGAGTTTAGTCCATCAAAGACAACATGCTGTCTAGAAGTCGTCACTCATATCTTATGTGCACAAGCCTATCATTGTTTTTCAAAGGAGTCCCTAAAGAAACTCATCCAGATTTAGTCGGACGGAGTGAATCGAATGCAAATTCACAGTGGAGCATAAAGCTGCTTTGATGGAATACGACACACACACACACACACACACACACACACACACACACACACATGTGCGCGCTCAAACACACACTCCCTCTCTCTCTCTCACACACACACACACACACACACACACACACACACACACACATGTGCGCGCTCAAACACACACTCCCTCTCTCTCTCTCTCTCTCTCTCACACACACACACACACACACACACACACACACACACACACACAGATCAGTTTGACAGACTACCCACAGTGCATCTCTCTGTGGCGTGTCCGCTCCCCGGGTGCGTTTGGAACTCTGCTCTCATCCCTTCCATGAAAGGGGGCAATTCACCCACCCGCCCGCCAGCAGCCCCATCCTCTGTCTGTCTGTCTGTCTGTACTCCGGGCCAATCCCCCAGTGGGGCTTCCTGCTTCCTGCTTCCTGCTGCAGTGGATTGTGGGATGCTAACTGACTGACTGGGCTTTGTGCCTGAATGAGAGGAGCTCAGAAAAGTGCACTTGCACTGGCAGAGGCGCCTGTAGATAAACAAGAAGTTAATGTGGATGTACACGCAAACACACACACACACACACACACACACACACACACACATATACCAGTATACTCACAAGCTTACACTTGTCCACTGAAGACAAACCTATTGCACACACACCGGTATACTCACATGCTCACACTTGTGTCCCGTGAAGACAGACAAACATATTACACACTTTTTAGAAATGGTTTTCAGTTTACATTCAGAGAAGGAGCTACCATTACGCTTTTGTTTTGGTTTCACAAATGCAGAAAATCTCTCTCTCAATACTATGATGACCAAGCATTCCCACTGTTTGTGTGTGTGTGTGTGTGTGTGTGTGTGTGTGTGTGTGTGTGTGTGTGTGTGTGTGTGTGTGTGTGTGTGTGTGCAGGTCTGCTGACGGGCGTGGTGGTGGACTCTGGCGACGGCGTCACACACATCTGTCCTGTGTATGAGGGTTTCTCTCTTCCCCATCTCACCCGCAGGCTGGACATCGCCGGACGGGACATCACTCGCTACCTCATTAAGGTACACACACACAGACACACACACACACACACACACTCTGAGAGAGACACTCACACACATTCTCACACACACTCTCTCTCTCAAACATACACTCACTCTCTCTTTCTCTCTCTCTCTCTTTCTCTCTCTCTCTCTTTCACTCTCTCCCTCACTCACTCACACACACACACACACACACACACACACACACACACACATTACACATACACACTTGGCTGTGGTTGGCGTCGGGATGCGCTGCATTACTCTGTCGGGAGATATGCCACGATAATGGCCGCCTCACCAAACGTTATCCCTTACTTATTAAATTCTGATAAAGAATCCTTAGTGATGATCTTCTTAATATGGCAGTTTGTATGTCAGTATGTGCATTGTCAATAAACACTTAAACACTCCTAAACATTATATGCCAATAGTGTTTCTTTTTTTAAAAAAATGTATTAACGGGGGCGCTCTCGACCCTGTAGAGGATGGCAGCATATTGAGAAGCTCCTCAGGACTTCGCACAGAAAATTACCCCAAAACCTATTTTAAACCTGCCACTTGTCGACAAACTGCCTTGGATTGACTATGCCAAACCCCAAGCCTGTAAAGGAGTGTGACATTTTCAAAAAAGCAAACAAAGGAGGTAAGAAAACCCCGAAGACAGCGTCGGACGAAACCGGTAACGAGGGGGACGAAATGGCGATAGCAGAGGTGCTAACCGAGCTGAAGGCTCTCCGATCAGAATTTGGATCAAAACTCGATGTAATAGACGGCCGTCTGGATGCAATGTCCAACTCCATTTCAGCATTGGAGGACAAATTTTCAGATATCAGACGAGACGTCTCCTCCAACGAAAAACGCATCGACGAGGCCGAGACCCGCATCTCTGATACAGATGATACGCTACATCACATGGAGGCATCTTTAGCTACGGCCATGAAAAGGATTGCGCAACTCGAATCAAAGACGGAAGATTTGGAAAATCGTGGAAGGCGTAAAAACATCAGGCTATTTGGTCTTAAGGAGGGCGCAGAGGGCTCGCGTTCACTTTTTGACTTTGTGCGTGAAAAGTTACCTGTATGGCTTGGACAGGATCCTAGCCAACCCCCTGTACTGGAGAGAGTGCATCGCACGCTGGGTGATGTAAAGCCGGATCAGCACAGAGCCGTCCTCGTCCGCTTTCTTAACTTCCGAGAGAAAGAGCTCGTCCTCCGTTTAGCAAAGAATCGCAATATCACACACGACGAAAGCCAGATCTACCTCACCCAGGACCTGTCGGCCGAGACCATCAGACGGAGACGCAAGTTCGACCGTGTTAAACAGCTGTTCTTGGACATGGGGACTTTCCGAGGCTTTCATCCACATCCTTGCAGGCTCAGAGTACTCCACGAAGGAAAGATTCGACACTTTTCCTCACCAGAAGACGCTGAAGATTTCTACCGCAGCATCGCAGGTGGGGGTTGCCAGGGTGGTGGTCGCCAGGTAGGGGAAAACTCCACTTCAACTGAAGGGTGAGTGGTATTATGACCTATTTTCACATACAATCTCACTGAGCCAAACAAGAACTGAAACCTTAATGGAACTCTGCAGATATGGACATTGATTTGAAACCAAACGTAACATTATTTTAAAACATTTTTGACAAAATATTTTTCTTTCTGCCCTACCTATGACTTTTATATCATATTAAGTTTTCAGCTGATCTGAAACTTGTTTTTTGTGGCTTGTGAGACCTTTTTGGTATTAAAATAGGGGGAATTTACAATTATTATTTCTTTGCTGTGCATTGTTCAAGGGCATCTGTTGTACATTCTGTTAGACAGTATCAGGGTTATTTTTGCAATGGGACTGCCTTGTCAATTGGGGACTAGGCTTCTGGGTGGGGGGTGGGGGGGAAGGTTTGTCAGCGCTGAGAGGGATTTTTGTCTTGTCTGCCCTTGTTTCATTTACTTTATTGTTTATACTTTTTGTATATTTTGTGTCTTTTTTTGCAAGTGTATTATATGGTGCGATATTGTTCATTTCACATATGGTAAACTCACTTAATGTGGTAACATTTAACGTCAGAGGTCTAGGTCATCCAATTAAACGTAAGAGAGTCCTTTCATTTTTAAAAAGCAAAAAAGTAGACATTGCGTTTCTACAAGAAACTCACCTTTCAAATGAGGAACATAAAAAACTGAAGAGAGACTGGGTAGGACAGGTTTATTTTTCAAGTTATACAAGCAATAAAAGGGGAACAGCAATACTTATCCATAAAAATTTGCCATTCATCATCAAAGAAGAGCACTATGATCAGGAAGCCAGATATGTCTTGATTTGTGGGCTATTATATGGTCAAGAAATTCTTTTGCATAACATTTATGCACCAAATGAAGACTGCCCCAAATTCATGTCAGACATGATAACTCTGTTTACCCAACATCATAAAGACCTGGGAGTTGTGGCTGGTGACTTTAATTGTAACTGGGATGGTAATTTAGATAAGTCATCTCATTTAATATCCAATCCAAATGCATCCAAAGCGCTACAGTTGGCCTGTAGCGATGCAGGTCTGGTTGATGTCTGGAGAGAATTTAACCCAACCATTAAAGATTACTCATTTTACTCAACTAGGCATAAAACATATTCAAGATTAGATTACTTTCTTTTACCTCAAGACCAACTTTCCTTTGTTACCTCCTGTACTATCGGATCAATCCTTATATCTGATCATTCTCCAGTGTATCTCACATTTGCCATAGGGCATCAGAAACAACAAACCAAATACTGGAGATTTAATTCATCACTTCTCTCAAACACAGAGGCCTGTCTAAAAATTAGGCAATGGATAAGTCAATACAAACAGGAAAATTCAGACTCCCCAGTTTCAAATGCCGTAATGTGGGATGCGGCCAAAGCAGTGATCAGGGGACAGCTTATCTCATATACAAGTGCTAGGAAAAAGGCTGCCAATGAACGTGCTTCTCAGCTTCAAAAAGAACTTATTACCCTTGAACAGTCCCACAAACAAGCGCCTACAGAGGACAACTTGAGGAAACTTAATGCTGTCAAGACTGATCTCAATCTCATTCAAACAGAGCAAGTTAAAAAACTTCTATTTTTCACAAGGCAGCGTTATTATGAGTATGGAAATAAGCCCAGCAGACTTTTAGCTTACCAGCTCAAAAAAGAACGAACTGATCGTACCATAAAACACATACGTCAGGCAACAGGCCAATTGCGGTATGATTTGCAGAGTATACAGTCCTCATTCCTAGACTTTTACAAAAATTTATACACTTCAGAAAACCCCTTAGAATCAGACATTCAGCCATTTCTAGAGCAACTATCCTTACCCACACTGTCAGACGAAGATAATGCACATCTAGGTCGCCCTTTTACTTCAGAGGAGGTGCTAGAGACCATTAAATCTTTACCACTAGGAAAATCCCCAGGATTAGATGGATACCCTGCTGAATTTTACAAAACATTTTGGCCTGACATTGAGCCCCTTTTTATGCCCATGGTTCAGGACTTTTTTAAGAAAGGACTGCTCCCTGACTCCATGAAAACAGCTGTGATATCACTGATACACAAGAAAGACAAAGATAGTGCTGAATGTTCCTCATACCGTCCAATTTCCCTACTTACAGTTGACTTAAAAATCATATCCAAACTGATCACGCGAAGACTGGAGAACCTACTACCCATGCTAGTTAACCCTGACCAGTCTGGTTTCATTAAAGAACGATATGCCTCAGATAACATCAGGAGATTATTGGACGTCATTGACTACTCTTCCCTGTCTGAACGCCAGGCACTGCTAATCTCACTGGACGCTGAGAAGGCGTTTGACAGGGTGGAGTGGTCCTACTTATTTGCTGTCTTGAAGAAATTTAATTTTGACAAAACATTTATTGGGTGGATTATAAGTCTTTACAGGGATCCTCAAGCACAAGTGTGCGTCAATGGGTCTTTGTCTGAAAGATTTAGCCTATTCAGAGGCTGTCGTCAAGGCTGCCCTTTGTCTCCTCTTTTATTTAATTTGGCTATTGAGCCTCTTGCAGAGGCAATTAGAGCAAGTAAAGATATGCATGGCATTGACATTGGTAGAAAAGAGAATAGAATTTCTCTTTATGCAGACGACGTGATATTATATTTGTCTACCCCAGAGAGATCAATTCCAGTAGTACTGGACCTAATTAGTAAATTTGGAAGAATATCAGGTTACAAAATTAACTTGACAAAATCCAATGCCTGTCTACTTAACTCAGATATTCCAGCTGAACTTAAAAGAATTTCTCCCTTTACTTGGGCACAAGGTGGTTTTAAATACCTGGGAATAAATGTATCTCCTAATCTAAAAGACTTATTTCAAATAAACTACAGCCCCCTACTTAGCAAAATCAAAGAGGAACTGGAGTTTTGGACTCTGCTTCCTATCTCTTTTATTGGACGAATAAACGTAATTAAAATGAATGTGCTACCACGATTTAATTATCTCTTCCAATCCTTACCATGTTATCTTAACAAAACATTCTTTCAGTCAATTAACAAATTGATAAACTCTTTTATATGGAAAAAATCAACACCTAGGATCTCACTGAAAACCCTAACAAAATCTAAAGAAAATGGTGGTCTGGGTCTTCCAGATTTTCAACTGTACTACTGGGCAGCACAGACTAAGGACACCATTAGTTGGATACAGAACCGGACAACTGCTCATTGGACAGATATTGAAGCTGAACTCTGTTTTCCCAACTCAATCACTACTCTGCCATTCATCAATAACACAAAATCCATAAAGTCAATATCTAAAACATATGTTATAGCAAACTCTCTTCAGACTTGGCAAGATGTAAAGAGATTTTGTGGATCACATACCACCATTTCTACTCTGGCCCCTCTATCATTTAACCCAGACCTGCCACCCCTGATAGGGGAAGCCCTTACTAAGTGGAAAGAATATGGCGTACACCAGTTCCAGAACTTATTTGAGGAGGGCTCTTTAAAATCTTTTCTAGACCTCAGATCAGAATTTGACATCCCAAACCAAGACTTCTATAAATATCTACAGCTTCGTCATTATATAACCACATTGGAAAAGTCAGGGCAAATGTCCTTTACTTTATCAACCATTGAGGAAATTATTGTAAACTCCACAAAGCTGAAAGGGAAGATTTCAGTGATTTATGGAGCATTACTAGACCACAATAGCTCCTCCTTGATTTCACTTAGAACTGTATGGCAGAATGACTTAGAACAAGATCTTGATGATGAGCTTTGGGACAACATGTGTAATAATGTTTTTGTTTCTTTATCTTGTAACAAAATCATAGAGCAAAATTACAAATTTATGCACAGAATGTACCTGACACCAGTACGTCTTAGCAAGATGTATCCCAATGTGTCCTCTAAATGTCATCGCTGTAAGACATGTACTGGTTCTCTTATCCATGTATTTTGGAATTGCAAAGAACTGAAACACTTTTGGAATGCAGTACACAATCTGACAAGCAAACTTTTGCAAATCCAATTCACACTATCACCTCTACTGTATCTCTTTGGTACAGATCCAGATCACACATTAGACCCCATCTCAAATAAAAGAATTGGTATAATTGCATATGTAGCCAAAAAATGCATACTGCTCAACTGGAAACAAGCTACAGCACCCACAATTAATATGTTTAAAACCATAATGAACGATACAATGCAACTGGAACACCACACATACCACTTGAAAGGTAAAGGGGATCTTTTTGCTCAAACACTGGGACCTTTAATAATCACCTGACACCTCATTTTGATCCATTATATGACCTATATCCATGTTTACCTGTCTATTTTCTTTTCTGTAAATTATGACATTAATAACAATAATACACTTGACTTTATTTTACTGTATTTATGTTTATTATTTTTATTTTATTTTATTATGTTTATACTTTTGTTTTTCTCCCAACTTAAGCATGCATCAATATTGGTAATACTTTAATTGCTCCCTCTCAGTTACTTATGTGTTGTTGTGTTTGTGTATGTAAAATGAAAATTCAATAAATAAACAATTGAAAAAAAAA
>JAODXP020000033.1:10558309-10566729 GCA_027497455.2 Sardinella longiceps | reverse complement strand
ACTAGTTAATTAATGAATTCATTCATTAGTTTATAAACATTATATATGTTTCTTTTTTTTCATTTTCATTAATTCATTCATTCATTCATTCATTCATTCATTCATTCTTATCGTTTTGTTTTAATCTGTCGTTATTTTTTTCCATTCTTCCCCGGTGCAGCTGCTCCTGCTGAGGGGCTATGCCTTCAACCACTCGGCCGACTTTGAGACGGTGCGCATGATGAAGGAGAAGCTGTGTTACGTGGGCTACAACATCGAGCAGGAACAGAAGCTAGCGCTCGAGACCACCGTCCTGGTCGAGTCTTACACGGTACACACACACACACACACACACACACACACAAACACACACACACAAACGCACACACACATTGAGCAGGAACAGAAAGTAGTGCTCGGGACCACTGTTCCGGTGTGAGACATGTACACACACAGAGAGACAGAGACACAGACACACACACACACACACACACACACACACATACTTTCACAATAGGACAGACACACACACGTGCACTCACTCATGCTTTATGCATTCACATTTCTTCATGCATAAAGACCACACACAGACACACACACACACACTGACTGACATAAAACGAGCACACACACACACACACACACACACACACACACAGTCTCACTCAAGTATTCATGCCGGTGATGCCCATTACAATGAGACTCACCACAAGAGCTACACTGTGATTTTGGGGTTCAGCTAAACTAGTGACTGGACTGGATCATTAACTGGGGGGCCCTCTGGTGGCGGAGGACTGCAAAAGCACTGAGGACAAGTCATTCCTTGACTTATAGTAGAAATCCAGTGTAAATCAATCCATAGCCCTGTTGTTCAAACACACCAAGTGCTGTAGGCAGGAAACAAAATAAGAAAATTTGATACAACATAGACTGAGCAACTAACACTAAGGCCGGAATTCTTTACGGTGTTAAGACCAAAAAGTGCACAAAGTCAGTACAATCAAAGGTGTGGAATGGTAGCCTTAAGCTAAACATATTTGTTTTTTATTGTTGCGTGTGTGTGTTTGTGTGTGTGTGTGTGTGTGTAGCTCCCGGACGGGCGTGTGATTAAGGTGGGCGGCGAGCGTTTCGAGGCCCCTGAGGCTCTTTTCCAGCCTCATCTCATCAACGTGGAGGGAGTAGGAGTCGCCGAGCTGCTTTTCAACACCATCCAGGCCGCTGACATCGACACCAGGTACACACACACACACACACACACACAAACCAATTTGGGTATTGAAGTAATGGGTCACTATTCGATAAACACACACACACAAACACACACACAATCAAGGAATGGGCCACCTAGCAGCCAATCAGAGAAGAGAATGGCGTTCTGAAGGGAGATAAGTGCTGTATAGGTATGATGGGTGAGACCAAATTTAGTGCAACAAAGACCAAATAGCAAAATGGCTGCCAATGCTAATTGATACGAGTATGAATGTTTCACTTTCATATTCCCGCATCTGTTAGCTTAGCTGCAAGTTTGCATATTTGGGGCTACATTGTACCAAATGCTGTTCTGATACTGATCAATAACACTCTCAATAGCAATATATCAATAACCACCTCAAAGAACAGGGGATGAACTAATTGACTCTGGTTTTTCCTTTAATAAGTGATGTTATACCTCTAATAACAGAATAACTGATGTTGTCTTAACTTTTTCTTTGTTTCTTTGTTTCTTTCTTTCTTTCTCTCTCTTTCTCTCTCTCCCTCCCTCTTTGTCTGTCTCTCTTGTAGGGCTGAGTTCTACAAACACATTGTTCTGTCGGGCGGTTCCACCATGTACCCCGGGTTGCCCTCTCGTCTGGAGAGAGAACTCAAACAGCTCTACCTTGAGAGGGTGCTCAAGGGAGATGTGGAGAAGCTGTCTGTAAGTGTCCACACACACACGCACACACACACACACACACACACACACACACACACACACACACACCCTCACACATACACACACACACACATACACACACACACACACACTCATACACACAATCACCCACTCACCCACACACACACACACACACACACACGCACACACACACACACACACACACACACACACACACACACACACACACATACATGAATGTACAGGTATCAATCTCTCTGTGCCGATTACATGGCCAAACAAATCTGTGTAATGTATTGAGTTGTATTTCTGCTGTGTAACCACCAGAGGGCACCCTGGCCTTTGACATGAGTAATAGCTGTCACTCAACACAGAGTGTGCACTGGCCACTGGCCTCAATAGTGTGTGGAGCAAACCCTACATTCATTCTTAATGCTCATTATCTGTCTCTGTCTTCTCTTTCTTTATTCACCTTTCTTTTATCATCCCTTCTTTTCTCTCTTTTCTATTTCATTCCTCTTTTTCCTCTACTCTCTCTCCCTCATTTGTTTATTTATTTATTTATTTTCTGTTTCCCTCTCTCTGTCATGGTATTTTTCATATCTGTTATCTTAATCCTCTTCCTCTCTCCCTCCCTTTCTCTGTCTCTCTCTCTCTCTCTCTCTCTCTCTCTCTCTCTCTCTCTCTCTCTCTCTCTCTCTCTCTCTCTCTCCCTCTCTTTCTGTCTCTTGCTCTTTCTTCCCTCTTTCAGAAATTTAAGATCCGTATAGAGGATCCTCCGCGGCGGAAGCACATGGTGTTTTTGGGCGGGGCCGTGCTCGCTGACATCATGAAGGACAAGGACAACTTCTGGCTCACACGGGAGGAGTACGAGGAGAAAGGGGTCCGCGTGCTCGAGAAGCTCGGGGTCACCGTCAGATAAACACACACACACGAATATACACACACACACACACACACACACACACACACACACACACACTCACATACATACACACATACACCAATTTGGGTATTGAAGGAATGGGTCACTATTAGATAAACTCTCACACAAAAAGCCCCCACGTTGCATAATGAGCACTCAAACACACACAAACAAATACACACATATATTATATGCACTCCACACACACACACACATACAAACTCACTCATGTGTTTCATAAGGGTGCTTAAGAAATGTCCTTTTGTTCACACACAATGTTGCCCATAGAAAGTGTGGGCAAACTACGCAAACTTACACACACATACACACACACACACATACTGTACACACACTTTCTTCCTCGGTTCCAAATCAGTCTTACCATACCAAACATAACCAGTACCAAACATACTTTTACCAATATCCTCTCTCTCTCTCTCTCTCTCTGGCTGTTTTTCTATCTCTTCATCTCTCGCTCACACACACACAAACACACATACGTCTGTCTTGTCCTTTTTCGGGCAAGAGTAGTGATATCTATTCAGCGTTTCGTTTACCCTTTTTACCCACCCGAGGTTGACATCCATCAATCAATCACTCACTCACTCAATCACCTCTCTCTCTCTCTCTCTCTCTCTCTCTCTGTTTCTCGCTCTCTCTCTGTCAATCAATCAACTAACCAATCAATAAGTCAGTCAGTCAGTGAGTTAGTTGGCCTATCTCTCTTTGTGAAGGAAGATACAGAGACACACAGTTAGAATGAAAGAAAGAAGAGAGTGAATGGGAGTGAGAAAGAGAAAGAGAAGAAGCAGAATGGTTTGGGGTTGGGGTCTTGCTGGACAGTAGGTCACACAACCGAGTTAAACAAAGAAGAAAGAAATGTAGAGACTCCGTCACTACAGAAAGGCTTTGATAGACGATGGATTAAGAAATTATATCACTTAATATAATCCTCCGGTCTCCCATAATCTGCTACAGCAGACTTGGGTTAGCCGGCAGAAAATATGATAGGAATTGAACTTACTTAAAAATGTTATATTTTTATGTTTGTTGTTGTTGATGTTGAAGTTAATGATTATGTTTGTGGGCCAAACGTATCAAACAAATTATATATGATAAATATATTTAGTTAGCAAAGGATGACCTGTTTTGTATTTTAGAAAAGAGAACATCTGCATTTCCTTTCCGTGTACAGTGTTCTCTCTTTTTTTTCATACTTTTGTTTTCATACTTTTTCGTACTTGTTTAATCTTTCCTTTTGTCATTCGTGTCTGTTAGCTCCTTGTCGAAGTTGAAGGCGCATCACAAATAGCCTCCCCATCGCCTGCACCCTGGGGCCTTACTATTGAGTGCACTATACACACACACACACACACACACACACACACACACACACTATCTCCTGGCATGTCCTCAACTGAAGGACTTCCTACATTCAATTGGGGAACAATGAAGTAGTTTTGGGCAGCGGCCACTGGGAGTGACTCTACACACACACACACACACACACACACGTGACGCACGCCTGTTCACACACATTTACTCTTAAGACATCCAAACTTGTCTTCTCAAGGAGCGAAGGACAAAAAAGAGAAAACATTCCCCCTCATCACACATACAGAGTGTGTTCACATCAGTAATATTAATTAATTAAATTAATTAATAACCTTGTTCACATGAAGAAGCATCTCTCTTGTTAATCTGAAGGACATCTACACCACACACTTTTTTGTGACTATCGTTGGGGTATTGTGTACAAAAGTGGTGGTTTTTAGAATGATAAAAGTGCTGACAGCCAATCAGAAAACATTGGAATTTTAGACATTGTATTTTTCAACGATCATGAGACTTTTCACTGTGGTCGGTCGGTCAGCACGGTCTCCCATATCGATACAGTTACACTTAAAGTCGTTAAAGTTACCCTATCTGGTGTGAGAGCAGGCCCCGTAGACTTCATTCCAGTGGAGTTCAGCTCATCTTTGTCTTTGTCTCAGAGTCGAGTCACTTTAATCTCTTCACCTGGTTGCACTTGTGGTATTTGAAGTTGCAGTCAGTAGGCTATAGGCTAGGCTAGGCTAGGCTAGGTTAGGTTGGGATGGGTGGGGGGCAATGGCAACAAAAGATTTGCCTTTTGAAAAAAAAAAAAAAATTGTTCATTTTTTTTCCGATAATGGCAAAGGATGGTGGTCCTGGCTTTAGGTGTGGCACAGTCTACATCAGAGCCAGATTGGATGATCTGGGTGGGTGGGTGTTCTGTGATCACTCATAGACAATGTAAGCCTGAGGGTGTGAATAGTCATTTGAGGAACATAATATTTGAAAGAAATTACTGAAACAAAAAGTCAAATTACTGAAGGTTTTTTTTTTTTTTTTAATAAATGTGTTTGTGTTTGTTTTTCTTCATTTTCATGCACCTAGAAATTGAGATTTGAAACAAACAGAATTCTTTGTTCCAAAGGCATAATCCATGCAACTCATCCATAAAATTCCAGCCACAACAAAATTGGCAACAACAACAACAACAACAACAAAAAAAACCAGGTCAAATGGACAAATTTAAAGGTTTTCTTTCTTTCTTTTTTTTAAAGGCCTATTCTATACCCCACTCTTGAGACTAAAGAGGAAGCTGGTATTTCCCCAGTCTTGTCTCATAGCGATGAATTAAATTCTCCTGTCTGGCTGGGAAAATATGTCCTATGAAATTAAGTTGTTTGTTGAAGTTGTTTGTGGCACATTCGATGTTTAAAAAAAAAAAAGAAACAAAGATAGAAAAATTCCATGCAAAATATGGAATTGACAAACATTTTTATGTCTCTCTCTGTTCGGTACTCGTGGCAATATCAGCGGCACTTCATATTAACGGTTATTGATATCGGTTCTTCGATTTATTTGAGATTTGTTTGTTTTGTGTTGTTTTTCTTTTTTCTTTTTTTTTTTTTCCTGTTTTATAAAATGTGCTTATACAGTGCCAAGTGCTGTCACTGTAGCTGTGTGTACTCATTGGTTTTTATTAATTATTTTTTATTTCCTTAGTTTTGTTTTTGGATTTTGTTCATGGTATACTGCCAGCCGCTGATTTTAATAAAAGAAAAAATGATTTATGTAAGTGGTGTTGAGCCTTTTTTTAATTCATGCATTTGGTGTTGTTTGTTGTTTTATAAACAGTGTATGAAATGCAGGTGGTGTTTGTTGTTTTATAAACAGTGTATGGAATGCAGGTGTGGGTCAGAGAGTGTAGGAATGGTGTGTTGTCGGAGTGTTCAATATGTTGTCCAAATATCTGTGTGTGTGTGTGTGTGTGTGTGTGTGTGTGTGTGTGTGTGTGCACGCCAGTATGCTTTTCTTCCTGTCCTCCTGAGTGTGTGTGCACATGAATATCAGTCTGAACAGGGATGTAGTGATATGTAGAATAAGTGTGTGTGTGTGTGTGTGTTCGTTCTTGTCTTTCTGTGTGTATGAATATGTGAATCAATCTGAGCAGGACTGTGGTGGTATTGAATAAGGGCCGATGATGCCTATAAAGGATGCTGTAACGTTCATCATCAGATGTGTTTGACCATAGAGGGGTATTGTCCAATGCTGGTTTGACAGTGTCAGTGGTTTTAAATGGTATGTGTGTAGAGAATGCAGTGGAACCTACAATGTTAAGAGTTGCATTTAGTGCATAAATTCTTCGGAGATGTAGATACACACTCTATGTGAAATTTTAGAGGTGGGTAAACTGCACTCACTTGCACTTAGTCTCCACTACAGCCCTGTGTGTGTGTGTGTGTGTGTGTGTGTGTGTGTGTGTGTGTGTGTGTGTGTGTGTGTGTGTGTGTGTGTGTCTCAGAACCATGTCCATACTCGCCAGTCTAGCTGCCTCCCTTGTGGGAAGTCTTTGTGTGTGTGTGTGTGTGTGTGTGTATGTGAGTGAGTCAGTTTGAGAGTGTCCTGTTACCAGGCCACTGACATCGGAATTCCCACCGATGATGGTTGCCACGGCAATGACCCTACCACAGGAAGAGCGTTTCCTGTTGCATTCTACGGCTGACCCCTCTCTAAGCACCCCCCCCACGGGGGTCAGTGTGTGAGTGACAGCTCACTGGTGGAGGATTCAACATCACATGCTGCAGGACATGCTGCCACCGGGACTTCACAGTTGCATCGCATGCCCATATTATAATACACACACAGTTGCATTGTTGCGTATATACACGCACATAACATACACAGCTACTGTACATCATCCACACAGGTAACGTGTAAACATATGAAGAGTTCAGATGCAAAACCCCCTAACTCCACTTGACCACTTTTTGAGAAAAAGGCCATTTTTTATCAGGCGTTTACAGTGTTTTGATTGTAAACAGATATTTTAGACACGGCGGGGAGCAGGCTTTATTTTATTTTTTCACAAAAACATTTCATTTACATATTCTAGATTTATACAGGATTCACACAATATCATTAACTCAGTTTTCACAAAAATGGTGTTAATGGGTTTTGCATCTGAACTCTTCATATGCATTCATAAACCTCTGAGTCTTGAGTATATGTATGAATCAATTTAACAAGGATGGAGAGTCTTTGTGTGTGTGTGTGTGTGTGTGTTCAGGGCCGTTTCAAGGTACTTAGGGGGCCACAAGCAAACAGGACATGGGGGCCCTTCACCCCGTAAATACTTACATGAACCACATTGTTATAATTTTCAAACATCATCAATATAATTATCTGTATTGCACAGTTGTCTGACTCCAGTTTAAAGTCATTTTTTGTTGAAAAACACCACCAACATAACTACTAAATTGATTAAACTGTCAATCTTGGGGGGCCCCTTCAGCCTGGGGCCCCAGGCAATTGCCTGGTTTGCCTGCCTTGTTGCGACGGCCCTGTGTGTGTTTGAGAGAGTGCATGACACATGCACTAGGCTTGTTCCAAATCAGTCCTGAGGCCACCTTAAACCAGAATCAATCAGTCCTTATCTTTTTTCTCTTTGAGGCTACCGAGTACTGTCTGTAGTTATCAGAACGACAGCATTTTGTCCAACACAGACTGAATATGCAAACTTTGCCAACGTTGTTATTTGGCACACATTCGCACTAAATTTGGTCATTCTCATATCTCTTGACCACACTTAGCAAAATGTGAAACAACAGTGGCGAATTCAGCGGTGGTAACGTTTTGAAACTTTTTGTCACAGTTCCTATTCATCCCTAGCCTAGACACTAGACACTCTAGACACACTCTAGCGGTTGCGAATTTAAGTGAGTACGTCTAGGGACGAGTCATAGCTCAGACCTTGATTGTGTCTGAGCTGTTTCTGAGCTGTTTACGATCTAGGTTGAATTCAGAGTCAGGTGTTTAGCCAATCACAACGTTATATCTAGACAGGGAGTTAAATTGGCGGGCTTAGCGTTGTTTGAATCGCTTGTTAGCTAGTTGCGCTGATTAGTTTTAGCCGTTTTACTCGGGGGGTCTATCACTCGTCTCCAGACTATACATTCATGTGATAGTCTGGCATGTCTGTGCTAATTCATCCCTATGGGTGACATATGAAATGTTTTGTAACATTATGTTATCTTGAAAACATCCCAGGGCTATGGGTTGATTCAGACAATCCCTTTATTGAAGTCTGTCTAT
>JAODXP020000033.1:10540809-10548309 GCA_027497455.2 Sardinella longiceps | reverse complement strand
AACAAGTGGTTTACACAAATCGTCAACCACTACAGGCATGGAATTCTTGCGGGAGTTTGTGAGCATTCAAGCTCTCTGTTTATCTCCTGTGCATGTGTGTGTATGTGTGTGTGTGTGTGGCCGTGTGTGTATGTTAGAGCAAGTGGACATAGATTGAATTCATTGAAACAGTGTGTTGGAAATGTTTGGAACGCTCTCTACTTGTTTAGGTGGAAAGTGTGTATGTTTCTGTGTGGTGTAGTTTGACATTCCACAATAAGACATACCGGTAACTTCAAAGTAAGACCTAGACATGAATGTAGGCTACTTCAACTTTGCTTTGGGTTTTGCTAATGGCCTATTTTTAGGCATATCCTACCAGGATTCTTCAATCATAATTCGTCTTCTTGCCATTTAATCACATTTTTTGGCTTTAAAATAGGCTACTGCACATTCAGTAGGTTGCTGCCTGTTGCTGGTAGTTTTGCACTTGCTCTCGTACGGTCACTTACGATTCAGGTTTTGATTTTGGTAGCTCTTTGTAATAAAACCTCCCTATTAAACATTTATTAAGCATTGATAAAGTCATAGTTAACCCTTTGCTAATCATTTGTTATTAATCATCTCTAAATTATTTCTCATCAGTTAACCATATGTAAATGTTTTGATTTTTGCTTTTAACTCGCTTGCTCGATTATTATTTTACTACGTACATACTTACCTACAGTACAGTATGTATTTAAATCAACGATCCGGTGTCGATTTCACCTAGGGTCATTTGCATGGTGACATCCAGCCAAATACCTCCTCCGGTAGTGGTAGCTGCAGAAAAGCTATCTGGCAAGTGTTATATTTAAGCAATATCACACGAGTGGAAGTGGTGTTGTTGAAAGAAAATCATCAATGTATGTTGTTCGCCGTATGCACGAAGCTGCAGGCTGAGGATTGATGGTTACAAGTCTAACCATCATCTCGCTTTTATAATTCTGTACACTGGTAGAACTTACAAAATTTGCAATGCTTTGTTTTATGAGTACAGACCCTATTGGTATTACTGTAAAAGTTAGGTATCATACCGTGCATTTTCAGTGGGGTAATTTATGAGACACGGATGAGGATTTGTAAACGACTGCACTAGACCATTTGGCGTTACCTCACTCGCGTCAGATGTAGCGCTACGCGCGAACATCTGATCCTCAGCGATAAATGACTTATTTCAGGAGCCAGAAATCCTTGAATCTAACTGGACAAACGGCTTGTCCATCAATTTAATTGACGTACACTTCAGCCAACCACATCGAAACCAACCGATGACGCTGTTTACGTTTGTTGGATTGGTTGGATTCAAAACAGTTGCTTCTTCGCTACGTCACACCCTCTACAGCAGCCAGCAGCCCTGATTGGTCCGGTTAGAGAATAATTGGCTTGAAATGGCTCTGAAGGGCTTCGACATCAGATCGTTGCGCGGAAGTGCCTTACGAAAGTTACGTAGCGCATGATCTGACGTGAGTGAGGTAACATTTGGCGTATACTGCTAAAAAAAAATAAAAATACTTGGAGGGCTAGAAGTCATCGTACAAATCAATCTAGGTGAAATCTACTCTGGACCATTGCTTTAACATACAACTGTTTTACCAGCTGAAAACACACAGGTACACACACACACAGACACACACACACACACACACAGACACACACAATTAATAAACCTCACTCTGGAGTCCTGGTGTTAGGTTAGCTTCTGTATGATGTATTGGTCATTTATACAGTTCTCCATTTACCTCCATTTTCTCGAAAACAAAACAAAACAAAACAAAAAACAAAAAAAGAAAGAAAAAACAAACACAAACACAAGCTAGATCCATCCTTGCCACCCATCAGTATCATCTTATTAGAAACAATAAAAAAATAAAACTTAAAATGTACATCATACACTTGATATTATATATATATATTTATATATATATTTATACTTTACTTTTTACAGAGGTAAAAATGCTTATTGTAAAAAATTAAATGAAACAAAAACATTCCAATTAATAATACAGATGTTATTCTCTTCCTTGTACATCATAATGTCAACAACAACAATAATAATAATGAATTCATTATGATGTTTATTATTATCATTATTATTATTATAATTATTAATAATCATTACTATTATTATGAGACACGCTTGTGGAGTGGACTGAGCGTCACGCTTCAGGCACTTTCCAAGGGTAATCACTAGAAGGGATATGTTATGGGGATGTTCTCACAGAATCTCTTAAGTGTTGTTAGCATTAAAAAATCGAACTAAACCAGAGGGGGTTTGCGAGGTTCCTCTTCCAACATAAGTTTTAATTTTCAGAGTTAAAAAAAAATATTAGTACTGTAGCTTGTTTGGCATTTTTATGAGGCAACCTAGACAGTTTAGCAAGATTTAGGCATCATTTTCGGCTGTTGGTATATCCCTTCTAGTGTTGACCCTTTCCTAGAAACAAATTTCCTGGTTTTTGGTAACTCTTTCCAGTCAAGTCCCTCTTAGGTAACATAACCTGGTAGTTAACACAACCACTGCGCGGTGCGCTATGTTGAGACTAACATACTGTAAGGGGTGCTCATCGAATTAAACACACTCTTTGAGACACACACCTTTGAGACACCTTTTACATTGCATTCAAAAAAGTGAGAGAATAAGCATTAGTCGACAAGGATGTTTGGTTGATGACATCGGCGTGACCTTTGACCTTTCCATACAGGAAGCAGGAAATGGCTTGTTGGTGTGTTAACTGAGGCATTAGGTTGCATCAACTAAAAGACACTGAATGGAATGAGAGACCACCCCTTGAAGGAAAAACAAAACAAAACAAAAACCTTGAGTGGCGGGTCTTGTTAGACCTGGCCCTTTGACAGACACAGACAGACAGACAGACAGACAGCTTTTGGTTTTCTTTCCATTCCACAGGTAGAAAAATAAAAGTCCTTTTTTTTTTTAGAAAAAAAAAATAGCATCCATCTTTTTCTATCAAGACACCTCTACTTGCCTTTTTTATTGGGTTTGGTAGGAAGGGTTGAGACTGGAACAAGGGGTTAAAGAGAGAGAGTGAGTGTGTGTGTGTGTGTGTGAGTGGGTGGTGATGGTGGGGGGTCGTTGTGGAGGGTGGTCTGGAGAAAGGAGGAGTTGAGATGGGGAGAGTACAGAAAGGCATGATGGGAAATAGAATATCAGCTTATAATAAAGAGCACATTGCCCCTACCTTAAACCCCACAGTTAACATTGGTCTGTATCATATGGACATATTCTCTCTCTCTCTCTCTCTCTCTCTATCACACACACACACACGGGCACTTCACCGAGATCTTCAGGCAAATTCCAAAGCATTGACTTTAGTGTTGTGCTTACACGGAGACAGAGACTAATCCAAACTGGGGGCTCTCTTATTCTACACACACACACACACGCACGCACGCACACACACACACAGACAGACAGACACGCACGCACGCACACACACACACACACACACACACACACAGACAGACACACAAGGTCACAGAGTATTTTGAGGCTGGATTTCTTCTTAAAAAAATAGACATGTACTGTATGTATATATTTCTATAGTCAGGCAGTTCTCGTATATACTTGCATACAAGAGCACACACACACACATACACTCACACAAATATGGACATAGGCCTAAGTTTACAGCTGAACCACTAAGTCAGTGACCAATTTATTTCACTGTAATATAATCACAAAAGAGCTTAAATTCTCTCTCAGTCTGTCACCCTGCCTCTCTCTCTCTCTCTGTCTCAAGCACTTGGACAATTGTGGCGACGAACAGCTACTGTATGACTGACAAGCTGAAGGAGCAGTTGTGGAAATTCAATTTTGCTGGAGTCAGACAGAGAAGGACTCTGTGAATGGTAGCCTACACTACGAATCAGGGGAGCAAGGAAGGCTAATCTGTTAGCCACCTATACCTGCTAGTGTTTCTCTCTACCAAATAGCTAAAATAGCTGTAGAAATGAGATCGTTGGAGTGCCGAGATGTTTGTTTTGGTTCTAAGTTTATTTTTATTTTTTTTTAAAAGGTCTTCATCTTCATCAGACTCCCAAGATCCTGAAGAGGAAACATGTCCTTGTGTCCCTCATGAAACTCAAACCCAGATTGTTAGCCTACCAGAGGCCAGGAACCAGGAAACACTACTGATTAGCCCCTATGTGTTACCAGAGGTTGGGCATGTACTGTATGACTCCATTCCCTGATCCAGCATCTTGCATCGGCTTAACTCGGTAAAGCGTTTAGTGCTTTCTAAACTTTAGCTTAGTGAATTTAGCAATGGCTAATCCTTGCTAATTAGCTTATCAATTGGCTAAACCTCGCTACACAATGTAGCATCAGCTAAATAGGGCTACCTTTGGAATCTTGTACTGATTTTCGATGACTGTATTTTTTTAAAAACATTTTTAAAGGTTTGAAATTTTGAGTGATTTAGCATTGTCACTGAAAACTACTCTAGGTGTAGTCTGTATGTGCATTATTAAAACTGCTATCATGATTGTACCAAGCAAGTGGCTAAAAGCTTCCTATAGCAACAGCATCTCTTAGAAAGGTTGATCTGACATTCTGGAATTATCCATGACCATCTCTCTGTTTATAGGAAGATAGACAAAGACACACACACACAAACACACACAAACACACACACACATACACACACACACACACACACACACACACACACACACACACACACACACTCACGCACACACACACACTCCAATGAACCACTGGTCCTTACCAGCATTAAACAGGTACTCACAATACATTCACACACACACACACTGACACACAGTGGGATGGTCCTGACATTAGGCATAATGATCACAGTCTGTGTACATAAGGGCCTCAGCTAAAAAGCGAGAACTTGCATGATCAACAACTGGCAAGCCATGGCTATGGGAAAACACAAACAAACAGACAAACAAACAAATAAATGCATACCAAACCAACACACAAAAGAGAGAGAAAAAAAACAAATTCAAGCCTTTACACATGAGTGTAAAAATATAAAGTACCGGTTTATGAATATTTTTTATATCGATTTATATAGAAACAGATATTTGTTTTAGTCCATAAAATGTATATCTCGGAAGCTTTTGAGTGTACCCCTTTGCACATACATCAAACAAGGGAAGCAAATAAAATAATAATAATAACAATAATAATAATAAACAAACAAAGCCATCAGGATTGTGGAAACACAACCAAACCACAACCATCTGTGGTCAACAAACAAAAAACAAACAGAACACTTTTATCATCTATAACTTTCCTCTTTCGTTTTTGTTAGAGATCTTACAACCAATGGCTAGCAAGAAAGAAAATATAAACAAATACAAAAACAAACAAAATATATATTTACGTATATATTTATATATATTTATAAAATAGAAATCGCCCCAAATGCACATGGTTCTTTTTTATGTTTCTCCCTTATGTTTTCTCATCATCCCTCTGGTCTCTCTCTCCTTCTCGCTTTCTTTCTTGCTGGTGATCAAAGGTCCATTCCTGTTTATCATTGCTCCACCCATCTCTCTCTCTCTCTATCTCTCTCTCTCTCTCTCTCTCTTGCTCGCTCGCCCATTGGAACCACTGATCTTGGTCACGTTCTGACCCAGATATGGTCAGGAGCAAAGGGACAGCCCTAGACTGGATATGGCCACAGTCTCAACTGGCAATTGATCAACTGTATCATCAACTGATCCCCCACGCCAGAGAAGAAAGACCCCAGAGAAAGGCCTCTAAACTGAACACATTAATTGTAGACTTGGATGAGGTCTGTTAGCGTGGGGGGCTGGAGGGAGGAGAGGGGAGGGGAGGGGAGGGGGTAGCTGTTCTGCCCCCCCTTCTCCAAAACTGGATTCAAGGATTCTGATTCCAGAGGATGCTCCAGATTCTGATTCTAGAAGCTTTTCCAGATCTATCCTAGCTTGTGAGCTGTTCCGTTCCTAATCCCAGCCTAGAGAGTGGGTAAGGGGAGGGATAGAGAGCAAGAGGGGAACGGGATAGGAGGGGGGGCAGGGGTTAGTTATTCCAACTCTATCCCAAAAACCTATTCTCGCTACCACTATCTGCATGGTTCCACATCTCCTGCAACCCCCCTCTCCCTTAACACCCAACCAGGTCCAAATACCGACCCCTCCTCCATCCCACCCCACCCACAATCCCCCTGTTCTCCTCACCCCACAGCCTTGTGCTTGCCCCCGCAGCAGTGCACGGCCACTCCGCATCGGTGGCACGCCCGGAGGGGCCCGTAGCAGCACATGCAGGGCGCGAGCAACGAGAGCCCCAACAGCGCCGCCCAGCGCAGCCAGAACCGCTCCTCGGAGGCGTCGCACGAACAAGGGTCCGAGTAGTCGCCCTCTGGGTCCGACATGCAGTGGTAGAGCAAACTGTCGGCGCACCACATGAAGCTGACGCGGCGGATACAGGTGCGCACGGGGTCGGGCGCCTCCGTGCAGTGGCCCCGCCGGTTGTCCTCGCGCCGAAACAGGTCCCGGCAGTAGACGCAGCGGGCGCGTTCGCCTCCGACTCCGCCGCCTGTTACGATCCCGCCGGCGATGCCCACGGCGACCGACGAGCCGGCGACGTCGGTGTGACGGGAGGACGAGGAGGAAGAACGGCCGCCGAAGCTGGCGAACGCACCCAGGCCACGTCTCCATTTAGACTGAAGTCCTCGGGGCTGCCCGGTCACCACGCCGACCCCTCGACCTCCCCCGACGCCACCGCCACCACCACCTCCCGCCTTCTTGCCCTCAGTCCGATGGGGGTCCGAGCCCCCGCCAACTCCAACAACCCCACCCCCACCCAGCCCCCCAGAGGGGTAAGGGTACGTGTAGTCGTGCTTGGGTGGGTCCGATTTGTCAAAGTGCACATAGGCGTCCGGGTCCGTGATGGGGAGGAAGGGTGCGGGGCTGAAAGGGTCGTGGAGGTGGTGGTGGTGATGATGGTGATGGAGCGGGCGCAGCGCCGACAGCGACGAGGGGTGATGGGTGATGGGCTTGTTGCCGTAGCGACCACCGGCCGCCGGGTGCGCGTGGCGGTAGTCCTCGTAGCCCGTGGAGAGCCAGGCGCGCTCGCGCGGGTTGATGCGCACAATCTCCTCCTCCGGGTCGTCCAGCTGGAAGCTGACATGGCGGGGGAACACTGACACCGGCTGCAAAGGATCATGGGTAGGAAAAAGTTAGAGATAACAAGTTACACTGATGAAGGAAACGCACACACACACACACACACACACACACACACACACACACACACACACACACACACACACACACACACACACGCATAGACCAACACAGACACACACAAAGGATCATGTCAGGATAGTGGTCAGCGAGGCAAATGTTAGAGAAAACAAGTTATACTGATGAAGGAAACACACACACACACACACACACACACACACACACACACACACACACACACATACACAAAGAGATTTACTCCTTCACCTGGTCCACAAA
>JAODXP020000033.1:10508309-10525809 GCA_027497455.2 Sardinella longiceps | reverse complement strand
TCAGCAGGAAGTCAGGCATTTGCGCTGCCATGTCATCCATGAAGTTTGCAGCATGTGAATCTCTGTGTTAGTGTGTGTGTGTGTGTGTGTGTGTGTGTGTGTGTGTGTGTGTGTGTGTGTGTGTGTGCCCTGCCCTGCTATGAACCTGAGCTCTGGCTTTGGCGTCCGCACCATATCAACAATGAATATTCATGTGTACACTAAAAATACTGGTCACTGGAGGCAGTCACCCCTTAAAAATAAAAAAAATAGGACTGAATATAATATCAGAGCCTAGCAATAACTGAGGTCATTACACTGTAAGAGGACAAATATTATATGCAGGGTCCTTGAAATTGTCCCCAACCCCCCATCCCAGCACACACACACACACACACACACACACACACACACACACACACACACACACACACACACACACACACACACATCACCAGATGTGGAACAGGAAAATACTGAATGATTCTCGGCTGTTGACAAAAAGACATTTGGCCTGTGTTCACTGTAACAAAAGCATTGGGCCATCTGAACAGAATCGTTTTGTTGGAAGAACCTCCTTCAACAGGTAGGCTATATCAAAACACGCTTCCCTCTACCCGAACAGTCACTGTAACAGCAGAAGCGAGTTTAGATAGACCTTCTATGGCTGGTAACATCTTGAGAGATGCTAATAAAATGCTCTATTAGGCCCTTTAGCCTTCACTAATAACATGCACTCATTCCCTCCATAGGTTATTATACAGTATATTACTGTATGATGGTAATTCACTAATAACATGCACTCATTCCCTCCATAGGTTAATATACAGTAAATTACTGTTTGATGGTAATTCACTAATAACATGCACTCATTTCCTCCATAGGTTATTATACAGTAAATTACTGTTTGATGGTAATTCACTAATAACATGCACTCATTTCCTCCATAGGTTATTATACAGTAATTACTGTTGATGGTATTCACTAATAACATGCACTCGTTCCTCCATAGGTTATATACAGTAAATTACTGTTTGATGGTAATTCACTAATAACATGCACTCATTTCCTCCATAGGTTATTATACAGTAAATTACTGTATGATGTTAATTCACAAGTGAACTCAGCAGTGGGTCCCCACGCATGGTGATTATTTACTAGGTTATATGCAACAGTCGACACACCTACTTAACAAACATGGTGCCTATTCATCAGTTTACATGGACACTTCTAATCTGATTATTTAACCCAATATTCCATTTCAGAAGGCATTTATGAATGCATCTCCTTGGATACTGTTCTATAGAATGCACATGGAATCTTACTAATCAGATTGAAAGTGTCCATGTCATGTAAACCCGGCTAATGAAGATATGTGCTGAACACGTGTGGTTAACATTGCCTCACTCTTGGTATTCACAGCATCAATCATAGCCTTTCAGAGAATTCACAAGATGAGTCTGCAGTTCTGTGAGTCAGAGGGAGATTGTTCCTCTTTAAGAATACCGAAATGTTTTTTTTTTTATATACTAATCTATGTTTCACTGAATGATTCATTAAAAGCTATTGAGGGAAGAAACAGAAAGCACTGCACACATCCACAGATTGTCTTTGGCTGTTTACATTTCTGAGTTGGCCAGGACTTTCGACATTGGGTCATTGTTTAGGCCTACACTTCTGACTTGTAGGAATGTGGGTAAGAGAAAAGTGTTCTCCCAGATGAAGAGTTGTCCTGGCGACCTAACCTTGATCAATAAAAAGTAAACATTTCATAACTTCTAACTATTATATGCCTCTGCACATTCCACCTTGAGTCATATGTTTAACTAAGAGGGCGTGTAAAAGAAGGTCGTAAATTTTAACAATAAAAGGTGGAACCCACATTTAGGACAGAAGGCTTTTTAACTCGCTGGACATGTCAGAAAAGCAGTCCACATGTCTGTCACAATTGTGCCTAATTTAGTCTGATTTAGAAAGTTCAACGCGATTTAGGCCTACCTGATTGCTACTTGATAATGGCCAAAGAATCTAGGCTACCTCTCAGCCTAATATTAGGCGAGGAAGCATGTATATAGTGACACATTTGTTACAATGTTACACAGTCCTGCGCAGAGTAAACGAACGTAACAAATTGCTACAAACTAACAGCATAACGGGCGTATTGTTGCAATATGCTAGCTTCTATCAATATATTGTAACCCCTGTGTATATTATCTGTGTAGTAACCATGCCACACTTTATAGGACGTAGGGTCTCAAATTTGTAGGCTAAGTTATGCTACATACTGTGACAGGCTAAACACTGTTTCATTATAGGAGAAACCCAACGACTGTATCCAAGTCATAGGCTACTTAATCTGTAGGCCTACATTTTGTGAAACACCAAAATTGTCATGCAATTTTCATCGATGAGTCAGTCTGGTATCATTTTAATCTAAAGTCAGTAAGTCTTTAGCTCAGTGTGATATCAACGTTGACTACAGGCCGAAGCTAACGTCCTGGGGGTGTGGGCAATAGCCTAAACTTCGATAAGCAGAGGGAGAAGTGAAAGCGGTTCGCTAGAAATCGATTAATTTTTGGTCTCGACTCCCCAGAGAAATTAACAGATTGATCTCGTCAGACCTCATCCACTTTTGCTAACGTAGCCTACTGCGCAGCCTCTCGGGGCCTTGTCGTCGGTATTTTTATGAATGAAGGACAGTATGCAAATGAGAGCGATTCACGAAAAAGAAATGGCGGATGTTGCATATCAGTTCACCACAAAGAAAGACTTTCATGCCCGATCTGACCATGCATATGTAGAGTGGGGCTTCGACGCTTTTCGACTCGCGAAGAGTATTAAACGGCCAAGGTTGCGGGAGAGAATAAAGTTTCTTTTTTTGGTAATCGATTGCTTCCTCTTTATGGGGAGGATTGCTCTGCAAGGCTTAACGACGACACATTACTCTATTCACTGTAAGTCCCTTTACAAAATGTTTCCGTTCCAACCCCTCCCCCCAGCCCTCCCTCACCGAGCTAAAAGTCTGGAACCGTGCAGGCAGAGAGCGAGGGAAGGGAAGGAGAGGGGGGCCCAACCACCCACCCACCGCCAGTCCCCCCTCTCTCTCTCTCTCGCACACAGCAAAGACAAAGCGCCTGGAACCGTAAGGAAAAGACCCCATACAGTCGCCTTCGCCTTGAGGCTTTTGGTTGAGATAATTAGCATGCAAACATCAAGCACAACAGGAGTTACATTCACACGTTCATATAACACAGACCCCGAAAAAAAGGACAGCCCCCCCACCACCCCATCCCCCAGCTCTACTCACTCGTCTGGGTGTGTTTCTTCGCTCATTTTTCTCTCGTTTCACCTACAATAAAATCCCACCGCGCGCACACAGTTTGTTGGCTTCATATTGTCTGCGTCCGTGTCCTAGACAAGCCCTGCAAAGCCAAACGCCGAACACGATTTTCCCAACCGTTATTTCCCTTTCGATGTTTGTTTTTGTCCTCTCTGTCTCTCTCTCACTCTCTCTCTCTCTCGCTCCCCCTCTCTTCTTCTTCCCTTATTCGTCCTACATGTTATCCCTGCACTATTTCAGTGCGCGTCCATAAAAAGTGTAAATTCCTTGGAGAATTCTCTGCTGCCTCGGCTCGGGCTCTCGCTCTCTCTCTCGCGCACTCCCCGGTGCCAACGTGCCGCCGCCGCTGTTGAGATTGCGCGTGGTCCGTCTCGTCTCGGTGAGGAGGATGATGGCCCCATCGAGCCCCATCTCTGGTTACTCCATGTTGGATTCTGTAGGCAGCGAGCAGCAGTTAGCGCCGCCGACACTGAAGGTGGAATGGGGGTCTGAAGGGAAGCATGGGGGAAGGCCGGTGGTGGTGGCGGTGGTGTTGGTGTTGGTGGTGGTGGTGGTGGAGGAGACAGGGGCGGGGGGAGGTGCGGAAGTGATTACGTCATATTTAAATGACTGCAGACCATTTCGGAAGAGGGATCTCTTTAGAGACAAGGCTGCAAAGGACAACCCATATAGACTGACCGACCGTAGTAAAAGGGACACGCAAGTTAGTTTTAAGTGCCCCCCCCTCTCTCTCAAACATATTTCTCAATTTGTGCCAAGCTAGTTTGTACAGGAAATGTAAACGTGAAGGTTTTGAGCTTCTATCCCTTGATTATTTGGAAACCTCCCGCTTGCATGCCAGCATGTTTTCAAAAGGCATTTAAAAAAGTTTTACGGACACCTAGATTTACTCTTTTGAATAAATGCGTTTAGGGCAAAACTAAGTTTAGCCTACTTGTTTGTCTGTTATAGTTATGGTTTCCTTGAAAGGGTTTCAGAGTAATTAGTCAAGCAGCAAAAAGGAAAACCACAAACCTACTCTACAGGGGGTGAGAAGGTTGCGAGGCGCAAGGAGCAAATGATCAAAGGGAGCGGAGATTAGTGTCGTCCTCTTCATAGGTTCGCAGTCATCCACTGTGAATGATCTGTGTATTTCTAATCACTTTGGTGCACTCACGCTTTATGTGTGAGTAGATAATGGATATTGTCATCAGTAGATAGCCTATTAATCACACAGCTCTTGTAAAAAAAAAAGAGTATTAGCCTTTTAAACATACAGCTCTTGTCACAAATAAAGAGTATCATCTACTAGAGACACTAAATCCAATCATTGAGGTAGGCCTAGTTAGACAACATCTTTTTTTTCCTGATTAACTTCCCAATTGTCCAAAATCGTAGGCCTATATTACCTTGAAGAAATAAAGTACATGCGCTTAGACTATTTTCAACGACAGTACTACGCATAGGCTCCCCTTGACGAGGACAGGGGCCCTTGAGATGTGCAACAGCATAATTTATGTCTTGCGCCTTGCGCCATCGTGTGTTGGATGTGTGTTATTGCAAGTCAAAATTACCTAAAGCCTTGGGACAGACATGACTGACCAATGGAGATCAAACATGGGCCAGAAAAAAGTAATGATTAAAAGTAAAAGTCATTTGTAGCAATCGCGGGTTATGGGCTTGCTTGGGCATGTGACCAAAGGGTGGCTGATTTGAATATGAATCAGGATGGGGGAATATTGGCAGGGGAAGTGGTTGATCATTGTTGTCGCATGGCAGAGGCGTCATTGAGCAAGGCACCTCACCCCACCTCACCCCTTACTGCTTCCTGGGTTTGCTGTCTAGACAGCACACATTTTGGCTTCTATTTGTTCTGCCATAATAGTAAGAAAGCCGGCAGTTTTAGTTTGGCTATTTATGGTACATTTCTGGTCAACCAAAAGACTGTGTGACTGGTGGGATTTGTGTTTTGGGATAGCTTTGGCTACATTTTGGAATTCCACAACTTCTTTTGGTTAGACACTGGTTTAGATTTGGTTTAATTTTGGCAACCCAGGTTTGATCCATATACAGTAGGGGCCATGTAGGGTACATCCTCTAAAACATTCCCAAAGTACAGCCAGATTTGGGCCAAGTTTGGGCAAGAATTTTTTGTGCTGTCTGCTATTGCTTCCGGTTAGTGTGTTTCACTTCACTCAATGTCTGCTGTATGTGTGTGGCCCAGGCATTTTTAGCCATGGTGGCCCACCATGATTTTATTCAATAAAACTTCATTCCATGGCAAGCTAAAATAATCCTGTAAGTAGCCCAATATCCCTCAAGAAAATGATGATTATGAATGATGACAGGCCCAGCCTAATAATGATTTTTGGTCCACTGGGCATTGCCAGTCCATACCTGCCTTTGGCCCCTTGCCTATTAAATTAAAAAAAATTAATTCATATTTACTTATCATAGTTTCTATAACAATTAAAGCTACCAGAGATGGACTTACCAGTGGTGACCAAAGATGGAGGACATACTGTTAGTGATGGCTGTCTAGGCCTATATGAGCAATTTAGCACCAGGTTCTTTATGAACATGCGGTGTGGCATCAGGAGAGTTTCCTACCACACCCCAGGCCATATTTGAACAGCTGCTGACCGGGACCCAGGGGCCCCGGCTACTCCAGACCAACCAAAGCAGTTGGGCTCAAGGGGCAAAAACCAGGGGCGCTTTCTGATATGGTCGAGTGTGCCGTTGCCCAGGGCAATCTAATAACCAAGAGCTCGCAAACAAAACAAAACAAAACTAAACAAAACAAAACAAAATGCAATATAGACCTATAATTTGAACAGATGTGTTTTCTCATTTGCAGGAAGGAAGAACCCTAGTTGAAGTTGCGCCTGCTTGCTGAAGTGCTGAAGTCTCACACACAACTGGTGGGAAAAGGGAAAAGGGGAGCGGGTTTGGGGTGTCAGACCTTTTCCTTTGCTGTAGCAACTAGATATGCATGTAATTGAGTAACTAATACTATAAGTGAGTTCACCAATAAAGTAAAAAAAACCTGATAAATTAGCAGCTCTGTCATTGGATTATGATACGTATTACCGTATGTATGCCTTCTGACATGGGCTATAACTTTTGTTTAACTGTTGGTTTTTTTAGGCCTTTGGTATTTTTGCCCTCAACAGTGCCTTCCAGGCATCACTGCCTTCAAGGGACTACTCCACTCAGTTTAGGGTTAGGATGAAGGTTCAGGGGGTTAGGGTTGGGAATAGGGTAAGGGTAGTGCCTTTTAGGCTGTGCTGCCTGGAAGGTGCCATTGGGGGCAAAAAAACACCAGTGAGCGTTTTTTTTTTTAATCCTCTTGTTCATAGGCTGCGATAGTATGATGGGGCTGGGAGGGATTCTGACTATAGTACGGCGTACTAGGCTTCGCACCAGTGACTTCTCAGATAAGTGCTCAAAACAAATGTCTGAACCTGTGGTTCCTCTTGGTTGTATGAAAATTATAGGCCTATGATAAGTTTGACTCCTAGTTATGTGGAAAATAGCCCTTACAAAGTCAGAAGATAGCTTATGCAAAAAGTTACGGGAACTAACGTTTACTTTTGGCCTAAAGTTCTGGCTGCTCACACAAGACTCTGACTAAATGTTGTGATTCAGTCTGTAAATTTTACTCCTTATAGCATGGGCTTTTAACAGAGGGTCCGTGGACCCCTGGTGGTCTGTGACAATATTCCAGGGGGTCCGTGACATGGGTTCCAGTTACAACTTAGTGTGATTGATCTTGATATTTGAAAACTTGATTTGAGAAATAAGCACAGCTAAGCACTCCAAATGCAGTGCAAGAGTGAGTTCTCTGCATACTTGGGTAAATGTGGTGATCGCTGGCTAAAATATGTATATAATTTCTTGCAATCTCTTTGTTATAACACCCCCCTCCGCCCCTGGGGGTGGGCCACCGATGATTTCTTAGTCAGAATGGTGGTACCTGGGACTGAGCCAGTTGAAAACCCCTGCCTTATGGGCCTACAGTTATATTTCTGGCCCACAGTAGATGGCGCTAAAGTGACATTATTAGCATAGTGGGTGTTTAGATGTGACTGGACAAGCTGTAGGTAGGTGAGCTAATTGTCTCTTTCGTGATTCTAGGCACTTTTTTGTAATAACCTTTTATCACAGTCGTATAGTACAGTGGTATAGTTGATTACCACACTGGATTGTGCAACTATAGTCCTAGTAGTTATGCTCCTTGGGCTGTGTTAATACAACCAAGTCCTTCCATGGCGAAGATCAAGGATTCCATAGTACACACATAGGCCAAAGATCTTTCATACTGACCACTTGAATCCTATCTGCATTGACAGACAATGACAGCTCAAATGTATTCAGCATTTCTACCACATATGTCTTCTACTACTTCAGAGAATCGCTGTGTTCTGATTGTCAAATATCTGACTGCATTGTGCATATTGTAAGTCTTTTAGGTTACACTTTATTTGAAGGTACCATCATAAGACTGACATGACACTGTCATTAACTATGTTGTTGTCATGAATCTATCATAAATTTTATACACCTGTCATGACTTCTGTCGTTAAGTGTCACCCGGTAGTTCTCATGGTTAGGGTTAGGGTTAGGGTATGTCAGAAGTCATGACAGGTTTATAAAGTTTATGACAAATTCTTGACAAGGTCATGTCATAGTTAATGACAGTGTCAAGTCAGTCTTATATTCTTTTATTAATGAGTAATAAGTTATACAGTAAGTAAATTAAGTTACTATTCAAATGCCCATGAGAGTAACTACTACTGACTTGTATGTTCTCACTTTACAGCATTTTACTATAATATACTTTGTGTATGTATACAATACCGTGTTCACAGTAATATTCATAGGCAGCTGAGTGTGCATTTGGGTAAAAAATAGCTGTAGATATACATTTATTGGAATGGCAGAAGCAGGAACACAGAACACATGTATACTGGGCTTACTATTCATGATATGTTTAAGGCAATAACTCCCCACAATAACAGCAACAGCCTAAGATTAGTGGGAAATTAGGCTTATTCATATACTGTTTGCATGAGCGGTTTATGATTGATGTTACAATGGAGCTTAATGTAGACAGTAAACTTTCCTTGCTCCTTGTATCCTTGTCAGGGACGTCACAACAGGACAGGCAAACCAGGCAATAGCCTGGGGCCCCAGACTGAAAGGGACCCCTAAGATTGACTGTTTCGTCATTTCAGCAGTTTAGCTGTTGGTGTTTTTCAGTTAAAAAAGACTTTAGACTAGAGTTAGACAAATGTTCAACACAAATAATTCAATCAATCAATCAATCAATCAACTTTATTTGAGACACAAGAAGGTCCATATAGACAGCACAGTACATTAAATCAATATGCATATATATTAAAACAATATATATTTGAATATATTAAACAAAAAAATGATTTGAAGATGCTTGAAGATTATAACAATGTGGTTCATGTGGGTGTTTATGAGGGGTGATGGGGCCCCTAAGTACCTTGAAATGGCCCTGATGCTTGTCGTACTTTATACAGTAAGGTCTCCCAATGTACAGCATGACATGGGAATCCAAAGGACATACCGGAAAACTAACGACTTCAAGACATGAACTTGTTATGAAAGTGAATATAAATGTTATGCAATGCGTCAGTGAACAAAAATCAGGCAAGTTGGGATTATTTACAGCTTTATTGTCATACATACAGTAAAAATAAGATCACACCAGAGAGAGAGAGAGAGAGAGAGAGAGAGAGAGAGAGAGATACAAGAAACAAGTATCCTAGAACTATTTGAGCTGGCTTTCATATTTAGGCCTATTATCATTTGAGTAGTATTTTAGCCTATTACCTGTGGTACAAATTACATAAAAAGGTGTAAAGGCATGATTTCCCCCATAAAACCTACTGTAATAAAAAAGGCGAATTTTCGTTGAGTATCCACCAGGGGGCAGCAGGCTAGTGTTGCTTAGGTTAGCCTACTGTAAGAAAGTGCCTATCTATCAACTAGTAAGAGATAATAAACATAATTGCTGGCAATTTCCTAACTATACACCTATTTCTCACTTGAAAATCATTCATTTCAGTAGGGTTCTGTATATTACATTTAACTGCATAGTTACCGTATAGACTAATATTATGGGGATATGAACTTAGAAGTAGAAGAGCTAAGAAGACATTCACTGTAAATAATTGCAGCAGGGTAAGTAAAATGAACGTACTATTTGAGCCTACTATTTGGTCCCACCACTACAGGAAGTTCTTACGGAAAAGTGTTAGACGTCCTCAGACTGCAAATATTTCTATGCTCAGGCTGATGCTAAACTAGTCTGGAGCTAGTTGTAGCCTAAGCTATTTCATGCCGTCCAGAACTTTGAATCACCTAGATTTAAACTTGAGGTTGTAGGCTCGACAACATGCTAAAATCTAATATGCTACAGATAAGTGATGATTTTCATTTTCGTTATAGGAAATGTTTTAACTTATGCCTATACAAATTACCTCAGACAATATCCTTTTTAAAGCAAATTATCGAAACAACTTAAATAATCTTAATTCAGTAGTGTTGTTGTTTGAATGACCACATTTGCTAATTTACAGACAGCCTTGTAAAGTGTAGGGCCTATGTGGTATTGAAGTTAAATTGTGGTAGGCTATCTTTTCCATTTGGTTTTTATTTGGGATAATTTTCCATACGCAATGTGTTCATTCGACAAATTAAAATATATATATAGGCAAAGGCCTATAAATTATAGCCTAGGCCTATATCAAAATAGGTTGTAGACTGCCAAATACACTTTTAAGTTTTGATGATGCCAGAACAGAATTTGTTGAATAGAGAATTCCAGTAGATATGCCTATGCCTATTTTACAGGCTTGATTGAGCTCATTTTCAGAAGCATATGAAACTGAGGTGTTTTTTTTTTTTTTTTTTAAATCTGGGCTTTCGTGGAAAGCTATATTGTTTGCTATGGTTTACACAGCCATATCTTATCTACACGATGTGGAGGGTCGTTTTTACTAAGATGAAAGACCCGCAGATTTAAAAGGTTCAGTTTATCAGCTAGTCCACAGCCTACAGTAGGCTATGCAGCTTCTTCAAACTCAAGAAAGAGCGCGCGCGCATGTACGCAAACACACACAGAGAGAGAGAGAGAGAGAGAGAGAGAGAGAGAGAGAGAGAGAGAGAGAGAGAGAGAGAGAGAGAGAGAGAGAGAGAACTTCGTGATTGATTGGAGAACTGTATTTTGACGATTGAACATTGAGTTGAGCTATTTTAAGTAGGCTAGATCAACTGTTAAGGGGAAGCCGAGAGTAATCACGCCTACCGTATCTCTCGTGTTCATCTAAACAGTAAATCAGATGAAATGTGAAGGACAGATTACACATTAGCTACAGCAACTATCGATCGTGCTCATGCTTGTATCTCGAGAGACTTAAACCGTCACATATTAGTTTTGATAAGAACGATAGGCTATGGAAATGGAAACTATATATACTAATTGTCTACAAACAAAGCAGAATGACTTTGCGACTCGACATTTTCCATTTTCCTGTGCAGGAATACCATATATCATAACTGCAGTAAGTTGGTCCACAATAGTATGGCAGTTTTATGGCTAAGGTGATTATAGCCTATGGAAAATAAAAATATCTTGTACAAATAAAAGAGAAACTACATATAAATAAGTGAACCAAGGTGAACCAAAGCTATCATCCCAGCAGAAGACTGAGCTAGAAATTAAAGAATACATGAACATGCGCAGTTATGCTTTGGGAGCTTTTGTGCGTAATTGCCTTGTGTGGAATCAACTTCACAATGACAATTAGGCAAAATAGTCTAATTTTCAAATTGTAGGCTATATGTTACAATTCATTGTGAATGTTTCAATAGCCTACACAACGCAGATATTATTTTGGTGGTAGCCCCATGTTAATAAAAGGCTGTGTCTAAACCTCGTTTTCTTGTCTTCGTCACCAAAAAAAGTGATAAGGAAGAATGGAAAATAATATACAACCTGATGTTATAAGTTTTGTTGTCAATGATGACAGCCAGAATACGTTTTTTCCAGTCACTCCTTTTGTGTTGTCCCAAAAAAAGCTTCGCTTGAGCAATACCAAAAATTCTGGAGTGCTACGCTATAGAATCTTTGGGCAATACCGACACCGCGCACGCGCTTGCTTGCGCGCCTCCCTCGTGGTACAAACAAACCCGGAGTCGCGCACCCAATGCGCCTCCAATCCAGACACGCATTCGACTGAGCACGCTGCTGGCGACCGCTGTGCCTTTAAGAAGTCAGCTCCTCCACCATCAACACCCTCCTGCCCACCCCCTCCACTCCACCTTCCAGCCTTTAGATCTCATGTACACGATATTGCATCAAGAAAACAATCCAGGAGTTGAGGTTGAGCCAAGGCGCAATGGGGATGTGAATATGAGGCGTCCCTTTATTAAAATGTCTATTCTCACCTGGGCGTCAGCAAGCGGCCAAAGAACATCAATTATCCGGCTTGGCTATTGACCGACTTAACATTACACCTGGAACGGCGTCGAAAAAGGAGCTAGCTCTTGCGAGGCATTTCCAACGCTGTCCAAACGTAGACGCAGAAGAATTCGCCGAAGAATTGACCATCACACCTCGACTGAAGAAATAACGGCTAATACTTCGGTGCCGCTGTTGTTGACACAGACGGTTTGGAATATATTTTAGAGAATGAGGTGGCAACGCTATGTCGTGTCTGAAGTTTTGTGTTGATGATTTCCCCTGAACTCCCGCTTCTTAAAGAGAAATTTTGGATTCGGAGAAAGAAAGGAGAGGGTGACAGGGGCCATGGCGCAACGGGTGGGTACACCGCAAGAACTTTCAGTCCCACGAAAATATTTTGTTAAAATGCAAACGTGGCCGATGACTGAACACATCCTAACTTGCGCTTTCTCCATTCCCCACACACCAATTACGCATAGACTGTTGTAAAGACATTATGCTACTTTACAGATTTCACCATGAATATATGTGACAGACCTGTGTGTACATTTTAAAGCTACAGGTTTAATTTGTATAATAACAGATTCGAGATCATTCAAGCTTGTTGCCAATAATCTACCCTTTTTTATATTTCAAAATTCTCCATTTTTTTTTAGATATAGCCTAGCCAAGGTTAGGGGCCTACAGTTGTGCAATTAATTGATAATTAACCTCTAATAATAAATTCTGCTTGTTTCGGCGTAGTCTTATATGACCCCAATTTAATATTAGCAGCAGGTCTAGGAGAATGCAAGGCACATTTAGCTGTTTTGGGACAACACTAATGTTGTCAATTCAATTTACATGAAAGTGTTCACAGAAGCCTTCTTCAAATTTTCTTAATTTCATTTTTGAAAAATGGTGACTGGAAGTAGTGTGGTCACTTGAAGCCGTTATTTCTCTCAGTTTTAAGCACCACTGTCCTTGTATATCTTTTACATCATAACCACAAAAGATTAACAGATTTAGTTGTTTAAATAAGCGGAAAACGATACATAGCCCGCAGCATACTATACTGCTTCTAAACCCACAGTCCAAACAGTGTGCTATTATACAGCAATATGGTTTGCCATTATTCTTCATCTGTGCACAGTCTAAGTTTTTGTTTTGTGTCTTGTCTATTATAGCATACGCTATTACACCATTGATTACATTATTTACGCAAAACTAGAGCCCCTATGTTTATCTATATTAGACCTAAAACTTTTTTCCTAGTCGCTCAGTACAGGCCCAGAAAGTTTGCTATACCTATATGCTGATTTGCTGAAATGGAGAAACTATAAAATTCGATTTACACAACAGACATGATAATCACAGGCTACTGCATATTCTGATAAAAAAAACATGATTATCCATGACCACACTGACTTCAAGGAAATGCTTGGCAATGACCAAATTTTATTTAACAAATTAATATGTTGTTATCTTACTTAATTAACGTTTAGTATGAAGACCTGCATCACTATGGAATGGACGTGGTTGGGATTCCGTCTTCGATGTACCCGGATCCACACACGGCCCGTGCATTGCAGACAGCTCACGCTAACCACGGCCCTCAGCTCCACGCACACCCGTATCCTCATCCGCACGGGCCACATGGAACCGCCGGGCAGCCCAGTATGGGCTCTCCGGTTAACGACGCTTTAAAACGAGACAAAGATGCCATTTACGGGTAGGTTTACGAAGCCCCACAGGCACAGTGCAGGCTTCAAGAATCCTAAACAGATACAATGTTACACATTTACCCGTTGTTGTCTAAATTGTGTGTGTGTGTGTTTTTTTTTGTTTGTTAGCCTATGTCTTCAGAGTTTCCACACCATCTCCAACTTTTAAGAAATTTGGATTTTGCCTACTTTGGAGATGGCGTCACTGCGTTAGATTAGAGATTAAAATGCCTAAAGTCATGCTAATTTATAAGACCATTTATTACACACTGCTCAAAATTCATAGGTTATTACTGATTCCAACGTGTTTTCATTTGTCATTTCATTGTAGCCCTGATTATGTTTGCACTCAAATTAGAATTCTTGAAATGTTTGAAATGAAAAGAAGTTAAAATGAGATAAATGTCCTTGTCAACATTTATCAGTTTAGAGACAGTGGTATCTACGGAATAGTAGAGATGTAGTTGCTTAACATGCCTGAGGCCTATAAGCATGGCATACAATGTCATCGCGCTGCCAGTTTATTCTTGGTTTGACAAATCACCACCGGTTGGCCCAGATTTTGATTTTATTTTGTCTGAGTGAACTTTTAACTGAACTTGTTTTGTCTCTCTGCCCGTCCTTCCAACATTTTACCTCCGTATACAGACACCCCCTTTTCCCTCTTCTTGCACTGGTCTTCGAGAAATGTGAATTAGCTACTTGTACGCCGAGGGAGAGCGGCGTTGCAGGGGGAGACGTCTGCTCGTCGGAGTCCTTTAACGAAGACATTGCAGTGTTCGCCAAGCAGGTTTGTGCAAGAGAATACATCGACTTCATTACTGAATACTTCAGTACTTCCCTTGCATTTTTTTCTCGATGTCTTCAGGTCTTTTAAAAAATATAATCACTATCACTATTGATACTCTAATGGTTAATTCAAGATTCTGGGCTATGGACCTAGTCATTTTAACTGTATGGTTAAAGTGACTAGGCCTATAGGCTATATTTTAATAACATTTTGTTTTGCAGATGCGATCCGAAAAGCCTTTGTTCTCTTCTAGCCCGGAATTGGATAACATGGTACGAAATTAGCCTATTTGTTGTGCTTTAATTTAGGCTGTTGCACTTTTTTTTTAACCAAGCAACAGGTTGTTTGTCCTAGGACAGTGAATCCTCTGCTCTGACAGATAGGAAAGTGCCGTAAGTCAATCTGATCGTGGCGTAATTAGGCCTACTGCAGCAGCAGTAGTCTGTTCAATTGCAGCAGTGGGGCTATAATTAGCCCGTAATTGCAGGGTAATATGACATCCAGTAGCCTAATAATAAAGATAGCAATGCTGGAAATAAACAAATAAAAATAGATGAACGAAACTGAAAAGAACAGCTGGATCATAGGTATGCCATTAACACGTTACGACGACTGTTTGAATTCAACTTCATGTAACAAAATTTATATTTAGCTAAAAAGACCCAATCCTGTAGTCTAACAGTATGTGGCGTTATCAGCTAAAATTCTTTTTTATGCTTTCCCTTTCAGATGATTCAAGCCATACAAGTATTACGGTTTCACTTGTTGGAACTAGAGAAGGTAAATCTATACAACTGCATAATGTCAAATGGGTGATTTTAAAGAGCAGGGTAGCTCTCATAATTTGTTGAGGAGTTATTACTTGGTGAAATGCACATCAGTCATCCTCATAAATTTTGGTTGAAGACTATGTATTCAACTAAAAACACTTAAATCGGCACTTGCTAAATTTAGAACCGGTTATTGTATGAACAGCGCACTGTAATTTGTGCTGCGTCTTGTGCGCGTAAAACAGAGTTGACGAGTGGAGTTTTATGCCCTTTTTTTCTTCTTCTTTGGTAAACATAGGTACATGAGCTTTGTGACAATTTCTGTCATCGGTATATCAGCTGTCTGAAAGGGAAAATGCCAATTGATTTGGTCATCGATGATCGTGATGGGGATTCAAAGTCGGACAGTGAGGATTTCACAAGAACACCCAGCAATGTTGGTCAGGTAGGCTAAAGAGCAAACTCTTCGTTTTTAGATTCTTCAGTAGGCCTATGTGTAAAGTTATGCACTGTGTGTTTTATGGGATGAATGAAAGACATATTTCTGATTGGTTGAGGATTTGGAAAATGTATAAGATAATATTATTTTGGTAAGTGTTAAAAATGTTTTAAAAGAAGTGTTCGCAGGTGAGTTGTGTAGCCTAGTAAATGAAACGATAGAGGCGCTTTGAACTTGAGTAGTGACACCCTCAGGCGTCACATTTTTAACTGACAGACCAAAGTTGTTAACGGAAGAAAGAAAAAAAGAGGACATTTTTCATATGCCCCTTATGACATTTTAAATTGATCCGGAGCCCTCTCCTTCTTTGGAGGCATGTACGTAATCATGAAAACTGCCAATGCCATTTTGTTTGGTTACTTTTTGCATGAATAAATGACATTTCTTGCTGCAAGACGTTCCTTAGTGGGCTAGTTATGGTCGGTGCCACATGGGCCTATCGTCATTCACCCCGATGACCCCTTAAAACCACTTAACCCTTTAAATCCAACATATCTCCACGGATTATGAGCATTTAAGCGGCGTGAAGTTGTCTCAAATACCCAAGGGTCCGTGTGAGTTCTCCGCCTCTACACCCGTCGTCTTATGTGTAACGCGGTTTAGAATGTCCGCCAGTGAAGTTGGCCTAGTTCGAGGTGTGTGTGTGTGTTTGTGTGTGTGTGTGTGTTTGTTCAGAAAGACTGAAGCATGTATGTGCATGCATCTTTGTCTTTGTGGATACTTGCGTGGGAAAGAGGCCGTTACGTTCAAGTGTCCATATAGCTTGTATGGGTGTGGGTGTGTGTGCATGTGTGGTCATAATCCTGAGTGACTGGATATGTATTTGAATGTGTGTGTGTGTGTGTGTGTGTGTGTGTGTGTGTGTGTGTGTGTGTGTGTGTGTGTGTGTCACACCCATGCAGTCCTACCCATGCAAAGCTCAGAAGTAGTGATCCAACAGTATATCTCACTGTGCAGGGTACCCAGGGGTGTCACTTCTGTGAAAGCAGCCCTCTCTCTTTGTACTGCGTGACACCACCACAAAGAACCGAGTATATGTAGTATGGTGGGGTGTCATCAACTCCTCTGTTCTTTAGGTTGGATGTGACTTATTACAGTATTATTATTATTATTATTATTATTATTATTACTATTATTTCTCTCTCTCTCTCTCTCTCTCTCTCTCTCTCTCTCTCTGTGTGTGTGTGTGTGTGTGTGACTGTTGGAAGAGGTTGTTCCATTTGAAGCACAGAGCTCGGTGTTGCTTTTCTCTGTATCTGGTAGCGTTAAATGAATGAAGGGTTTGTGTTAGGCTACAACTAGAGCAGAGAGAGAGGCAAAAAACGCAGAATACTAATGTAGACTACACTACAGTCTCTTAATGTTGCCGTTTGGTGAAGCCTCCTGTGTGTGGGTGTCCTTAATGTAGACTTGAGGAAGAGGTACAGTAGGCTATAGTTATCTTTGTTATATTTGTATATATAAAAAAATGTATATTAAATATGCAACCCTTTCATCAAAGTGAGCTATCACTGCCATTTCTCAAGATCACTAAACGAACCAATTCAAAAGCGAAATAAGCCTATGGAAATACATTTGTTCAAATACGTAACGTTTTCACAGAGAGCTATTTCCTTCCGCTGTCCTTAATGTACTGTAGGCTTGAGAAAGAGGTAGGCTGTATCTATCTTTGTTATATGTGTAAGTTTGCAGCTGTACTGCACAATACATATAGTCTGTTTCTATACAGTCCCATCAGCTGCTCCCAAGGGAACTGAGCGTTGACATTCCATAAGTATCCTTACATTGCGGAAGTAGTTTGGGAAAGAAATAAAATGTTTAAGCACTGTTGTTTTTTTTTTTTGTTTTTTTTTTCATCGCTCTGTTTTATCGATCTTTATGTTTTTTTTGGGGTTTTTTTTTTTGAGTATACAACAGGCCTCCAGCAATTGTGGCAAACA
>JAODXP020000033.1:10498309-10500809 GCA_027497455.2 Sardinella longiceps | reverse complement strand
TCATGTGCTTTCCATGTTGTTTCCATCCATTATGTGCTCTTCTAAAGTTAGCTACTTGAAGTTTGACGTGAGACAGAGACATAGTATTCAGTGCAGAAGTCACAGAAGCTGCAACTAACTGCCGTGATTGTACCGTCTAGTAACAAAAAGCTGTATTTCTTTAAAAAATAAAAAACTGAACGGAAAATTCTCAACTTAGTAAAAGAGTGCTTATTAAGCACTACCCCAAAAAATATTTCTCAGAATACTTACTTATATATGCATGTATATATGTTTATTTATTTATTTATCATCTTCAAGATATCCTTCTAAACGATATAGCCCAGGCCCAGTCTAACACATTATAGCTGCATACTACTGTTTTTTAGTTGAACGTTGTGCGATTTCCTTTTTTTTGCCAGGTGATTGTCTGGACAACAGTGTGGCTTCCCCCAGCACTGGGGATGATGACGACCTCGACCGGGACCGGCGGAACAACAAAAAACGGGGAATTTTCCCCAAGGTGGCCACCAACATCATGAGGGCTTGGCTATTCCAGCACCTAACGGTGAGTTAGATCCACTAAAGATCATGGAACACTGATCCGTTTTCTACCCACTCTGGTTCCACTGCTTGTGTTGTGGCGTTGCTATGACTACTCTATTGCTGTCTGTGCCTAAAGCACTTTTCTGGACCACAGAACACACCTTAGGTCATTGACTTCATACATGTGCTATTATATACAGTACTTTGTACTTGCACACGGACCTGTAGTACTTACAATGACCCCAGGAGATATTCCCATTGTCACAATCCAACCCACAAATAGGCAACAGAAAGGGAATTGAAGAAATATATCAATAAGTACAGTGTTTCATTGTGTACAAGTACAAGCTTCAGTGTGAAAGCACCTTCTGTACCAAGCCATCAAATGAAAGCTATGTTTCTAAGTGCTTCATCTTTAAAGTGGGCTTAACGACTCATCTATATCTCTAATTCCCACGCTACTCTGGCCTTGCAGCCGTGAGATAGGGGGGTGTCCATAAGAAGCATGAAAGCTCGACGTACTGTAGTCCAGTGAGAAGACGCAGAGAGGGATAGCTGCCTTTTAAGGCCAATCCAGACTGAAGATTTGCGACGAGATTAAACAGTTTTAGAGAGGAGTTGCGGCGGTGTGAATGAATCGTCGCAGGTTGTTGCAAGCAGTTGCAAGCGGTCGCAAAAGATTTAACATGTCAAATCGCATTTTCAGAGTTTTTAGAATGTTGCAGGTTTTTTAGAATGTCGCAGCCCGTCTTGTTGCGGATCTTTGGTCTGTAGGCACCTTAAGAGGCAGCAATCCCTCTCTATCTCTATCCCTCTCTTCATACTTTCGTCTAGCCTGGCTGCAAGGGAATTTGAGAGTATAAATGAGTCGTAAAGCCTTACAGTTTGCTGATGTAAACACACATGCAGTGCCACAGCGCACCTGTGATTGCACAGAGATCCATCAACGGTCTTTGGTATTTGGTTTGATATTTCCATCAGCCTACTGTAGAAATGGTTATGGTGGTGAGATGGGGGGCGTAGGGGGGCCCTATGACAGAAAATTACTATGTCCCCCCCCCCCTCCAAACATTCATTTAGATATTACAATGGTCTCAGGGGCCCCCTGTCCGTGCTAGGGTCTAAGAATCATTTTATTATGTTATCACGTAATTTCAGTAAAATCACAGTTTTGTTGTTAAAGACTAATCAGAATTCAATAACATGAAAAAGGCCACAGGCCGAAACGTTGTTATAATAAATATACATTTGGACAAGAGTGTGCGGTATCCTGCCTCAATTGAGAGACTAATCAGACCCAACTGCAACTGTTCCAGCCTACCTAAATATCAAATTTACAAAAATATGAATGAAAGTTGCATTGAAATTGATTTTTTTTATAACGTTTTGGAAAAGAACTCCTCAAATACACGTCTAACATTTTGGAATGAATAAATAAATAAGAAAGTATCTCTTCAGCTCTTAGCAGTTGTTAGCATTCTTAGCACTCTTAGCAGGCCTCTCTATTTTTTTTTTTTTTTTTTCCCTTCAAAGTTCAGTGTAGTAAACTCATACATCACACTCACTGTAACGGGCCATGCAACGTCTCTCTTACATTCAGAAAACCCCTTCAGATGAAAGCGCTGCTAACGACTGTGTGAGTACAGCACTTGAAAGCTAGTCTTCACAATGTCATAAAAAATCAATTAGGATGCATTCCGGAATCAAACTAGTTATTTTAGGTTTTAATGGGCGTTTGCAAGCAATTTAGCGTGATTGGGGAAAGGCGTCTGGTCAGTGTACATGTAAATGGTTTGGATTCTGTGGGTTCCATTGTGATGTCTTGTACACACACAGAGTTGTCTGTCATTCTGATTGGTCCCTGAAGGCAGAGGAGGTGGGAAGTGGTTTGTGGGTGCCGTCGGATTGGTTGTTAGACAAGAGTTGGGGGAGTTGCGTAAACGTACAGTGTGCCGTGCGTACGCTGTACAGCTTT
>JAODXP020000033.1:10490809-10493309 GCA_027497455.2 Sardinella longiceps | reverse complement strand
GAGGAGAAAATAGTCAAGTAAAAAGTTTGAAGTTTGAGGGAGAGTTTGTAAGTTTTCCTGGTCAGACAACCAAAAAGAGGGAAGATCCAATCAAAAATGGGACAGGTGGCTACTCTAGCCATGGATTAAAACTGTAACTCAGCTGCAACTGGCTGGGTATTCTGTTTTTTTTTTTTCTGATGAGTCGTACTCGGCCAAAATCAGGGACATTTTCGGGGACAGGTGCAGGCGGGGACAGGTAATCAAAATCGGGGTCTGTCCCCGGAAATCAGGGACGTCTGGTCACCCTATCTTAGATTTCCGGTTACCATTGGCCATTGCTCTATCTTTGTCAGTATGAGCTTTAGTTACCAGTTTGCAAATTCAGTCGACTTTGTTCAAGCTCCTTTCATTCTTAAATTTCCAGCCACAAACCAAAAAAGCGCTTAGAGCGCGCAGATCTCCGCCCAGGCAATGTGGTCACAGACACAATATAAATTCCAGATCATGTTCTGGATCACCAATCGCCACCAAAATTTAATCAGTTCTTGCTTGTTACAATATACAAATTGTCCGAAAATTTCATCCAAATCCTTGCAGCAATTTTCGAGTTATCCTGCTGACAAACAAACAAACAAACAGACAGACAAACCAATGCAACCAGACAGACAAACCAACGCGACCAGACAGACAAACCAACGCGACCGAAAACATAACCTCCTTGGCAGAGGAAATAAGAGGGACATGGGCTTATTGACTCTGGATTTGTCCATTAAGCCCTATGCCCTGATACTTTACAGTATAGCTGTCATGATTTGCTAACGGAAGTTCCAAGACAATCGGAGGACAAACGCGAAGGAAAAAACGGCAAAAAGGGGCGGGGCAGAATAAGGTGAATAGCTGTCATGATTTGGCCGATTCCTGTCAGTGAAGTCTTCAAGGATTGCTGGATTAAATGGGAACATTAAAATACAACCAACGGCTGCTCTGTCCATGACGCAATCACTGGGCAGTCATGTCAGTCACAACAGTTAGGCTTTACTTGAGGCTCTGCTTTTTTCTTTGATGTTTTGTTAAATTACTTGGAATGCACTGATCAAGCACTTCTAAACTCTTGTACTGTACTTGCTCTCCTATTAGCAAATAGCACTCCCAGTAAGGCATTTACTTGTATTGTGTTGCAGCTTGATTGTTATCCCTCTTTTGTAAGTCGCTTTCGATAAAAGCATCTGCTAAATGCATAAATGTAAATGTTGTTGACACAGAATCAAAAGAGAGTTTGGCAATCTATTTATTGAACACGCTGTGTAGCCTACTGTATGTGAAAACGAGCTTGGCTATCCCAACAGCTTTGGCTATATTATTTGTTGTACTATTATGTTTATGCTACCTAGATGGCTATGTTAGCTTTTCTTTATCTTTTTTTTAATCTGTTGTCTTGTATGTTTATTTCTTGTGTGATATACAGTACGTCATGTTTGGACATTCAGGATGAGTAGCCGATGACTTTGGCATCAGCTAATGGGGATCCAAAAAACTCAAACAAACTTATTGTCAACTCCGATTCTTAGTAATATTAGTAATATTCATCAATATTCATCAATAAGCCTGAATCCTACAAATCCTACAAAGCGTTTGTGATATCCCAAGTACCCTGGCGATCTTTTGCAGTTTGGGGTTGGGATGTTGGGTTGCATCGTGTGGCGCGTTAGCCCGACCAAACAATGTCCCTCTGGCTCTCAAAGGTCAAAGGTCAGTCAGGGTGGCCATTCGTCATCCCCGACTTGTTTATTGTGCCGCCTGACCCCTCTGTGTTGGTCCGGCAATCACCCGTAGCAACAGAGGGCATTCTTGGCTACCCGCAACCCATAGAAACGCAAAACTGCCCCCCCCCCCATCCCCACCCCCAAACACACACGCACACACACACACACACAAGTACTCAGGCTATCTTTCTTAAGCTGGAAAAAGACCTACCGACTTTCTCAGTCTTTTTTTTAATGTCATAATTGGTATCATAGCAACCACTGAAAGGACCGGTTAAGATCATATCAAGCATGTTTGATTCAGCCCGACTTAGTCGTAATTGCGTCAACAATGGAGATAATCGCATCGTTACAAATCTGTCACCCAAACACACATAACGACTCTTACCACGACTGAAACTTGCGACTACTCATGACTGGCCCTGACGTTCTATCGTATCAATATTGGGGTTAATAATAGGTAGGTCTGTTGCCAGCTTTAGGGCTTGTTTTGCAGTTTGGGGATTCTCTGCTATACCCACATCCCATAGAAACACAAAACTGCCCCCCACCCTGCCCAAATACACACACACACACACACACACACACACACACACACACACACACACACATATATACAACCAACACACGCACTCCGCTGCATTCAAATGAAAAGGCCCCAACTCCCTAAAGCCCCTTTAACCCTGATCTACCAGCAGCAAGTCATATGCCAAGCCAATCACCAGCCAAGTTGCCAAGCCAAGTATCATGAGATT
>JAODXP020000033.1:10485809-10488309 GCA_027497455.2 Sardinella longiceps | reverse complement strand
TCTGTATGCATGGTCATGACCCCACAGTTCCGTCAACAAGTGCTTAAATTTGTGCTTAAAATGTCATAGAATTAAAGCAGGGATTTTTTCATTTCTAAAATAAATAAATGTTGCTGTTTGATTGTTGTTGTCGCTGTTTGCCATTTACCATACAAAACTTAGTTTGCTAATGAGCAAATGTAAATCACAAATACATAAGTTCAGTTGCAGACCCTCCAAAAGTCTATTTTTAGACATGCAAAAAATTATGTTTAATAACTTTAATAGGCGAAAGACTTCCCAAGAAATCTCTATCAAACTGCAATTTAGATATTATTATCAAGGAAAAACAAATCAAGGAAAAACAATCCAATTGGAGATAGACTGATAAGTTATCTGAAATAAATAAATAAATAAATAAATAAATGGTATTGAATAAATTGTATATTTCTGTGAATTAATCAAAAATAAACTTAGAGCACTGTAAAAAAACGATTTGTAATTGTTACTTGAAAAATGTGTGGAAACTCGTTGCCTCAAATGAGTTGAGTAACTATAACTTACCTTTTTAGATGTAAAGAGCTTTTAACTTGAAAAAGATAAGTTATAGTTACTTAACTCATTTGAGGCAACGAGTTTCCACACATTTTTCAAGTAACCATTACAAATCGTTTTTTACAGTGTTGAATATATATGTAGATTGTATCCACCTTATCCAGTGTGTCCCGGGTAGTGACCTATAGGTGCTATCTGGATAAGTATGACCTGTAGATTACCAGCTTCAGCTCTCTGTGTAACTTGTCTGATTTGATGGAGCACAGGTTAGGCCCAGGTCAACTAACTCCAATCTGGGCCAGATTGGTGTGAAAAGGCTATCAATGAGTTTACTTTTCTCTGTTGCCCACTGCTCTGCCTGGAGAGACTGAGAGAATGTAGAGATCGACTGAAGGGAAAAATCCTGAATGTAGCTGGAATGTAACTGGAAATGAAGGAATAAGGACTTTTGGTGCTCATTTTGGGAGAAGATGACCGATTAAAAAAAAAAAAAGGATCTAAGAAGGAAAGAATGAAAGAAAGAAGGAAAGAAGGGAAGGAAGGAAGAACTAATGACAGGAAAAAAAGAAAGAAATGAAGAAAGAAAGAAAGAAAGAAAGAAAGAAAGAAAGAAAGGCTATGTCAGCTGAACTTTAATGATAGTTTTCTGCAGATCGTTCAGCTGTCTCTCCAAATGTCTGCCATTTCTCACAAACAACTCACTCCAAACACACACACACACACACACACACACACACACACACACACACACACTCCAAACACGGGAGCGTTCCCAGCTGTCTGCCTTGGGAAGCCTACCCAGATCCCACTCTGGGAATTTCATAATGGACTTGCGTTTAATTTCCCAACTTGACCACTTTTAAAGAGAGACTCCCTGTAGGTGTGTCATTTTACCTAATGTCCTGCAAGCTAAAAACAGCTGAAGGCAAAGCTCTCTAGATAATCTTTCATATTTACTGTATAATGTATGTATGTAATTATGTACATGTACTGTACGTATTCATTGTAATACATACAATGGTTTTGCATTAGAAATAGATGGGGCACCCCTAGGGGGGGGGGGGGGGGTTAGGATGATTCTAAGGGCCTGGCACAGACAGGGGGGCCCAAAGATTAAAATCAATATTTGAGGGGCCCAAAATATTTTTTTTTTTTGTCATAGGGCCCAAAATTTCTAGCAGCGCCCCTGGTTACACTCAAAATTCTCACATCAGGCGCGTAATCTTTTTTCCTCCAAAAAAAAAAAAACAAAAAAGAAAACTACAATGCATACTCTATCCGTACACTATATATTTGTCAATCGTCCAGGAACTCGTGTTCCCAAACCACAAATGAAGCCTCCCTCCTCCGCTACCCACTTACTATACAGTACATACCCTAAGGCCGATGGGCCCGTCTCGTGTTTATTTTAACTGTTTGCTGTTAATGAAGGCCATTTAGATGCATTTGTCACTTTCAAGCTTGTACTATAGTAGCCTAGAGGTTTGATGACTGCTAATAATGTGTAGCGACAGTAATGCTACAAAGAAAACAAACTTGGTCAGGATTTCAATACTTCAAACTGCTGATGTGAGCTGGCTGTATGACATCAAGGACTCTAATTTGTTTGTAATGGTATGTGCAAAGCAATGCGTTACACACACATAAGCTCACACACACACACACACACACACACACACACACACACACACACACACACACACACACACACACACACACACACACACACATAAGGTCACACACACACACACACACACACACACACACACACACACACACACACACACACACACTCACTAGTGATTTTCATACCTTTTACAGTCATGTATTTTCTCTCTTCTTTTAACTTAAAGTAACTTGCAAAAAGAGGGTTAACATTCAAGCTGCAACACAATTAAAAGACCTTAGCCAAAAGTGTGACTTGCTAACAGGAAGTGGGGATGACTTAATTTTTAAAATTCTTTAA
>JAODXP020000033.1:10470809-10473309 GCA_027497455.2 Sardinella longiceps | reverse complement strand
ACACACACACACACACACACACACACACACACACACACTACTCGACTCAGTGTGTGAGTTTACACCACAACTGGCCTGTGAGATGCACCACTGTCTCCTGCTGTCTCTGTACTTATAGTCATGGGAGTCCAATAGGCCCACAGGCATCTGGGACGGAGAGAGAGAGAGAGAGAGAGAGAGAGAGAGAGAGAGAGAGAGAGAGAGAGAGAGAGAATTGAATTATCAACGTCCCTTTATAAAATTATAATTATAAAATTGACAATTACAACAAAATCAACTTCATGCTGTACTCAAGAAGTATACGTATAAGAGAAAAAAAGAGAGAGAGAGAGAGAGAGAAGGATGGAGAGAGAGAAGGATGGAGAAAGAGAGAAGGATGGAGAGAGAGTGAAAGAGGGAATGACAGTGAAGAGAGACAGAGACAATGACAGTGATGCACACTGTACTGTATGTGTGTTTATACAAAAAAAAAAAAAACACATTAATTACATTATTAACTTTCTTGATCTTAAAAGTCTTACTTTTACAGTTGTTACCTTTAAGATGTTACCATGTAAATGTATATCATTGCAATGCTTTTCTATACACTATCCTGTGTTACTGTTTTGGCTATACGAATTCTGTTTTGTCATGCCAATAAACTACTCTTTGAATTTGAAAAGGATAGAGAGAGAGAAAAGGATAGATAGATGGATAAACAGAAAGAGAGGGAGAGACAGCAAAAAGGATGGAGAGAGAGAAGGATAGATAGATGGAGATAAAGAGAGAGAGAAAGGGATGGAGATGTTTGATGTTTGTTGTTGATGTTTTTGATGTTGATGTTGTAGACTAGAATGTTGAACGTGTGTGTGTGAACGTTTTTGGGTGGTGAAATTTATGTATAAACCCTTTCTTTCTTTCTTTCTTTCTTTCTTTCTTTCTTTCTTTCTGTCCGTCTCTCTCTCTCTCTACTTCTATCTCTTCTCTCTCCATTCTCTCTGATCTTACACAGGTTCATTAATGCCCGAAGGAGAATAGTCCAACCCATGATTGACCAGTCGAATCGAGCAAGTAGGTTGATGAATGAAGCACGCGCACGCACACACACACACACACACACACACACACACACACACACACACACACACACACACAAAAACAACACCGGGACTCATTAATCAAGACACACAGATAAACACAGAGTCTGACAGTTGCGGAAAGGAATATCAATCAATCCCAGATATCTGGCCTTATCTTGCCACAATCTATTTCATCTGTTTATTCTTGATCGTTCATGACTAATTCATCCCCTCATTTGTTACACTTGCAGTTGTGTACAAAGGAAATGATCCAGCCTCAACTAGTAGTCTCAGTTGTCCCATCAAATACCTCATCTTTCCGTCTTCTAGAATCTCTCTCTCTCTCTCTCTTTCTTTCTTTCTCTCTCTCTCTCTCTCTCTCTGACCATTCTCCTTCCTCACACCTTCGTTTTTCCTCTGCAATTGAAGGTCAATCACCTTACTCCTCTTTTCTTTTTTTTTCTCTCTCTCTCTCATAGCAACCTTTTATAGTTTCTCTTTCATCATCTGTGTTGTTCTTTCTCTCTCTCTCTCTCTGCATATATATACTGTATGTACTGTATATATTAGTTACACTTTCTCTCTCTCTCTCTCTCTCTCTCTCTCTCTCTCTCTCTCTCTCTCTCTCCCTCCTTCCCTCTCCCTTAATCGTGTGTGTGTGTGTGTGTGTGTGTGTGTGTGTGTGTGTGTGTGTGTGTGTATAGAGGGATGTCTGGCCGAGCAGCCGGCCTGTGGGCCTGTTTTCGGTGCTGCTGTAAAATTTATGATCTGTGCTGAGGTGCAGGGGTCACGAGTGGAGAGGAGGGGCAGGGAGGCGGCGATGGTGATGGCGGCAGCGGCGGAGGGAGGAGGGAACTGTGTTTAAGTTCAAAGGCGCTCTCTTTCTTTTTTCTGTCCTTTTTTTTCTTGAAGGGGAGGTGGGGGTTGAACTGTTGCACGACTGCTGACTGGAGTAAACCAAAAACAGTGTCATAGCCCCCAGAGTCCAACTCCAAGGGGTTTATGGGATGCGGGAGACAGAGCAAGACTTTCTTTCTTTCTTTCTCTCTCTCTCTCTCTCTCTCTCTCTCTCTCTCTCTCTCTCTCTCTCTCTCTCTCTCTCTCTCTCTCTCCTGGCTAATGATGTCGGCGAAAAACTCAGTTTTCAGTCGGAATGATAGCACAGAGACAAGTTGGTTTAGGATGTCAGCATTTTTCCATTTATAAGCAAATACTGCATTTTTTTTCTTTTTTTTACTTTTTTCATTCAGTTGATTTTTTTTTTTTGCCAAGTAGACTTACATCACTCTTGGATAATGACTTGTGTGTTTACTACTTGGTTACTATGGTTACTCTACAATAGCGCTTGACCCAGCTATTACACACAAGTTAAACAACTGCCCATGAACAGGGAGAAAACCTCAGTGTGTGTGTGTGGGGGGGGGGTCCTGTGTGTTTGTGTG
>JAODXP020000033.1:10385809-10465809 GCA_027497455.2 Sardinella longiceps | reverse complement strand
CGCACCATTCTGCACCTGACTGTGTGTGTGTGTGTGTGTGTGTGTGTGTGTGTCTGTTGTGTTGGATGTGGGTCGTTGGAATAAATCTACCTGAAACGCCTACTTGCCCCAACCCCCCCAACCCCACACCCCCACCGCACACCACCCCAAAATCCTCGTGTCCCTCCAGAAACCAGCAAAGTAACTCCTTAGTAACCTTCCCTTTTGAACTCAGGTGCCTCAACACTGTCCTAACGACCCCCTGAAGTAAGGAGAAGCCACAGCGGTTGCCTTGGATTCCAGACGTACTGTAAACCAAAAAATTAAACAAAAATGACACCCCACCCCACCCCAAACAACAACAAACCAACAAAACCAAAACAATGGATGAGTTTCAACAGCAACAGGACAGGATAATATAAGATAGGCTACAAGATAATAAGCTGCTGACAGCTGAGGTTTTGTCTGATGATTTTGACCAGCGCCAAAGAATTTTGAGGATTCCCACAAGGCTGTGTGGGTTTTGGACAAGGAAGAGGGCTAACTTAACTTCCCCCAATATGCCTCTGGATGTTACGCAACATTGTGGGGCAGCAGGCTGAACTGAACGGAGGTGTTATCATAGACGGGGTTGCCATGGGGATGCCTGCACTGTATGTTTCATTTTGTGGCTTTTTTTTTTTTTTTTTTTGGCAGTCTAGCTTGACTGGGGTGGACTTGGACAATCATTATAATGAATACTGCTGTGAAATATTTGGACGTGGGTTGGGGGTCTACAAGGGTAAATGCCCTCTGGTATTGGTGTGGTGTGCTCTGATATATTATATATATATGTTTTGTTTTGTTTTTTTCGTTGAGGATATGGCGTGTTTATCCACACTGTGTGTGTGTGTGTGTGTGTGTGTGTGTGTGTGTGTGTGTGTGTGTGTGTGTGTGTGTGTGTGTGTGTGTGTGTGTGTTCACGTGTATAGTATGTGTTTGTGACTGAGTGTGTTAAAGTGTGTGTTAAACTGATCTGTCTATGTGTGATTTTCATACAATTGAAAACTTTTTACGTCTGCCTCACGTTTGAGAATAAACTGTTTTAACCTAACTGACTATCTGAAGATGATAACTAAAATTACACATTCATTTGGAAATGACACTTTATGCCAATTGGAAAACTCCTGTACATTATCCAACAGTTACCAGGCAATTCGCATCAGACAGCATATCTTGTGCTACTTTAAAGGGGAGTTGTCCCTCCATCTACGTTGCTAATAGCATAACACTGTTGTGTTGTGGTACCGTCATTTTCCTTCAGTGTTCATTAAAAAATCTATATTGTAACCCACTGTTACAACTAAAAAAAAAAAAAAAAAAAATGAAACAGCCACCTTTCACACCAAGTTTTTAGGCTAATGCACAAATTTAGCTGTCTGATATAGACCCTAGTCTAAAACGCAGGTGGGCCTCTAAAAAAGATAGAAAGTGAGACTGTACGGTAGGTAGCCTAGGCCTAGCCTACAGTAGGCCTGCAATCATGCAATTTTCCATTACACTTTCCATGCTTCACTACATTTGCCGTGACCGTGGGATTGGAGAGGAAAATAATGAACTCGCAAACATATGGTACACGGAGTTTTATGTAGTGTTTATGTTGGCTTAACGCGCTGTTTATGTGCGCCCGCAGTCAGTAAGCCCGCTAAAAGGTGACACCAGCTGACACGCACGCTCTTCACACTTGTGGCTGCGACTTCATCTCAAATACTATGACAACGACGCCACCTGCAGGACAACTGTGAAACAGCGGAGGGAAAATGTCTGATACTCTGATAATTCAGATCTCATTTGGACATTTACACCCTTTGGAGAAATAAAAGCGAGAAAAATCAGGAAATTTTCAATCCAAAGATAAATCTACAGGAATTAGGCTAATTCTAGGCATTAATATTGAGAAACAGCCTACAACAAGGGTGATAAAACTTTTTTGGTTGTGTGCCATGTGCTTGCCAATATCAAGTGGACTTAATTTTAATATTCATTTTATTTTTAATATTAGGTTAATGTCATTTTAATATTATTTTAACAACACACCACATTACCATTTTTTTAGACATCATGGCAGGCTTCATGAAAGATAGCAAATGGCCGCAATTGGTCTCCGGGCCTTAGTTTAGCCATCTCTGGCCTGCAACAAAAGGCCAAACCTTATGGGGCCTACTGATTTACTACTATTGTACTCCTACAAACTGGGAGAAACAGATTAAGCATTTTGTAATTTTGTATTTTTCCTTTCTTCTGTACAGAGATTGCTCCTTGTCAATTTTTTAAAAACCCACTGTAAATAATAGAGTAATAAATAAGCAGCGTTTTGATAAGCAGTTTTATATCATGTTTTATATCATGCCTCAAACACACAAAACAAAAACAACTTAATCTTTTGATACCTCATTTAGATTCCTTAATTTTACCTCAGCAGTTAAAATGCACCCAGTGTTTCTAAGGCATTATTCCGTGTGGTATTAGCATTCAGAGGTTAAAGACAAATTAGTCTTTCCATCCTTGAAACTGAGATGAGGAAGGACGAGGATTGAGTGGCAGACAGATGATTAAGAAGGCCATGCCTGGGTTACTGTTACCGGTGTGTGTGTGTGTGTGTGTGTGTGTGTGTGTGTGTGTGTGTGTGTGTGTGTGTGTGTGTGTGTGTGTGTGTGACAGAGGAGAAACATCAGTAGCCTACCTAGCCACTTCGAAGCGGTGCATATTTTACTTAAGTATGCCTATAAACATATCCATAGGAATTGAATAATTTGTACCTGGGGATCCTGTTAGGTGTCCTGAATTGGGTTCATTGTTTTAACAATCTTAAAATGTTCATAGGCTTACTAAAAAAAAATAATGAGACAGTACATATGTGATTACACATATCGAAACCTAGTCAAGTCTGAATCCTTGGTCTTCTTCGATCCATTTCCTCCTCCAGTTAATGATTTGACTTGACTGTTTGCATGGTCACGTCTGTGCTTAGGCCATTAGTCCGCTATGGTGCCGTGATCCGATAACGGCTGACCACTAATCAATAGTGGACAGTCTAATCGGGTGTGAACGCGGCTTCAAGGTTGACCATCAGGTGTCACAGACAGCAGCCATCAGGCTGAGAAGGTGTAATCTCAGGGGATTATGTGTGTGTCACAAGGTCCAGGTGATATGGGATCCCACCAATGTCAGCAACAGTAGGAAAACTACCAGACAACGAGACTGTTATGTCATTCAAATGACTAGTAACAACTAAGTCTAACTACAATAATAATGAATCTGTTCTGCTGCTATCAGAGATCTGAAATATTGAGAGGCATTAGAAATTGTTCCATTCCAAATGTTAGTTAGCTGTTCTTCCTTCTTGCTCTCAAATGGCGGTATTCTCCCAAGTGTTTAAGTCCAAAAAAGTGCTTAGTGCAGGCTAAAATGCATGGAGGTAAGCACCTTTTTTGGACTTAAGAACCTATAGGAGAATACCAGCCACAGTGCCTTGAGCTAACGGAGCCGTCCAAATGCATGACTGTGTTCTTTAGCGTGCTCAAAAGCATAGCCATGAGCGAGTAGAACCGAGTAGAGTAGAGCCGAGTACAGTATGTACTAAAACAGTCCAGTGGAAAAGGGCCAAAAGTGCATAGAATTCCACACTGGTTTCTAAATAGATTACTGTGACCTAAAGTGACCTCTGAGATGAAAATCAGCGACATTTCCCAGAATTTTCCTGAAAAAACTGGGGACAGCTAGTCAAGTAAAAGGAGTAATGCGTTAGGTTCAAAAATTTAATTGGATTTACTTTTAGTAGGGACAGACCAAGAGAAACAGGGACTGTCCCTGGAAATTGGAGATGTCTGGTTCCACTACTCTAACCCTCTTTGTGCAGCCATAGAAAAATGCCAAAGTTTGTTCATTTCAACACCCTATAAAGTTGAAACTATTATTGCTTTGCATCTCTGTACTCTGCAGGCTCTGTACTCTGAGCTCTGGGCTCTTTTACAGCAATGCCCTGATAGGAATTAAATTAAAAACGGAAAAACATGAAACAAATAAACAACAAATGAAGTCCATATCAGCTGAACAGAATCCAATGACCGCTGTGACCGTCTCATAAGTCCAGCTGGCTGACGCTCATGGATTGGCAATCATCAGACCACAGTCTTCAAAAAGACCTGTTGGATGCTCTGGATGCACACAGCGGTTCACATCTGTCCTTCCAGCAGCTCAGGTTATTTATCCTCCAATGGTCCTACAACAAAAGCACTTGTAGGCCTACAAAAACCTAAAGCTTGTCAACATGATATACTTAGCTGAGTTCATTTATTTTATTTGTTTGTCTGCTTGTCTGTTTTTTTTTTGTTTGTTTTTTTGTAGAATTGATCCAGACTATCGACATCCTAAAAACTAAAAACATCTTAACCTCATAAGCAGAGGTATCCTAATACTAATACTAATAGCCAAGTATTTCCTAATTTGAAAACCCAAATCTCAGATCAATCAAGATGCTTTGAAAGACCATAAATGTAGACCAATAAAGGCTACGTATTTACAGGGAAAAAAAAAAAAAACATTATATAAACATTATATAAATCACGAAAACACAATATCAAATATATTATTGTATTATCTAATACGATAGAAACAACACCAAATTTTTTTTAAAAAAAAAGAAAAGAAAAGAAAAAAAAAAGACTTATTTGGACGGACAGAAATATTTCTGCATTAAGAATGCGTATTGACTGCGCAAGCTGGACGCTCTACAAGGCGACATGTCAGAAAATTTCGCAATGGCTTATGGGAAATTCTTGGCGGAATTTATGAAAGTTGGCAATGATGATCACAGAGTTTTATCTTGTTGCGATGAATTTCAGTAACGTTATATACAATATACCGCTGCAGTTAACTATGTATAAGGTGTGACTGTGGGTAAGTATGCCCAATCGAAGGACATGTACCGACAAAACCTGGGATGATGGAGTCGAGAGTGATTTACACAAACTTGAACAGCGCAAGTCGAAAATAAACAGACTGAAGCGAAGCCCCAAGGCTCCATCGCAACCACCACCACGTACAGTGGACACCTCAGACATTACGCAACCAGGTAAATAAAGACATTAAATTAAGTGCAATTTGTTCTGTGAATAATGTTATTCGATACGTTAGCTATTAACATTGCTTTGCTTGTTGTTTAGTATGCAGTAGACTATGCTAATCTTAGTTAAGCTAGCTATCGATAGCTAGCGAACATAACATAACTTTACATAACGTTAGGCTTGACATCACTTGCTACGTGAGGGCATCGAGTTATGTAATTTGCCTGCCTGTCAAAATATAAAAATCAAGCCTAAACACGTTCTTTCTTTTTTAATCGAATAGAGTTTAAAACCCCTACTCGCCCTGTGAGAACCCGATTTGGCCGTTTGATCTGTAAGGATTCACCTTGCAATGATTCCGAACTTCAGCAAGATATTGTATGGGACCAGAGTACACCTTCCCCCGTCCGAAAAGGTAAGTTTGACAGTCTCCGCAAGAGATTAGAGAGATGTTGGTCCGATGTAACAGTCTCAGATGTTAACGTTAACGTTATACTTTCTTTGTTTCTAATATCAATCCAGATGCAGGATTTATACGAGGCAGAGGACGGCGAAGAGAAGCGTACACTGGGAAAACCGATGTGAATGATCTTGTTAGTCGGATAGCTCCCAAGGTAAGCATTTGTAGCTCATTCGTCCACACAACACAGCATGCATCCAAGTAGTCTAACGTCAACGTTAATGTTCATGCCTTATCTTTTGTACTCGTCACAGAACTATAGACCAGCAGATTCATCAGATTCTGTGCTCCAGTGGATTGGAGTCAGTGGAATTCCGTGCACCCCTGAGCCCTCACAACCTACAATAAAGACCAAAGTCACTAGGTGAGTGAACACAGCATGCTTTTGCTGCTGTCTAGAGCAGTGGTTCTCAAACTTTTTCTGTCATTTACCTTTTTCACCTACGTCACTATGAGGCACTAGAACGAGGTTTGGGTGGTAAAACTTCCCAAGAAGTAGCTTCTGGGGATGGGATGCCCCTCATCTGCCCAACTTTCCACCTGACCAACAGTAAGAGAGGGGACCAGCAGTAGATTTTCTGTCCGACATATGTGAGAAATTATTTATTATAAAGAAGTAGTTTTTCCTTGCCCCTGTTTCTCATGGATGCTTCCCGTACTGCCTGTAAAGCGCCGCGAGACAATGCACTGTATTTGAGCGATCTACAAATAAAATCAAATTGAATTAAATTAACGTTTAGTCGGCACTTCCTCTAGTTTCACCACCCGAGCCTCGTTTTCGTTCGGAACATGGCGGCCAGGTGAAAAAGGTGAATTCCCCACTTTGGAAAGCAGAGGATTTTCACGCCCCACCTGAAAGGCTCAATTTGCGCACATTTTTTGTCACTGTTAAGATTTTCATGTTACTAATTCAAAGCCAAATTTCTCTTGAACCAATCATCACAGCAACTAGCAAATAACACCATTGGAAAGCTCAATTTACTGTCATATGCGCATATCTGACAATTAGCTGTGAATTTGGGGGGGCATGGTGCGACAACAGTCAATCGCAAAGAGATGTCTCGCGCCCCACCTGTCATGTGTCTGATGGTTTGAGAAACACTGCTCTACATCAATTGTTGGCACGCTCACAGTAGTCTAGAGACTTATCTTTATTTCAAGTCAAGTCAAGTCAAGTGTATTTATATAGCGCATTTTAACACAACTCAGTTGATCCAAAGCGCTTTACAGTGGAAGGGGGGACCTCACTAACCACCACCAATGTGTAGCACCCACCTGGGTGATGCACGGCAGCCACCACAGTCGGCGCCAGAACGCTCACCACACACCAGCTTGATGTGGAGAGTGAGGGAAGGGACAGGAGAGAAGGGATGAATGAGCCAATTACAGTGGGGGGATGATTAGGGTTAGGGTTAGGGATTAGTGATTATTATTTGTGTGTCAACTGGTATAGGTGTCTAGCCTGGGTCCACCCATACTTCCTTTCCCAAAGCCAAAAATCAAAATTGCTTGTATGTCAACTGATGTAATGTTAGATCTCATCATGCAAAATGTCAGAAGTGTTTGTCTGGTTGTTTGATTTTTGGTTTAGCTTTATTTGACCAGCCTTTTGTGCCTCACGTGTCACTATAAATTTGTTTACAACAACATGTAGGTTATACAGATTGTATAACAGGCTACATTGAATAGGCTGCTAGTTTTTATGAATTTGGCATGAAGTACACTGAATAAGACTTGTAGACTGTGCCATTAGTTACCATTCTCTTGACCCATGTTTGATTAGATTAGATTAGCCTTTATCGTCTGAAGTAGAGAAATTCATCTTGGGCAGTTGAGAGGTAGGGGTTACACACACATAAGAAATAACACAACCACCATGATTGACCAGGAGTTCACAAATAAATTGCATGTCCACAACATACATATATATATATATATGTGTGTATGTATGCACACAGTCCCATAGTATTGCACAAACTCCCATATTGCACACATGTGATGTTCTCTCCATTGCCACCACAGGAAGGACACCCACGACCATCTCAAGGAGCTGGCCAGGCAGTTTGACTTCCAGCTGACCAGACATGAAGGTTCTCTCCAATCCCGATGCCCTGCTCCTCCTCATCCTCCTCCACCTGCGGACCAGGACATCGAAGACCTCGACCTTTTTGGTGACGACAACCATCATACTCCACCCCCAGCGATGGCTCCTTCCCCGGCTGATGCAGTGGGGGTTCTGTCACTTGATCACGACATGGATGACTTTGACGACAAGTCGCTGGATGAGCTGTTCGAGGGGCCCACAGTGAGCCTTGAGAATGGCCTTAGCCAGCCCCTGTCTGGAACCCCCCAGAACACACTGAGGCCCTCAGTGTCCACCACCTCTCAGCACATGAGAAATACCCCAGAAACTTCTGGAAAATCAGACATGAGAGTGTCCAGCAACGCACCAGTGGTCTCCACAAAAGCACAGCATCCCACCGGGTGTGTGACTGGTGGTGGTGGTGGTGGTGGAGGCGGAATCAGTGCCGGGGGTCGTGGAGGTGGTTTTGACGATGACATGAGAATGTCCAGCAAGGCACCAGTGGTCTCCACCAAAGTACAGCATCCCACTGAGCGTGTGACTGTTGGAGGAGGTGGTGGTGGCGGTGGCAGCGTCAGTGCCGGGGGTCATGGAGGTGGTGGTGGTGGTGGTTTTGACGACGACTGGGAGGACGATGGTTTGCTGGACGACTCCATGGTAATGGAGATGACCCAACACCCAGATCTCTTTGCTCCCCCCAAACACTGCTCCACGCAAAAGTCTGTCGTGGGGCAGCAAAGGGTTTTGTCCGCTACCAGCAGGCCCACTAACAACTCAAACCAGCACCAGCAATATGGAGCCAACAGCGGTACCAGAGGTTTTGGCTTATCACAGATTCAAAATGAGGTGAAAAACGGGCAAGCACAAAGAACAGGAGTCAACACCAATCAAATCAGAACTTCATCTGTTGGAGTGAGGTTGCCTAGCAGCAGCAGCAACAACAACATCATCAACAGGAACATTTCACAAAGTGCTCAGCCTGTTTCATCTCTTCCAGGCACTTCCTCAGATCTTCCAAGCAGGCCGCGCAGCAAAGCAACATCTACTCCAACAACAGCTGCTGTCACTAAGCGGCTGACAAGATCACAGACTTCCAGCAATGTAACACAACCATGCCTGGCACCACAGAGACCTTTAATAGTCAATGTACCTCAGCAAAAGACTTCTCAAGCAACTGCATGGACCAAGCAACAAGCAAAGGCTGCAGGCACAGTTGAGGAGAATCCAGTAGTTAACCCCTGTGTTGGGGCTGGGGAAGCTGGTATCCCGGACGATGACCTGGACATTCTGTTTGCATTGGATTCTGACTGGGGCGATGACGCAGACGACGACGACGATCTGCTCTGCGAAGCGTTCGCTGACATGGAGGAAGGGGTTCAAGGGCCTGCCGAGAGCGTCGTTCCGAAGTCGAAACAACAACAACAACAACAACAAACGTTTGACAACCGGACAAGTAGTGGGATGACCCAGGCTAGGACCATCAGTACGACTGTGGCCACAGCAGGACACGTTGCAACTACAGCCCCTTATCAAAAACCAGTCGCTACTTTTGCACAACCTGTTCCACCACCCAATGACAGAACAGTTTACAGTACATTGGGAAATGGCCCAGTGGCTAAAAGCGCACCTTCTGCTACGCAAAGGACTGCGGCTGTAGCTTCCGGCGGTTCCAATGTTCAGTTCCAAAGGAACACTGTGAGGCTGCCCAGTGCCACTTCCTTTGGAAGCTCCTCCTATCACGCCACCACAGCCAATCACACAGGAGGTGTGGGTTCTAATACTCAAACTGGCCAATCATCATTTGGCAGCATTGGCCAAAGGGAGTCAGTGAGACCACCCAGTACTGTCACCACGACCAATCAGTTTGGAGGGATGGGCAGAGACACAGTGGGCTGTAACCAATCATCTTTGAGGATGGGTAGCAGCACCAGTAGCAGTACTCAATACAGCTTTAAGAAGCCAACAAATAGTAGCGCAAGTGGCTTCACAGTTACCACACAAGGTACAGTATGGGTGGACTGAACGAGCCTGACATAGCCCACCCATAAAACGAATGTTCATCCTTATCCATGGTCTGGGGACGGTCTTCATGGGCGGGTTTACATCGGTAGAGAGACTACCGGCCAATAAGTGAAGCTGATTAGACGAGCTGTCCAATCGTTTCAAACCCAAAGTGAATGCCTGCCCCCCTGCACTATAATCGCGTTAGGTTAAAGAACCTCCAGACCATCAATACGGATGAACAGTAGTATTATGGTCGGGCTATGTCAGGCTACGACTGAACAGAAGGGAAACAATTATTTAGTCGTGACTTGGATATCTATTTCTGATTTTTAATGATAATCTAATTTTAAATCTGATTTGCTATTAAAAAAAAATGAATGAGTGGGTGGAGTTAGTATGAAAGTGTTAACCAAGTTGAATTTCAATTAAAAAAAATAAATACATATCAAGGAGTGCTTGAGGTGAATGAATTAGTCAAGGACTGTGTGTGTGTGTGTGTGTGTGTGTGTGTGTAAAAAAGGTAGTGAGTTATGCTCATCCTGTGTTTCTCTTTTCCCGCAGCTCCAGTCTCTTACTCCGCTAATCCGAGGTGCTCCGAGGCCGAGATCGAGCGCAAGAAGCAGGAGGCCCTGGAGAGGCGACGGCTCAGAATGCTTGCCACCCAGAACCAAAACCAGAACCTCAGAGCCCCCTGCTAAAGTAGCCCAGGCCAGGTTCCTCTAAATGATTACTGGTTCCTTTACGGTTACGGTAGAACTCTACACAAGCCCTGGTGGAAGTTGTAGGCCTATGTATGAATGTATGATTGTAAATACCCCTATTATGGATGGAGCAATATTTATGGTGTAATTACAGTTTAGAAGTTTCTTTCAAACCTGAGGTAGCAGTGAGAAAATTTCAATGTTCATAATAACTATCATTTAATGTTTCTTGAAACTATAATTTAATTATTCATTCCCTTGTGACGTTGAACGAACTTACTCGGACTTCTCGAGAAAACAGATTTTTTTCTTTTTTAATGGATAGCAGTCACTGTCTGTGTCCATTATTTATGTGTGTTATGTGTTATGTTTGCTATTAATGTTTTATTCAATCTGCCTGTGACCATAAATAAGGGATTTGGCCCGTGGTCTTGAGCAGTCTTCTGAAATTGTGTATTTATAGGTTGGGAATATATGAGTTTTTAAAATATTGTTTTGTGTTGAAATAAATTCCATGAACCATTCCACTCGACCTTTTGAGAGTTTTGTCATTTTCATGTTTGTCAGGTGGATTTGCAAAATGGTACGCAAGACTGACATCTAGTGCACCCAGAAGCTTCTATGCAAGTCCTGTCATTGTGAAACTGCTACTAACTCTACTAAAATTCTGAAAAAGAAAAAAGATGATTGTATTTATCTGACATTTCATGATTTATACTGACTGACTAATATACATATGTGTAATGCTTTAAATTAAGGCCCTAGAGTTACTTAATGAAAGTGTGTAACAACGGCTTAACTAAAAGTATATAGGGGAAAATTATGTAGACCTAACTAGCCTACTGTGTGCTGGATGTATGCAATTATTTGACCCCTGGGCTAATTGAAATAGGGATAAACCTCACCTAGGTTAAACTTGTCATGCATTTTTGCTTACTGTAGGCTACATTTTTTCAGGTGTGATATTCCCATGATTTCTATTGCACCCAATTTCACATAAACACAAACTACTGTCGTTTGTACTGTAGGTCTACCCTACTCCATAAATTATCCCTTGATACTTTATGTAATGCCGTTTCTTACCTACTAAGTGTTACCCAAATACTTTAGAAAGTAGATGTATGGCTATGTATTATTGTAAAATTGTTTTAAATTACCTCCCAATTTCTATCTGCAGCCCATGGGAACTTGTCTTTTACAAAAGTTAAATAGCCGAGGCAGTGGACTCCTTCACTGTGTGTGCGTGTTAGAGTCAAATCATGCAGTATAGTATACGAATTTTGCATTGAAAGGTGCACTGTTTCATATTGGCCTCATTTTGGTAGGTTACTCCGACTCAGCATCATTACAGTGTCCTACAATGCTGGTAGAAATGTGTGCGCATGAGTGGAATGTGTGGCACTGCTCTGCTGCATCCAGGGCCAGGCCTACTTCCATCAGTTGTACCACACCCCCAATACCCCGTCGTCGTTATGGGCACTGACACCTGTCCGATGTGGGGAGATAAAACTCCCCGGTCCCGAGTGTCACACCTGAGCGCACCTGAAAGGTGAGTCTCCGTTGCTGTCAGACTGCTGTGTAACCGTAGCCGGCACCTGCATAGCTGTGAACCAGCGGCTGTGATATGCCGTTCCACTGCGCCTTGCTCTTCACCCAGCTAACCATACACCGAGACAAAAAAAAACTCTCCTTTCTTGTGTCTGCGAACATCTCGTCACGGTCTGAAGGCAAACCCACACAGAAGGATGGTATGGCTAGTACAATAACATAACAGCAGACGGACAATTTGCGTAAACTGGCCTGCAGTTGTCTCGGTTTATAACATGGCGCGTGACGTGACACGACATTGTTCTAGGGGTCTTGTGGCCTCAAGACGACACCCTAGTACGCAGACTGAACATGTTTACATGGTTTTACGTTACCCCCCGCACACATTCACATTCACTCTCACACAAACACTCTGTCTCTCAAACATGGCCTACATGTGACTCGGAAATCATGCCGGTGTGTGTTGATAAGTATCGAGACCAACCCTGCCAGCAAGACGGAGGGAGGTCACCTGAGAGTTTGAGTGAACTTTGGATGGCCCCTCGCTGGCCCGTTTTCGTCGGCCCGCTTCCCCCACCTACCCAGCCCCCCCACCCCCACCCTAAAAGCCTTAAACTTGACTTTGCTTCCCCCAGACATCAATCACACCTATCATCAACCCCAACCCCCAATTATAGGAGACACCGATACGAGGCGACCTAGACCGGGCAACGCGCCAATAAGCACCGGCCCTATTCAAAACCCCGCGACCGCCACCCCTCTGGGGACTACAGACTGAGAATGAGATTGCGCTCTCGATATCCCTATAGTGTAACATCCTGGGGGGAAATTGATAGCTAGTACAATTCTTTGTTTCTGTCTCTCTTTCATGTTAACCTGATGATGGCCGATAGGACTTGGTGTTATCCACGCTATAGGCCTATAGGAGAGTAAAGGTAGACGGCCTTCCGAATGCCAACCTACCTGCTTTCTGACAGGGAGCTGTGAAGGTGGTGATCTCCGCCAACTAGCCTTGTACACCTGAGCCTTGTGAGTTGTTGTTACACTTTGTCTTTGCGCTAGTATTTCTGTTCATGGGATGTAAAGGTATAGCCTGATAAGCAGTAAAGGTAGGCCTATAATGTCGATCCAAAAGTAATGAAGGTATGAACTAAAGAGTGTGTATGCACAATTGTAGGCAAAAGGCAAGGCTTTGGCAAATGGAAAAGTCTTTTGTGAAATTGATTTAATAACAGAAGAATCTCTCTATGATTGCAAGTCAACAGCCATTCACTGAAGAACTGAGCCATATCTCAGTGCGAATTGAATTGTAAATCTAGTAAACCTTATCATTATTTGTGCTGTACAGAAAGTTATTTATACTGTTAAAAATGCTCTATGCAGATGATGGGTTTTCTTATGAGCATTATTTAAGATCTGCGTTTAGTCTTCGGGTTTTCCCTTCGACATCTGGTTCGGCTTGAGTTCTGGAAGCCCTTCTTTTTGGAACAGCTGGCCTTTGTTAACAACATTCTTATTCTGGAACAGGTCAGTTCAGCTCCACTCGCCTATTTCATTGCACCCCCTGGATCTCCCAAAGAACTGAACCTGCTACAGTCCACACCTCCAGGGACAATTCACCTCAGCTTTCACGGTCCATGCTCTCTGTGACAGACTCCACACATACACACAGCATTTACAGTCATCCCGAGAGCTGTATATTACTGTAAAGTGTGACATTTACACTTAAAACAAATCCTCGCACACCATTGAAAGCTCTGTTGACTTTTAGTGAGGCACACTTTCCCCCCCAAGTGTAGAGTATGTTTCATATTAATGAATGTAAGTGTGTGACTAGCTGTGTGTGCTCCATAATCATATTAATAACTCCTTGCACCTGTCCACACATGCAAAAAGAGTAATTTTATTGGAAGTCCAACTTGGCTAGTGGCTTTGACATACATCCTGCCTTTCTTCAGAGAAATCGGTCAAATGTGCAGACTTGTTGCATTTATATCCCTTAAGATCAACCCCACCCCACCGCCCAGTCTAAGTCAAGAACATTAGAGTTGGTGGTCCAAGTTTGGTCTAGGATTTAAATTTTTTAAATTTATAGCATGAAACAAATGCACTTTTTCTGTAGCCCATAAAACAAGCAGTCAGGATTCTTTTGTTATGAATATCCTGCATGAATAAACTTGAGGGTGTGATGTTTTAGGGTTTATAGGCAAGGATGCATTTGACAGGTTTTCCGTTGATCACGACTTAAGAGTGTGAAAAATGGGATTTTAAATTTTGGCTTGAATCCCTGTGATTATAGAACACCCTTTTATCAACGTAACTGCAATACAAAAGTTCAATCATGTAGAAGCTTCAAACAATCAAATATCTTATTCCCTCCCTCAGCATGTTCTTTGACTACATGCAGGCCTATCATTTCTGGGGAATGTTAATGAACCACTGAAATTTATCTGGAATAACAAACTCCACCTGTGTCACAGCAGAGTGGTATACACACTGTATCCATATACTGTATGGCTCTGAGTCAGTGTGTTACATTGACACCTACTGGCCACTTTAGGGTAGTTCTGTTGTTAGTAATACATGCCTGTCCTTCCTTGACAAATGCCAGTTTCCTTAGCCTGACATAGCCCGACCATAATACTGCTGTTCATCTGTATTCATGGTCTGGAGGTTCTTTAACCTGACGCGATTATAGGGTGGGGCGGGGGGGGCATTCAGTTCTGGTTTGAAACGATTGGACAGCTCATCTAATCAGCTTCGCTTATTGGCCGGTAGTCTCTCTACCGATGTAAACCCGCCCCAGAGGACCGTCCCCAGACCATGGATACGGATGAACATTCGTATTATGGCCGGGCTATGTCAGGCTACAGTTTCCTACTGTCTTCTGCTTTATCTACCGTCCTGCATCGTGTGATTGATTGATTTTTGGATTGCAGACGGATATAAAAATCCAAAGGATAACATGTTAAAGTGGCAACATTTATTCCTACATGGCCCGTCCTGCGGAAGAGAGAGCGTCGGTGCAACACAGACGACTTTTTAACTTTTATTGAATGGTGCAAAACATAAGCTGGCCTTTCCTGCATTACGTGCCTGCCAGGGCCGTCGCAACAGGACAGGCAAACCAGGCAATTGCCTGTGGCCCCCAAGAATGGCTCCTTAATCATTTAGTAGTTTAGTTAGTTTTCAATAAAATATGACCGAATTAGACAAGCGCAAATTCAACACAAATAATTATATTAATGAAAGTTGCTTGAAGATTATAACAATGTGGTTTATGTAGGTGTTTATGGGAGGTGAAGGGCCCCCATGCCCTGATTGCTTGGGGCCCCCGAAGTACTTTGAAACCGCCCTGGTGCCTGCCATATCTCACTAACCTTGTGCCACTTGACTAACTGTCCTGTTAACACCATCAAATACCACTTGTTTATTGTCCAATGGCACATACCAATTGTTCCATGGTTTGGAGCAGTAGGCAAGTAGCCTGACATAGCCCGGCCATAATACGAATGTTCATCCATATCCATGGTCTGGGAACGGTCCTCTGGGGCGTGTTTACATCGGTAGAGAGTCTACTGGCCAATAAGCGAAGCTGATTAGGCGAGCTGTCCAATTGTTTCAAACCAGAAGAGAATGCCCTCCTCTCCGCAGTATAATCACATCAGGTTAAAGAACCTCCAGACCATGAATACGGATGAACAGCAGTATTATGGTCAGGCTATGTCAGGCTAGTAGGCAAGTGGCAAGCAACGGACAATGTTGCATGCCACCAATGAAGGTACAAGCTTCGCTTCAACCCTCTTTGGTCTAAGTACTATAGTGCATGTTTGGCTTTAACTGCCTAGTACAAGCCTCACTGTGCCAGAATGCTAACTTCTGTTGTTTTTTTTTAAAGTACACAAATGAGACTGATGACAAGTTTCAAATATTTTATTTCTCAATTTCATGTATGAAGTTTCAGTGGTTCCCACGGCATATGACGCAGCATGCAAACATGTAGGAGGGGAGAAACAGAAAAGGGGAATAACCCACAACTGAAACCATCGTCATCTTTTTTTGAAAGCCCTTATCCCGTCACCAGCTCCACCCAATACACACACACCATTCGGATACAGTGTCCCATTTCCCCTCTCTAAGCAGAGGACGTAGTCTATCTCAGGAGGACGGACCTTTTAAAAGGAAAAAAAAAAAAAAAAAGAAATAGATAGGGACAGCTCTCGTAGGCTACGTGTTTGTAACAAATATTCTGTACAAAAAAAAACCACAATGAAAACAAAATGTTTCCCCTCTAAACAGCATCTGGCAGTTGTAAGGGAGAGAAGCTTTGCTGATTTGTTTTAAAGGAATACACAACCTTTTTATAAAAGTGGGTTATTCACCCCCTTACCTGGAGTTACAAATGTGTGTAAAAGCATTTTGGTCTCAGTGCACACATTTTCCTGGTCTGGCAACCAAAACTTTTTGGCCTTGTTTTAGCTTTAGCTTAGCATAGGCATTGGAATGTAAAGTAGCCAGATAGCAACCGTTTGGCAACATTACATTCCAGTGCCTATGTTAAGCTGAAGCTAAAATTTGGGTTGTCGTAGTAGGAAAACACATGCACTGGGACCAAAATGCTTTTACCCACATATGTAACTCCAGGTAAGACCATGAATAATCCAATTCTATTAAAAGGTAGAATATTTCTTTAATAACTATGGTCATGTGATGCAGATCCAAAAGATTATAATGTTTTATCACTATAAGAATGGTGAATATATGTAGTGGAGTTACGTGTTTATTTCATTTATTTTTTTCGCGTGTTTGTGTGTGTGTGTGTGTGTGTCATTTCCATACTTTTAAACATGAACCAAAAAGAGGTTTGGCAACATCCACATACCAATGTCATTGTCATTCATATTATATCAACATTACGATTCATATGTAAACAAGAGGTGCTCTTCAAAAACATTGGATCTACATGCATACAGAAAAAAATAACAGAATAGAAAAGAGAGACACCCTCCACGTCATGCAATCACAGCATGAGACCTTGTTGGATCTCGAGGGAAAGAAAGAAGAGCCGTCGGTCGTGCAGCACTCGGAAGGAAAAAAAAAACAAAAAAATAATAAAAAAAAAACGACTGAGACGGCTGACACGAGCAGGCGCTTTAGAGTGCGCGTCTCCGGGTTGACACTTGGGGCCGCACCATCATATGCCCACGCGGTCCGTCAGAGAGAGTCCAGGCAAGCAATCAACAACAACAACAACAACAACAATGACGACAACAACGAGAAAGTAGTTCACAAAGTGACTTTCTGTTCAAAATTCAAAGTGTGACAATTAAGTTGATTTTATAGTCGCGCCTCTTAAAAGTTTGTCAAAACAGTCGAAGCAGAAAAGTCGCCACCGTAAAATGTTGCATTTTTAATGTTGTGTTGATAGTCAGAGGAGGGAAAAGGAAGGTTTCTTTTTTTTCTTTCTGTCTTTCTCTTTCTTTCTTTCTTTCTTTCTTTCTTTCTCGACCTGCGCTGCTCATGTGATATCATGTTAAACATTACACACGTGATTACGTTAAACCTCCCCGGTACAGGGGTTCATTTCCCAAAAGCATAGTTGCAACTTTGTTGGTTCCAATGCAGTTTCCTATTGAAAACCAACAGAGTTGCTAACTGGTTAGCAGCTATGCTTTTGGGAAGCGGACGCCATAACGATTTGCCTAATATACACATAAACAAAATCACCTGTTCAAAGCTGTCCTGCAGTCAAAAAAATACAGATATTCTTGATGTCCATTTTTTTTTTTTGGTTTGATTCACAAAATAGTATGTTGTATCCGTGAAGGTTTCTTGTGAAAATAAGTAGCTAGGCAAATATTTGCAGTAGAGTGGAAAAAAAAGACAAAAAGCTAATAAAAGCCAAAGATGTTCATACAGAAACTGAAACTGATGGCACTATTCCTTCTTGTATATTTAAATAGGTGGAAACCATTCACAAAAAAATAAACAATTCACCAATGACACAGAGAAAGATCTGTCTCCAAAAAGGTAAACCATATTAGCTTGTATGTGCACAAATTTAAATAGTTAAATCTTTTTCTCTCTACTCTACAGAACTTCAGAAAGCAAGAGGGTAGATGGAATTCCCTGACAATATAAATACAGCATACAATCCCCACATTACAAAAAAAAAAGATATTTTTTCTGTGTGTGTGTTTGAGTTTGTCTCTGTGTATGTATGTGAGTGTGAGAGAGGGGGAGAAGTGAATGTGTGTGATCCGAATTTTAATGTTAAAAACTGAAACTTGTCTGTTGACGTTCAGCTAAACAAGCATGAAAAAAAAAGCAATCTAAAGAAGATACTTCTGGAGCAGTGCTGTTATGATACTCTGCTGCAATATCATTGACTTCTCATAGTCTCTATATATGTATTTACATACATATATACATATATATTTTTATGAAGATGAAACTAGTTTGTATGATCTTATTGGCACTTCATGCTCTGTCGTTTGTGTTTTACTGAAATCAAGTACATCAATAGATCTCATCCCAACTATTGTTTATATATTTATATATTTTCCCTGTAGATAGATAGATAGATCTTCCTCGCAAAAACAATAAAAAAAGAGACCAAAATAAATATTTTTGAGAATTCCCCACCCCTTTCAAAGTCAAGGAAACAAACAATCAAACAAACAAACAAACAAACACACACACACATACATCCATCCAGGAACATGTCACAAACACACACTACACTTCCCTTTCCTTTTTCGCTTCAAAATGAAATGCTCGCTCGACAATAGAAAGCGGTCCTCTGCTCTGCAAATGCCTGTCCTTTTGAAAGTGCTACACAGCAGTGGGGAGAGGGGGGGCATAATAATGCAAAGAAGCCAGCCAAACCAGGAAGAAGCAGAGAGAGGGGGGGGAGAGGTAAAAGATAAGAGCTAAAGGTATTGAAAAAAAAGAGAAGAAAAAGAAAAGCACAAACAGTGACTTTACTTAGAATTACTTTCTCCATTGGAAGGGGGAGGGGAGGTGGTTTTTTTTTCTTTCTTTTAAAAAAAAAAAAAAAAAAGAAAAGAAAATTTTTGTTTGTTTTTTTTTCTTCTATCTGGACAGCTTTAGCAGATTTTCCTTGACAATGATGGAGAAGACAAGCAGAGGACAAAGACACGGAGGTGGGAAGGACCAGGACCTGGGCTAAGGAGGTGGGGAACAGGGGGGCTTGTCCATGGAGAGAGAGAGAGAGAGAGAGAGAGAGAGAGAGAGAGAGAGAGAGAGAGAGAGAGAGAGAGAGAGAGAGACTGAAAGAGAGAGAGAGAGAGAGAGAGTGGAAGAGGAAGAAAAGTGAAGATCACACGTCGACCACCATCTTTTTGTGAATGTCTAGTCCGCCAACCACCTGTGAAGGAAGGAACAGGAGAACAATGAGCTCAAAGCCTTTTATCAAAACATCCATCAGCTCCAAGTCTTTTACAAAGGCACAGTGACAAACAAACAAACAAACAAACAACTTTATATATGAACACTACCATCATCACCATCATCATTTTTTCCATTGAAGGCACAATTCTGGTTTCATGTCAACACTGCATTCACATTATGCAGCACCAAGCAATAAATACACTTACATCAAAATTAGCAAGACAAACCAATAGCTTCCAACACCATGAAATTCAAAAATGATGACGGATGATGGTCAAAACACACACACACACACACACACACACACACACACACGTGCGTGGTATGCCTTTAAATTAGCTCCCCAATTGCTACCACTACCATTCTCACCCCCGTTCCTACATTTCCTCGTCTGTACTCACCGCACAGAACTCCTCGAAGGATATCCTGCCATCTCCGTCTTTGTCAGCGTTGATGATCGTCTTGTCGACAATCTGCTGCAGCTGTGTGTCTTTCAGGTTGTTGCCTACCATCATCTTCAGGACCTGGAACAGTTCGCCGTTGGATATGTAGCCGTCTTTGTCCATGTCGTAGATCCGAAAAGCGACTGGTTCAGAGAGAAGGAGAAGGAGAGAGAGAGAGAGAGAGAGAGAGAGAGAGAGAGAGAGAGAGAGAGAGAGAGAGAGAGAGAGAGAGAGAGGTGTGATGTAAAAAGAGACAGAAAAAGGAAACACACACAGAGATGGATCATTTAAAAAACAGGTAATACAACAAGAGAAAACTGCGGCCTTTGTGCTGTATGGGCACAAATAGAAAGGCAAAAAAAATTTAATAATTCATATTTAATTAAAAAAATAAAAATTAAATGCGCCTTGGCTACTTGGCTGGTGTACTTACAGCGTAGTTTCTGTTCCTTGTCTCCCTTGACACTGAATTGGGAGACTCCCTCAATGAATTCTGAAGGGAAGAGAAACAGTGAGGAACAGACAGACAAACACTCAACATATAAAGAACATAGTCAGAGCAAGGCACCCTGTGATACAACAGCCTCCAGGCATGACAAAAGCCAACAAACAGAGAGAGAGGGAGGAGAGAGACAGAGAGACAGAGAGAGAGAGAGAGAGAGAGAGAGAGAGAGAGAGAGAGAGAGAGAGAGAGAGAGAGAGAGAGAGAGAGAGAGAGAGAGAGAGAGAGAGGGGGGGGGCTGGGGGTTGACAAACAAACATCTGAATTTACGTTGCCAGTCAATGCCCAGTTAAAGGAGAAATCTGGTGTGATAAGGACTGAATGTATATGGCAACATCATAAAAAGTTGGAACGTTTGCCGAGGAACAGAATTGTTATACGTTCAAGGTGGTTTAATATACTGAGCAAAGTGTAGTAAAGCAAATTTGGTAAGGCAAATGCTTGATGCTATGATGCCAAGAACTGTGGTTGTTAAGCCAACCCAACTCAATGGTAACCAACTTCATGACTAATGGGCAGTGCTCGCAATTCAACTGATGATGACGACGACAATAACCTCCTAGCAGATGCCTGCAACCACAAGGGCTCCAATGCCGGATAAATCACCCCCCCACCGACCTAATCTAGAATGATCAGATAAGCCTGATAGGAAACGACATCAACAACAATGGTGGCCGTAGAGACTGTTCAGCACCCAAGAAGGAGGCGGCCATCTTACCTTTGAAATCTACTTCACCGTTGCCGTCCGTGTCGAATATGTCGATGACCCGCTGGACCAGTGGGTTCTGTTGTAGTTCGGGAAGGGACATGAACTCCTCTACGCTCAGGGAGCCAGAGTTATCCAGGTCGAGTTTCTTAAACCTCTTCCCCAGTCTCTTAATCTCATCAGCATCGACTGAAGTAGAAGACACACACACACACACACACAAACACAAACACACACAAACACAGAGAAAGAGATTATAACAAGTGTATACAAGTAATGCTTAACAGACAGTTTTGGAGATAAAGAAAGGGGGGGGGGGTGGTGGGTTGGAATGGTGGTGGGGATTTAAGGGGTGATTACGGTTTGCTTCCTCCGAAATCTGCGTTCGGAAACCCATGTCCGCTACAAAACACCTGAAATGTCCCAGGAGTCACTTTTGCACGAGACGCAAAACGCCCATGTCACAAGAAACGCACCGCAGACGTCTCCTCTACACCCGCAAAAAAATCCAGACAAACACACAAGCCAAATCTTCTCCTGACGCTACTCTCTACACACACACACACAAACACACGCTTATCTGACAAACAACGAGGAAACACACACACACACGTACACGACACAACGAGGAATCCACACCGACCACTTACGTATGCTGCCGTGACCCCAGGCGGACACCAGAAAGGCACTCTTGCCCTTCTTGGAAAGAGCCTTACCCTGTTTCTTGCGATGGCTGGCCATGGCCGTCCTCGCTCCTTGCATTGGCGTAACGCAAGTGGCTGAGGGCGAGGGAGAGCGACGCTCGCCAAAGGGCTAGCACAGCAGAAGGGGTGGAGGTGGGGGTAAAGGCCCTCTGTGTGTGTGGTGACGAGACTAAGCTCATTCATAAGCACACGTCACCACACACACAGACACAGACACACACACACACAAATGCACATACAGCTTAGCTAAGGGATCTTGAATGGGTTTATTGTGTGTGTGTGTGTGTGTGTGTGTGTGTGTGTGTGTGTGTGTGTGTGTGTGTGTGTGTGCAGAACACATTTCAATGTATGTCCATCACATTGGAAAAGTAGCCTTTGCACATATGTTTTAGTTTTACATTTACAAAGATGCTTTACAAAGAGTTTTGGCTTCTTCAAGTTACTACTGTCACACCACAAAGAATGGGACAACTACGAATACTCTTTGCCAGTGCGGTATAGTTTGAAGTCTCATTTATTTCAGAGCAATAGTCCTCAGTATTTCCAACCACAGGCCTGTTGTTCCAGCTCACCCAAATGTGTGTAGGAAAAGAATGAAACAATTTTGAACAGGCAGCTAATGCAATTCATTAAGCACTAACCGATTTGGCTCACCATCAGCTTCAATACCTATAGTGCCATTCAGTTAGCATTAGCTGCTAACAGTAACCACATTAGCTTACTGTCGGCTTCATTTACATATAGTGCCATTCAGTTAGCATTAGCTGCTAATGCCAACTGCATTAGCTCACCATCAGCCTCATTTACCTATAGTGGCATTCAGTTAGCATTAGCTGCTAACAGTAACCACATTAGCTTACTGTCAGCTTCATTTACATATAGTGCCATTCAGTTAGCATTAGCTGCTAATGCCAACTGCATTAGCTCACCATCAGCCTCATTTACCTATAGTGGCATTCAGTTAGCATTAGCTGCTAACAGTAACTGCATTAGCACACTACCAGCCCCATTTACAGTACCTACAGTAGTATTCACTTGTCATTTTCCCTTTCCTATCTTTTTCTCTGCTTTGCTTGCCTACTTAAGCAATGCTTTGTTATCCCAAAGAGATTACTTCTAATCTTGTAGGCCTAGACGTACAATTCGACATATACCGTACTGTATGGTGACCAACCAGTGGGCCTATGTTATGTATGGTGCCTCTCTTGAGGCATATTGCAGTGGACACCCCCTAATGCTTGCCCCAAATAAACTACATTTCCTGTCATCTTCTGTTCATGGCTATATAGTATACTGGGAGTAATGGTGTGTGTGTGTGTGTGTGTTTGCTGGGGGAGGATGCATGGTCTTTTAAGCTTTTCAGACCATACTGAGTGAGTGAGTGAGTGAGAGAGAGCGCCTAGGCCTATTTGAAAGCAGCCATGTATGTGCATGTGTGCATGTGCGCACCAGAGAGTGTGTGTGTGTGAGTCAGAGTGAGAGAGGCAGCCTATGTAAAAGCCATATGGATACTGTATTTCCATGTACCAAATATGAGTGTGTGTGTGTGTGTGTGTGTGTGTGCATGCAAGAGAGTGTACACTATTATTTCTGTGTGAGTGAGAGACAGAGAGAGAGAGAGAGAGCGAGACCGAGAGTGTGTTAACACTATATAGGTTTGTGTGTGTTCTTTCTTTCACACTTCTCCAGGCGAGTGTGATCCAGCTATTTAAATCCACTGTCTCCAGTGAGCCGATGCTGCCCCTTGGACCACAGAACACCCACACACACGTATACACACACACACACACACACACACACACACACACACAAAGTAGCAGCAACAGAGGCCACCTCGCTCTGAGATGCAGCTCTGCACAGCGACCACACCGGCTATACTGATGTTGCTCCATGTGCACGCGCACACACACGCACACACTTCTACACACACTCCCACTAAATCACACACACTCACATAAACACACACTCTCTCCCTTGCATGCATGCACACAAACATGCACACACACATACGGGTGCGCGCGCGTACACACACACACACACACACACACACACTCTTAGATCCTTCTCTCCACAGTGACAAGCTGTTACATAATCAGGCCCACTCTCCTCTCCTGACTTGTCTGTCATGTAAATGCACTTGTGAGACCTGCTCCTCTTGCGTTACGTGGGGCTGTTGGGTTTTCAAGAGCACAGGAACGGACAAGTCTTGTATGATCATTGCCTAGTATAACCACACAAAGAGGGGTTTTGGTTTTGATTTTAGAAACACTGTCCTAACAAAATGCTCTGCACTGATGCAAGTACAGCAATACAGCAGTTTACATCTCGGACCAATTAAGGTGTGACATTCATGTTTAGAATTTTTTTTAATCAACAGACTCCGCGGAATCCATGGGTGCTGCTTCTATAGTTCACCAAGTGAGGCTAATACGAGGAAACTTACACTCACAGGACGCCATCTTGGCTCTAATGGCCAGTGACTCCATGGGGGAGAAGAAATAGAAGTCACATTATATCTTGGTTTCCCACTTCTTGGGATTCAATGGGGGGAGAACCAGGAAAAAAATATGTAAGGAAGCTGCATTGGGTGTGTATAATTAAGTATGCAATGGCAGATGGGAAGGCATGTTTCCCCCCCTACCCATAATCCCTCTGGGCACAGAATGTGTCTCAGCTCCAAGATGATCTGGTGAGCGAGCGTGGTTCACAATAACTACACTATTCCTGATATAAAACTTAGGCCTACTTGAGTGCTTTCTAAGGGTTGTAAAGAGCGACAAAAGACAAAAGGTCCAAGTTATGTATTTTCTGACAAATCAGAAAATCAGAGTCACAGAGGTCGGATGACTATGAAGCTGAATCATGCTGTACAGTCTCCAACTATCTAAATGACACAAAATATGCTCACACACACTCTCTTCATCTTCCAAACACACACATACTTCTTGGGGTTATGGGCACCCCCACTATCAGACCCTCTCTCACAGGCGCACGCAAACACATTCTCTCTCTCACACACACACACACACACACACACACACACACACACTTTCTTGGCCAGCTAGTGAAGTAGGTTAGCAAGTTTTGTGAGGTGTTTCCCCAGGGGTTCAGTAGTTCTAGCTACAAACCCACTCTGTTTTTGATTCAGCTGATGCAGACTTCATGACCAGTGAGTCATCGCAAACAGTGGACTCATGTAGGGTTGTTATTGGACAACTATTCCTAATATAGCAAACTCTCTTGGGGATCTCCTCTACTGTCTTTAAGGGTATTCCTTGGAGCCTCCTGTGTGTGTGTGTGTGTGTGTGTGTGTGTGTGTGGTGTGCTTTAGTGCAACACCTGAAGCCATGGTTTCTATATCTGCTGTATACTGCCTGTCAGCAGCAGTGTGGTAATGAGCCTATTAGCACTCTTGTTGAGCGTGTGTGTGTGTGTGTGTGTGTGTGTGTGTGTGTGTGTGTGTGTGTGTGTGTGTGTGTGTGTGTGTGTAGAGGGGTGGGGGAGCCTTTCTACGCAGGATGCGCTCACAGTGCATGCTCAAACTGATGGCTGACAGTGCCTGCAGAACAGAGCTAATGAGGCTGATGCTTTCACCCTGAGCAGAGACCCAAGACCAGCTCCACGATCCCAGAGAAATGGATGAGCAGAGAACAGAGACCAGCTTCAGTGATCCCAGAGAAATGGATGGCCACTGCCAGATTGGTTCATTCCAAAAGCTAGTCACATTCTCACCAAAAATGCATCTTAAAGTGGAGTTTTGGGTGCAACTGATAACTATTGCCCTCTCTCTCCCGAGTCCCTCCTCTGTCATTCATCTATCTTCTTCCCTCAGTGTCTTATTTTCGGCACACACACACACACACACACACACACACACACACACACACACACACACACACACACACGACGAGGCTTAAAGCATAGCCTAAGGCAGGCAATGACCAAATCTCTCCCTTGCTGCTATGGTTATGAGGTCATAGTATCACTTTGCATTTTTGCAAATGCCCACAGCCTGCCCCCTATATTATATTTAACCTAATGCCTCAACCCTGTCTTGCTACTGTACCTGCTGCAGGGGACTTCCATCTGAGAAGGCCATGTACAAAATACTCTACCTGAAACACACCTTAATCTACACTTTGTCTTACAACAGTAATTGGACGCATTAGAACTTGTGTCCATAAGCACTTTGCCACTGAATGCCACTGTGTTTCAGTTCCAATGGCACAGGTGAATGAAAGGTCTCTGCGTGGTGTATGTGTAGCTAAAGGTCTGTATGTACTGTATGGTGTATGTGTACAGTATGTCTGCGTAAAGCCTGTAGAAGAATGACTGTGTGTGTGTGTGTGTGTGTGTGTGTGTGTGTGTGTGTGTGTGTGTGTGTGTGTGTGTGTGTGTGTGTGTATTCCTTCTACATTTAAAATTCACTTTATGGATATCCACCCATTAGGTCTTAAGATGAGGGTCAAATTCTGTTCCACGCCGTCTCCTCTGTGTGTGTGTGTGTGTGTGTGTGTGTGTGTGTGTGTGTGTGTGCGTGTGTGTGATCCATTAATGTGCACTTGGTGTCTATTTGTACCCATAGCGTCTATGCTGTTCATGTTACTTAATCACTGCTCTATTCCTCCCTCCCTCTCTCTCTCTTCCTCTCCCTCCATACTTCTCTTCACCATGTTCCCTCTCTCCATCACTCCCTGCTGCAGAGTCTCCCCACTCTCCCTCTCCCTCCCCTCCCACATGAAGTGCTGGAGGTTCCAAATGCAGCTGGAGAGAAGTCAACTGCATGCCACTGTGGAGGAGTTCCAGAATGTTCCAAAACTCCAAAAATTCACAACTCCATTTTTTTTTTATATGAAAGAGAAAGAAGAGAGAGAGAGAGAGAGAGAGAGAGAGAGAGAGAGAGAGAGAGAGAGAGAGAGAGAGAGAGAGAGAGAGAGAGATGTGTCTGTTGATGTTGCCTGACAGTTTGAGTGCAGCCGTATTGGTGTATCCATCACCCCAAAGTACATCAATTTCTTGACTCTTCCTCTCATCCTCTCTCTCTCTCTCACACACACACTTCACTCCTTGCACACAGAATCATCTTCCCACTACAGTCAGAGAATCCTCTCTTTCATGGGGCCATGACCCCCTGCTGTGGGCTGCCAGCATTAAAAAGAGAAGAGCTCTCCGGAAGAGACTCACAGCGAGCACAGAACTGACATGACACGGCACTGCCATAGAGCACACACACACACACACACACACACACACACACACACACACACACCTTCTGAAGGAAAGGCTGGGGAAAATCTTATCCTCACCATCACCACCACCACCACCCCTGCTAAGGGCCAAGCTTGAGAGTATGACACAAAACACATGAGTAGCCGAGCACCAGGGAGACAGTCTTAGCTTGGACTGTCGTCATTATTTGCCTTCAATCCTTCATCAACTCCCCAGATGCGTTCCACTAGAGTGCATTAACTCAACTAAAAATTAACAACTGAATTGCTATGATGATATAACAGACAGTCCCACATCAGCCACAGCGGGTGAAGCACAAACAAAAACAGTGAGACTGGTTTTGGGTAAAAAATTAGGTGCTGTTAGGTGGTAGCTTCTGAGGGCTATAAATGCACAGCACTGAGTGTGCTATTGCCACCACTGACGGATGCTAATACATGCTAACGCTAGCGTTAGCCGCGTGCTTCTACCACGCACAGCTGCTAATGGGCTCAGAGTCACGACAGCATATTCCCTTCATGGAGGAATCAGCCACCTACTCGGTGACACGGACTCAAAGTAGTGGGCCGGCAAACATAACACCCCTCTCTCTCTCTCTTTCTGTGTGCCTGAGAGAGAGAGAGAGAGAGAGAGAGAGAGAGAGAGAGAGAGAGAGAGAGAGAGAGAGAGAGAGAGAGAGAGAGAGAGAGAGTTGGGTTTCCACGGCAACAGCAGGAGGCAACAGGAAGTGGAGTGAAATGGAGGAGATTGTGGGAAATGTAGTTTTTTTTTTCTATTTATTTGTTCCAAACTGGACTTCCTTTTCAAGCTCTGCTCAGAGAGTGGCAGTGATTTAAAGGCTGTGATGAATCTCTCTCTGCTGGACAGCTGCTGTTGCTTACACCCCACTGCCCCCTTAAAAAAAACATCCCCACCCCCTCGCTCCTTCTGCCTGCAACATCATATTGGTAGTAGGGTTAACCGAAAGGCTAAAGGCCCCTAAAATATCCAACATCAGAAGGAGGGGAAGGGGAGGGGGGATCTTAGGGAGAGAGAATCTATTCATACATGTACTCATGAATGAGAAAAATTCTTGTCATGTGAGCAATGCTTTGAAATTACAAAATTGTAATTGAGAGGAGAGAGAGTCAGGACATGAGAGAGAAAAAAGAAAGAGGGATGGGGGAGTGATAAAACACAGAGAGAGAGAGAGAGAGAGAGAGAGAGAGAGAGAGAGAGAGAGAGAGAGAGAGAGAGAGAGAGAGAGAGAGAGAGAGGACAAAGAGGAGGTGGGGACCCTTAGAGGTGGTGGAGTCTAGTAAACCCCTTTCTCTTGCCCCTGCTGCAGGTGAATGACTGCAAACTCCGGAACACTCTAGAGCACAGTGGCCCACATGCATATGATTCCTCAAAAACACACACACACACACACACACACACACTTAGACATGCATATTCTCCCTCTCTCACACACACACACACACACACACACACACACACACACACACAGTACTTCTACAGATGAGTGCTCAAGATTCCCCTAGTCATTTCCTGTCATCAGCTACACAAATAATGAGGTTCATTTCAAATTCAAGCACACACTTCCTCATTTCACAGACAACTGGCAAAGCGGTTCACACATTAACTAATGTGGCACAGTATTTGACATGCATCTGACGGACCCCGTCTTGTTGGTTTTGCATACTTTATCACAGTATTCATCTTTTTATATACATTTGGCTCTTGTGTGTTTCTATTATTGTGGTGTGGTCTATCTTTCCTCGCCCTGCTAGCCTTAAGTGAAGCAAGAGCCCACAGTGACAAGGCTAAAAGGGGGTTAGAAGTTCAGGCCATGCAGTGTGTCTAAACCAGGGTGTGGCTGAGAGGCGTATTTACAAGCGCGCGCGCACACACACACACACACACACACACACACACACACACACACACACACACACACACACACACACACTTTCATGTGATGACTATTGCCAGTCATTTCCTCTGACCTTGAATGAGGCTCCAATAAAAAGCGTTTCATACGGTAGCAATATCACATCCAAAGTGTATCAACCATATGGATGATCAACAATCAATAATCTCTTAAGATCGAAAGGCTACCGAAGAGTAAACCTGGGTGAGGCTGAGAGGCGTGTGCACAAGCATGCGCACACACACATACACAATACATACACGCACACACACAGATTTTCATGTGATGACTATGTCATTTCCTCTGACCTTAGAAAAAGTGCTTCATAGCAATAGGCCTATCACCTCAAACCACAGACCAACCATAGATGATCAACCACAGATTATCAACAATCAATAATCTGCAAAGATCTAAAGGCTACCGAAGACTTGATACATGCAATTGCGTGTAAAAGGGAAAAGTGGGTCTATCTTTCTGCCTGGGACACGGATATTAAGTACTGAGGCACCAAAATGACATAATGTTACATTATTAATACAATATTAATATTACATAGTACTGAGGCACCAAAAAATTGGTTATAGCAATATCATCTCCAATATGAATCAACCATTTGGATTGGACACTCAATACTCTATATCCACCTTTAGCCCTTTACAGAAAGAGTTGGTACATGCTATTGGGAGTTAAGGTGGCTACAGACCAAAGATCCGCGACGAGAACGGCTGCGATGTTCTAAAAACCTGCAACATTCTAAAACTCTGAAACTGCCATTTGACATGTTAAATCTAAACAACCTGCGACGATTCATTCACACCGCCGCAACTCCTCTCTAAAAGGAGTCTCGTCATCTCGTCGCAGATGTTCAGTCTGAATTGGACTTAAAAGGGAAAAGTGGGTCTATCTATCTATCTGTCTGTCTGTCTGTGTCTGTCTCTCTGTCTGGGACAGTGGGGTGGGGTAGGGTTGGGGGTCTGATTAAAAACGGCGTGGCGTCCCCCCCCCCCTAAAAATAAAGCGGGTTCTCGCCACCAGCCCTGAAACTGACCTTTATGAGGCTGAGAGTGTGGGGCTCTTCTTAACATGATGTGCCTACTAGTCTGCCCTCTGAGGACGGTGTGTGTGTGTGTGTGTGTGTGTGTGTGTGTGTGTGTGTGTGTGTGTAAGAACATGTGAGGAGGTGTATGTACTGTATGTGGGCACTGAGCATGTTTACGTGTTGTGTGTTCAAATTTAAGGCCTATGTGACACACGATAAGGACACAAGAGTGTGTGTACAGTATTCTGTGTATATCTGTGTAGAAGGGACATATTCTTATTTTGAGAGAGAGAGAGAGAGAGAGAGAGAGAGAGAGAGAGAGAGAGAGAGAGAGAGAGAGAGAGAGAGAGAGAGAATGCAAGAGAGGTATGCCAGATATTACCTGTAACCAAATATTACCGGTACCTGTATTACCTTTTAGAGCAAGTGCATGTATTTGGCACAGAGAGAATGCAGGGAATGTAGGAAGGACAAGATCTTGTGTGTGCATTTGGAGGAAGAAAATGAGCGTGTGTATAAATGGGCAAGGGTGGTTGATACTGAACCGGCTGTGTGTGTGTGTGTGTGTGTGTTCTGGCAAAACAGGCATGATGGGGGACGTATTTCACATCCATCTCCGTCCCGTCCCCCGTCCCCCAACAGCAGCAAGTGACTGCAACCACAGCGGTGTCGATATCCTGCCAACTTGTTTACGGCTTCAGGGCCGTAGGCCTGGGTCTGGCTGGCCTAGCCATGGTGATCTAGCAACCACACACACACACACACGCACACGCACCCACACCCACACACTTTACCTCAGATGTGTCAGTCTGTGTGTTTGGATGCGGTCTCACCGGGGGCAGACGTGCCAAATGAGGATTAGAGACACATTCTTGGGATACATGGCCTGCATTCTTTGGATGCAGTGGGGGCAATCCAACACCTTTCATGGGGTCTCTCTGCTTGCCCATTGGGACGACACCTCCAAGTGTCCAACATTAATCTTGAGAGGGTCTTTAAGATGAAGGCCCCGTAGCGTTCTTTTGCCATCATTTCTTTCAGAATTGTGATGTGTTTGTTCCTATGATATTTTTCTGTTAAATTCTTGCAACAATTCTGGCCTACGTTTCACAGAATTGTGATGTGTTTGTTCCTATGATATTTTTCTGTTAGGTTCTTGTAACGATTCTGGCCTACGTTTCACAGAATTGTGATGTGTTCGTTCATATGATATTTTTCTGTTAGGTTCTTGCAACGGTTGTGGCGTACGTTTCCCAAAAACATAATTGCTAATAACTAAGGTAGCAACTGTGATGGCTGCAATGCAATTTCCCATTGCCAACTAACTAAGTTGCTAACTGCCTAGCAACTATGCTTTTGGGAAACGGATGCCAGGTCTTTTTCGATTTTGAATCATACAGGAGCTAAATATACGCTTCTACTATTTGAATGTCCATTATGCATTTGTGGGCACTGCTAGGGAAAGGCACACATGTGAAATCAGAGATGCCAATATAACTGGGAAACTGGATCATAACGGATCTTGATTTCCGTCTGATGCGATTATTATTGATCTTTGGGTAGGGTTGGCCCTCTCAAGGTTCAATTTAGGCATCTGATTGAGGATTATTGAACTATTTGCCTTTATAGGTAAAAACTAAACAAACACAAAAATGCAGGCACACATTTCTTGGTGGTCAGATGTCTATAAATAATCTAGATATGCTAGTAAGGGACATAAAGATGTGTCCTCAAGGCTTTTGGTCCTCAAATGGTTCACAGAGGAACAGCAGCAATGAATTACAACATCTACAAAGTCCAATTAAGCTCAATATCTTTTTAAGCTTCTGACAACTGACTGTTCATGTAGCTGATTGAGTATTAATAGGGCTATTGTCTCATGCTAATTATTTTAGTACTACAGGGAGTACTCAAAAATATAATGTCACCCTCAGTAACTTTTCAAGCTTATTGGCCCTAGACAGCTAGTAGTAGAAGTACTTTAATGTCCTTTTTTTGTGGAGGGAAATTTGAGGCCTTGCAACGAAGAACCATAAGTCCATATTTCCAAATTTTAATACAAATATTTTAACACATATAAAATGATAGTAAACCAGTCTGAAACCTAGTCTGAAACCAGATTTTTTAAAATTAGATTATAAAAGTATTTTATAAAGCCATTTATAAAGCATATAAAGCCATTTTATGTGTGTTAAAATATGGACTTGCATGGTTCTTCGTTGCAAGGCTTCATTTGTTCCGTGCATTTCACCCATCCGCAGCACAACACAGCTAACCATACCTGGAGCTACAGCTAGTCAACTAAGGAATCTAAGGGTCAAGAGGCCATTAGGGATTTGGTTCTAAGCCTGGGCTCTTTCAAGGAACCACCTTAGATCGGGTTCCCCGCACTGAGGGGCCTCAGGAGTTACAGTAGCAGTAGCAGTACAGTACAGTGCAGATGGGGGCTGGGATAGGGCAGAATGTGACAAATCTTTTCAGGAAACATGACTTGCATGCTGCGGGGTGTGTCATTCTCCAAGCGAACATCATACCAATTAAAATATGATAAATAAAAATATTTAAATTGCAGTTTGACTGTGATTACTTGTAAAATATGAATAAATCAACTTATTAATTCCAATATTTTTTGGAACATGGATTTAGAGGCTGTTACTTCTGAACTCTTCATATTTAAATGCTAACAACAAATGAAACATTAACATCAACAACAACCACACCAAAGATTGGAGCTTATATTTCAACTCGTCTCTGACCGCACATTTGTGCACGCAGAACATCCCTGGAGCACTAATAACTGCCATTATGATACTGTACATAACCACCATAATGTGTATGCAAAAACAGCCCAATTTAATGCAAATTATGAAGTTCATTGTACTGGAAAATGAGAATAACGAGAGGAAATATCAAAATTAATGAACTCAAAAAGTCCCTTTAGTTACACACTAGTCTATGCCAGCCATATAAGACACAAACACAAACACACACACACACACACACACACACACACCAATTATCTGCTGTACTGTGGATGCAAAACCCCACAACCTGTCTGAAGATCGGGTCAAACAGTGAACGCAAAATTATGGCATTTCCGAAACAGATTTTGAAACGGCAAAAGGGATGGAGAAAGGGGATGGGTGTGGGGCTGGGTGGTTGGATGGATGGGGTTGGAGTTACTTACAGTGCGAGCACATCTCAAGGGGGTAACTTGCTTCATTTCCCTGTAAATAGACAAAGAGAGACATTAGTTCAACTTAATTTCCACTCAACAAGTGTACTTTATTGACATTCTGCTTTAAAAAATAAACTACATGTTTAACAAAGCCTGGAACAAATACGATTATACATCAGTGTCAACAGTAGCACCTTAGTGACAGGATTTTAAGCCAATCACAATAACATCTTTTTTTGTTATTACTGGACGAGTGTGAACACAACAGATGGGCAATCCTGAAGTCAGCTAAACTTATAGTCCGTATTTTCACAGACCTACTGTATATTGTACAAGGAGTTTATTGATTAATTAACGGTATTGTGACAGCCCTCCGTGAGAAGCATATAAAGACAGGCACACACATACATAGACAGACAGACAGACACACAGCATACACAGCCCTCGAAGTATCAAATCCACAGATATATAGTGCCACTTAATGTACCAGTGTCTCAATGTGTTCCCCTCCCTAAAAAAGTAATTCAGTGTGGCCTTGGATTGCCTACCATGTAGTTAATGTTTATTCAATAAACAGAGCTTGTGTAGGATGCACAGTATGTTGCGTCAGAATATTCATACTGATACTTTAATAGGTGTGTCAGTGTCAGTGGCTGCATCTCAGGTGGGTTTACATGGACACTTCTAATCTGATTAGAAAGATTCCATGTGCATTCTATAGAAGAGTATCCAAGGAGATGCATTCATAAATGCCTTCTGAAATGGAATATTGGGTTAAATAATCAGATTAGAAGTGTCCATGTAAACAGGACGAATGTCCACCCTGATCCCTAAGCCCTGAACCCTCAAATACTTGACTGCTTTGTCATTGGCCAGTTCATGCCAGTCTTTGAGGGTTTAGGGCTTAGGACTTAGGGTGGACATTGGGATTCAGCCAGTGTTGTTCTAGTACAGGCCTTGTGTAAGTAATGTACACTATTTAATATGCACTTGTATGGTGTGATGCTGAATGAGTGACTGTAGGACTATGTGTGTGCAAACAGTAGGTAGGCCTATGTGTCCTTGCTTCCTATTGGCGGACCAGGCCAGTGAGTGTCTGAATGTTATCAGATACAGCTGAATGTGTGATTCACACACAGGAATGTTGTGACACAACAAGACATGTTTACAAGAGGTATACAGATGTAGCTGCATACCTCTTTGCCACAGCGCGCACACACACACACACGCACACACACACACACACCTGGCTAACCCAAATGGCACCTTCCAGTGCCTCAATTTCCTAATCAGATTTACAGGGTTAGCTATCTAGGATGAGCAGGGTGTCTAGTGGATTGGATGTTGGATGAGCACACTGTGTGTGTGTGAGTGAGTGAGTGAGTGAGAGAGAGAGAGAGGTGGGAAGGGACACTGAATAAGAGAAGGGAAGGAGGGATGGACTGACAGACAGAAAGACAGATAATGAGCGAGAGAGAGAAAGAGCACAAATAACAGAAAGATGGTGAATTGGAGAAGACAAGAACGACAGAAAGAGGGACGATCGGACAGATAGACAGAGAGGGAAAGAGATGGAGAGAGAGGGCGGGAGTGAGAGAGAGAGAGAGAGAGAGAGATCATGTTCAAGTGCCTGATTACAGGGTACCACAATCAAGCGAATGCAACACCAGATCAATCTAGGACACCATCACCAGGGAAACACAGAATTAAAACTGGGGCCACTATTACCAATTCTAACATCCTTGCTCACTCACAGACCACAGACAAACACACCTGTGTAGATCATGGCCATCTCTTGAGCTACAGTATTCCATACACATCGCACCCACCTCACATCATCCTTAAAATGTCACAAGCCGACCAACAAAACCTACTTACACCACATCCATCTCATTAACGGACCAACATATCTATGTACCGTACATTGTGGTGGCCTGATGAAGCCGACCAACCAACCTATGTTCTGTCCAACAAGACATAAAACAAATGATAGGAAAAAAATGTATGACATCATCTGTCATGACAAAAGAACGTAGGGAGGAAAACTCTTTTCTACAAAACCAAAACCTAAAAAAAAAAAAAAAAAAAATGCTAATTTTTTCCCCCATTCCTCCATCCCCACTAGTCTCTTCAACCCCATCACTCTTTTCCTCTCTCCCTCACAAACTGTTTATCCAAAGAAGTGGCGTATTTCATTATGTATGAGAACAACAGAAAGTACTAGAGTCTGCCAGGGCTAGAAATTAGGGCAACCTCCTGCATTGCCACATCTCAAAGGACGAGCAGAAATTGGAAAAAAGCCTGAGGGTGTACATGCAAGATTCTTCGTGTGTGTGTGCAAAAAAAGAAAAGAAAAAAGGGAGACACTGTCCCTCCGACTCAGGGTAAGTGTACTGGAAGGAGGCTCCAACACGAACCCTCTCCCTGCCAAAACCCTTCTTCACTTGTTCAAACCACAGAGAGAGAGAGAGAGAGAGAGAGAGAGAGAGAGAGAGAGAGAGAGAGAGAGAGAGAGAGAGACGAATGAAGTAGGAGCAGAGCATCTTTAAGGGAGGGGTGGCGAGTGCCTCCATCCTGGTCCCGCCACCTACCAACTGACTTTTTTTATTTCTCCTTCCCCCTGTTCTTTCCAATCATTCACCTGACTTCTCCTTTACTCCTCTACATCCATTTCCTTGTCTTTTCTTTCTCCATCCGTCTCCTTTCCTTCTCTCGATCCATTTCCTCGTCTTTTCTTTCTCCATCTTTGCTTCTCACTAGCAGTCTCTCTAGGTTCTTAAAGGAGAAATCCAGTGTGAATCAACCCATCCATGTTGCTGAGAGGGGCACAGAAAGAATTAACTGAAATCAAGTTCCTGTGCCCTGTTTGGTTAGTTGCAAATTGCAAATTCTCTCCATCTATTAAGATGTTTCTGGTTCTTTTTGCCACGGAAAACACTTTGAGACATCGGCTAATAGCCCAGTGTTACAGATTAATGGCCCTATCTGGTAACAGCTAGTTTTAGCTCAACTCCACTCGATCGTTTCACTAAAACCTGGTACCATTACCTGGTAACATCTTTGTTGAGGTTCCAGGTGAGCTAAACTTAGGCCTATACTAAACAATAACATAAATATTTGAGATCGTCATCATCGCTAGCATCATGAAGTTAACATTTTGAACAAGACCTGAGCTGCCTGTAGTGCAACATCTTAACAACATCTCTCCACAAACTTGTGTGGCAAATATACTTACCAGGATGAAACAAACACTTCTGATTTCATTCAAGGTCTTTTCTTTCTGTCACTATAGCAACTATTTCAATTTTATTATAGGGATAACCCCTTGAGATGAACTAGTTACATTAAAGAGTACTATTATGCCATTGAAAACAAAACATCCTAAAACCAAACCAACCAAGTAGAGTCAAGGAGTTTTGAACTGACACAATTCAGTGTAAAAAATTGGCTTAGGCTTCTACTTATCTCTCCCTCTTCTTTGCCCTCCATCTATCTATCCATCTATCTATCTATCCATTCCAGTCTCTTCATCCTTCCTTTCCTAACACATGATCGCAAGCTCGATAGAATTCGACAGAGTGCCAAAGATCTGAAATAGATTTTATATGATGAACTGTGTGTTAATAATAAAAAAAAGTCTGCCCTTTGCAACACTGCTTTGAAATAGGTTTACAAAGGTTCATATTCATTTAGAAACAATGTTTTCCCTTACAAAGAGTTCACAAATCAATATTTAGTGAAATAACCCTGATTTTTTATTTATTTATTTATTTATTTATTTATTACCATTTTTCATGTTCTAATATGCATAAATTGACAATAATATCATTTGGAATTAGGAGTTATATTGTTTCCACTATGCAGAATGAAACAAAAATGTAAATTTTACTTAAAAATACTTAAGTAAAATCAGGGAAACTGTAGAGAATTTTGCAGTGGTCCCTTTAGGTTTGGTTCAGGTCACATTTGGAGGGCATCTTAGCCTCCAAAACTAGGGCAAGGCTTAAGGCTGTTGTGGGTAAGGGTAAAAATGAGGAGGAGCCCAATTGAAGTTGCTTGATAGATTGATAGATATACAAAGATCCATAGAGACAGATAGAGATAAGATTGTTATAGAAGTGAGAGTGACCGATCCTCCTTGTTGTGTGCTTGAGCTTGTCTTCCTTGTCGTCCTCCTTAATCCCTGGCTACGTCTGTTTAACAGTTCCAAACTCACAGCACTATTTGGCATGACTTAATTTCATCCAAAAGTTCCCCTCCTCTCTTGACTCCATTAGGGAAACGCCACACAGGCATGCAAAACCAACCCAACACCACACTGACTGGTAGAGATCTACCGGAAGAGCCTGCCTTCTTTTTTCTCTGCCAGATTGTGGTCGCTCACTCACATCTCATCCGTTGACACTGACCTGACACACCTTACAGCTCCCACTACCCTCAACTGGTACACTGCCTGCACACAGGAGTTCTAGTTCTAGAACCCCTAGTTCCCTCTAGTTCTAGAACCCTCTGGTTCCAGATTCCTCAATGCACAAGACAGATTTCCCAATTATTTTTCCCCTTCATAACAACAAGGCACTAGTCAAGACACTACTGTCATGAGTGTGTATCAAAGATGACTAACAAAGACAGCCGTTGTCAAAGATACTGAGAGAAATTAAACGAGGGCACACACACGAACACACACACACAACAGCAATCTATTTTTAAAATCAGCACATGCTAATGGGGATGAAGATGAGAGAAACGTTAGATTTAGAAAGTACGGTGCAGTTTACACCAGTTATGCAAAAACACATAAGCTAATTCAGATGGTTTTGTGTTCCCTGTTTTGCATGTTTTGGACCAATAGACTACATCGCAATGACTTACACGTTGCAACAAAAGCCAACTGTCATCAACAGCACCCCTCACTGACTCACATGGAACACCCAGGAAGTTCTACTCATATAGTACAGTACATGTAATAAACCAAAATGAGTCTACCTTTCCTCACGTCACGTCATTGATAATACTGTCAATGATATCAGTGTTTATCACAAAATCTGAAACAATAGAGAAATCACTAAATAATGATTCACCCATGAAAATGGGAATCAAAGCATTCATAGCCAGGTGTCAAAAATGGGAAGTGTAGGAGTCCACTCCAACCTTGACTGAGATTTAAATAGCTGGGTTTAGCCAGGTTAGCCATGAAGAGTAAATTTTCCATGGAAACAAAAAAAAACAAAGTAGAGCTACAGATGATGACACGAAATGGGTCACTGATGAAATTCTGAAGGTTCCATGTTGAAAACTACATGGACCTTCTAGAATGCTCCAACCATTAATGCACAGTGCACAGCATCTGCTTTTTTGTTCCCTCTCAAGCTCCAGCAGGACAACAAGGGAAGAGGTCAAAGGTCACTAGGCTAGCTTTTATTTAGCATTCCATGAAGACACTTCAGGTCAAAGAGGATTAAGTCCTGTCATGGTGCTGAGTGACAAGGTGAGAGTGCACAAGGTCCTCTTGCTTCCCTTGAGGTGAAACACGAAAGGAAATGTCAAAACTGCCACTCAACCAAAAACAGACGGATTTACAGATGACTTTGGCCTTGACATCTCAGATCATTATAGCTTGACCTAGAATCAGTCCCTACCTAGAATCAGTCCCTACGGTTCCACCACAAATTGGGACACTTGGTGAACCAGGGAGCCCTGGGGATCTCTGAGATCACACTATAATCTTTTGATCTAACCAGCTTGGTGTGTGGTTTGATTATAATGGCGATGAGAAAAGGTCTACTGAGCACTGCTTATGCCATTGTGTTTAAAAAAAAACAACAACAAAAAAACAATCAAACTAAAAAGCTTATAATAAAGCTCAAAATAGACCATAAAGCTCAAAATAGACCTTCATACCAAAGAACACTAACTATGCAACCCAATTATCTACATAGCTCCAGTCTTCTGATTCCTGATTCTTTTTTTCTTTTTTTTAAACTCTACATGAGGAGGTCAAAAGTGAAGACGCATGGATTTATTTAGCCTTCAGTGAAGACACTTAAGGTGAAAGAGGATTAGTTCTTTAGCGCTCCGGAGGAGTTATGTGTACTAGCTAGCCTTCTGAGTCAGTGTCCAAACCACATCAACCTGAACGTCAGCTGCCAGTAATGTTGCTCAATTGGCGGACTTCTTCGACGACTGACATCAATTTGTTTTTATGGGTCTCATAACACTTGGGATGAGGGACAAAGAACTGTCAACATTATCAGTGTGCTACTATTGTGACTCGAAGACACAGAGACAGCGTTTTAAGGCTAAGTGGATTAGGATTATGTCATGTAGGTGTAAGGTCGACATCAGATGTGCAGCAAGACAACAGACGCCTCACTGAGCATGTCAATCACCAAGTCACAATGTTTTGACACTCTCTCTCTCCCTCTCTCAGCCTTCTTATCATCAACAACAAAATGTGTTTAATTCTCATCCAGATCACAAAGAAAGTGTATGCGTGTTCTCAGTAAATCCTGCTTGTTTGTTGGTGTACATTAGCAACTATGTTGGTTGCAATGCAATTTCCCATTGCCAAATAACCAAGTTACCGACTGCTTAGCATCTATGCTTTTGGGGAAACATACGCCTTCAGAGTTCTGCCTGGAGATAGCCTACACAGTGTGTCTGGAATATGTATGCAATGTATTATTGCTTCTGCATTCCCCCTCTGTAGATTATACTCACTCATGATAAGCTAAATGAATTACAAAATTCACACGATTTTGCATTCATAAGCATGACAAATGACTTTGTACATGTACAGTACAGTCATGGGGGTCAAGGAAACTGGAAAAGAAATCATATTCCTGAGAAGCCAGCAAAAACATGATCCATTAATCATCAAGTAAACAGACAGATGGATGTAAATAAATTATATAGATACCATGGAGCCTCAGGCAGACCCTAAGAGCATGACCATATTATTATGCACCATATGAATGCCCAGAAATAGCCTCTCTGATGCACCCAAGGTTTCTTGTCCCAGCCATGGGAATCAGAATTCTGGATCCGTGCAGGTGTTTCTTCAAGACTGGAGAGCATTTATTTGCATTGCAAGGCCAAAGCAGTCATGCCGCTATGGGCAAGAGACCCCACATTAACTCCCATCAAATTTGGCGTCTACGGCAAGCAGGTTTGAGATTAGACCTAACTCAACCACACATTTGAAAACCACCATCAGCGAGTGAGTCGTGATAATGATATTCTCTGCCACCCCCTCCCTGCCACTACCACTGCAGCTGGAAGAGCTGTAGCCTACAGACACACACAGGTTTCAGTCACTGACAGGAGGAGATATTACCATAATAAAACATAATTAAATTCACTATACATCTTCGACCAGGTCTAGAGGCCACGTTACAGCAAAACCCAACCTATGCCTTTCCCAACAATACCTGAAAAACAGAAGTGTTGCGCTCTAGAAATAGCCTAGCATGATCCCAAACAGCTTATGCTAGGACTGTGTGGTACAAACCAGTTCAATAATCCTCCCACCAGCTAAAATGGAAAAGCTACAGTGGTGTCTACGTTGCGACGTTGTTGCCTCGCCTGAAGAGGAAGCAACAAATGCGAATTAAGTGGTAGCCTACCTACAGTAGCCATGTATTTTACAGCCATGATGACTTTCGCCACATTGAACAGTCGTTCGTTTTCAGGGGCCACGTAAACATAGGCAACGAGTGTTCGTTTCCAGCGGTGACAAATGCTAGATAAATACATTTCCATGGCCGTATGTTTCCAACGGGGAAATCTAAATACATGCCAGAAAACTGGTCATTGCAACGGCCCTTATTCAACGAGATTTTGTCGACCCAAGTTCTCCAGCCCGTTCAATTTACGCAAACTAGCTTGCAGCTAATGTTACAGTGGCTGTATATAAAGCTACAGTGTTGCCTCAAGTATAGCTAGCTGACGATACATTGTTTCACTTTTTACTTCAACCTGGAGCGTTGGTAGTTAGCTACATTGTTTCACTGATGTTCATGTGTGTAAAATCTCAGAATTGTATGGCCTGTGTTAGGGTTTTTATGCGCGTAACGTTAAATGGAAAAGCCAAGAGAGGAGGAATCCGCCAGAACGTGGCCCACTCAGTCATATCATGGTGGTGTTTTATCAACACAGGCTTGACGTGAAAAAAAACAGACAGTTAACGTTAACGTTAGCGAATGCACTCGTGCCTCGATTAGCGTTTGTCTGTCTGGCGGTTCATACACAGTTAGACCAAGTTGTGGAACAAGTAGCCTTGAAGCAGTAAAAAGGGTTCCATGACAAACACCGAGTTAATTCCGCCGTAGCCTATACACATAGCCTACACACAGAGTGACGAATAGCGATTGTTCCTTCTCCTTACCATTCTGTTGGTCTCGTAGTCTTCACTGGCTGAGAAAAAAAAATGTGCCGAAGCAAACGCGTCGAGGTATCGGAGTCGACGAAGAACGTTTAAGAAAGCCGATTAGGCAGACTTTAAATGTAAAGTCGCTAGCCTAGGTCTTGTTCTGAGTCTCGATGGATGACGGCTCCACTGCAGATACTCCGGTTGATCCGCAGAGAGAGGGGGAAGCAGTCAGTTGAGAGAGGGAGCGGATCGAGTGAGGTGGAAAGCAGAGTAGGGGGAGGTGCATTAGTACAGTACATCCGGGAACTTGCGCACTCACTCACTCTCTCTCTCTTTTTCCCTCTCTCCTTTCACTGAACGTGTAGCTACACCTTTGCATGCGTTAATTGAGTGAACGTTACTTAAACTTTGCATACGAGGTTCAATTCAGTTCATAATGCAGACTTAGATATTATATGGATGACATGACAACAGACTAACAATGGCTTTCATCAAGAGCATTTTCATGAAAACAATCTTCTGACAGGTACCCTAATTGCTAGGGCCTTAAATCTGAAATAGACCTTTGAGTCTGATAGGCCTAGGTTGAGGTAGGTCTATTCTTAAATCAAAATCACCATATTGCCCAATGAAAACTGGATAGGCCTATGCTTCTCATTTTAATAAGATATGTGGCATTCCCCATGTTGTATAATAGACAGACAAATTATATATTTGCATTTATTGCATTGTCTTGTTTTTCAGGTGGCACCAGTGTACATTATTCAAGTGATACATATGCTTTTCTCATTCAGGTCAGTAAAACAGGAAGTCAAGCAATGCAACCTTGATATAAAAGAAATTCAAATCCACAAACAGGCAAGGCGGCATACAAATTATCACAAAAGACAAGCTGTGAATGGTTTCTATGCATGTGAGCAAAGAAATAAAGTAAACTCAAGAAAAAAAACAAACAAGGCATATGAAGAGAAAAACCTGTTCTCACATTAGACAATAATAATAAACCTGATATTTTAACCATTTTGTGCTTTTAGGCAAATAAAACAAAGGTATGCTACTCATATGCATCCATAAAACAATAACAACAACACAACCAATTGATATGGGTTGAAAACAGGACAGCAATAGATATTAAACTCAAGTTGGATAAATTTACTTTCACATCTGCACATTCACACTTAAATACATACAGTACACTTCACAAGCTGATAATGACAAGTCACTGTCAGCGGCAACCAAGAACCACCCAAGGTGACCGTCGTTTCCCTATATATACAGTACGTATCATGTAATAGCAAGAGAACATTGGCAAATTTATGTACCATCTATTTTAATGTACCCTTTTTTTTTTTTGCAGATCCCCTTTTGCCCATGTTAAGAAAAAAGACATCCTCTCACAACTGAGAGTGTACGCTGTGAGCGAAAAGCTCTGGAGAGGACTACAGCTGGCAAAAGAAGTCCTCTGTCTCTCTTATGGTAACTAACACAGAGCTGGGAGCTGCAGTTTTGGGTGCAGACTGATAGACTCAGGTAGGTATAGATAGATAGACAGACAGATCGATAGATAGATAGACAGATAGATAGACGGATAGATAGGAGAGGTGGGAACATTTATATGGAACCACACTTTGTCCCCTGTCTCATGCCATCATAAGGGGGACATACTGTACACACAGAGGGAAAGAGTTCTTGGTAAGAAGAACACAAAACAACCTCTCATCTCATCTCATCTCATCTCGTCTCGTTCCAAAATGTCTGAGACCTCCCACTCCAAAGCCATGCACCCAAAACATAAGTCCACAGTACTGTGATGGTTACAGTGGTTAGTTACAGTTAGATCATCCCCATTCTCTCTCTCTCTCTCTCTCTCTCTCTCTCTCTCTCTCTCTCTCTCTCTCTCTCCAGTCCCTTGGAAGGCCTGTAGGTGTGAGGGGGGGAGGGTAGAGGAGCCTAGAGGAAGGCCTCTTTGTTGATCCACATTAGGCTGCGCGTCTCGTTGGGCTTGACCTCGTACTCGATGGAGTTGAAATTGTTGCCAAACTGACAGTGTTCCCTCTTGTAGTAGTTGTAGAACTTCACCTGCCAGATGGTCTCAAACATGCCGGCGTCTTTGAACTAGAGCACAATGAGAAGAGAGAGATGGAAGAGTGAAATTAGTTCATCACTTATTTACAGACTTAAAAATATTCCAGCCTCTTTGGAGTTTAAACTGCATATGAGAATCTAATTTTTATCTTTCTAAAGTGTTTAATGTGCAATCTGCAATTGTGATTTCCAATTTTTGGTTGCTAAATTAGGTTATGACTCTGGGTCTCTGTTACTTACTGTGTGTGTGTGTGTGTGTGTGTGTGTGTGTGTGTGTGTGTGTGTGTGTGTGTGTGTGTTTCAGCATAGTCTAATAAAGCCCTGTGTCTGTACATGGAATAGAGGTTCATGAAGAGAAAAGGATTTGATTTCATTAATGCTGCACTTACAACATTTCCATGCATTCAACTCACCACAACAGCAAAGGGCAGGGTCAAACTTGCTTATTTGGTACTACATCATGCTCATTTAACTTGGAATGTGTTCTGGACTTTAGGCCTTTATCATGTACAGTATCCACCTCCACCGACTCACAGTGTGACAGTCTACATTACAGCTCACCCATTCTTTCCAAACACAGGCAACAACGACCACTGAAATGACGATGCCATTACATATGCCACATATGTATGCCATACATTACATATGCCATTACATATGTAAGATATAACAGAATATGTCATTGGTAATGCACTTTAACAGACAATACAAAGCAGATTAAAAACCCATCAAGAACTACAGCCAATCGCTTACCTCTATGCAGACCTGAACAGGTTGCCTATCCCCGCTTTTGGTGTGCGGCACGCCCTCCGTGTTGTAGAGCCCGGTGTACACAACCGATTCCTCTTCTTTGGTCTCCACCTCCAGGGGGAACTTTACACCACCGATGTCCATAATGCTATAGGTGCCATCATAATAACATGATTTAGTCAACGAATGGGCGCCAACATTCCCTGTCGTTATCCATATAGCATATACTGTATGTAGGCCTATGCCTTATGCTAGGCTACAGCAAGCAGATCCTTGTAACTGAAATAAGAAACCAAGGATAGGCGGCCATACGCTAAGACGTGGGACTATTGGTAGGCAATATCATTGTCATATCACCGACAACACGCTTAAAACTGGGACACAAATTGCAAAAGATAATCACAAATATTTTTCTATAAAATGCCGCGTTTAGTCCCCTAAAATATTTCCCATTGCAAGCAAGACGCAATTTGGTGATGGCGCGCGGATGCTACGCCTTGGCACCATGAAGGAAAGCAATTTCATCTAAAATATGCATGCTCCTGTCGTCGCGTTACCTGGATGTCTTACATATCAGATCTGGTTATAATGCAGATCTTCAAGTAATATAGAAAATATATGTTTAACGTCATGTTTACAACGTCCCCCATCTTTTGCTAGTGCACTGGTGCGATGGCTGATAATAGGCTACATTTCGTAGGCTACATGTCAAGTATCCTGACATATACCAACAAAAAGAACAAGCAAGGGATACGCTACTTACCCTGGTTCAGCGTTTGTCGGCTTCAGCACAACCCGAATTTTGTATTTGGACCCAGTTAGCAATTTTATTGTCCTGCTCTGCCCGAACCTCGTCCCATCTACTTTGAAAAACACTGGTCCATCATTCGGCTGAATTTTCAGCGAAATCGAAATATTTATTACAGACGGGACATCGGCCATGGTTGATCAAATTCGATCAGCCTATTTTAGGCAACCTCCTTCCTGTATCAAAAAAATAAAACAATGCAACCTCTGGACGCGGCGACTGGGTGTTCTCCTGTTACCAGTGTCATTCGCCAAAGGATGCTGTGACGTAGACGCCTAGCGCATATGGTGGCACCGCTGTTATATCCACAACTCACTGAATTGATATGGCTTGTACTGTATACAATCCCTATACAACTAGGGATCTGGGCTAATCCGCCATGGCAGCAATTATATATATTTTTGTAGGCTAACAAAGAGATGGGAAAGTCTGACGTATGAATTTTAAAGCATAGCCTACACTACAGGTTTGCGACAAGTCAAAGCAATTATGTGTTGCTTAAACCTAAAAAACTTTACAAGTCTACATGCCTGATCATAACCAGCTGCTCGGTCTACGCTTCTTGGCTGGCTATAACCAGGCTAAAATGCTTTTTGGAGTTTGAGGGCAACCCGGTCTAGTCGACTACAGTGAGTGACCCTGTCCATTGTCCTGAAATGGAATAGGGGTTTCCCCAACTGACCAACCATGTATGTATGTGGGTATTCGACGATAAAGTAATAAGTATGTTGTTACCAATGTTTATAAAGGCAAAGGAACAACACAACAAAACATCTCTGCACTGAGTAGAAAGATTTCATGCCACATGCTGATTCAGGTTGTAAAGCATTAGGATAACGTCTGGATCTTTAACATCATAAAAGCAAAACTTTTTGAAATAAGAGAACACACACAAATATGTTTTTTAAAATGTGTTATCCACTTGTATTCAGTTCACTGTTTAAATAGCACCATGATTATGGCAAAATACTATCTTAAAAGATTTTAAACTTGTAAATAAATAAGATAATTTTTTTTGTCAAGTGCATTTCAAAGTATTACAAATCTACATTGTCATGATTTCTTTAAAAAAAAAAAAGCATTTTGCACATATATAATTTTTCAAACGCAATCTGATAAGCCATTTACAACATGCATGCTGGTGTTTAAAAATGTACAAAAGTGTTTAAAAAAAGTCACCTGAGGTGCATTTAGGCATCACTTTACCATGCACGAACACACAGTATTTCAGTATTGTTTCTGACTGTATGTATGTTATTGTTTTTTGTGTGTGTATATGTGTACATGTGTTCTTGCCAGAGCAGGGAGATAATTGATGTACACATTACAGTTATGTTAAAAATCTGGAGAAGTTAACTCACCTAAAGCAGTAAGCCCCCAAACCTGGTCAGAGTTTGTGTTTCAGCAAGGTAGCTTACCACTCTTTTGGTTTAACTTCCAATCCACTCAAAACACTTACAGGGAGGCTACACTGGATGCGTTAAGTCAAAGACTTATCTGCCGTAGCAATTAGCTTCCATTATAAACAATGGAAGTGGCTACACCAGATGCGGCAAAACAGTCAACATTCTAAATTCTATTCACCGTTCATTTTAATGTATTTTTGATGGAACTTGACCTGAGACTTAACTTAATGCATCCAGTGTAGCCCTAGGGTTACATAGCTCAAATACCTCCCTGATGTACTGTAATCCAACAACATAAACACACTTAACCATCATCACCATCACCACCACCACCATCATACGAAATCACAACCGGCACATTTTGTATCTCTATCTCTCCAGCTCGGCCTCCAGGATTTCCCCCCAGGTCTCCACGTCAAAGGGGTACATGCTGTGGGGTGGGATCTGGTCCGCAGACCGGACGTGGCTGTACCGGCCCTTCATCCAGTTCTTTTTGGCTCTGCTCTTCTGGTAGTTGCGCACCAGGGTGACCTAGGGTGAAAAATATTTGATGCATATAAATATGTGTCATATATATGAGGGTGTGTGTGTGTGTGTGTGTGTGTGTGTGTGTATGTGTGTGTGTAACATGTACATGTAAGCTACAGCATGTTGTCTGAGTGGGGTGAAGGCTGCTACCACTTAAAGGTCAAGTCCTTAATCCTTGAGTTGTTCATCTAAGTTGTTGGTATTTTAGTTCAACTTACACTTGAAGCTAAGGCCAAGGCCATCCGCACACCTGTTCCGACAGCATTGCGGAGCACTTTCGAATTTGATTATTTCACAACAAACCTAGTACACCATTCTGTGGAATCAACAATGGATGCCAATGGACAGCTTCAATTATAATTTACAATCAACAGCGGAAGACTTTGGCGCTGGTGTGCGGGCTTGCATTAAAAACCATGGAATAGAATGTTGGAAGCGGAGTGCTTAGCACTTTGTCGGAGCCGGTGTGCAGACGGCTTAAACTTCTTGAGCACCATTTTGATTGGTTGGAATAGTACATTTCATTGCTTTCATGTCTGAGTATTTTAATGCTACAATAGCAAATGCATACTGTAAGCGCAAAGCACCATCTCAAAGGTGAATCCATGTGAAAGGACAACTTCTCTAAATCAACTGAAAAAAACTAACAAAAAGAGAGCAATAAACAAACAACAACAAAAGGAGATCACCAACCTTCCAAGACAAGCCATCCTGGCGGTCCCCAGAGACTTCTCTGTGGCACACGGCTAGAACAGTGAGGCAGTGGTCCCGCCAGAGGTGGTCGTTGTCCTCGATAAGACGGTTCCACTGCTTGCAGGTAAGCGCGGCACAGCACAGACTTCTGATGTCCAGCTCGCTGAAGATCTTTAAGCTCATCTCGGGCGGTAAGGCATCTATAAAATCTTGCTGGTGGTCCTCTTTCATAGACAATAGTGTGGATAACTCTGGGGAAAAAAATGTTTTGGAATTTTCAATCATCACAGGGGTTTGAATCCTTTTTATTTTTGATCTATAAACTACACTCCACTACATGTCTACAGTTATACATTATTCCATCTATTCCTACATGTGATACCTTTTAAAGACGTATCGGAGATTTATTTTTTTAAGATATGTAAGAAAGCAGTGAATAAACCTACCTTCAGATAGTTTATCTGGGGCCGAAGAAGTGGTCAATGGTGAACTTCTCATTGTTTCCTGTTTCATTGTCACGTTCCAGACCTGTATGAAGGGCAGATGTTTTGATATCAATTGTTCATTGTCTATGTTCAACCAAGCTTGCAACATTCTAGAATCAGGAGGTACAGTCTTTATCAAAGAATCTTTGGTCTTTATCAAGAGGCAAAATAATACCAGATAGGGTCAGTATTCCATGATCTTTGGTTGAATGCATTGAGTCCTGTTTGGTATGAATGGAATAATATTTACGTTTCTCTGGAAACTTCATAGACTTCATAACTTTGGTTGAAGCGGAGCTCGTTATACCATGATCTTTGGTAATACAGCACATAATGGCTCTGGTCATGGAGTGGCCGGGAAATTTGCCACCATTTTGTGATGCTACGCTGCTGGCTTTACATTGAAATCCTTCACAAAAATGCTTGAAGTAGTGGTCTTTCTTACCATCTTACTTTCACCACAGACATAATTTCTTGCCATCTGCAGTTTACAGGGCAAATGGCTTATGACAACTACCCCATTTCCTGATGTTAATTTTCTCTGTGTTATGAAATAGATAAAATCCTAGCAGATCTAAAACATCCACTCTTCACCACCTTTGAACTGTTGCCATCAGGTGGCAGGTTTCGCTACCCTGCCCTTTCTAAAAACAGGACTAAACAATCATTCATACCACAAGCCATAAACTTCTTCAACAAAGTCATGAACAGAAACCTTAGATTTTAATTGCACTACACTGTCCAGCAGGATGATACACTGTATGTTTTGCATTATCATTATTATGGATTTTATTTTTTTATTTTTATTTTTATTTTACTGATGCCATGATGCCATGAGTAGAAGGGATCTGTTGATGATGCTGTCCTGTCCTGTTCAATGTGTGTATGTGGGGGCCATACGTTATGTTTTAATGTGTCAGTGTATGTGAGTGTCTGTCCTCTGTTATCTGTAACATGTCAAGGACACATAAAACAACTTGTGTCCCATGTCCCATTCACTACAAAAAATGTCCCTATGGGGACAATAAAGGACTCTATACTATACTATACTATACTATACTTATGAAAATGAGGCAAATAACAATCCACAATTTTCTATGTTCATAATGGCAAAGGTGTAATCCAGCCTCATATATGATGGCACTGGCAGAAGGCCCACTATCATCCAAAGCTCTACTCTACATTACTAATATTAATAGCAGTGTCAGAACCATTTCTTTATAATCATAAAGGATTGTGTTTTGCTCCAATACATGGCTTTGAGTAGCCCTCTTCTAAAACGAGACCATCCAGCCTTCATTAACAAAAACTTATTTTATTGCCAAGCTGACACTAATATCACCTACGGTAGGTAGCCATGTGATAAGCGGGATAACGTTCGGTGAGACGGTCATTATCATGGAAATATCTCCCTTCAGAGTGGAGATATTCCACGATAATGACCGCCTCATAGACCACAAATGAATGAATAAAAAGTGACGTCAAGTTGTTGAGGAATCCCCAACTAAGAAACTCTGTTCCAGAGTTCCCCACTTGATGAAACTTTCCAGCTGGGAAAACATTTCTCCCATTATCCTCAGACTCTCTGAATGCACCTGGCAGATCCCAGGAAGAGCTCACGTGCTGTTGTTGTTGTTGTGTGTTAGCCTACCTGTCTATGCAGGTACTGTAATCTTGAAGATGGGTAATAGCGGTACAGTGCTGAGGGGTAGAGTTGGGTGAGCTGAGGACAATGCTCTGGTGGTGTTTCCGCAGAGGGTGGGGATCTGATGGAGGCAATCCCTAACCAAACGGCAGAGTGTGGAGCCCCTCCACAGCTGCTGTGTGTGGACCCCAGTAGTGTATCAGTCAGCCTACAAGGAAGTGGTGCAGGGAGAGAACAATATTTTAATGTTGAGTTTTTGGATGGTAGCCTTCATTTCTTTGGATTACTAGGGAACATAAACACACATTGACCTATATGGGTTCATGCAAACATAACATTATGCTGTGAGTAGGCCAAGCCTAACCTACTCAGGCCATACAATGCTTTTTGTTTGATTTGGTTTAGTATCATTTGTGTGAAGCAGAGGAAACAAAGTATCACGAAAAGGTACGAGGTGAGGTTTGCATCCTAAAACAAAACACTACTGATGCCCTCTAAAGTGATTTAGCCTGTATGGTTAAAATGGACATATTTGGATGATATGGATAGGCTACTCCAAGTTTGACAGCTGAGCAGACTACACGCTACGTCACATCACGTGTCTGTCTGGAATGCGACATGTGCAGCCAAGGGAAGTCGAAAACATGAGCTAACGCGATCGCCAAAGGCATAAATATGATCAAATCCTAATAGTCGCCTACTTGACTATTTACCCCCGAGTCTATTAATTTCCGACCATCTACAAACAAAGGAAACATGAAATTAGGCCAACGCATGCAAGGCACTTCCCAAACACGTATCCCACACAGTGCTTTTCATAAACATGCCGAATAAAACGGAATAAAAACAAACAAAAATTATACCGCACTATTGCATTATCCACCACGTCCGAAAAGATAACGCGGTGTGGCAATAATAACGTTATGCATGGTCGTTCGTCGACAAATCGTGGGCTAAACTACAACCATGCCAGTTTCCGGTTTAAAACCTTAGAATTTTATACACATTAATGCATGGATTAAAAATTAAAGACACTGTGATAAGCAAGAATAGTCATGTTTTACCGTATTTTGGTGTTGGCCACTCCCTTCTCCTTTGACTGTCGCGTTTAAATGTCCGATTTGTTTATTATGATCACGTCATCAAAACACTTTCAAGTACGCATGCGCATTACCAATGTCTGGGGGCGTGCTCCAGAGCCCATTCTCTTATTTTACGGTCTATCAAGTCTAGTAAGGAAATTTTGAGTTCAGTGAACCAAATCGTTAAATTATGGTCTACTGTGCACAGATAATTCCCTGCAGTAGTCCATAAGGAAACACTTCGTCCAAGCTATTTAGCAGTTGCGAAATGCTTTAAGTGTGTTTTGGTTTGCTTGACAGTGAAGCACCATTTCAGTCCACAAGAGGTCGCTTCAAAACCGTGTTGTTTATGTACAGTATGTGGATCATGCATCAAAGTTTCAATACTAGTGACTGTGAATAAGTGTCAATAGTGTAGGCTAATTAAGCAGATACACCAAACTGGCACTTTGGAACCAAACTCTTCATACAACATAGCCTATAGTTCTGCATGATGTTCTGAATAGTGATTTGCAACTGTCTGCAGGTCACTGTCAACAAACAGGAATGCACAATGTCTGTTAGGCCATCAATCCTTACCATTTTGTGAAATGTTTAGTGACAAGCACCATCAGTCTTATTTTCTCATTTTAGATGAATTGTTCACAGATAAGTGAGGTCTTGTCAATTTCTATGTTTACAAAATAGGAGGCATGGTTTATTATTTTGGCCACACTTGACCCATAAATGCCTTTTTGCTTATAACTAAAACCCTACTATCTCTGGAGAAGGATGGACTATTGTGTATTCTTTGTTATTTCCTATTTCACATAGGTGTTGCCAGAGACACTACATGCTTTTACCCACAGGTAAGAGGATGAATAATCGATTTTAATAAAAAGGTGTAATATCCCTTTAAGAAATAAAAGACAATGATACCAATGAAGCTAATGTAGTGTTTTCTCATTGTTTAATGCTATTTGATTACAAAAATATAAATGCATCTACATTAAATGTGATTATAGATAATACATCTGCATTGCCTACACTACACAATGCTTTACACAGATCGAACTTTAACCTAGTCTAGATAATGTCCCATCGCTATATGATCCCCAAACACATTTTTTATCCATACCTGATGAGTAACACAACCAGTGTTTCCGTCAGATAGTACTGACTGGACTTGCTTTCCGCCTTCTTCATCAATAACGGAGACTGTAAGGCTTTCCTCTTTCCCCGGCATTATCGCTAAAACTTCTCCATCCTCTGATACGGTCCACTGATGAATGGATGAGGTAGATTTGCTTTCTTCCTTCTTGTTCGTGTTTCCTGCACGCATTCTCTTTCTTTTAGGTGGTGTACTTGGTTGACTGTTCAGTGCCTCTTCAAATGTAGTGGTCTTTAATGCTGGTTTCTCCAAAGTTGTTGGGGGTTTGGCCAGTGTCACAAAGTCATCCGCTTGTCCTTGTTTTCTCTCTGCTGCCGTTATGGGCGTCTCACTTTCGAAAACGAGCGACCGCTTTGCCTTTCTTCGCCCTTCATTTGACCCTTGCTCAATCTGTATTGTGTCTCTCTTTTTGTGAGACTCGCTCTGTAATGACTGTGCACTATATTTGCTATAAGTTGAGTCTTTTCTACTCCTGTCACACCATTCTGGTTCTGATCTTAGATCTGACGAGGACGTTCCGGACTCAGACCACAGATTCTGAGAAGACGAGGTGGAATCTGTCATGTCTTCCAGGTCGACTAGTTTCCGTATCCATGGAGATGACCTCTTCCTTGCAGACAGTGATTGTTTCACCCTACTTTGCCCACCATCTGGTGTCACTTTATGTTTTGTGGCTTGTTTGGTCTTCCTCATTGTCTCCTTCCGCAACTGTTCCTCATAGTCATCACTTGTGAGGACCTTAGCTGTGGACACCACCTTACCTTTGGTCCTCTTTGCGAACTTGATTGGGGTTAGGATGTCGGCCAGTTCAGGCTGAATTATGCCTCTTGCCACTAGAGGGTGTGGATGATATTTTAGCTGGGTGGAGACAGGGGGGTCGTTTTTCGTGGAAAGGGCAGATGGACAAGCCAGTTGCTCGGAGTTCTGTGCAGCAGCACTAGAACATGGATTCTCTGCTGCAGAAACACTAGGATTCTTAGAATGTGAGGGTGCAATATCACCAAGGTCCAAAGGACAAGCCAATTGCTCTGAGCTCTGTACACCAGCAGTTCCTTGTTCGACTGAGTTAGTGTTCTCCTTTACAGAGCATGGATCTTCTGCAGTAGAAGCGCAGGGATTCTTAGAATCTGATGGTGCAATATCACCAAGGCTCAATGCATCTGGGACGAGAGGGTAGATGCCTGTAGTCTTAAAACCCTCCAACACTACTTTTCTCTCCTTGAGTTCGTCATATGGCTTACGGAAAACCATAGCAAACATAGTCCTCTCCACTGAGTAATTGTTCTTTAGGTTGGAGGCATCCTGGGCAGCTCTGGCAAATCCTGACAGGAGAGGATCAAGGAAGGAGGTAGTCAGAGGCTGGAGAAACCGCTCAGAAAGGCACAGAAACGTGACCTGTTCCTTTTCTGCTTCTGCGACTACTTGTTTAGGTGGCAGCAAACGGTGACCCTCAAACAAGAGGACAAGAGGGCGCTGTGGAGCTGCGTGCTTCACAAAATGTTTGAACCAACTGTTGAACACTTTCTTATCCATACGTCCATTGGGTGTTTTTTCATATATGCTTTTCTTAACCCCTCCAAATTTGTATGGACCACCTGGAAAACCCCACGTGTAAATTTTGAGAGGTGGGATATGATCCCCACGGGCACTGAAGCACATCAATACAGACACAACACTTCTAGAGTTTGGGTCGCGCTTTTTGGATTCACCCCCGTTGCAAATCACTGGCAACATATTGCAACTGTAGATTTGTCCTGGTTTGTCCTGCAGGCCAAGTTGTTCCATGGTTTTTGAGAGTAGCTCAAATTGCTCTCCTGCTCTGTTCTGTGATGTTTTACTGAGCTTAGAATACATCTTTTTCATCTGTTGGGAAAGAACACATATTGGATCATTACAGTGAGCAAGAATGTCATGACTCACACATAACAGACAGGACACGGACATTGGAGTCTCACAGTGTTTTACCTCCGCCAAGGAAGTTATGTTTTCACCAACGTGTGTGTGTCTGTGTCTGTCTGTCCGTGTACAACATAACTCGAAATGTACTGCATGGATTTGGATGAAATTTTCGGACAACGTGTGTAATGGGATGAGTAAAAACTGATTCAATTGTGGTGGCGATCGGTGATCCAGAACACCATCTGTGACCACATTGCCTTGGCGGAGGTCTGTGCTCTCTGAGCGCTTTTCTATTTTAAGAATTCAGCTACATTTTATGCAACTAGTGCGGTCTTGCACCTTGTCCATTAAATATGGGACTAGGGAGTAAATTTCAAACAGGCATATAGCTAAGCAATTTCTGTTAACTAATTGGGGAACAAGGAACCTGATCAGGAGATCATAGGAAACAACATTTTTGATATAGCTCATCTCTTACAAACTTACAAAACACAACTAACAGTTATACAGTATATGAAAGAGACATCTATATTATGTGGACCTCCACACTACTTATTTTACCCTGGGCAAATTGCAGCTGCTGCAGCGACTACAAGCACACTTAGCCAGAGAGTGGCTGACTTAAGCCAAATTCAGATAACACAATATTAGCCACGACACGACAAAACAAGAGACGTCTGTGAGCTCTCCAGTGTTCACATTTTACGACTAGCATTTTTAGTATCGGGAGTCTCACGGTCGGGTGCGAGGCTGATCTGCGACCTCTACACCCTACAAGACCTGGCTCAGACAGAAACTAGGGTGCGCTGATTGTGTCCACGCGCGTGGTCCTCTACCAGTATAGCATAGGCCTACCGACTATACAGGGCGTGTCTGCCACTTGTTAGTTTGCCACTGCTCTTATGTTGTCTGTACTGTTTCAACCTTGTTACTGCCGCAAAGATATTTTAGAATTATTTACAAGGTCTCTAAAATCGTGTAATGTGAACTTGGCATTAGGTAAACTTGTAGCAACCTGTTCTGGTAAACAACACTGTTTGCAGCAAATGAACTGCAAATTTACTGCAAACTTGGGGCATTTTTGTAAGGGCTGTAAGGGCTTTTTTAATGGCTATATTGTATAAATAGTTTCCTTTCATTTAAAATTATGTGCCAAACTATTTGTTTTATCAATAAGTCACTAAATGGTAATAAATCAAATTTCAAAACGGTAATGTCAATTTCTTACATCATTTCAACAATCACATCGCTTCACCACTTTAAAGCAAGGTCTTGTTTTCCCCATAGGAACTAATTTGTCCATGTTGACTAACAGACAGCCTCCCCTTTAATCCCTTAAATTGTGCAGCCCTTGTATAGCATGACTGTATCAGTTACCCTTCTCCAACGTACCTGACTGGAGATAAGTGCATTTCCATTCAACTGATGTGGCTCTTCTTGAGGTGGTGGCGGCGCCAGTGGTTTCTGTAGTGTCTCTTCTGTGTGTGGGTTTGTAGGATAATCTGTTAAGAGAGTACTGTTAGCTTCTGAAGGTATTGGTTGTTTGTCCTCGATGGATAGCTGGATATCAACTGATGTGTACAGCCCAAAATCCAATATAATTTCCGAAGTGGTTTCTGCTCCCTGGTTTCTCGGAGTGGAAATTTGTTTTGTCTGGTCCAGCATATCATCTCCTTTCTGCCCCTCTTGAAGTCCAGCATTTTCTGTGGTTACTAAATTTGCAAACTTAATGGATAAGATGGTTTGACGTGTTGGTATTAGTGGAGTTTCTTCATTGTCAGATCGCATTGGCTCATCTCGTTGTTCATCTAAGACTGAGACATCACCTGTTGTTGAAATAAACTCAACATCACACTGATTTTGATCCATTATCTCTTCACTTAAAGAAGCTTCTGAATCTTCCCTTGTTAGTTCTGACTGGTATTCTAAACTTTGTTTCCTAGTAGATTTCCTCTGTTTTCTGCATGACGACTCACCCATTTTGTGAATCATCTTGCCCAACTCATCACTTGTCAGAACCCTTTCTGAAACCTTTAGTCGCTGACAACTCCGTGGGGCATCCCTATCTCTTTTCTTTGGGGTCAAAATATCAACTATATCCTTAGGAATCAGACCATTTTTCACCAGTGGATGATCCAATGGCTTCAAGGGAGATGAGGTAGGGGTGGAATCCAGAGGAGAAGGTGAAGATGAAACCAAGGATGAGGTGCATGGCATCTCCTCAGAGGACAGGAGAGATTCTCTCTCTGCATTGGCTGCCTCTTCTGAATGTGACTGGGGAATGTTGCTGTAATCCAAAGCATCTGGATTAAGAGGGTAGATTCCACACTTCCTAAAACCTTGCAGAATAATCTTCCTGCTTTTAACCTCCTCGTAGGGAGGGTGGAGAAACGTGGCAAAATTGTTTTTGTCCACCCAAAAGGCATTGTTAACATGGCAGGCATCTCCACAGAGTTTGGCAAATCGGGATTTCAAAGGCATAAAGAATGACACATCCAGTGGTTGCAATATGTGAGACGTATTTGGGGGGAGACATAAAAGTATAACACCTTCCTTTTTTGCCTCGGCAATCATTTCAGGATTCAAGTGGCTTTTGTGTGAATCAAATATGAGGAGGAGAGGGCGTTCTTGCACAGCGTATTTCACAAAGTGGCCAAACCATTTGTGAAATAAGTTCCCATCGATGTATCCAGATGGTGATGTGCCAGACAGAGCATTCTGGAAACTCTCCACTGCATGTAGGTTCCTGGGGAAAGTCTTTGGGTAAATAAAAAATGGTGGGACATCTTCTCCTACTGCATTGAAGCAAACCAAAACAGAGATGTAGTCATCTGATCCTCTTGCCTGTTGATTAACACATGCTGAACCTTTGGCTGCCAAGACCTTCTTATAGTTTTTGCTCAGATCAAATCCAGACTCATCACAGTTGTAAATTTGTCTTGGCTTTTCCTTGAGTCCATGTTCCTCTAAAGTGTTTTTGAGAAGTTCAAAATACTTCTGCAGTGTAGCTTTAGTGGTACATATTGATCTGTACCTACTTATTTTTGATGGTGTTCGCATGGACAGAATATTTGAGTGTCTTTTTTTGAAAAGACTCCACCACTTACCACTAAGTACTTTGCTGTTTTCAGGGCTTCTCTTCTGTCTCAAAGAGCTAGCAAAAGCTATCAATCGTTCTTTGGTGAGGGGGAATCCATGTTCTGCACAGTATATGCAATATTGCACAAGGTCGCTCTCATCCTTTTCTGAAAGTGATGGTTTGGGCCCAGATCTTGTTCCATGGACTACACGGCCAAACACCCTATCACGTAATGTGTTTCTTGGGACATTGAAGACTCGGGATGCTTCTCTAACCTTCATGCCAGACCTGACTTCCTCAAGGGCTTGAACCATGTCCTCCTCACGCCACAACTTTTTCTTGTTCTGAAGAGACAAATGAACAGATTTTAGATCACTTTACTCGACAAGACAACAAATGCATCATCGTAAGGCCCATTCATACCCTACACGTGTCCTTGCGTCTGTATTTCTGTCACTACTTACATACGATTTTTGCATTGGGTTGACCTCTGCTCCCAGATTCGCCAAGGAGGTTATGTTTTCGCCGGCATGTGTGTGTGTCTATCTGTCTGTGTGTGTGTCTGTGTACCACATAACTCGAAAAGTACTGCACGGATTTGGATTACATTTTCGGACAACGTGTGTATTGGGACGAGTAAGAGCGGATTCGATTTTGGTGGCGATCAGTGATCCAGAACACCATCTGTGACCACATTGTCTTGGCGGAGGTCTGCGCTCTCTGAGCACTTTTTCTAGTTCCAAATAGATTTCAGCCGTTTCTTCTGTAATCATAAGTACCCCAGTGTTGTGTCAAAATACAGACAAAATTGACGGTTAGAACATGTGACACCCCCTACCTACACATATTTGCTTTTTACATGAGGTATGAATGGACCTTTATACAACAATGTTCTCGATTTCATTGTGTTTGATATTAGATTTATTAGACACTGATCTATTGGTTGTGATTCTACATCTAGAGTTCACAGTGGCACATTTCCTGTCTTGTTTTTAATCAGGACAAAACTCACCACACTTGGGTTGTGGGAAGTTCTGCTCACTTGATGCGACTTGTCTTTTTGCTGTGTTTTGGTCTTTATTGACTTGGATTTTCTTGCAGTAACCTTCCGTTTCTTTAAAGCACTGACTTCTGTAGACACAGATTCATCCATTTCAGACGTGCCCTGCTCCACTGGCATGTGAGCACTGTTGATTTGTACCTCTTCACTGGTCAGTAACGATCGCATGTTTTTAGTTTTTGACAGCTTTATATCCGGGTGTCGTTTTTTGAAAAGATTCCACCACTTTGTCCCAAAAGATTTGATGGGCTCTGAGTTTCTCTTCTGTCTCAAAGAGCTAGCAAAAGCGATCAATTGGTCTTTGGTGAGGGGGAATCCTTGTTGTGTACAGTATAGGCAATACTGCACAAGCTCAGTCTCATCCTTTTCTGAAAGTAATGGTTTTGGTCCAGTTCTTGTTCCATGGACTACACGGCCACACACCCTATCACGTAATGTGTTTCTTGGGACATTGAAGACTCTGGATGCTTCTCTAACCTTCATGCCAGACCTGACTTTCTCAAGGGCTTGAAGCATGTCCTCCTCGCGCCACAACTTTTTCTTTTTCTGAAGAGAAAAAATGCATTAGATCACTTTTCTTGACAGACAACAATGAAACAGCATACAACAATGCTCTCAATTTTATTATGTTTGACAGATATAGCCTATCACTCATGAGATAGTCTAGGGTGACCAGACGTCCCATTTTGACCAACTATGTCCATGTCCTGATGAATATGTGTTGAAAGGGGTCCCTGTATTCATACACTACTATTACCAGCATTGGTATGATCATTGATATGATCATGCCATATAAATGGGAAACTAAAATCCAATGGGAAAAGCAAACAGGCTATGTAACCTAGAACTCTAGACAAACTCTAGCTGTAGCAAATTTGCTCAGCGAGTACATGTAGCTATGAGCCATAGGTTGTACTCAGACATAGGTGGTGTCTGAGCTGTCTATCCAATTACTTTCTGATTGTATTCTGACATTGTGGTGTTTAGCCAATCATAAAGTTCTATCTGGACAGGAAGTCATTGGCCGGCCTTTAGCGTTGTTTGAATGGGCTTGTAAGTTGTTCTGATTGGTTTTAGCCTCTCTCCCCGAGAAGTCCATCATCCATGGTCAGACTAGACTACTCTGTTATGTGACAGTAGTCTAGACTACAGTATGTGGGCAGTGCACTCCCTGACCTCTTAAAATCGAATAATGCGCAGGTCCAGGGCGTGTTTAAAAATCATGAAGTTATCATGTCTGCAAGTCTCATAATGCTCTCGAGTCTAGCCTAGCCATTGCAAAAACCGATGTTCTATTAACGTTTAAAAAAAAGTAGTGTTGTCAAACGATTAAAAAAAATAATCTGATTAATCACAAAATTTTTCAAAGATTAATCGTGATTAATCACTTTTAATCACAAAATTTCCTCCAGTAAGAATTTGGATGCTAGAATATATTGGATCCTTATTTTGCCCTTAAAAGGCCCTGATACTAAATAGTTGGCTTTGTTCGTCTCAAATGGGGCAATTCACACCTGTCCCCTACCCCGAAGGATTCGCCAAACATTGGACAGTCAGGAGCTAGGCCATAATCTTTGTATAGTTTGACTTGATAACTGATCCATTTTCTATCTCAAATTGAACATAATACATGCCATGAAAGTGGAACCATATCCATTAGGATTAATCTGAGTTAATTTTTTTAATCTGAGTTAATTTTTTTGGATTAATCACGTGATTAATCAGTTAATTTTGCCAGCACTAAAAAAAAAGAGAAAAAGACGCTTTCTGCTATAGGGATTTTAAATAGCCTACGGTGTAATTTAAATTTAACTGTAACTGTAGTGTGAGTGTGTTCAACATGCGTACGTCTGGCTCTGTCTAAAGAAACCTCTGAGACATCATACCTTACGTATTAGGCCTATATAAAATCATGGTCATTTTCTTCAAACATTGAAACAGAACAATATCAAAAAGACTATTTGTCTGAGACCTAGCAAAATAGAGCAAAGGCATTTTAAAATTTGACAAGGAGGGAAGGCTAATGGCCTTTGTTGCAGCCTTGTCCATTTGCACTACCCGACCGCATGATCAACCTAAGAAAAATAGTACATTTTTCATTAGTGGAGATTTAAAATGTGTTATTTGAAGACGTTTGTGAAAAGCACAACTAATCTTTATCCATTTGATAACACACACAAAGCTGCAATGCTATCAGTTATTTTTCATTGTTATATTACTATTTCTGCCGTTACAGGTTAAAATCCACCATTCACAATGGTTTGTATCGTTTTGGAGGGTTTTTCCAGACGTCACGTCCATAACGTCACATCCATAACGCCATTTCTCCCAATGAAAACCAAGTTTTTTTACATTTACATTTGAAATTAAGTCTTTCTCTGTCTTTACTGAGGTGTCCTGTTGAATGTAGTAATATTTACATTTCTCTAGAAATTTCAAACACTTCACAGCAAAAACTACTCTTTGTTTGTGCATTTTCCATCACGTCCATAAAGCAAATTGAAAGGCTCATATTCTTATAATGCAAATCATGATATTATTTTTTTGTGTTTGCCTATATTCAGCCATGGAGTTTGCATAAGAATATGAACAAAATTGTGAAATACTGCTAGGTTTACGGAGGTTATATGTCATTTTGTTCATCAATAGGCTAATGCATGAAAATGCCATGTCCATAACGCTGGAATTGCCCATATTTTTTTTTTTTTATGGAAATGATGGCGCCTGATGGCTCAATTCCCACTACATGATTTTGGAAAAGATGCCTCAGCCTCACCCAACAAGTTAGGGTCACATTCATGATTTTGTTTAGCCATTACAATACCTTAAGAGCCCTAATTGAGATATAATTCATTTGAATATCATTCTATTCAGGTTTTATCTAAATCATCTTAATATTGGATGTCAAAGAATTCACACAAAAAATCACCTTTTTACTCATAACTTTTAAACGAAATTTGCCACTTGCTTTTTACACAGATGAGACTGAGTGTAATGATTCCCTCCAAGAAAAAGGGGGTGGCTCATCATCTTACCCCGGTCTCCCCTACGTCTGGCTCTGTCTAAAGAAACCTCTGAGACATCATAGCCTACCTTACAATACCTATCAAATACAGTCTTTGATTATAGGTTAACGTTAATAGGCAGACTTAACTACCTTGGCGGCTGGCTCCATTTTCAAAAGTTAACGTTTGATGCTACAGCGTTGCGTCTACCAGTCTTTCAGTCGACTGCATTGATTAGCTGCACATTCTTTTGGACGGAATTTCAAATCGTGTCCAAATCATGGTTACAACGAAATAAACATTATTGACTTGCAGAAACCATTGCATTAACATGTGGTCACGATGGTCTTCTTGTTGTTTATACATTTCACGCATGCGCAATGAATGAACTAGACCGGAAGAGAGGTTGTAGCGTGAGAGGAGTCAGAAGTGAAAGAGGACAACTATTTGAAAGAAGGTGGGCGGTAAATGCTCTCTAGACCACAAGTGCAGGTACATAACAAATCCAATACAACTGGGAACATTTGTCACACAACACTGCTTTTATTAGAGGGGTGCTGCTGCTAATTTGAACAGGGTGACTCGCTAACGTTAGTTTACTTAATGCTGCTGACCTGTCTTCTTCGAAAGCTCCTGCTGCTGCTGCAGCTGAGCTAGCTTGTTGCTAGTGATAATATAAACATCACAATTATGATTATGCTCTTGGTTCAACTCAAGTGCATAATTTTACCTCACGGTCAGTTGGTCAGAGTTGGCATAGGTCAGTGCTGGCTGTGTTTACAGAGGAAGATGGTTCTCTAACCTTAGGTCACTGTGATCCTTTGATTACTTCACAGATGCCAAGCTTTGAGCTGAAACCAGTGGACGGTGGAAACACAGTGCACCTACCGGAGGGTGAAACGGTCCTAGGCAGAGGTCCCTTATTTGGAGTAAGTTTTTAGAAGACATTGCTCACACAGACAGTTCAAATCAAAGCATCAAAGACCTTCTGATAATAACGTTAGTAGTAAGCTATGTTGAGTGTGTGTGTGTGTGTGTGTGTGTGTGTGTGTGTGTGTGTGAGAGAGAGAGAGAGAGAGAGAGAGATGGAAAGTATTGAAAAAAAGACTTTCCAGGTACAACATTATGGAGTGTTTACTTGGTGAGTTAGCATATAGTGGTGTTGCTTAGTGAAATTGCGCTCATCAGACAGATTAAAGCACCTTCTCTTATTCATGGGGCCTTTTTAGGGCCAAATGTTATTGAAGGATTTAAGTGTAGCAGCACACAGAAGATATTTATATATAATTTAGAGAATTTCAAATAGCAAGCATTTTGCATCAAAAGCATTTTGCATCAATAATACTGGTAATACATCAATAATATCGTAATACATCAATAATACCGGTAATCACTATCGGGGAAGATGGGTAAAAAAGAAACAAACAAACAAAAAAACAAATAGCCTACATATCAACATGGAACTTGCTCAGTGATATTGTTGAAATTTGACTGAAGTTGTCCTTTAAGACAGGTATTTTATTTATTTATTTTTTTGTCACAAAAGGGAAGGGATTGCTTCACTGGGTCAAAAATGGTTAAAACGTATCTCCAATGATTAATATTGGCCTCCAACCTGCAAAATAAAACAAAGTCACTCTTCTGAATATTATTGAATAATATTGAATATTGAAATCATTCATTGGGTCCTAAATTTTGTGTTTTATCTGCCTGGTAACTGCATGACTGTATATGTAGGCCTACGTTAAGCAACTTCACTAATGAGGGTTGATGACTTTCTTATATTATAGGATAGTTTTCTGCTGCTGAGGGAGAAATGGTGTCTGCATTTATAAATGTTGTCCACCCAGATGTCACCATTTTTTTAGAGCCTCTGATCGTCCCTGTCAAAATACTAGCACTACTATACCAGCAGATGTCAGCAGCAAGCTACTGTAAAAGATTTTCCAGTACATGTCAGGAATGGTCAAAAACATGATGATGCTGTGTTTTCTGGCATCATAACAGTTTCATGTCCCCATAGACAAAGCCCTCTTTTCTTTGTTGAGGGTGACTAATGCTCTTGGCTGAGTCCCAATGTCTTCCCTAACCCTGCATTCCCACCCACCTATTGAAAGTTTATTGTATTAAGGATACTTCATTATCCTTTACCAAAATCACTACGGCTGTGGTTTTATTATGGCCTCCATTGCTGTGGTTTGCCAGTCCGACAGTGTCAACATAGATGGCATAGGGTCATTCCATGTCAAATCACCCAAAATTTGGGGGATTTTAAACCTGACCCTCTCAGAAATTGGTGAAATTCGGTGTAAAGGATTATCACACCTGAACATTTCATATCTGAAAATTTTAGCTCAATCGGACTAGCGGTTTCTGAGATACGGCAGGTCCAATTTTCAGATTTTTGCCAAAAATGGGCTGACCAGCCCACATTGACATTACCCTAATTTGCTTATTTCTGGGTCAAATTCAATAATCTTGGTGTCGTTTGAAAGCTAAGAACCCCAGGAATCTGATTATATGATTACTTTTTATGATTAGACCCATTTTGACTAAATGACCCTTTGACCTTTACTTTGGACCTGAATTTGACCTTGTGGATCATGTGACCATCAAGTGACCCCTGGTCTAAAAGTTAGGTCAACATGTTCTGTAGACAATATCAAAAAATCAGAGGTATAATATTTTTCGTTTGTCAGCAATTTTAAAACAAAGTTTGGTTGAACGTGACAAATGGTCTTTCCATGCTATCTGGCTACATTACATTCCAGTGTCTATGCTAAGCTAAACCTAAAATAAAGCAAAGTTTGGGGTTGGCAGACTAGGTACATGCATTCACTGAAACCAAAGTGCTTTTACCCACATATGCAACTCTAGGTAAGAGAGTGATTAACCAATTGGGATTTAAAAGAAGGTAGAATATTCCTTTAAAGACCATTTTATCAAGTTTAACCAAACTTTGTTTTAGTGCATGCATTTTCCTAGTCTGCCAACCCCAAACTTAGCTTTATTTTAGGTTTAGCTTAGCATAGACACTGGAATGTAATGTAGCCAGATAGCATGGAAAGACCATTTTGTCACGTTCAACCAAACTTTGTTTTAAAATTGCTGACAAACGAAAAATATTATACCTCTGATTTTTTGATACTGTCTACAGAACATGTTGAGCTAACTTTTAGACCAGGGGTCACTTGATGGTCACATGATCCACAAGGTCAAATTCAGGTCCAAAGTAAAGGTTAAAGGGTCATTTAGTCAAAATGGGTCTAATCATAAAAAGTAATCATATAATCAGATTCCTGGGGGTCTTAGCTTTCAAACGACACCATAATTATTGAATTTGACCCAGAAATAAGCAAATTACGGTAATGTCAATGTGGGCTGGTCAGCCCATTTTTGGCAAAAATCGGAAAATTGGACCTGGCATATCTTAGAAACCGCTGGTCCGATTGAGCTAAAATGTTCAAGTATTAAATGTTCAGGTGTGATGATCCCATACACCAAATTTCATCAATTTCTGAGGGGTGGGGTTTAACCCATTGGGTGATTTGACATGGAATGACCCCATATTATAGCCCTTTTCACAAGCAAACAGTGGCTGTGTCTGAATAGTGTCACTAAGCCCTGATTCTCCAAAGACTTACAGTACGTACCTAGCATGAATCAGGCATAGTAGGGGAAGTTATCAACAAAAAAGAGCCAAATCGTTACACGGTGGATAGAAGCACCAAAATTGATATGCATACTCTTTAGGATGTATCTCATCATTTCAGAAGGGGTGCTCATGACTGTGAGTCAAGACAGATACAGTAAGTCTTTATAAGACAGACACAAGGACTGTAAGTCTTTGGAATAGGCTTCAGCCATTGCCTGCTCACTGTCATATTATGCTGAAGGATAGTCCAGACATGTGTTGATACCACAGCATGGCAGTAACATGATTGAGGATGATTGCTACATACATGTGCTGCTTTGTGCAGACAAAAGCTTCCATTCCCACCCATCTATCTATCTTACTAATGCCTTAGCCTGTCTCTCTCTCTCTCTCTCTCTCTCTCTCTCTCTCTCTCTCTCTCTCTTTCTTTCTTTCTTTCTTTCTTTCTTTCTTTCTTTCTTTCTTTCTTTCTCTCTCTCTCTCTCTCTCTCTCTCTCTCTCTCTCTCTCTCTGCCTCTCTCTATGTCTGCAACACCACAACATCACCACCTCTTCACTGGAAAGTTCTTTGGCTTCTTAGTGTTATACATTGAATGTTATACAGGCCGACATTTGTATCTAAGGCCAGTTGACAGTTTGAGACAAAAACACACTGTGTGTGTGTGTGTGTGTGTGTGTGTGTGTGTGTGTGTGTGTGTGTGTGTGTGTGTGTGTGTGTGTGTGTGTGTGTTCTGCTCCCTGACTTTGATTTCTGGTTTCAGGTCAATGACAAAAGAGTTTCAAGACAACATGGTGTGCTGGAGAATGCAGATGGAATACTTCGGATTAAACCTGTATGTATAACTCCATGACCAGTCACATTTTGATGTCTTGGAAAACGGCTAGTTGTGGTCTTGATTATGATTGGTTGAATCCATACATTCCCTGATATTATATATTGCTGTCCCATTGGTTGCGCATGTGCACAACTCAGTGCATGGCTTTGAGGAATTGATGTTAAGGAATAAATCACAACTGTATTTGTTCCTGTGGCTTTGCCTTATTAGCCTAGAACTGTATGCACTCTAGCGGTAGCAAATCAAATTTGCTCAGCGAATATGTCTAGTGATGAGCCATAAGTCAGACCTTGATGGTGTCTGAGCTGTTTATCTGAACTGTTTATGCTCTGGGTTGTAATCCGACATTGTGGTGTTTTGCCAATCACAACGTTGTATCTGGACAGGGAGTTATTGGGCGGGCTTAGCATTGTTTGAATCTTCCTGTTAGTTTACCCGGGGGTCTATCACTCGTCGCCAGACAATACATTTATGCCTGTTTTAGAAAAACAGTCAGCCCCTTGAGTCTGCACAACTATGGTGAATATATTGACAGCTTTGTGTGTTTCACTCCACTCACTTAGTGTCCAACACCCTCTCAGCCATCCTATTTCCAATACAGTAGAACAGCCTCTTTGCGAGTATTGCTTAAATAACTAGTCAGTGACGTTATGTGCACCAACAATTCCAGCAATTGTGTAGTGTAGTGTTTTTCGCATTCAAAGCTACATCATAATGGTGTAAGAATGCCCCAAAGCATCATTTCAGTGTCATAACATCAAGCAAGTCTGTTCAAAGGATTTTCAATGCTCATTTCTTTTTTTTAATTTTCACTGCATGCAAGACACACACATTTGGTCCAGTTGCCCTCTGCTGTACGCTGCATATTGTCTGAGTGAGACAAACATATAGGGGAAGATATCAAATAATATGCTATTTTCTAGATACTGCTGATTGCCTGTCCTATAGTTAGAGATAGTAAAAGGAAAGATCATGGAATACTGACTGCTCCGCTGACAATCCTCTCTGGTAAAAGGTCTACTGCTTGATTATACTTTATGTAGGACACATGGACTCTAAACTGGAGCTGCATAGGGACAAATTTTCCTGATTGAGGGCAGAATGGGGAACTATAGTGGTGTGGCCTCTCTCTCTCTCTCTCTCTCTCTCTCTCTCTCTCTCTCTCTCTCTCTCTCTCTCTCTCTCTCTCTCTCTCTCTCTCTCTTGTTTCTCTGTATGATTCTGTCACTAGGTGTTTTTTCTAGATGTGATTGTGACTGCTTATGGAGAGAAGATGCATAGATTAGACTACAGTGTAAGCCATGTGTGATTTCTTTCTTTCTTTCTTTCTTTCTTTCTTTCTTTCTTTCCCGCTCTCTGTCTTAATATCCATCTGTCTGCATTACAACAGTCTCCCTTCATCGCATTTTCATTATATTAACAGATAAAATGTCACATTGACTAAGCATTGACTTTTTGCATAGCCTAAAATTAATTGCTGAAGAATGAGTGTAAATCTAGTGTGTGCCAGAGGGTAAGTGATGCTTGTATTTGGGATGCCTAGCAACCACTGAGAGAGATGCAAGAAATGCGCAAAAATCTGCCTGACTGTCTGTCCGTCCGTCTGCTTGTCCGTCTGCCTGTCCGTCTGTCTGTCCGTCTGTCTGTCTGTCTGTCTGTCTCTCTGTCATCATGTGGAGAGGATGTATCTTGTTCCTCTGGTATTGAGTTAATGTTTGTACCCAAAATACATGAAGTCCAGATCAGGTCTAATCCACTAGGTTACGCTTGGGAAAACCTGGTTTTGTAACACGTTGGAATTTTTGGTGCGAGCAATTCATGAATACTCAACCTGACTTACAGTAAGCCAACTTGCACTAGCAGGAGTAATTCAGGTCTTGAGTGTTTTTTTTCATCTGCTTGTCTCATCTCTTTCCATCTGTAGTGCTGTTATTAATATCAGTCATCCATCTATCCCAGACTCACATTCCCTCTACTCCCCCTTTTTAAAGGAATAGTTCACCACTTTATGGAAATTGGTTATTCACCCCCTTACCTGGAGTTACATATGTGGGTAAAAGCATTTTGGTGTCAGTGCATGCATTTTCCTAGTATGGCATCCCCAATTTTCCCCATTTTTTAGCTTTAGCTTAGCTTAGGCGCTGGAATGTAATGTTGCCAGATAGAAACTCTTTGGCAACTTTACTTTCCAGCGCCTATGCTAAGCTAAAGGTAAAATTGGGGTTGCCAGACTAGGACAACACATGCACAGAGACCAAAATGCTCTTACCCACATATGTAACTCCGGGTAAGGGGGTGAATAACAATTTTCATAAAGAGGTGAACTATTCCTTTAAGTCCTGGCCCAAGTCCCATGCGGACCATGCTCCTGGTCACCATCAGCTCTGTCTCTCCATCATCTTCTTCTTCCTCCTCCTCTTCTTCCTCCTTCTGCCCTTCCTCTCCACTTCTTTGAAGTCATGCACCCGAGTGGCCATCATTCCTCCGTATGAAATCACTTCTCGTGGGTCATCAGCATGTTGCTATTCTCGGTATCCATGTCAGTTGCCTTCTCTCTCTCTCTCTCTCTCTCTCTCTCTCTCTCTCTCTCTCTCTCTCTCTCTCTCTCTCTCTCTCTCTGTCTCTGTCTCTTTCTCTCTCTCTGACTCGTGCTCCCTCTCTTTCCCGTATCCATGCAATCAGTGGCCCTGCCTCCCATCTCACACACACACACACACACACACACACACACACACACACACACACACACACACACACACTCTCTCTCACAGGTCCACACATCGCATAAGCTGCATAAACTAGCCCTGACCCAGAAATGGACTGAGACCTTTTAAACACACCATGGCCCCTAGCTAAAGGGCTTGTAATCAAATTTTTATAGGTTCACTCAATGTTTCCGTAATGCAATTTGGCTTTATCGTTTATTCTGAGATGTATGTCATCTGTTTGTGTATGCGGGGGCCTATTTACGATCTTGCCTTGCGCATTTCTGCAAATGTCGCCTTCCCTACCCGTCCCCTCTGTAGTCCATTTGGGTATTCTAGCCTCTTTCCGTCCACTGCAAATTTAATCGACTAATGCACTCAGGCTGTGTGTGCATTACGACTCACAATTCATCATGCACCAGTCTTAAAACAACCCTAGAAAGGTCAGCAGAGGAGTCAACAGCGCACAGCTATTTTGTGTAGTGCAATGAACTGGCCGAAAATAAACAAGCAATCAGCTTTGACATTCACTCAGTCTGTCTGTTTAGGTTTTCTTTCGCTAGTTATTTCTTTAATTGGTCAATTAAAGCGCACTGGTGCCATGGTAACGATGGCAAGCATTGTGACCTTTACACCGATGGGTTTGCCCAGGTGTAAACGTCAGAGGTTTCCCGTGGGCTGGTGGGCGTAAATACATTTTTTTTTTTTTTTGGTTTTATTTTGTTTTTCTTGTATCTAGCCATCTTGCTGGAGTTGTTAACAAGCAGCAAACAAACACGCTCAAGATGCAAAGCAAGTGCAAATCTTTAGAAATATTCAGTAACATATAGTAGGCCAGGACTTTATTATTTATCATTGCCAAGGAAGCAGTTATACAGATATTGATAAGGATTTACAGGATATTTGCATTTTCAGGAATAATCGATTTAACATAATCATATAGCCTTAATTTAGTAAGTCATGACTTTGACAGGCTGACGGTATGCATTAAATCAGTCACACACACACACACACACACACACACACACACACAAACACACAGTCCATTGGCCACTGACATTATTATGCCTGTTTGCCCAACCTAGACAGCTCTAGTTGACCCAGTTGCCCAATCTTTGACGGGGGAAACCCGCTGGGCCTGGATCCGGTTCTAAGTTGTTCTCCCTATTCTCTTATTACAGGGGTCACTCACCCTGTCCTTCACAGTCGATTGGCTGACTTTACAGACATTCCATCAGGGGTTCCTCAACACATGGGAACCAATTGCAGCTAGTAGGTGAAGCCAAGTGTATTGAGCTCACCTCATCTTCTCTAAGTAATTGAGAAGTAATTAAAAAGTAACAGTATTCGTTGGATAAATATCAATGAGTTTAGAGATTACTTAGCAGTTGCTTAAAGGAGAAATGCAGTGATATTGACCGAAAGTATAATGCAACATCATCATAATAGTTAGAACATTTGCCGGGTAGAAGATTTTTAAAAGGTTTGTGCATGGTGAAGACAGTTGGGGGCATAAAGTGTTAGGTGTGTCTGTATGAATGGTTGAAATTTTGAGGAGATTTTATAATAGTATGAACATACTTTTTAGACATTCATAACATTAAAATTTAACCAGCTTAGCTTATGATTTTATGCATTTCTACAAGTAATAGAATATCCACTTAAATTGTAGCCCGCTATACTTTCAAAACCACAGGTTATTTTAAAATGTCTGCAATTGATAGGAGCCGAAAGCAATCCATTTCTCAGCCAAAAACCCAAATGGCCTGCTCTCATTGTAGTTCTTCTTTTCTTCTTTTTCCTGAAAAAATGGTTAGGTCGGGTCGGTGATATTAATACTGTTGAACAGCTGAGAGGCCAGCAGTGATAGGCTTGGGGGAGTGACGTTATTTGTGTACCGTGGGCTGTAGCCGTCTAGCCTGACATAGCCCGACCATAATACTGCTGTTCATCCGTATTCATGGTCTGGAGGTTCTTTAACATGACGCGATTATACTGCGGAGGGGAGGGCATTCACTCCTGGTTTGAGACGATTGGAAAGCTCGTCTAATCAGCTTCGCTTATTGGCCGGTAGACTCTCTACCGATGTAAACACGCCCCAGAGGACCGTTCCCAGACCATGGATACGGATGAACATTCGTATTATGGGCGGGCTATGTCAGGCTAGTAGCCGTCTCCTTGTGTAAATAAATAATCTTTGTGAAGACGTAATCTCTCCTCTACTGTAAACTCGTCTCCACGCCTCTTTTCTCTTCCCCTTCATCAAAGATCATGGAATACTGAGCTTGAATCCTCTCTGCCTTCATTGCAACCATTTTTCTTTGCTGTTGTTAATTGACAGCACACAATCTTGGATTGTGTAAATTAGTGCATGGTTGAAATTGCTTTATAATTTGCATACAAGCTCTGTGGCTGACTCTTATTACAACCTTGGGCTACAGACTTTCATCCTTCTGGTGTCATGTCATGTCAGACATGATTGTGCTGAGTGAACAAGAAGGCGTTTTTTGAAGTGTCAAACAAACTCAGAGACTGAACAACGCACTCTTAAGTGCTTTTCAAGAGACGTGATGTCCTTAGCTGTCCCTATAGCTGTCATAGTGGCCTGTTCAACAGCACTCCATGTTTTTAGTATAGTCCCTTAGTTCTCCCCCATAATGAATAAAAGAACAGACAAAGGACACTCAGATAAGGTACAAACACCATAACAATAGCTGGCTTTGGTGATCATTGACTGCTCTTTTACTCCAAATGTAATATTGATTGTCTAATAGTATTTCGCATCGCATGCAATAGCCATTCATTCTTCCTTTTAATGACGCCCTGAATTACATGTTTTCCCTCAATCTCCCTGACCACCTCAAAAGCATATACTGTATTTATGCATGTATTTATTGCATAAGTATATATTTATATATTTAATCACTGTTGTAATCATTTGTGGAGTTTTCGAAACAGCAAATGAAGATGTTTTGACCACATCGTCACTGTGGAAGACACACTCTACCTATTTATTTATTCATTCATTCATTTGATTGCATACAAAGCTCAGGCCAGAGTTCACATTGTAACAACAAATGCGAATGACAAATACCCCCATCCCACTCCCCTTGCGAAAATGGAACATGGAATTGAATGAAAGTTTGCACCTGTTGCCTCACGTTCACCCTCTCTGTTTCCACTCTTGGTCTTAGTCCTTTCCTCTCTGATCTGAATAAGGACAAAATCCCAACAAATATGCTAAAAAAAAAAGAGGAAAAGAAATGAAGAACGGCATACCATTGCACAGTTGGCTGATCAAAGGCGAGAGAGAGAGAGAGAGAGAGAGAGAGAGAGAGAGAGAGAGAGAGAGAGAGAGAGAGAGAGAGAGAGAGATTTAACTAGTAAGCCCAAAGAGGGCATTCTATATTGCATTAGGATTCAAGGGCAAAAATAGAACACAGAATGTTCAATGTTATTATCCATTTTGATGGCAATATGTGCATTAGGATATTTGAAAGTGAATTTAGACATGTTTTCAATGTTATCATCCATTTTTTATGGATAATAACATTGAAAACATGTCTAAATTCACTTTCAAATAATGCACATATTGCCCTCAAATTGGGAAGTCCCTAATTCTGTGTTCTATTTTTGCCCTTGAATCATTCTATGGTAGTAAACTGAACATTCATTTCAATAATAGAATGTTCAGTTTACTACCATGGAATGGTTTTAGAATCTCGGAATCTTCAGGTGTGAAATAAGCCACTAGATTTCTATAAGCCATAGAAAAAAGCCAAATAATATGTGTAATAAAACATTTTGCTACAAAGCTCTACCGTGGTTTCATAAGACAAAGCCACAGTGACAGGAAATGTCAGCACATTCAACAGAGGTGCGTTCAAATTCATCTAACATACGCAAACATTCACTGCAAACATGTTCACATTTAACAGTGGAATCTGAACGCTTTTGTGTAATGTTCTAAAATGTTCGTTCTAAACTGTAAACGAAAATGGCAAACTGAGTAGAAATTACTTGTAGGAGACTACTAATGTGAGACAAAGTTGCTGTGAGGCATGCTGATAAAATACAATGCTCTACCGAATGTATTTCCAATCGGGGCGCACAAATTTTCTATCCTGCATACAGGACTGTTAACGGCGCACTACCTCCTCAGACCGTTCGCTAATGTTAGCCAAAAACTTGACGTTAGCCAAAAACTGTTCGCATGTTAGGCGACTTTGAACGCACCTCAGCTGAATGTTTATTGGTTGTCTTGTCTTCTCCAGACCCACTTGAACCCATGCTTCATCCAGTCCTCCCTGGAGTCCCCCCCTCAGCCCCTGCACAAGGGCCAGTGGCACACCCTGGGCCCAGGAGACCTGTTCTCGCTCCTGCCAGGGAAATACATCTACCGGGTGGAGGCCTCGGAGGAGGAGGGGGTGAAGGAGAAGGAGAAGGAGGGGGAGGATGAGGATGAGGATGAAGGCACTCTCAGGTTTGTTTGCTTTAACACATGAAGAGATCTGTCACCTGTGTGTGTGTCTGTCTGTCTGTCTGTCTGTCTGTCTGTGTCTCTCTCTGTATGTCTGTCTGTCCATAGTGTCAACACATATCAGTCACCACTCCATTTCCAAGTCCATCACTTCTAGAACACATCACATCAAATCGTATCTGTGGAAGACGCACAATGTGGAGGTAGTTTAGAGCAATGATGGATTTTAACCTACCATTTTACCCTAATTCTATATTTTGTTAATAATAGAAAGCTTACCTATATTGACAGAGGCCAGTGTCTCCACATTGAGGGTTCCCCCCCCCCCCCCTAATGGTTATGTGAGTCACTATCATGAGCCGTCTGCCTAGTCAAGCCAAGCCTGGTTTTGAGCTGTTCAGTTAGGCATAAAGGTATTCCAGTTTCACACTGTGTCCCGCAGCTTAACCCAAAACCTTGACTGATGGATGAGAAACAAACTGTGTGTGTGTGTGTGTCTGTGTGTGTGTGTCTGTGTGTCTGTGTGCGTGTGTGTGTGCATGTGTGTGTTTGCGTGCATGCGTGTGTGTTTGTTTGAGTGCAAGGGTTTGTCTGGTGTGTGTGTGTGTGTGTGTGTGTGTGTGTGTGTGTGTGTGTGTGTGTGTGTGTGTGTGTACATACTTTACAGAATTGCCAAGCATCCATGAATGGCTCTCAAGGTAGAAAATGCTCCCTTCTTTGGAATTATTCAGTGGCAGCAAAGCATCTAGGCATGTCCCTGATACATAGAGCATGTACTCTGATAACATAATGTAATTGCCCAATCCTGAAGGCAACATATAGTATTTCCTTGACTCTGCCATACCATGCTGTGCTGAGTAATTACTGCATATGTTCAGGGATGTGTGTGTGTGTGTGCGTGTGCGCGCATGCGTGTGTGTCTGTGTGTACGTGTGTGTACATCCCATGTCCTGTATTCTACTTGTATATGGACTAAGTGTTCGGGGGGGGAGTGAGCTAAGGAGATCTGTTATTGACTATCTGGCTTGTCTTCAACATGGCGGCACCGACAGAAGCGTCGTCTAGAGACACACTATCGACATTGTGATAAATGGTGTGATTAGATGTGAGTGAATGTGTTCTCCTCGGGGCCGCTAACAAGTTCACCTGTCATTACTGACAGACAGAGAGACAGACAGATCAAAGGCTGGTTGTTGCATATAAAGCAATCATTTACAGACCCAACTCATGGTATACAGCAAATATAACCACATTTCTGTATACATGCAATGCGTGCAGAATGACATTTTAAAACAATTGAAAACTAGAAAAGACCTCCGCCAAGGCAATGTGGTCACAGACACAATATAAATCATGTTCTGGATTACTGATTGCCACCAAAATCGAATCAGTTCTTGCTTGTCCCAATATACACATTGTCCAAAAAATATCATCCAAATCCGTGCTGTACTTTTCGAGTCATCCTGCTGACAAACAGACAGACAAACAGACAGACAAACCAACGCGACCGAAAACATAACCTCCTTGGCGGAGGTAATGAAGTTATAGTCAGGGCTGTTTCAAAGTAGTTGGGGGGCCCCAGGCAAACAGGGCATGGGGGACTCTGTCCTCTCAGCCTTGATGGAAATCGGCGTGACAATCTTGGAATGGAATAGAATGGTGCATTATCAGCCAATCATGGGGGACCCCTTCATCTTGGGGCTCTAGGCACTTGCTTGGTTTGCCTGTCCTGTTACGACGGCCCTGGTTATAGAGATTAACACACATCAACCTGTATGTTCAGTAGCAGTCTGTACACAGCTACTGTAGTGTTTGATTCAGATCTGGCTTGTGGGCATAGTACAGATTAGTTGTTAGATTAGAGTTATAAAATTAGATTAGTTGTGAGATTAGAGTTACTGTACGTTCAGACCGCAAGCGATAAATTGCCAAGAGTCGCCGAAGACTCCCAAGAAACATCGCTTGAGCACAGCAACCAAAACGGCAAATTTGCCCATGACGTTAGCATTCAAACGTTCGATCCTGCTTCTCTACTGCAATCTCACCAGTAGATCGACATTCTGATTGGTAGATGCCCAACCGCATCATAGCTCATTACATAAAGTTAACCGAAGTTTAACTTGATTTTATTGCCCAAGTTGCCCAAGTTTCGTCGCCCAAGTCACCTGCCACTTTTGTCGCCCAAATCGCCCGCGTCACCTGATTTGCTTTCGGTCTGAACGCACAGTTATAAGCAGGGCGATTGATTTTTGGCTGTCAGATACTAGACACAGCAATATCAATCAGACAAAGTCAATCTGCTTGTTGGCTGACAATCCCATTCTCTGATTAAAGATTAAAGAAATACTATACCTTGTACATTGTACTAGATTGATTGCATCATCAGTCATTGTAGATTGATTACTGGCCAGACACTTCTGTGTGCACTTTGCTTTCACACATAGTAATGAACCTGTGGCATTTTTATGACTACAAGCAATCGTTGTGTCCTGCCGTAGCTAGTTAGAGGTCTACTTTGTGTGATTAAGACGCTCAATGGTAGCCTGACAGAGCCCGCTCATAATACGAATGTTCATCCGTATCCATGGTCTGGGGACGGTCTTCACCGACCAATATGCGAAGCTGATTAGACGAGGTGTCCAATCGTTTCAAACCAGAAGTGAATGCCCTCCCCCCCGCAGAATAATCGTGTCAGGTCAAAGAACCTCCAGACCATGAATACGGATGAACAGCAGTATTATGGGCGGGCTATATGTCAGGCTAGCTCAATGGCACCTTCCAGGCAGCACAGCCTAAAAGGCACTACCTTTACCCTATTCCTAATCCTAACCCCCTCAAACCTCATCCTAACCCTAAACTGAGTGGAGTAGTGCCTTGAAGGCAGCGCTGCCTGGAAGGCACCGTTGAGGGCAAAAAATGCTATTAAGACTGTGTGGGTTATAGTCAAATTCTCAATGACTGACAAAAATGACTGGCAAAATCACCTGGCAGTCTGTAGAAGCTGCAAATGCCTGATGGAAACTTGTCAGCTGATGTTTTGTTTAGTTGAACCGTTCTGACCTGAGGGTGTTGATCTGTGAACATGTCAGCCCAAAGTATTTTTGGCTTGCCAGTAGCCCATCTCCCAATGCACACACACACACACACACACACACACACGACTTTCACATTTAGACAGACACACACACACAGACACACACACACGAACAAACACACACGAACAAACACACACAAACAAACACACACACACACACACACACACACACACACACACAATAACAGTGGTTCATATCGAGAGTAAATTGAGGTTAATTTAGCCGTGCAGCTGTGAGCCCGTCAGACTTATTTCCCCAAACTAAGCACATGCACATGATGAATAAAAGCGCAGGCAGACAATCCTCTCACACGCTCGAGCACACACACACTTCAAACAAACACTTGGCCCACCGACTGACCGACCGACCGACCGACCGACCACACTGCATCCTCACTCTCCAGGCAGGCATCCTGCTCTCACATGGTTTGGGGTGGGTGTTGGTGTTGGTGTTGCGCACACCATTGTGAAATTAGGTCACTGTGAGAAAGTTCCAGATTGAGTTACCAAATTTAGTAATGTGAGGATTTTTTTTTTTTTTTTTTTTAATTTTTATCTCTAGCTTTTTCTGTAATGTAATTTTCTAACTTCGTACTGTAAGTGTTGCCAGAGCAAGCAAAGACCTAGACATACACAAACAGCGCCAGACACACACACATACACACACACACACACACACACACACACACAGGCAAATACAGATACAGACCCAAACAAACAAACACAGACGAATACAGATCCGGACACACACACACACACACAACACACGGACACACACACACACACACACACACACACACACACACACACTCCTGTAAGCCCAGAATCTGATGGTTTGGCAGAGGAAGGTAGCATGATGCTCTGTCGTGTTGTGAGATGATGCAGCTGATCGTGACTAATTGATTTTGAATGCCCATCATCTGCATCCATTTCCAAGTCCGACTTTCATCTCCTGCAGTCGGCGGGGTGGGGGTGGGGGTGGGTTGGGCCGAGGGAGAGAGAGAGGGACACTCGGCTTTGAATATCACAACGAGAATCATGTAATTATAGTATGAAGAGCAGTAGAGTACAAACACACTCACATACACACAGAAACACACACACACACACACACACACACACACACACACACACACACACACTGAAACATACACACACACACACACACACACACACACACACAGAGAGAGAGAGAGCAAAACACACACCCGCACACCCACATGCAGACACACAGACACAGACTTACAGGTGCACAAACAAACAAACACACATCATCTTTTATTGTTTTATTGTTCATACCTGTATGCCTGTATAGTTCAATAGTTCAGTCTCTCTCTCTCTCTCTCTCTCTCTCTCTCTCTCTCTCTCTCTCTCTCTCTCTCTCTCTCTCTCTCTCCTATGTTGCAAACAACTGTTAACATCTCATAGAGTAAAGCCAACACAAAGAGAGGGCTTTATCCCCGATGGCTATCTCTCTCTCTCCCCCGTGTCTGTGTGCCAGCCTGCTAGAGTGGGGCTGGAGGCTTGAGGCCAAGGACTGTTGATGCCAACCCAGAGGTTTCTGAGTGAAGGAGAATGGGGGCTCAGCTCTTAAGTGAGGGTCACATCTGGAGGCCTGGAGCAGATGGTGTGTGTGTGTGTGTGTGTGTGTGTGTGTGTGTGTGTGTGTGTGAGTGTGTGCGCGTGTGTGCGTGCGCATGTGTATGCATGCACATTTACCAATCATTCCCAAAAAGATATACAAAAAAAAAAAAATATATATATATATGTGTGCATTTGTACACACACATATTTGTATTTGCACAATATGAACTCAGAATGAGTAACAGGTGTGTGTGTGTGTGTGTGTGTTTGTCTTCTCAAAATCCCTGTTGTACACAAGTCACTCTAATCATTTGTTATTGACACAGAAGATGTCAATAACAACTCCTTTAATTAAGATAAAAACTGTTAGGTCAGGGGTAAACAACAGAAGGATGGATCAATGGGTGCATGCGTTTGCAAGGCACACACTACATAAGTGTATAAGAGAAACCTTTTGCTATTTTTATCTTAACAGTTATTATGCATTTATAAGCACTTAATAACTGACCATGAAGTCATTGCTGTTTGCTTATAAATGAAGAATCTATCACCTTTACTGGCCTTCTGATTTTATCTCTTTAAAGCTGCCTTCGCATTACAGCTCCGAATTTCGCAACACTCCCCCTACCGATGCTGGACACTACATGTCTTTCAGCCGGAGCTCTCAGCAGACGGGGGAAATGGCGGTGAATCGATAGTTCACGTAACTTGCACTGTAACCTGTATTAAACCGCCTTTCACACTTAGGGGCCAACAAAATACATTTCTGTTGTGTTTGACAGTTGTAAAATGTTAAAATATAGTGCAATTTCGCTGATATTGAAGCATTTCTAGACAATGTTTATGGCTGTTACCTAGCAACGCACTCTACCGTTGGTTCTGTCGTATCCGAAACTGTCGGGCGAGTTCATTTTTTTTAACACATCCGGAGCCCTGTCGGATTCGCACCGCATTTGTCGGACCCCGTTCGCATACGGTCTCCGTATCCTCATAGGGAATGAATGATTTCCGGTCATCAGAGTTGTCGTACCTACTCAAACTCAAACTCAAAACTTGGCTAATGTGAAGGCGGCATAAGAATGAGCTTTAGAGACAAACGTGGAGGAACTGTTCAACTGTTCAAGTTGAGGAGATGTGTATATTCTCTGCCACCATTTTAAATACTGATCTGTATTTATCTGTCCTGAATATGTATGGGTCTAGAACACATCTCATGGAAGCTCCTGAGAGGCAGCAGTTTGTGCTTTGATGTACGTATAATTTCAAGTGTATTGATACACTGCTAGAATCCCTTAAAGGAAAAAGCTGGCGAGAATCAACACGTAGTCCTACTGTTTTATAGTGCCAAGCGCTATTGATAGCCACCTCAATCACTGGATTTCATGCACGGCAGACTGAGATAGCGAAACGGCAGCTAATGTTAACACAATGGGGAATTTCAAAACGAAAGTAAATCGATTAGGTTTCGTTTTTGACATGTCTCATTCAGTTGGTGTTAGCTGCCTTTTCGCAAACTCGGTCTACGATGCACAAAATTCGATCATTGAGGTGGCTTTCGGTTGCGCTTAGTAGTATAAAACAGCAGGGCTACATGTTGATTCACTCCTTTAATAACTGATACCATTGTGCTTTATTACACCTTTATTATGTTATTAAACTTCTCGTACATCAGAGTGATATTTTTACCTCCGCCAAGGAGGTTATGTTTTTGCCAGCGTCTGTCTCTGTGTGTGTCTGTCTGTGTACAACTTAACATGAAAAGTACTGCACGGATTTGGATAACATTTTTGGACAACGTGTATATAGGGCGATCGTTGATCCAGAACACGATTTGGAATTTATATTGTGTCTGTGACCACATTGCCTTGGCGGAGGTCTGCATTGGCGAAGACATGGACCCATGTTCTACCCCACTGGGGTTATGAGGGCGGTGGTTTATAAAAACAAAAAGCAAAATAGAAATCAATTGTGTGACAGGATAATATCAAGTTCTGAATGATTTTTTTGTTTTCTTTCTCAGGAACAGCCAAAATATCGAAAGCGAGAACAGAGGTCAGAGTGACGGAGAAGACGTAGAACCGGAAGAAGCTAAGACTTCCTGTTCGGCACTGCCATCAGCCAATGAAACGCTGGATCGGTCCACTTCCTCAGGCCAGGGGGGTCCTTGGGCGAGCCAGCAGTCCACTCTGGTGATGAGTCTAGATAGAAGGAACTCGATGGAACTTCCTCCCAGCTCCCCTACTGGAAAACCGGTAAGATGACATTGACAATTTAGGTATAATATCGAATTACGGCTTTACTTTAATCTGGCTTTTGGGACCGATTACCTCAGTTCGAGGTACATGGCTGTCATCTCCCACTTTTCTAATAAGCTGGGATCCACAAATGTAGATAAAAATGCTGGTGTTTCTTGATTTTGGTTTTGTTAAGAATATCAATATCATCCCATTCTTCCTCTCTATATTTTTTTTCTTTGTTTGTGCCAACACAAAATATGAGAGTTCCCCCTCCTGCCAAATCCCACTTTAACCACTTTAAGTATAGTTGATGTATCCTAATTGCATCGACAGCTGATAAGGCCACGGTGTGCCATG
>JAODXP020000033.1:10365809-10380809 GCA_027497455.2 Sardinella longiceps | reverse complement strand
TCATTTACCGATGTTCATCTGACATTGATTGGACTAATAGCCCTGATTCTTCTACTTCTGTTTTTTTTTTTTTTTTTGTATGCATCATGTTCTGACGCCCCCTGATGGTTTTTCTGATTCTATACATACATGTAGCAGCTCGTGTCCTGGCCTAACGTCTTCCTACACAATTCCCTCGATTCACATCTCCCTTCAGTATTCCGGCTGTGATTCCAGCCATCGGCCTCGTTCGCTCAGTCAGGATATATAAATCTCACCCTGGCTAATCGGCAAACTTTGAGAATGCAGCCAGAGAATACGATAGGCTGTCAGTCAAGGGCTGATTCAATCTTTTTAAATTGAAATGAAATCTCCAGCAACAATCCTTTTTTTCAAAATCCAGAAATCCCAGAGTCTTGTACCTGAGGAAAGGGTAGAGACCACCAAAGAGCTGGTTATGACCAGGCTACAGTAGGTGCACTTTTGACCTCTGTTGCGACCTAGAAGTATTTCAGTGAATTTGCATTTCAGTAATTTTAAGACAGGTTTAATATTTCAGTAAAGAGTATTCTTATTTGTATTTTTATACATTTTTTCTGTGATTTACTTTATTTTCTAATATAACCAAGAGGTTAGAGGTCAAGTGGCTCGTGATGTCATCAGTGAGCGCACAAGTGAATTGAGCAGTGTTGAGGAGTAATCTAACGTGACCAGTAGAGTGAGAGGACGAATGTATTAGCAGTGGACTTGTCTTTACTTCTTGCAACTCCAAACCTGAGCTGTGGGTGAATAAAGTTGCCTAAAGAAGAACGAAGCCATGTGTCTTTTTAAGGGTGCAACATGACCTCTGCCCTTTTTCTGACACCACCCAACCTACCATAGCAGGTTATAAACAAGTTATAATCAGGTTGTAAAACAGGCACTTCATCCACATCTGCTTTCATCCACATGTGCTCTGCGTGCCTGGCAAAACCTGTGACCAGATGCTCTCTCTCTCATCATCTTACAAAAGAGGCACATCTGCATGGGAAGCTGAAAAACATGTTTCCACGGCTTTAAGGATATTTTAGCAGCACTTTCCTCTCTCTCTCTCTCTCTCTCTCTCTCTCTCTCTCTCTCTCTCTCTCTCTCTCTCTCTCCCTTCCTATTTCGTCTTTCGTCTCTTTGAGACATAAGGTTTTCGGAGGTTCAAAGGATTTTTTTCCCCCCCGAATAAGGTAACATGCAGCTTTCAGGGGGAGCCTTTTTTTATTTTGCCGCCTGAAAAGGAATTTTTGTGATGCCCAACATGCAGCAGATGGAGAAGAACCCCCTACCTCCATCCCAAGGTGGCATTTAGCAGATACTGTGGTTTATGGCGGTGTAAATTTCCAGCCTGTGTGTGTGTGTGTGTGTGTGTGCGCGTGTGTATTTGTGTGTTTGTGCGTGTGTATTTGTGTGTGTGTGTGTGTGCGTGTGTATTTGTGTGTGTGTGTGTGTGTGTGTGTGTGTGTTTGTCTGTATGTGTGTGTGTGTGCGTGTGTATTTGTGTGTGTGTGTGTGCGTGTGCGTGTGTATGTGTGTGTGTGTGTGTGTGTGTGTGTGTGTGTGTTGTCCCCCAGTGCCCCATTGGAAAAACATGCTGTGTGTGTGTGTTTGTCTGTGTGTGTGTGTGTGTGTGTGTGTGTGTGTGTGTGTGTGTGTGTGTGTGTGTGTGTGTGTTTTCCCCCAGTGTCCCATTGGAAGGCACAGTAAAGCGTTTCCCTGCAAGCGGCTGTGCTGAGTACTGTCCGTCAATGCCAGCTTGTATGCAGGCTGGCCAGTCCCTTGCCTGCTTTTAAGTGCTACCAATGGATCAGCACAGAGAGCCTAGTCGGCCCCAGCCGCAGAGACAACCTCGCCGTGTCGGAATCCCTAATCTCAGTCTAAATCTAACTGAGCCGTGCTTAGGCTTTTGTTGAGTTGTTTGTTATATTTTTGTTTGTTTGTTTATTTTTCGTGTGTGTGTGTGTGTGTGTGTGTGTGTGTTGAGGGAGTTTTAGAGGATTACTCCAGTGCAAGCAGCATTTATTTGTTTGCAGTTTTTTTGTTTTTGTTTGTTTGTTTATGCTGTGTGCTTGTTTGTTTTGGGAGCGGCTGGGAAGAAGTCTTAGGCCTAACTGTCAAACTGATCCATATTTGTATGCTTGTTTGTCTAAATTGTGTGTTTTTGTTTGTGTGTGTTTTGTATGTTCAAGGGCCTGGGAAGAGGGGCCCTGCAAAAGCTGCCGCCACAACCACTACTCCAAAACCCAAGCCAAAGCCCAAAGCTGCAGCCTCTCCGAACCACGCTACGCCAAAGCGGGCCAGAACTCGGGTCCTATCCTCAGGGGAGGAAGATGAGGAGGAGGAAGAGGAAGTGGTACAGGTGTCCAAGAGGAGGAGGAAGAGGAGGAAAAGCAGCGAGGAAGAGGAGGATGAGGAAATGGAGGTAATGGTGGAGAAGGGAAGGAGAAATGTTTCCGACCAAGTGAAATCCCAAGAGGAGGAGGAGTGTGTATATGTAAGATAAAGGGATATTCCACCTTTTTTCATGAAAATGGGTTATTCTCCCTCTTACCTGGAGTGACATATGTGGGTAAAAGCATTTTTGTCTCAGTGCATGTGTTTTCCTAGTCTGGCAGCCCCAGTTTTACCATTGTGGATGGAATGTAAAACATATTCAATTCAATTCAATACGATTTTATTTGTAGAGCGCTCACATACAACACATTGTCTCGCGGTGCTTTAAACATACAGTAAAAGCATTTTTGTTGTCTTCTAGTCTGGCAACCCCAGTTTTTGCATAGTGGATGGAATGTAAAGTAGCCAGATTGCAACTCTTTCATAATAATAAAAAGGTGGAATATCCCTTTGAGGAACTATTTCCTTTCGGCTCAATCTCCCCTCAGAGAGATGCTTCAACCCTCAACAGGCTGCGCTCATGCTGCACTGCAGGGAGATATTCCACGATAACGGCCACCTCACGGAATATTAGCCCGATTATCAGGGAGGTACTGGTACGAAACGACTGACATTCGACTAAGCAGCTCACTATGCAGGTAGACCATGAGCAAAGAAGCATATGATTTCAGTCACATGGAACTGTTGAACACGTATGTGCAAGCTGTGTCGGTTCACTCGGGCATTTCTAGATGTCCATTAAGATACAATCCAGATGTCAATTATTACACCGCTACTTACTGCAGATATCAGTAACATGGCAAAGAAGCATTGTTTATCACTGCTTTAACAGTATTAAGCTGTTTTTACTGTATTTTAATGATTAAGATATATTACAGCTTCTGCAAAAAAAAAAAAATTGCAGATCATCTGATTGGATAAGGCAACGTTTGTCTCACTTTCCTTATCAATAAATATCAGCCCTTAGAACATTGAGAAGTGCCATTGAAGTGAATGGAGCATCCTACAGCATTGTTAAAGAGCCGTGAAATATTTAGGTATGCATGTAGTGCTAGTGAGCAGGAGAGGGAAAAGGAAGATGGGGAGCCGGTGTTTGATATGTAAAAAATGGCCTTTTAAAATGGCTCCTGGCTGTGAGTGTTTGCAACGAATGAGCCTACACACACACACACACACACACACACACACACACACAAATGGAACTCTTCTCACACACATGAAAAGGTCTTTTCTTTTGTTTGTTCTTTTAGGGCAGAGTCGTATTCTCCTGACTTGAAAAGCATAAACAAACTGTTAGGCATGCAGATTCTAATCATAGTTTCCTATAGAACTCGTTAGATTCCCTGGATGCAAACAAGCCAAACCTGTAGAGAGGGCTTTAACTTTTTACAGTTTGCTGATTATTATTGCTCAGTATTAACCCCAAGTTATGCTCCCTAAATGAAAATTGCAACCATTGCTACCATCTGTGCCACTGCTGCCCCATACAATAACCTATTCTTTCTGAGTCATGCATGTATTACCTATGTTACGCTACCTAAATTAATAAGTTAAACGCGGTCGCGGAATCAATGTAAAAAAGAATGTGCATCTGGATCCATGTCTATTTTTAATGCACATTCTACCTCTCTGTGTCTCTTTTCTCTCTCAATTTTGTACACACGTACCACTAGCTCTCTCGTACTGTATGTTGTTGGATTTTCTGACACACACACACACACACACACACACACACACACACACACACACACACACACACACACACACACACACACACACACACACACACACACACACACACACACACACACACACATGCATGCTGTTATGGTCATCTGTAGTTCTGAATATACTGCTATGCATTTCCCACTCATTCAGAATGCTACTGTTCCTGCCCGGGCTGCCAGACCACCCAGGCGAGCGGCTCCAGTGTCGGCTGAGATGAGTGAGGAGTCAGACAGCATGGAGGTTGAACAAGCCATGGATAAGAACCAGGAAGAAGAGGAAGAAGAAAAGCAACGGGCGGGGTTGAAAAGGCCGGAAACAGGAAAAGCCGCGGGAACATCCTCATCATCCTCATCCACTGGTGACGCAGAGGCGTCAAGATCGGTGGGTTCCAAACGAAACGGCAACAAGCCCTCTTCGCAGAACGGACACCGGGCATCGCAGATGGCCAGTGAAGCCAAGGGCAAGGACAACTCCGCTGCTACTGGAACTGCTGGTGGTAGCGGCTCTGGGAGGAATGCGACAAAAAGGACGGCGTGTCCGTACGGCAGCTCCTGCTACAGGTAACACCAACACCTGATCAGTCTGGGTAAACCCTCAGGGAAACGATTCTCAGCTACTGCAGGGAGTCTGCCTTATTAGTACAGCCTAATTGACAGAAATATGATCTGTGAATAAGTAAGGGGTAAAACGTAGTGCAAGGCGGGCATTATCATGAAATATCTCGCGACAGAGTAAAGTAGCCTGAGGCCTAGCCTGACAAGCCAGACTATCACATAAATGTATAGTCTGGAGACGAGTGATAGACCCTCGGGTAAAATGGCTAAAACTAATCAGCGCAACTAGCAACTAACAAGCGATTCAAACAACGCTACGCCCGCCCAATACCTCCCTGTCCAGATATAACGTGATTGCCAGGTGTACTTTTAATATTGTGATACCAAATGGAATGCTTTGCAATTTTGCTGTTTTTTGCTGTTTTTTGTGGTTCATACTGTCATGTCTTAAAATGGCAAAACCAAAAACTTTCCGAACCAAATAAATTCCTACCTTCTATGATCACACAAGCATTTGATTAACCTGTAATGAATTTGAGGGTTTTTATCAGAGGGGGTTGAAGTGGATGATGAGATTTGCCTTTATCTTACTGTGCACTAAAATTTTTAATATCATGCACAGTAAGACTCTTTTATCTCAGATATTGAAAAGCTTAAGATCTGTGAGATCTGGGTTTTCCCAAGGCCTGTGTGTGCGTGTGTGTGTGTGTGTGTGTTGTGTGTGTGTGTGTGTGTGTGTTTGTGTGTGTGTTTGTGTGTGTGTTTGTGTGTGTGTGTGTGTGTGTGTGTGTGTGTGTGTGTGTGTGTGTGTGTGTGTGTCTGTTTGCATCTGTTGTGTGTGTATTTGTATGTGTGTGTAATTTCATCCAAACCTATCTTTGATTTCAAAGGACAGAAAATGTGCTCTTCGTCAGTTTACGTTGTCTGCTCCACGTCTTCTGTCTGTAATAAAGATCCGAGCGATCAGTTTCAAAGCAGTTAGATATAAAGCAGCCGTCACTCATATGGCTTGACCCCCTCTCTCTCTCTCTCTCTCTCTCTCTCTCTCTCTCTCTCTCTCTCTCTCTCTCTCTCTCTCTCTCTCTCTCTCTCCCTTCCCTCATCTTTCATTTCAGCATGCCAGGGATCAATCTATTGTGTTGAAAACCGATCAACACAGAACCAACACTAATCAGTTCAGTCCAGACCCATAAGTTTATGAGACCGATATGAGGGACTGTTTTATCTAGTGGGCCAAAGTTGGTTTAAAAAAAAAATGCCCATTTACTTGAGGGGCCTTTGCTGAAATATTGAAAAGCATAAAGCGGTTCACATTTTTTTTTCTTCTTTGGTTTGTGATCCCACATGTGCAAATCATCTGGGTACATTTCTCTGTAATGGCCCAACAAAGGGTTTTGATTGTTTGATCTTTTTTGTAGACTTGTGGTCCCACTTGTACATAGCAGATTAATTTATTATCTTTATATTTATTTATCTGTTTATTTTTTACGTATCCCTGGAAGCCGCTGTGGAAAAAACATTAATTTCACATTAAACAGATTTGTACTGTTGATTCATCCCTAGTTTGTGGTAGTCGAATCTAAAATCAGCCAAAGTTCTACCGTGTTGTTTGCTGTGTCATGTTAAACATTTGATTGATTGAATTATTTTTTAATTATCTGTATAATAATAATAATAATCATCACCATCATCATCATAAATCGTGCTTCAGTATGATTTGCATCATATTGAAGTATGTCCAGAGAGACTTTGTGAGTGATCTGCACTGGCAAAGCCTTGCAGAAACAGTTTGCTCGCAGAAAGACATTGCTCAGCTATGAAAGTGGTTTCTATCAGAATGCACACACTCACACCTCAGAAAATCAATCACGACATGAAGAATGCATGCCCCTCTAAGGAAAATAACAATGGGTGCTACTGTGCTGTAGGTACCCATAAATTGAAGTACCAGAAGATCTGCACACCGCTTCTAGCTTCTATAGTGGGATTGTAATTTATTTTTTATATATATATATATATATATATATTATAAAGCACACTCTGAGAGCTATAAACGGTGCACATTTTTATTTATTTATTTATTTATTTATTTATTTATTTATTTATTTATTTATTGTCTTTTTGAATGGGCCATGCTGTTTGTTTGGAATAAGAGCAGGATTGTCAAACTTGTTTTTATTGACCAAACTATCTGCTTCCTTTGTATTTCTGGCCATCACTAACACAGTCCTATTGCGCCACCACTACTGACCTCAAAAGACCTCTTCTTTTGTGGTCAATGGCCACCACGTAATTTTGTTTTCCTTTCCTGTTGGTTAAGGAAAGAAAGCTTTTTGTATCTGTAGAAGTACTCTCAAGCAGGCCACACAAGCTACAATTCTTTTCAAGCTTTTTGAATTGGGCCACATCCTTCCCCAGAGGCCACATGTTTGACACCCTTGAGTTTGGAGTAAGTGATGATTGTAAGATCTCGGCTCTTATTGAAGATCGTCCTGAGTGACAGTGACTTGTTTTGCCTAGAGAGCCCCTTGATTGCAGGTTTACCCCAAATCAATTTTTGTCCTTAAGGACAAGAGATCATGTCATTGCGCCAGGGAGCTCTTGATACATTTTAATTAAGGGTGGAGGACAGCCTGGTCTCCATGGTAATCACTTTTTTTTTTTTTTTTAAAAAAAGCAGTCTTGAGCTTATTATCGTTGCCTGTTTCCATGCACTGAAAAGCCAAACGGTAAATTAGATATCGTAATTTGAGGAGCATTTGTACAAAATATATGTACCATAAGCATGGCAATGAAACTATTTGTACCAGAATTACATCATCTATGGCAGTGAATGTACATAATTATGAGTTTCTTTCCGCAGTGCCCTCTGATGTTTTGCATTTTACACGTTTTATGTGTAATAATATTTCAGATATTGGTACTATCACCAGTGAAAACAAAGCAGTTAATTGAATCTGAATATGAATCAGATTTATTATTTTTTTTTTTTTGCTTAACATCCAAGACAAATCATTGCACATGCAATAAGTGAGACATAATGGACTACGTGGCATAATGGACTACGTTAGGGTGACCGATTTTAATGGTCATGGTGAGTTGGTCATGTGACTCATTAAGTGCATGAACTTTTGCCATCCCGACTGCCATGAAGTCCATTATCCCACTTATGGCACTGCCGCCATATCTCCTTTTTGTTCATTTTCAGACATAATTGAGTTTAGATTGTATGTAGAAGTGCCAGATTTTCACCAAATATCCACTCATTCATCAACTTACCAGGAAAAACTGTTGTTGCTAGTTCCAAATGGATGGTTGCTATGACTACATCCAGTCTCTGTTGTCCTCAATCCAAATGCCATGTGAGTGATGTCACTGAAAAGCAACTCTGAAAAGTTTACTTTGCACTTAGCAGATGATTCATTTGTGACTTTGTTGCTTTCTGACCTTGCAGTTAAACTTTTTAAAATTTGGCAACCAAATTGGTGGCATTTCTAAGTGCACAAATATCTAGCAAACCAAGTTCAACGATGCAGTGGTACAGTTATTGCACAGGTAGTGCCATTACCTGAATATTACTTTGTGTTGTGTTGTGTTAACGTTCAATACATGTGTTTGTGATGGTTTTTTTTCTGTTCTGTTTCTTCTGCGTTATTATTGATCACATGCTTTGTTGATATTCTGTTTCACACAGGAAAAACCCAATCCACTTCCAAGAGTGTAGTCACCCGGGAGACAGCGACTACGAGGAAGAAGCAGAGGAGGAGGAAGTGGACGAGGAGGACGACGACCGGCCAGAATGCCCCTACGGCACAGACTGCTACAGGTGGGAACAAAACACTGTGCCCTTTAAAGGGACGGGCGGAGGGGTAAATAAATCAACCCAGAGCGCAGTGGGATAGCTGAGGTTAAATCAGTGTATTCTTAAAGGGATGGCCGGGGGTAAATCAACCCAAAGCACAGCACCCTTGAAAGGGATGTCCGGGGGTAAATTAGCTTGGAGAGCTTTCTTAAAGGGGATGGCTGGGGGGTAAATGAACCCAGAGAGCATTCTTAAACGAATGGCCAGGGGTAAATCAACCCAGAGCGCAGTGCATCTTAAAGGGATGGCTAGGGTTAAATCAGTGTATTCTTCAAGAGATGGCTGGGTTAAATCAACCCAGAGAGCATTCTTAAAAGGATGGCCAGGGGTAAATCAACCCAGACCGCAGTGCATCTTAAAGGGGTGGATATGGGTAAATCAAACCAGAGAGCATTCTGAAAGGGATGGCCGGGGGTAAATCAACCCAGAGTACAGCTCATCTTAAAGGAAAGCTCCGGAGTGATTTCAAGCATAGCCCTGCCGAACGAGCCTGCCAAATGCACTAGTTAGCGAGTGAAACTAAATGATTTGGAACAGCGCAGAAACGAACAAGCACTTTACACTGAATCAGTGGATCCTCATTTTTCGAAACCGAAAGTAAGATCCCAGGTGCTCTACGTTCGCGTTCGGTCCATGCTGCTCGAAATTCCTTCATTCCATACGAAATCTGTTGCTGTCAGAAGGCTCGTGCGACAGAGCTATGCTTAAACTCACTCCGGAGCAATCCTTTAATGGTCTTATTGTTCGAGATCACCAAGTATTGTTATTAGAAAAAAATAAAATTTAAACAGAGAGAAAAAAGCGAGCTGTTATCTTATCTTAAACTGAATAACACCTTACATACCTACCATAAGCTTAGCTTTAGTTTATTTTCCCGTGGTGCCATTCAGATAAGCTTTCCTGTTTCCCTAATGGTTTGCTGATTCGCCATTTGGGCTCTGTTATATTTTTTGCTCTACAGCAACTGGTGACATTAAACAACAAGGCTATGGTTTGATTTGTCCCCGAAAAATGTTTTATAGGTAAAACATGTGTAAAGATATGTAAACAAAGATACATAATGCACAGCAGAGTTGGTCTCTCTCAGGAGCTAACAAAACAATCAAGAAAAAAAAGCAAGTCAAATGGCAGTTAAACTAAAAAAACTCAACAGGGAATTTGTCACAAGTGATTTAGAGGGTTTTCCGTAATTTGAAGACAAATTTGGTTTGGGTAGATTGAACTGTGTGATTAATGCTGGAGATGGTTCCAACCTCTTCTCTTCTCTTCCCTGGGGAGTGGGCCAGTTTCTTGTGCCAAGGCTGCAAATGACATGTCACGTGTGTGTGTGTGTGTGTGTGTGTGTGTGTGTGTGTGTGTGTGTGTGTGTGTGTGTGTGTGCCTCTACTATGTGTTTGTGTGTGTGTGCGGGTGCGCGTGCGTGTAGGTGTGCGTGTGTGTGTGTGTTGTGGCTAGAGCTGAGACATGTGACAGAGTGGTGTAATTACACACACTTACCCCAGAGGGTTTCCTTCTGAGAAAGATTGATCGACACTCACAAGGTTCCCTGTATGACGCTTATGTTGTTGAGTAAATACTTGTCCAGTTTCCACGTACGTGTGTGTTTGTGCATAATACTGTAGACTTGAGAATGCTTCTATATACGGTAATGTAGCCTGGTCCAGTGTTATCTCCAAAACTGTGTGTGTGTGTGTGTGTGTGTGTGTGTGTGTGCGTGAGTGAGTGAGTGAGTGAGTGAGAGAATTCCTCGTTGTATACTGTATATTGCATTCATGTTAGGTGGTATGTGTTTAAATCTAAAGTTCACGTGTGTGTCAATGTTTGTATGAGAAAATAAGTTTTCTCTTTATTTTGCAGGAAAAATCCACAACATAAGAAAGAATACAAGCATACTAGGCCTCCAGGTAAGTCTTGTGTGTGTGTGTGTGTGTGTGTGTGTGTGTGTGTGTGTGTGTGTGTGTGTGTGTGTGTGTGTGTGTGTGTGTGTGTCTATTTGGGTGTCGTGTTTGTGAGGGTGAAGGAGGATTGTGATCAATATATGGGTCAAAAATGCAATTGAAAATGCAAAAATTAAAAAAAAAAATACAAAATATACATTTTAACAAACCTCAGGCATGTTTTTCTTTTAAGTATAAAGCATATTTTTGAAATGATTACTTTGCCAACCCTTATTTGTCTCTGACCCATGCATTCATAATCACACCACCGTTACTCCTATTTTTTGCCTTAGGTGTAGACATAATGTGCACAGTCTTCCTCCTCTCCTAGTAGATATCTCTTTTTCTCTTTTTCTGCAGTTTCAGGGAATGTGGAATATAAAGGGTAGAAGTTTTATTGGAGCGAATTTCTGTGTAGTGTTTACAGCTTGTGAGGAAGTGCAATTTTACAAGGGGGCCATGATAGAACCAGAGTTTTTTCATGAGGGCATGTATACCTACAGTACAGACCAAAAGTTTGGACACACTTTCCCATTAAATTATTTACTTTATTTTCATGACTGTTGCCTTCAGTGACAATGTACAAAATAAACAAACTTATGAATGAACACGTGGCATTATGTACTTTATAAAAAAAAAGTGTGAAATAACTGAAAACATGTTTTATATTCTTGTTTCATCAAAGTATCCTTCTTTAGTTTTGATAACTGCTTTGTACTCTTTTTATTTTTTTGATGAGCTTCAAGAGGTAGTCACCTGAAATGGTTTTCCAACTGTCTTGAACAGTTATTCATTCCCAGAGATGCTAGGAACTTGTCGGCTCTTTTGCCTTCACTCTGCGGTCCAGCTCGCCCCAAACCATCCTGATCAGGTTCAGGTCCAAAATTTTGTCATAACCTCACACTTTTTTGTTAAGTACATAATTTCATATGTGTTCATTCATAGTTTTGATGCCTTCAGTGAGAATCTACAATATAAATTGTCCTGGAAATAAATGAATCACATTGAATTAGGGGGTGTGTCCAAACTTTTGGTGTGCTGTCCTTCACTTCTTTTATTCAGACATGTATACCTACCCTGCCCAAAAATAAATAAATAAATAAAGCTGGGAACTACTGAATAACAGCAACATGCAAATATACTGTATTCCAATATTAAGGTTACAAAATGTAATCGTTTTGGTATCTTTACGTGTTTGAATTCAGCCTTGCTGGGTTGCAGTTTTCCGACATTCAACTAACTTTATAAGTCACCCGGCTTGTCACAGCTGACTGCAGCTCTGGGCAGCAGACAGAAGTGTGTGCGTGTGTTGCGCTCTAAAGAGTCTGTGTGGATTAATTTGTGTGGAGCCATTTTATTATCTGTTCAGCACATGGCCCACAACAGGGGGCTAAGGTCAGTTCTGCAGTTCTGTGGGTTTATTAATAGTTTGCTTTGTTTTTGTTATGTTTTTTTTTTTTGTTTCAATTGATCACATATAGTAATTTCCCGCATATAAACCGCATTGTGTATAAGCCACAGGAGAGTGTTTTATGCAAGTTAAAAAAAAACAAAACCATATTAACACCATATGAACTGCCCCCCTGTTTTAACCTCATAGCGTAAGAAATTCAGCAAAGTCAATGTAAGCCGCGGCTAATAGTCTGGAAATTACGGTAGTTTTCTTTCTGTGCATTGATGGTTTGGCTTGTATTCATTCTTTAAGCCTGAATTTCTTGCTGGAGCCTGGGTAAGGGGTTTCTCTCTCTCTCTCTCTCTCTCTCTCTCTCTCTCTCTCTCTCTCTCTCTCTCTCTCTCTCTCTCTCTCTCTCTCTCTCTCTCTCTCTCTCTCTCTCTCTCTCTCTCTCTCTCTCTCTCTCTCTCTCTCTCTCTCTCTCTCTGCCACCAGGCCTGTGGCCTTAGACCCATGTAAGGAAGTCTTTCCTTTATCTGATTTGGATCGCTTTTTATAGGTCAGGGGACAGCACACAAGGTAATAAATGAATGACGTACAAGGGACAGGGGGCTACGACCGACAAACGATTGATTTTTGGTTATGGATGTTTGTTTCCTGTTCTTGAGTCATGATCGGTTGACTAAGTGCTGATCAATGCTGAAGCGAGTTGTGTTGTGTTGTGCCGCTCAGGTGATATCCTGTGTGTTGTTCTGTCTGGTAAATCATCGTGTTATACTCGGTCCTTTTGTGTTATGCTATGTGCAACTATGCAGTTGTTGTGTTTTGTTTGCAATAAGTTTTTTTTTTTTTTTTTTTTTTAATTCTTATTTTATTTTTTATTTTTTTTTCTTGTTTTATTCTGGTGTTGCATTGTGTCTGGTCTTATGCAGTCCTGTACCTGTGCTTTTCAACCTTCCCTCAAACAATTCAAGAGTAGGTAGCAGTTGTGTGTGTGTGTGTGTGTGTGTGTGTGTGTGTGTGTGTGTGTGCGTGTGTGTGTGTGTGTGTGTGCGCGTGTGTCAGACTGTAGCCGAAGGAGGCAGATCAAAGCCCAAATAGCCACTATGTCCTGATTAACATCTGCCCCTACCCCCGGCCCCCTCAAACACACACACACACACACACACACACACACACACACACACACACACACACACACACACACACACACACTGCAATCTCTTTCACTCATGAGGGCCTATTGATCCCTCGCTCCCTCCCTCCCTGTGTTTCGTATGATGGCGACATGTCAATGGCTGTCACAAGGAAGAGGGAGAGGAGAGGGGAAGGGAGGAGAGAGAGAAGAGGAGGATGAAAGGAGACTGATTGAGGTGAAGAAGCTTTCTAAAACTGATAGCTCCGGTTCTTTACTGCGATTGGTTGAATCGTATCCGATGCCATTGTAAATTCATGATTTACCCTTGCCGTATTTCATTCAGGAAAGTGAGAGTGTGCGTTACTTGGCAACCATTCAGTAAGAGGAAATATTGTTATCAATGAATAATTCGCTACATCTCTAGTCATAGTGTCTTCTTTAATGAAACCATGCCCAGTTAATGTCGCAACAGTTGTAAAAATGCAATAAACTCTTTACTCTGACTGTAAACAGGAGAAATTAGGGGAGTGGAGAAAGAGAGAGAGAGAGAGAGAGAGAGAGAGAGAGAGAGAGAGAGAGAGAGAGAGAGAGAGAGAGAGAATAAAAGAGTGAAGAGAGAGAGTTGTGAACTCACAGATGGTGATGGTAAGAAAGAGGGATAAGAGGGATAGAGGAAGGGGAGAAAGAGAAGAGGGAGAGAGAGAGAGAGAAAAGATAGAAGAGATATACAGCTGTATACTCTGCGACTGTAAACAGGATTGAGGAGGTTTGGGAAAGGAAAGAAGAGAGTGAGAATTGAGGTGGAGGGAGAAGAGAAAGAAGAAGAGGAGAGGAGAGACTGAAATGGAGGTGAAGAGGAAGCTGGTTACTCTCATGTCCGAAAATTTCATCCAAATCAGTGCAGTACTTTTCGAGTTATGTTGTACACACAGACAGACAGACAGACAGACAGAGACACACACAGAGAGACAGACACACACACGCCGGCGAAAACATGACCTCCATGGCAGAGGTAACTAAAGAGTGATAGAGGTGTTTACTGTTGGACTGCAAACAGAACTGAGGAGGTTTCGGAAAGGAAAAGAAAAGAGAGTGAAAGAGATGGAGAGAGAGAAGTGGAGGATCCAAGACAAGAGTGGAGGGGGTAAACAGCCGTTAATTGTGAAGTGATAGTCTGAAGAGAGGATGAGAAGAGGACAGAGACGGAGAGAAGAATGATTGTGAGATGATGGGAGAGATAGAAAGCTGTTAAGTAGCCGTTGATTGTGAGGTGGTGGACAAGAGAGAAGAGAACAGGTGGGGAGAAGACCCCTCAGGGGGGAAGAGGGGGAATTTAATCACAGACTGTATCAGGAGAGGAGACGAGATGAAGGGAACAGAGAATGAAAAGGAGAAGCAAAGGTAAAGACCATTTCAGTCAGTGATTATTAAGAGGTGAGGGGAGGAGGGAGAGAAGACCAGAGAGGAGGAAGAGGGTGGAGAGAGAAAAAGAGAAGAGGGAGGAAGGAGAGAAGACAAGAGAGGAGGAAGAGGGTGGAGAGAGAAAAAGAGAAGAGATGGAAGAACATCTTGAATCACTGATGCACAGGAAGGAAGGGGTGAGAGAGGTGAGTCAGAGGAGAAAGAAAGGATAATTGTTTCATCTCTGAAATGGAGGGAAAGTTGAAGGGTAGCCTACCAAGCCAGACCATAATATCAAAATGCCTGGTCTGGCTTTGAACTGTAGACAAGCCTCAATCCTAGCTCTGCGGCCAAGTATTTAAGAGTCCAGGATCAATGTCAAACGTTTGCCCTGGATCAATGTACCTTAACCCTAACCCTAATCCTAACCCATTCATCCAGGGCAACAAGTTTGTCATTGATCCCGGACTCTTAATTACTTGGTGATATCAGATCATCCAGACAAACCTCAATCCTAGCTCTGCGGCCAATGCGAGCAACAAAGAAGGTGACAAAGATGATTTAAATGGCTGGTGTTCCTTGGCTAA
>JAODXP020000033.1:10355809-10360809 GCA_027497455.2 Sardinella longiceps | reverse complement strand
CATACAGCAGTATTGGTTTTAGAAGGGAGTCGAAAATCTTTAGCCAAAGTCTTGTGGGGGGATTATATTTGAGTAATGATTTTCTTAATGTGTAATAGGTTTTTCTTGCTTTATCGGTTAAGTCTTTAATTGCATTGTCAAATTGCCCTGTAGATTAGATTGTTAGTCCTAGATAACAATACTTTTGTACTTGTTGGAGTGTTTGATTGCCGACTTTGAAGTTTTCTTTACAATTCATCTTTGAGTGTTTTCTCTGAAAAATCTCTCTCTCTCTCTCTCTCTCTCTCTCTCTCTCTCTCTCTCTCTCTCTCACTCACTCACTCACTCACTCACTCACACACACATTGCTCTGGCCAGCTTTATTGATCTTTCATAGTAAGATTTATCTAGGCCTAGACTTTTGAGCTGTCGGTGTCATCCACATTGAACAACTCAGTAGGTCTAGTCACAGTGTGCGTAGTCATGAACGGATTGATGGTGCTTAATGTAGATTTTTAAAAAAATCCCTTTGTTTTCATTAGAAATTCATAAGACAAGGAGTACTACATACTCCCATGTATGTATATGACGACATTTTGCTAAATCAGAGTGTCAAAAGTTTAATATGCAGGATAGTACAGCAGACTTTCAAAACTAACAATAACATCTGTGTCACTGTAAAAAAAAGCATCTGAAGGAACAGTGAAATGCTTTAAGACCAACAAAAATCGAAAAATATAAATAAAGTTAGGCCTGCTGGAGCTTGTGATAGCACTGTATGTAACAATCTGTCTGGCACCCAGACAATGATCTCTGTTCCCTGGCTGGCAGATCGGATTGTCTCTCTCCCTGTCTGTTTCATGCCGTCGGGCCCCTGGTCCAATGTCCCTCTCATTAGCTCCCTGTCTGGGGATAGAGCTCTGTTCTGTCTGACAGCTGTCAGTATGTCCTGAACACACACTTTAGAAAAAAATGACCTTCAAAGATTGAAACATTTGCTTCAAGCAGTGTTTTTTTTTTCACTGCCTTTGAACCTTAGATTTAAGATTTATTTTTTTATATAGTAAGTAATTGTCAAGGTGGTTTAGGATTTAAAAAAAAAACGATATTGACAAATAAAGGCACTTTTTTCCCACTGACTGAGCAATACTCAAAAATGAGCTATGTAAACTAAGCAAAACCATGTTGTTTTTTTATCTTTGTCTTAGACAAAGCTTACTCTGATTCAATGTTCGAATGTAAAGAAAAAAAGTTTTTGTTTTTCTCTCTGAGGTGTATGTAAACATAATGGTTTTAACTGAATTTGTACGTGTATACACTGTATATTAAACAAAGACTTTAATCTATACATATATTCACTTTTCTAAGAGTCATAAAGGCCGGACACTGGCTATTTTGCTTTATTTTGAAATATGAAATACTGAAAAACTCCCTCTATCACTGAGAGTCCCTCTGATTTCTTTTGACTGTTTGTCGTAACCGGAGCCTGTCTTGTGTCCACAGCTAGGACAGCCAGGGCATCCCGAAGAGACAGAGACGATGATGAAGAAGATGAGGACGAGGACGCATACGACGACAGCTTCATCAATGACGACAGCGAGGAGGACCTCAACGAGGACTCGGACTACGTGCCCGACGATTCTGGCGACAGTGGGAAAGAGGACATCAAACGCCTTCAGAAAGAGGCCAAAGCTTTCCTCCGCAAAAAGAAATAGTTCCTGGGTCTTGTACACATCCTATGAACAATTCAAGATGCTTACATGAGCAGCCTAGATTCAGGATGCTGTTCAGTTCGAAGACATGGGTTTAAGGATATACTATATAGATTTCTATCTATGTACTGGACACATCATATACAGATTGGCAATGAAAGGCTGTTTCAACTCACGGAAATTTTCTAAACCCTAAACACTATAGCACTCTTCTGTTGCATAAGCCATTTTTGTGGTCAGTCAAATTCAATGCACCTCCTTTCAAAAATCTGCACTGTTTGGCTCGAGTCCCAATGCAGACGCCTCTTTATTGCTACTGATGAGTTGAGCTTTCTCAACTATTAAAGGCTGTGAAACGACAGGGGTTTTCATTAGCCGTTTAATTGACCGCGGTACAGTAATTGATCTTGGACTCGTTTCGACAACAGTTGGCTAACGAGACTCCTCACGTCATTAGCAGCAAGTGTGTATATCAAGTGATGACTCACATAGCGTTGAAGTATGAAGAGAAAAAAAAGGAAAAAATAACAAGCTCAGAAAATAAAAGCGAAAGAGTGAGGGAGATGGAAGAAGAAAGAGGGAGGGAGAGAAGAAGGGAATAGAGACAACAAGAGGAATAAAAGAAGAGCACCTAGCGTTCTTGTCAGTCATGACCTATATATATGGAAGCCTCAGAGAGGTTGACTCTGTCGGTGTCGGTGAGTGCCAACGGGACGCAGCCAGCTTCGGTTCTAGAAGGTTCTTTCATGTTTCTGCTTGCTGCCTTTGACACCTCATGCTCAAGAGTGAACCCTGCTTCCCCCTATTGTGGGGGATTTGTGTGTGTGTGTGTGTGTGTGTGTGTGTGTGTGTGTGTGTGTGTGTGTGTGTGTGCCTGGTATCGCAAGCTGTATTCCAAACATACACTGTATTTGTACGGGTGGAGTTACATCAGGCTAAGCAGTAGCTAGTTGCTAACAGAAGTTGTAACGGAACTTGGCATAAATGGCTGTGAGAGTTCAAACATGATAGGTTGCCTGTTCTTCCTGTTTTTCCCTCTGAGACTTCAGGTTTTTTTTTTATGTTTGTGATGGTTTATGAATGAATGTGTCTGGTTCTCTTTTTAGGCGAAGATTTTTCTCTTTTATTTGTTTTTAAAGCTGTGTGTATTGTTTCTATTACACAAATACCCCAAAAAAACCTTTTCTATAAAACTATGTTTACTGCGTTTCATTCATACAATCTGTGTGCCTTAAAGGCACTATTTCATGGTTTTGAAGATAACAGTTGCAATCTGTTCAGCTTGCAGAAACATTTAAACAGTACAATTCTGTTTGATTGTTTCTGATCCAACATTCAGTTGGTTATTCATTGGTTTAAACTGTTGTAGTCTGTGTCTGTGTCTGGAACAACTTAACATACTGTATAACAGACCACCAGGGAGGTAGCACCAAACTCTGGGCCCTATGCACAAGCTATGGCCATGGGCCCCCCTCACCCCCTAATATACAATTTCAAACTCCTCAAGGGCCTGTTTCCCCACTTGGGGCCCTGGTAACTCAGTCCCCCTTTTCCCTCACTACAACACCCCTTGCGTACCACATATACACACACACACACACACACACATTCAAGCACATGCTCAAATACACACACACACTCCCATAAATATCAACAATAATATTCTATTCTTAAGACCCATAATTTTCAGTGAGAACGTTTTTTTTTTATTTTGAAAACCCGTAGTTTTCATTGTTAAAAAAGTATGTATCTATCTTTTTTTTATGAAACATTCATTAGGTGTTTGTGTTTTGCGGTCACTAAAACCAGCCCTGTTCCCCTGGGAGCAGTAGTAAACATTTGGAGCTGATTTTCCCCCCAGTGCTTATGACCTCTAGCCTGGCAATGCCATCCTACGTATTTCCGCTAAACATTTTATCTCCATACGTAGTCTGGTCCAAGCCCCCCTACCTCTGTTTCCCTCGTTTGCTCTACGGTTTAGCCAATCAGCACACAGTTTAGAGTGATGTCTCCCCCCTACTTTCGAATTACATTCACAAAATTGGTACATGACATTAGCATCCATGATCTCGAGGATTTATTGCCACTACAATGTCAAAATAGATCAGAACTTGCCAGAGATCTGTTATTACTGAACGCGAAAGTTGTAGGCGTGAGAGCCAGGTGAGAGAATACGTCATATCCAAACGGAAACCTATTTTAATTGCATTGGGCCAGACTGTATGACATAGTCAACAGACCCCCCCCCCCCCCAAGTAAATCTCTCTTGTCCCTGGTATGGCAGGAGGTTCATAAAGGTTGTAAATATGTAATTGACGCAGAAGCCGAAGTGTCGGCCGCTATTAACGTGGGCTTCCGTTTTTTTCTGAACGCTCAGCAGAGCTGTCCCTCTGATTCAATTACACACTCAACCTTTTACTAGTGCTTAGTCTTAAATCAGACACAGGGATGCTGTCAGATACACACACACACACACACACACACACACCGTGTAACTCATATAGTTTGAGAGAGATTGAAAGAGAAAGTGACTATCATTTCCAGTGAGAACGCATGAATAGAGGGAGAGAAACAAAAAGAAACTGAAACATCTAAATACAGAGAGAAAGAAAAAGATATTCTTGAAACTTCTGAATAGAGAGAAAAGAAGGTGATAGAGACTGCATATTCTGATGTTAAAAGAAACAAGAAAACAGAAAAATCTGACAGAAAAAGAGTCTGTGTCTTGGACAGCGGTTTTCAAAGGTTTTTTTTCCTGTCATTCCTCACTTTAGATGGTGGAATATTTTCAAGCCTCACCTGTCCACCATCACCTCGGCAAAATGACAGACAAATGACAGGCAAACTTGAACCTGCAATGAAGTGAACTAGCTACCTAGAGGGTACACAAACCCTTTCATAATATGAAAGAGTTTGTGTACCCTCTAGGTAGCTAGTACAGTAGGTACAGTATATATTCCAGAGCCTTATTGAGTTTTCTAGAAGAGGCTACTTGGTATTTGATGGCAATGCATTCAGCAAGCTTTGCATGTTCCCTTAGAACAGTGGTTCTCAAAGTGTCCTCTGGTAGTCCGCAAGCAAGCTCAATGGTCTGCGAAGGAATTAAAAAGAAAAAAAAATTGTATGTTTCTCAACAGAAAAGAGAAACATTGCCCTAGAAAGACAATACAAAACTGTTGGAGGGAACTGTGTGTGTGTGTGTGTGTGTGTGTGTGTGTGTGTGTGTGTGTGTGTGTGTGTGTGTGTGTGTGCACATGCACGTGCACGTGCACTCACGAGTCTTAGCAAGGTCTTAGCAAGGGTCTTATT
>JAODXP020000033.1:10348309-10353309 GCA_027497455.2 Sardinella longiceps | reverse complement strand
TTGATCACACAAACACACACACAGAGGAACATAACACACATTACCACACTGTTGGTTTGATCATCACACACACACACACACACACACACACACACACACACACACACACACACACACACACACACACACACTGTTGGTTTGATCACACTACACACACACACACACACACACACACACACACACACACAGAGGAACATTACACACATTACCACACTGTTGGTTTGATCTACAAACACACACACACACACACACACACACAGAGGAACATTACACACATTACCACACTGTTGGTTTGATCACACAAACACACACACACACACACACTGTGAGGAACATTACACACGTTACCACACTGTTATTTTATCTTAGACTTTTTTTCTCTCCTTTTAGTCTTTCTCTGTAGCCTGGGAATTCCCATGATCCTTTGCGTGCTTATTTCATTTCACTCTGCAAAGCAGCATGGTGACCTTGGCCGATTTTCTCGCCTGCTTTCGGTATCCTATCACAGAACAAAAAGGGACTAGTACGGCCTTCGATTGCATTTTACGTCAATGGTGGCTCTGGTATTGGCTCTGAGCTATGTACAGGCGCTATGATAGACATTCCCATTAAACGGCTCTGGACAATTGTAAACCATGCTTCCACTACTAGGTCTCCAGACTAAATATCACTCGTGATTTTTAGTTTGGGATTCACCAGGCTACTTTCTCTGTGTTTTCATAATGCAATTTCACTACATGTCTTACGCAAGTATTTCAATGTATGTGACAAATAAAATCCTTGGTCCATGACACTGTTGGTTTGGTCACACAAACACACACACATATTGTATATTACACACGTTACAACACTGTTGGTTTGGTCATCTTAACAAACATACACACACACACAAACACACACATACATACAGTACACTACGCAAGTTACCACATTGTTGGTTTGGTCACCCAAACAAACACATACATTACACACATTACCAAACTTAGGTTTGCTCACCCAAACACACGCGCACACACAGACGCACATACACACACACATGCACATACACACACACATGCACACACACACACACACACACATGGGAACATTACACACATTACAACACTGTTAGTTTGATAAGTTAAACACCAAAGCATTACATAGATTACCACACTTAGGTTTGGTCACACACACACACACACACACAGGAACAGTATGCACATTACCACACTTAAGTTTGGTCACCCACACACACTCACACACATATTTGCCTTCATTCACAGAGGCACAGAAATTCAACAACAAACAATTTCACAAATACACAGTTTCTCTCTCGCACACATACATAAATTCTTCTCAGAAAAACACACACACACATACACACACATTTGCTCAAGGCAGACAGCATCCGCCTCCTTCCGGCCTCTCAACTGCCGTCAGGGCTTAATTACCGAGGACTGGCTGCACTTGGCACCTTGTTAGCGAGGCTCGCCGTGCACTTAGCTTCTCCTCACACCTCAGGACCCCCAGGAATTCCACTGCCCCAATTTACCCCCACCGCACCGCACTCCACCCCACTCCATACACACACACACACACACATACTCATACTCCACACACACACACCCCATACACACACCACACATACTCATACTCCACACACACACACACACACACACACACACACACACCCTCGTTCAGCCACTTTGGTTCTTCACATGTTCCTTAAGAGAAAAAAAGAAACTGCAGAGTGAAAAACACAAGGTTGGTGTTCTTACAAGGAATACAGTTATACACTAGCCTTGAGGTTGATGTTTTGTTTTGTTTTTCATGTTGGTGTGTAGCATGTAGGAGAAACATTTTTTTTTTTACTCATTATTTTTTCTTGCTTTTCCTTTTTGATGTGTGTACAGATCTGCAGTATGTCCTGGGGTAGAAAAATAATAATAAATAAAAACAGGGCTCACAAACAGCACTTTTATTTCCACACAATAGCAGATTAACAACAATAACCAAAATGAAAATAAAAAAAAGCAGCAGCCAATACGTATTTACAATAACGTTCTACAAATGTCTACGTCTACAAACACACTTTTTTTTAAAAACACAGAGCAATTCCTTACATTTCTTCATAGACTCACTTTTCCCTTTCAAAACTGTGCCTAACAAAGGAAAAGAAAATGTTCCTTAGAAATCTTTTATAAGATTAAAACAAGTTCAAGTACATTTTGACCTCACAAGCACTGTATACTACTATTGAAGATGGCATTTACATTCGATATTAATGTATTCAATTGGTATTAAACAGAAAAAAATTAATAAATGAAATCACATTTGTTATTGTTTGTTCACTGCAAAAGTTTAGTCCGTGCTCTTACAAGTCCAGTTGAATTAGCATTCAAATCTCTCTCTCTCTCTCTCTCTCTCTCTCTCTCTCTCTCTCTCTCTCTCTCTCTCCCTCTCTCTCTTATTTATATCTTATAAATTACTGATCAAATACAGAGATATCAGAGAGGGGGGGGGGCCTCACTCACAATTTAAATGCAACTGTCATCATGGAATCTTTTTCTTTTTTTTAAGTAGAAATCATCCACACAAGTGGGTTTGCCAAAGATTTGTATGGTTTTATGTTCTCATTCTATTCAGCTCCACCGTTCAACAGATCCATTCCTCACCTCCCACACACACACACACTCACACACACACACACACACACACACACACACACACACACACACACACACACACGCACATACACATACACACACACACACACACACACACATACAGAGAGAGAGAGAGAGAGAGAGAGAGAGAGAGAGAGAGAGAGAGAGATGTGAGTTTTGAGCGTGCCCAAAAAAAGATCACATGGCTCACATTGCGTATTCCGGAGGAAGCGTTTGATCAGCGTTGGGCTCGGCTAGAGACTGTGGCGCCCTCAGAGACACAACCACTTTTGAAGTTCTCTGACTCCCAAAACGTCTGTCACCGCTTCAGCAGGTCGTCCGCAGAGTGTCTCTCTGTGTCTGGCTCTGTCTGAATTTTTTGTCCTTTGGAGCAGAAGCACAATTGTGTTTGTCCCTATCTGACGCCACCCCAAATGAAATCAGACCTCCTTTCGAAACAGAGAAAATAAGCTTCTCACTGAGATAAGACAAGGGACAAAAAGGCTTCCTTTAAAAAAAATAAAATAAAAAAAAATAATCAATTTCCTTTCACTTAAGAATGGAAACCATTTTTCCACATTTTTGCCTTGGCTTTCATGATTCAGGAGTGGTTGTGCATGGCCAAAGAGTTATCATAAACATGAGGCAAGGCTGTGCCCTCTTCCATATGAAAATCTTGAACTTAGAAATAGCCACTAAAACATGGGCAAATCAGAACAAATCCTTCATGTGATTGAATACCATTGAATACCAGAAATCAACTTTAGTTGCCAAAGAGGGCGCTATTTAGGCAACAGACCAATTCAATACTATAAATATAAGGTTTTAATTTGGTCTTTAAATTGCACTTTTATATATATATATATATTATTTGAGTATACTATATTCTAACATCTGAGAACACAATTTAATACTCTATTCATCCATCCATTAATGTCCTAATGTCCTTCATTTAATCTTCCTGGCTCCACCATGATAATCTGGTTTCCTTGGGTACAGCATGCTTTGTTGCTTGTTGTTAAGTGAAGAGAATGAGGACTCTTCTGTTATTAGGTTTCCCACTATCTTCAGATTAATTTACCAAGGTTTGACACTATCTTCCCACTATCTTCAGATTAACTAAGGTTTGCTATTTAGTCATCTACTTGGCTCTGGGAATAATTTCACCAATTTCACATAAGAGGTATTTGCCATGCATTCAATGTTAACTCTTTCACTTCATCAAGTGAAATTCATATCAACCAAGATTGAACATGATGTATCTTGGAGGGTGTGACTGATTTGCACACGCCAATTTTACACTCTTCTCATGGTCATATATATTGTCATGTTTACTAAATCTGAGACTGGGAAGGCATGAGATTTGTTATGAGGAAAAAGTTTTGGCCTGGGGAAAAAAAATAGTTCAAAAACAGGTTAATTTAAGCAATATCTCCAGCTAATGCCAAAGAACATCATGCAAAATATTGTGCAAGACACTTGGTTTCTTTTCCTCTTTTCTCAGACTTAGAGAGTTTTCATTGGACAAAATCCGAAAATAATGTGACCGACATTCGGTCTCCTTGCTTGACAGATGTCTTCCGTTTTCCGTTCCTTTAGAGTTACTATGGGAGTCTAGATCTTTCCATCTGATAAGTTGAGACAAAAAAAGACTCTCCAACTCCCTTTCCCAGAATGCACTTCTTTGTTTACATGTTTTAACTTTCCTCACTTCCTTGTTTACAAGACTTTCCTTTGTTTACATGTATACTTTCCTCACGTCATCTGCATACAGTCTGCGTTGTTTTCAGTCACCCTTAAAGACAGCGTACGGGGTTCCGACCCTGCCTCCTCGTCCCCTACCGGTGCTTTTCCGGTCATGGTCAAATCGTTACCGTCTTTCCCCGTCACCACCGTCCAGTTGGTGGTCCCCCGTGAACATCCACCCGGCCCACCCCCTCTGAGCCACCCCCAAATTCTGCCACCTCCGGACGCCCCGCCCGCACCTCCTCCTCTCCTCCTCCAGGGGCAGCGTCCTCGCCTGACGCTGACGAAGCACAGGGTGTTGATGACACCGTTGCTCATGGCAACACACTCCACCACGTAGAAGACAACGAGCGAGTGTCGCCCGCGGGAGATGAGCGTCGGGTAGAAGTCGCGCAGGAGGGTGAAACCGTAGTAGGGCGCCCAGCACAGAACGTACGCCACTAGAACGGCCATCAGAACCAGTACCGTCCGCCGTCGTCGGTGGAGACGCCGCCGCAGCTGCTCCGTGGGGAAACCCGGCACGCCCTTGAACCAGAGCTCGCGCGAAACTCGCACGTAACACGCTGACATGACCGCTACGGGGCCCAGGAACTCGGCGGCAAACACCAA
>JAODXP020000033.1:10340809-10343309 GCA_027497455.2 Sardinella longiceps | reverse complement strand
TCAGCACCCAGACAGACCCCTGCTGCAGCTCTCTCTCTCTCTCTCTCTCTCTCTTCAGCACTCAGACTCCAGCTGCAGCCCCTCTCTCTCTCTCTCTCTCTCTCTCTCTCTCTCTCTCTCTCTCCCTCTCTCTCTCTCTCTCTCCCTCTCTCTCTCCAGCACTGACCCCTGCTGCAGCAGACTGGCCCTCTCTCTCCTTTTCTCTCTCCACTCTGCCTCTCTCTCTCTCTCTCTCTCTCTCTCTCTCTCTTCAGCACTCAGACCCCTGCTGCAGCAGACTGGCCCTCTCTCTCCTTTTCTCTCTCCCACTCTTGTCTTCTCTTTCTCTTTCTCTCTCTCTCTCTTTCTCTCTCTCTCTCTCTCTCTCTCTCTCTCTCTCTCTCTCTCTCTCTCTCTCTCTCTCTTCAGCACCCAGACCCCTGCTGCAGCAGACCGGCCCTCTCTCTCTCCTTCAGTCTCTCTGTCCCACTCTCTCTCTCTCTCTTCAGCACTAAGCACTACTGCAGCAGCCCCCCCTTCTCTGTCTCCTCTCTCCCGCTCTCTTTCCATCTCTCTCTCTCTCTCTCTCTCTCTCTCTCTCTCTCTCTCTCTCTCTCTCTCTTTCTCTCTCTCTGAGTGTGAGAGGAGGTCAGAGAGCAGCAGTGTGCTTGCAGGGCTTCCGTTTGATTCTAGTCTCTTCCTCAAGGCAGAAGCAGAAATCAGGAGGGGGTGAAATGAAAGGGGGAAGCTTCTAGAACTCCACCAGCTCTGACTGAACAAACACAAACAAGCACAATGGACTCAGTGGGATCCTTGCACATAACAATTCAATAATGCTCTAAGATTTCGGTTACCATTGGCCGCAATGAATGAGATGGAACACTGATAGTGACATTAGAATTTTAGCAGCTAACAGCTTACGTAATTTTATATTAACGATTAAATGGCTACTGTTAAAGTTAGCGGTTTTGTTTGAGTATGACTACAGAGGACTTTGCTATGACTGACGGACTTGTCAGCTGACATCCAAATGTTAGTTTGTGTGAGTTTTCTTTTATCACGATTGTTATGCTGCCAATGTAACCAGAAATAAGTGAGCATCATTAATGTTTATGTGCAAGGAGCCTACAGTATAATACCTTCTTAAAGGGGTGCTCCAGAGTAATTTCAACCTAGCCCTGTTGAACGAGCCTGTTAAATGCACTAGTTAGCGAGTGGAACAAAATAATTTGAAACCACATAAATCGAACGCGAACACAAAAGCGAACAAGCACTTTACACTGAATCAATGGAAACTCAGATTAATCAAAACTGAAAGTAAGATCTGAGGTACCGTGGACTCAGTGTGCGTTCACGTTCGGTCTGCTGTTCCAAATTCTTTCATTCCATGCGAAATGTAGTGTTGTTAGAAGGCTCGTTCAACAGGGCTATGCTTAAACTTATTCTGGAGCTTTCCTTTAACAGAGTTGTAGTGGTAGAGGTGGGTAAACTACACTGAAAAAAATAACTTGTAATGCTTAATTGAAAAGTGTGGGGAGGAAAGGAAACTCTTATTAAACAACTTATGTAAATATGACTAGCCTTTGAGTAAACAAAACTAGTCTTTTCCAAGCTATACTAGATTATTTTATATTTAAATTTTATCTATTATAATAAAAAATGTCTATTATGTATTATAAAATAAATAAATCAAGATAGCCTCAAATGTATTGCAAAGTGGGGCAAAATATATGGGCAATTCCAGCGTTATGGATGTGACATTTTCGTGCATTATTGATGAACAAAAGGCCACATAACCTCCGCAAACCAAGCAGTATTTCACCTTTTTTTGTCATATTCTTCTGCAAACTCCATGGCTGAATACAGGCAAACAGAAAAAATTAATATCATGATTTGCATCATAAGAATATGAGCCTTTCAATTTGCGTTATGGACGTGACGAAAAACGGACAAACTTTTGAGAGAGCGTAGTTTTTGCTGTGAAGTGTGTGAAATTTCTAGAGAAATGTAAATATTACAACATTCATACTAAACAGGACACCTCAGTAAAGACAGAGAAAGACTTAATTTCAAATGTAAATGTGAAAAAGTTGGTTTTCATTGGGAGAAATGGCGTTATGGATGTGACGTTATGGACGTGACGTCTGGAAAAACCACTCCAAAACGATACAAAACAATTGTGAACGGTGGATTTTAACCTGTAACGAGAGAAATAGTAATATAACAATGAAAAATAACTGATAGTATTGCAGCTTTGTGTGTGTTATCACCCACTTATGCCCATTATAAGCCCCTCCATAGACTTACATTATAGCTGAATAGGGTAAAAATTTTAACAAACAGATATTCTTTCGAAACTTGCTCAGTTGAATATTTACATCGAGACAATACTTTTTTGTATTGGAAGTTTTCTGAAAGAATTTGTATGTCCATGTAGGTGAGACTTGAAGTTTTAAGGTGAGGTTTACTTTTTCGTGGAATTGCCCATATGCAGAATCAGATGTTTTAAAGATAACATGTT
>JAODXP020000033.1:10305809-10330809 GCA_027497455.2 Sardinella longiceps | reverse complement strand
CACACACACACACACACACACCACGCTGGGACCATGTCCCACAGGGGCGACCTCAGGAAATGATACATCAGCAGAGATAGAACATCAGTAGCGATGTCGAGCACACTGCCCTCCTGCACATAAGCCCTCCTGCATACACACGCACACCCTCTCTCTCTCTTACACACACACACACTCTCTCTCTCTCTCTCTCTCTCTCTCTCTCACACACACACACACTCTCTCTCTCTCTCACACACACACACACACACACACGCACACACACACTCTCTCTCTCTCTCTCTCTCTAACACACACACTCTCTCTCTCTCTCTCTCTCTCTCTCTCTCTCTCTCTCTCTCTCTCTCTCTCTCTCTCACACACACACACAGACACACAGGCGCACACACACAAACACACACACACACACACACCTACAGGACATTAGATGTCCTAACTCTCCCTGTCACAGATTCCCCAGCCATGGCTTTTGCCAAAACTATCCTCTGTCTATCCTCAGCCTCTCACATCAGGTCACGCCCACACTCGTCTGCTATTGGACAGTGGCTAGGGAGTGGGCGGGGACTGCATGTAAATGAGTGTGCCAGTTGGCTTCTAAACAAACAAACAAACAAAAAAAAACTGCGACATTTTAGAATCCTTTTTGTCCTCTCCGTATGTCTTCATTGTAATAACAATAAAAATAAATCGTTCAGATGCTACATAAACATTTCCAGCTGGTCACTGTAGCTTGTCTGCCTTCTGCCCTTTTCCCTGAGGACATGCGGCAAGGAAGACCATAAAGGTTACTTGCCAACAGCTATAAAACTCACCTGCCCACGGCGATGGCCAGCAAAAGCTGGTCGTCATAAACATCGCCTGTTCATGGCTATGGTCACAACGAGACTGACTGTTACAAACCTCATCTGTCCTTGCCTATAGTCAGCAGGACAGATTAACGTTACCTGTCCACTGTTATGGCTCGACAAGTAACATCACTTGTCCACTCCTATGGGCTGACTAATAACGTCACCTCTCTATGGCTATGGGCCGACAGATAACATTACCTTTCCGCACCTATGGCTCGTCAGCTAACCTCACCTGTCCACTGTTATGGACCGTCAAGTAACCTCACCTATCCACTACTATGGGTGGACAAGTAACGTCACCTATCCACTACTATGGGCCAACAGCTAACCTTAACCTGTCGACAGCTAACGTCGCTAACAACTATGTGCCAACAGTTATAAACCTCACCTGTCTACGGCATTGGTCAGGCAGGGTCAACAGTTCCATGCAGGGGCGCTGCTAGAAATTTTGAGCCCTATGACAAAAAAATAATTTTGGGCCCCTCAAATATTGATTTTCATGTTACATTTTTCTCTAGGCCCCCCTGTTGGTGCCAGGCCTTAGAATCATCCTAACCCCCAACCCCCAGCGGCGTCCCTGGTTCCATGTTTAAACCTCACCTGTCTACAACGATGGCTAGGTAGGGGCGCTGCTAGAAATGTTGGGCCCTACCCTGTGACAAAAAATTATTTGTGCCAGGCCCTTAGAATCATCTAAGGGGGGCCAGTGCCACCAGCAGCGTCCCTGGTTCCATGTATAAACCTCACCAATCAACGGCGATGTATAAACCTCACCTGTCAACAGCGATGTATAAACCTCACCTGTCTACGGCGATGGCCAGCAGTGCATTGGTGGACACGTAGAGAGAGACAGTCCGCAGGTAGTTAATGGATGCACACAGGACCAGGCCATGGTCCCAGGAGAGCTGCTTGACCACGTAGTAATCCATTAGGAACGGGCAACACACCACCGCCACTAGGACGTCCGACACGGCCAGGTTAGCGATGAGAAGGTTGGTGAGGTTGCGTAGTTTCTTGTACCGGGCGAGGGCGGCGATGAAGAGACAGTTGCCTACGCCACACACCAGGATGATGCAGACCAGCACCACGCCGATGACGATGGTGGCGACGAAAAAGGCGTGGCCTTGTGTCGTGTCCGGGATCTGGTCCGGCGGGATCTCGTAGTCCTGCATGACGTCGTACGCCAACAGGTACGGGTCGTATGGGCCCTCGGAGGGCGAGGGTCTAAGCGCTGCGGCCGCCATGAGCCCTGTGGCTGTGCTGCTGTTGGAGATGACGTCCATAATGTCTGACTCGCTCGATGCCTTTCCACTCAGATCTGGCCAGAGGAGACCTGTAAATACAAAGTGACAGGTTTTTTCTTTAATTATTATTTTATTTTGCTGAATGGATGACAGAGGTGGAAAGGACAGAAGCACTTGCTCAACCATTTTCATGGGCTCCCCTTCAGGCAAAGACCTGACATTTGATGCATGTTTGTATATTTAGCCTATTTATCTATCAACTGTTTGTTTAATCTCTGCTAACACTGCGACAAAACCAGTGACCTCCATGCTGATTTGGTTTCTTCAGGCAGTAGGCGAGATAACACAATAAGCAGAACAGACAAGGTGGCCTTACACTTGGGCACTTGAGATGCCCATAGCTCTTCTCCACGTAGGCGACAACCGTTACAAGAGAGGAAAAAACAAAACATGTCACCTCAATTGCGACTCAAGTGACTTTACAGCGCACAGTTTTGTTTCTTAAGGCACCAAAGACCACCCCCTTTGGCTCTTTCCATCAAATGTGGAGGCGCAGGAAATGTTCCGGATTAAATATGATTATTCAAATCTTGACCTGAATCCCGACCCCACCACTTAATTGGAATGCAGTAGCATCGCGAAAATGAGTGCGTTGCAATGAATCAGAAAAATAACAACAGCCTAAGCCCAATTAATACAATAGATGAAAATACTCTTCTATCGGTCTCCACAAATGGACTATAGCTTCTAACTTCACCTCCGAAATTGAATAATGGATTTGTATTATAGACATATTCTGACCTAAAGTTAAGGTTCAGCTACTTTTTGTCATGCTGAATAAGTGGCCAGGGTTTTACACAAATACTTGTAATAATGATAAACTCTTTAAAAGTTACGAACCATAATTAGATGCGCACTAAAACGAATCGGATCTGTTGCCTCGATCTTTACAGAGTTGTTGTTAAGTGTACCAGATCCGGTCCGATTCAATGGACATGTCACTGCCTGTCTGCTATTTTGATGCATTGCTAAAATGAATTTAGAGTCGTTGACATGATGTAAACGTTTACAGAAAACCAAGTCCAAGACAACACAACGCTCCGTTCGTTTTCAAACGTCACCTTGTGTACTTGGCATAGCCCAGTCTATAATTTCATTTAAGAGGTCAGCAAAATTGAAAGTGAATTATGATTTCTTTCGAAGCATCGTTTAAACCTGACGGCATGCTTTCTCTAGTTTATTATTTCAAAATCTTTCTTTCCCCACAAGTTTACACTTAATGTCAGGTGAATTAATGATGTGGCAGACACTTTGAGTATTCACTGAAAAATGAATAGCAGTCAACACACGGACCGTATCAATAAATAAATAAAACTTACCGTCAATGCATCATGGATTATTTATTATAACGTAAGTATACCGGACGCTTGCCATGCCCGCCTTTTATAAGTTTATTTCTTTTTCAGTGAGAATAGCTAACGTTTCCCAAGACAGGATGCGCTTCCACCTCTGTTCTGTCGTCTCTGCCAGCTGTGCGAACTGAAAAGTGGTCATCTCTTCCCTCCCTCTGCTGGCAATGGGCGCGCGCACAAACCCACCGAGACTGTTGCGCACGCACTTGCGCCGCACCGTTATGGCACCACTTTTTGTGCAGGGTAGTCAACTGTGCGTTGGACATGGTAATGTCCAAAAAAAATGCCAAAGGTTAACCGCAACACGACTCAGCCATTGCATCCCGTAGCTTTCAGCGTTCCATAAAATCAGAGATCGTAAAGACCAACAGTGCATTGCAAGTGCAATTGTCATTGTTTCTGAGACGTACGTGCCTGGACTTGATTAGGCGGCAAACTAAACTGGTTAGAACCAAATATGGATATGACGAATGTATGACTTTTTATTTACAAAGATAAGTCTAACAGCAGAAGGGACATATTTTTCGGTGCAATTAATTAATGATTGCTTTTACTCCCATCATTCAGGCGAATCAGGCCTCTCTCTCTCTCTCTCTCTCTCTCTCTCTCTCTCAGTTCAAGTCACTTCTGTTCAATTTCATACATTGTAGCCAGGTATTGTTGTCTATATGCATTACAATTCAAAGCATGTAAATAGAATTCATTTCATAAATGAAAGGGCTCTCTCTCTCTCTCTCACACACACACACACACACACACACACACACACACACACATGCAAGTGCGCGCACACACACACACACACACACACACACACACACACACACACACACACACACACACACCCTGCATGACAAGAGGTGAGATAGACAACCACACACTCATCCCATCTCCCACCCCCACACAAATATGTCTGATTGTCCCTCTCAAAAGTCTAAGGAACATATTAGCAGAAGTGACATTTTTCGTTGCAATTAACAAATAGTTATTTTTATTCCCATCATTCAGGCCTCTCTCTCTCTCTCTCTCTCTCTCTCTCTCTCTCTCTCTCTCTCTCTCTCTCTCTCTCTCAGTTCAAGCCACTTCTTTTCAATTTCACACATTTTTGCCATGGCAGGTATTGTATAGGCGATGCATTGCAATTCAAAGCATGCAAACAGGATTCATTTCATAAATGAAATGGCTCTCTTTCACACACACATGCAAGCGCGTGCACACACACACACACACACACACACATACACACACACACACACACACTGCATGACGAGAGGTGAGATAGACAACCACACACTCATCCCATCTCCCACCCACACACACAACCCCCAACAAATATGTCTGATTGCCCCTCTCAAAAGTCTAAGAAACATATTAGCAGAAGGGACATTTCTCGTTGCAATTAACAAATAGTTGTTTTTATTCCCATCATTCAGGTCTCTCTCTCTCTCTCTCTCTCTCTCTCTCTCTCTCTCTCTCTCTCTCTCTCTCTCTCTCTCTCTCTCTCTCTCAGTTCAAGCCACTTCTGTTCAATTTCACACATTTTTGCCATGGCAGGTATTGTATATGCATTGTAATTCAATGCATGCAAACAGGATTCATTTCATAAATGAAAGGGCTCTCTCATGCCTACACACACACACACACACACACACACACACACTGAATGACAAGAGGTGAAGAGGTGAGATAGACAACCACACACTCATCCCCTTTCCCACCCACACAAAATCAAACAAACCCCCACACAAACATGTCTGATTGCCCCTCTCAACAGTGTAAACAACATTTTCTCCAAGTTATGTTCTTCATTTCTTCATTATGTTCTTCAGTCATTTTTCTTCAAGTTATGTCATTCCTCTAGGAAGACCCTATTTTAGAGAGTAGGCTACCTGTGCTCAACTCCTTTTTCACTTAACTTCCTTTTTACTGTGTATTTGGATTTGGTGATCCTGTACCTCACACAACCACAATCCACCATCAACACCTCTTTTTTCTCTCTCTATCCACCTCTCACTCCATCCTTTTTTTCTCTCTCTCTTCCTCCGTCCCTGTCTGTCTCACTCCATCCATCCCATCCATCCCCAGAGGCACCATCCTTTTGAGTTTTGTAGTCCCCAAAGGCAAGTACAATCCTGCACCATCGGTTATTCTCCTATTCCCATTCCTGCAATGAAACCACCACAGCTTTAAGGTAAGGTAAGGTAAGGTACGGTAAAAGCAGGGTACTTGAGGGGCCCCAAGCAAACAGGACACAGGGGCCCTTCACCTCATTTAAACAACTACTTGAGTCACATTAAGTTATAATCTTTCAGCTTATTTCAGTCTTTCAGCTTATTTCATTAATGTAGCCTAGTTATTTGTATTGAATTTACAGTTGTCTAACTCCAGCCTAAAGACACAAACTAATCTACTAAAATGATTAAACAGTCATTCTTGAGGGCCCCTTTCAGCCTGGGGCCCCAGGCAATTGCCTGGTTTGCCTGTCCTGTTGCGACGGCCCTGGGTAAGGTAAGATACAGGTAAGGTAAGGTAAGGTCCCACAGAGGGAAATGTGTCTTGAGTTACAGTCAAATGGCAGCACACATACAAGTGGACTGGCATATGGCACACACATACATTTGGGCTAGCACTGACACTAACTGAACTAGTCATGGCTCTCTTCAAGGTCTGCTTTGAGCTTCACATAGGGCAATAGAGTGCATGACGGACACACAGTTATGAACGCAGTCTAAAAGTGCAGACTATTTATTAGAACAAACATACACAGTAAACAGATAAATGTAGACTCTGTGACAATGTATATCTAGGCCTGTATTTTTTTTTTGTCTTCTATGTACTGCCCAAAACAAATGTCACATAGCCTATACTGTCTCTCTCCAAACTGCCATCCACATCCACACAGCTGCAGTATTTAATATTAATTAGCCCTGCTTGCCTGCCAGCTCATGTTTAAATGTATAGTTCATGTAAAGGACCGTGGAGGTAATTATCTCGCTGTTCATTAGCGTCCCATTTATGAAACAGCATTAATTGTTCATTAATCTAATCACACTCCGGCTGCGCAATTAAAAATTCTAACCAACCAAACAAACAAACAAATAGATAAATAATCATTTAGTCATTTATCATTGATTGTTTTACTACCGAATGCACGCAGGGACCCATTAGGCTACATTTATCACACAGAGGAAAAATAAAAACAGAAAAATAAATCTGTAGGGGAAGTCCTTGTGATGTCATAAAACACCTGTTCTGGCAGCGAGGATTGCTGGGCATGTCAGCGAGTCTATGTGGTTCAAGTCCAGAAACTCATTTTCGATTCCCCTAAGAAGCCTAGACCTCGTCCTCACTGTTCTGCATTATAGATGAGATGGTCTAGTATTCTCTGTGTATCATGTCGGTGGTATGAACATGACTTTGTAAATCAATTTGGATGGAGTGTCGCTAATGAATAAGTTATCATCATGGAAGCTTTGAGGCTCTCTGTACAAATCTGTTGCATGTTCAGATGATAAGAAATCTCAAGTGGAGACATCGTCCTTTTTTAAAATTTATTTATTTTTAAGCTATTATTTATTTACTTGACAGCTGAAATCTGCTCAAGCTAGAAGTCAGCTGTTGCTGTGTGAATCATTGGTAACACTACTGGCTGCTCCCTATAGGTTTTTAAATTTGAACCCTAACCTTTAACCTGATCTCTGTCTATTGGTTGAAAATCACATTTTCTTAACCCCCATCCAAATATTCACATAGAACTGTATAATAATATCATTTTTTTTATATGTTTTTGATAAGTTTAGGCTTAGGCTGCTGCTTGGCTTCCCAAAGTCCCCAGCGTTTCTATGGCAATGAGAAAGTGGTTTCCTGATGGAGAGAGGCATTTAGTTTGGGAGGGAGGCTGGCTGGCACAATGTCTGACCACATTCTTGCGCTTACGGTGATATATGACATTATTTCAGATCACAATACAACCAGTCTTTGGCTTTGCCAAGGGCTATGAGAGACTTGAAAGCCAGACAGTGAATGAAAATAAACCATACGTCTTTGTTTTGTTTTGTTTTGCTTAGGAACGTTCCAATCAGAGTTTAATAACAAGGATTCTTTTAAGTGATGGGCAAGTCTGCATCCTTTAGATCAGGGGTGTCAAGTATAAGGCCCGGGTCCTTTACATCATTTCATGCGGCCCACCGCAAAAGCTTGAAAAGAATTGTAGGTGTATGATGCCTGTTTAAAAACAGTGCGATGCACTTTCTGCAACACAATCCTGGCAATCCTGAGGTGTTGAGAGACACCTGCTTACACCAACAGGAAAGGGACACAAAATTAAGTGGTGGCACATTAGGACTGTGTTAGTGATGGTCAGAAACATGAAAAGTGGAAAAGTGTTTTTTTTCACCAATGTTTCTGGTCGTGCATGCAAATTTATAAAAGACCTGATCTGATGAAGGCTAACCGCCGAAATGTCATCATCACTTTTTATTAATTTAACTTTCTTTTGGACTTTGAGTTTGCGGCACCTTTTCCTTAATACTTTTAAAATGATTTCTCGGTAGCCAGCACCTTTGTGTTTTGGTGTGCGGTGCAATCTCCTTCTACGTGCATATAAATTTGGCAGGTCGGCCCTCTGAGGAAAATCCCATTGCTCATGGGGCCCTAGACAAAAATGAGTTTGATGCCCCTGCTTTACATACAAATAAGAATCTTTTTGGAGGCAAAAGTGTTATGTACATATCCTACAATTCCTTGTGTCAGGTGACAACAGACAATTGACTTTGGCCGCCTTTCTATTTAAGAAGTGTTGTTGGAATCTCTTTGCATCAACATCAATTGAATCCGATTTCATAATATATTTCCTAGACTCCATTAACCTGACAAGCCAGACTAGCACATAAAATGTATAGTCTGGCAATGAGTGACAGATACCCTCAGGTAAGACCGCTACAAACAATCAGAGCAACTAACAAGCCGATTCAAACAATGCTAAGCCCGCCCAATGACTCCCTATCCAGATAGAACGTTGTGTTTGGCTAAATACCACAATGTCTGAATACAGCCTAGAGCGTTGGGAGTGGATAGACAGCTCAGACCGCTCAGACCGATGTCTGAGTGCAACTTATGACTGATCGGTAGACGTGCTCGCTGAGCAAATTCAATTTGCTATCGCTAGAGTGCGTCTATAGTTCTAGACTTCAGGGGACATTTATGGAGATGGTGATTTCTAATGTCAAGCTAATGGGGAAAGGAATGGAATTTTGTTTCTGATTGATGGACGAGAAATAAAAAGTCTTGGATGATCCTTTGTTTTCGTTTCAAAAGCCTTGGCAAGGCCATTTGAAGACTTTAGTGACAATATCAGACTTTGTGACACACACACACACACACACACACACACACACACACACACACACACACACACACACACACACACACACACCGACATGCATGTGTGTTCATACACACGCACCCAGACACACATACTTCATCTACTTTAGCTTCGCTTGAATGGCTTGCTATATTCTCTGTCTGACACCGTTTCACACAGACACACACACACACACACACTACCACACACACGTACACACACACACACACACACTGAGACACACCCCTCAGACTATTTATGTTCAATTTCACCCCTGAGAAAATTGGGAATCTGTTTATGCAGCGACAGCCAAGAGCTTGCAGTGCAAAGCTAGAACATAAAAGCCAACTGAAAGGAGCAGCAACTACCTGCACCTCACATTGCCACAATACCACTGGCCCTCCAGGTGTGAATGCTTGCTCTTTTCTTCTCCTTGTTGTTGTTTCCTCCTTACGGGGCGCTCTCTCCCTCTCTCTCTCTGAATTCCTTTCATCTAGTGTTTTTTTTTTAATATCTCTACCAGAGGTCTCTCCAGAGCAATAGAGCCCTTGTTGAAAATGACTGAAGTTGCCCTTTAAAGTCTGGTTAATAGTCAACATAAACATACAGTACGCAGTGAATGCAAGAACGTTATGAAGGCCAAACATTGCACATTCAATCTTCGTTCCAAGTTCGTGCATGAACTCTCTCTCTCTCTCTCTCTCTCTCTCTCTCTCTCTCTCTCTCTCTCTCATTATGACTGCAATCATGATATACAGTAGTTGTCCTGTTGAAATTCCCATAAGCAATGTTTTGTTGCAACACCCAAAACCCAAAGACAATAACTTCATTTTAAGAGGTTGATCGTTGATGACATGGTACCAATACACAAACAAACAAACAAACAAACAAAAATAACATTTACATTAAGAAAAAGGCATTTTATTCGAACTTGGGCCGGGCTCGGGCTTGCGCGGTAAATGACTGGTCAGGTGATGCATTTTGATTAGCGCAAGATAGATTGCGATAGACAGAATTTATTTTAATTTCTCGAGAAAGACTTATTTGTTCCAAGTGGTCAAGTGGTCAATAAATTCTGTTAAAAAAATTTATTAACAACTCCTTGTTGAAAGAGATCTGTGTGCGTGCAGTGGAATTTGTCCACTGGGCTTAAACGGGTTCGGGCTTTGAAAAAGCGAGTTCATTTGGGCTTAAACGGGTTCGGGCAGAATCCTGTCGGGCTCGGGCCGAGTCGGGCCTAACTTTTAAGGCCCGATTAAATATACTGGAGTAAGTTTAAGCATAGTCCTGCTGCACGAGCCTTCTAACAGCAATATATTTTGCATGAAATGAAAGATTTTCAAACAGCACAGACCAAACGCGAACGCGAAACACTTTACATTGAGTCAATGTAACCTCAGATCTTACTTTCGGTTTCCAACAGTCAGGTCCCATTGATTCAGTGTAAAGTGCCTGTTATTCGCGTTCGGTCTGTGCAGTACCAAATTATTTTGTTCCACTCACTAACTAGCGCATTTGGCATGCTCTCTCAACAGGGCTATGCTTGAATTCACTCCGGTACTCTCCTTTAAAGATCTAATTCACAAGGCCATGAATGGACAGTTTTGCTTGAACATCAAGCACCAAGTGGCCATTTGCCCTTCGATAGGACTGAGTTTCTTCTTAATACATGTCAGACCTTGTACAGTCACAGTTTGTCACAGCGTGTCATTTGAACCCTCAACCACTCCTGCGTAAATTAGGCTCTCTGGGGTGTCTTAGTGGTAGAGTAAATACTGACAAACATCCTGGTTCTCACACAACAGATGTCCAAGAAGACACACATTCCTTAACAAATTGTCTCCATATTTTGGTTTTCATGACGTTGATCTTTTCTTCATGGCTCAGACAAATGAAATACAGATGAACTAGGATAAATAATCCTATGTTAATCTTAAACACTTCAGTATATAAGAAATGGTTCTCTTTCCCAATGGAAATTCAAGAAAATAAAGAAATGTTAAGATAAGCCAAAGATTGACCATAGCACTAAAAATATTCTAAACAAACAAACAAAGAAATAACTGATTAAAATTGCATTCTAAATAAATAAAATTAGGTGTGACACATACCCATTGAGTATAAGGTGGCAAGAAATTGGTTTGGTTTCGTTTTGACATGCCCCATTCTGTTACCGATGGAGGTATTAATAAACCTGGAGAAACATACTAAGTCCTGCCTCCCATTCATTCCAATGTGGAATGCTAGGTAGTGAATTCATCCAAAATTTCCAGTTGTCAAGATGGCGTTTCATGGAGCTCACTTCTGACTCCATTTCATTAGGCCAATGAGGGCCCATGTTATTAATGGAGATAAGATACAGACGGCAAGTCTGGGCACGCCCACAAAAGTTTGTGCGCAGGGAGCTCGTTCACATGAGCTGAAAGTGTAGCATTAACCAATCAGCATACGTTAAATGGAGTCGGATATGATGTCATTTCTGGAAAATGGCGACGAGGAAGTGCAATGCTAATTGACAAAGCTAACCGGCCAAATCCTGACCCCGTGCTGTTACCGTTAGCTGCTGTCTCGCTATCTCAGTCTGCCTTGCACGATATTCAGTCATTGAGGTGGCTATCAATAGCGCTTAGCACTATATAACAGCAGGGCTACAGTACGTGTGGATTCACTCTGAATAATAACTTTAAGGCTACATGCCCACCGATCTTCAAGGGTTTTCAAGAGAATATCTGACCAAAAAAGGGGGTCAACTGAAGCAACTCATACCCGCTGCACTAGCTGTGCTAGCAACAATTATTATTAAAGCAAAGTTTCAGAGTAATTCAAGCACAGCTCCGTTGCACAAGCAAGCTTACTACATTTGATAGCAAGTGGGATGAAAGAATTAGGAACAACATACAACATAGACTGAATGTTGACTGCAAAACAAACAAGCAGTCTATGTTGAGTCAATGGAACATACAATCTTACATTCAGTTTCGAATTTAGTATGTATGTTACATTGACTCATGTAAAGTGCTTGTTCGCATTTGCGTTCGGTCTATGTTCCAAATTCTTTCATTCCATTCGCTATTTAGTGCAGGCAGCAGGCTCGTAGAACAGAGCTATGCTTGAACTTTCACTTTAAGCCACTTTGTTATACAAAGAACTGAACAATATGAAGGCAAATCAGTTCTCAAAACACACTTGTCTATGCTTATGTACTTCTGTAGGCCAACTAGGCCAACCAACCAGGAATGTTTCTCGGCAGCGGGGTATAAACTAATTTAAGTGTAATATAAAACAAATCTCTTTGCATGGACCTATGAATATAATATATTGCTTTTAAGGAAATGAAACGGGGAGGTCGGAGGTTGTTTTTGGCAGATGTTCAGGATGTGTAGCTAGCTGACTTTCTTTTTTCTTGTCCACTGCTGTGTTGAATCTCATGCCCTGAAAGTGCACCGTCCACATGTTGACATCTATATAATGGAAAAGCCATTGCCTAAGGGGACGAGGAAACAGGTTTTCTCCCCAATTTCTCCTTTGCTTCCCTTCCCTCACACAAAGTTCCATCCATGGGCTAATGCATTTTGGCTTCAACCGAGTACATCCACAATCATCAGAGCCGCCTTGCACTCACTACTCCCGCCAATGCCTTTAACGCCTTCTACAAGAACATTGTGAAAAAAGAACCAGGTGTGATTTTGCCACTTGCAGTCTGTATGTGCTAGTGTGTGTGTGTGTGTGTGTGTGTGTGTGTGTGTGTGTGTGTGTGTGTGTGTGTCTGTATGTGTGTGTGTGTGTGTGTGTGTGTGTGTGTGTGTGTGTGTGTGTGTGTGTGTGTGTGTGTGTGTGTGTGTGTGTGTGTGTGTGTTTGTAGTGGTGGAGGGAGCTGCCAAGTACTGTCTGTACGCTCCCAAGAGACTGCAAGGAACAAGTGGCTCTCTCCCCCAGTGAGTCATACAGGCAGAGATAATGCATCTGTGCATTATTATCATTAGACAGTATCTTGTTTTCACCTGTTAATCCTGCAGTGGTCGAACTCAGATGACTCATTGTGGAACGACATGCATGTCAAACAAAGACGGATAGGGAACCGAAGTCAAGCTAACTTCCGGATTAGCATAGGGACCTATCGAAAATAAAAGTGAATGGACAAATAAACGTGACTTTTTGGTCCACTTTGATTTATAACTTGAGTCACACATATGTTGCATGTGAATTTAAATGATAACCATTCATGCCAATCAAGACCATGTTTGTTGTTTTATGTAACGTAACTTTTGAAGTTTGTCTACAATCAATTTATTTTTTACGTTCGTGAAGCTCAAAATGTAAGTTTAAACATTATAAACATTATATGTGAAACCCACGACGCATACCAAAGCGGACCAGAAGTTGTAGGTATCTGTTCATTCATTTTAATAGGCTCGACAGGACCCTATGCTAACTCGGAACAGGGCGTGACTTCGGCTCCCTATTGACATGGCTTCATTAGCAAGTGTTGCTTTTTTGAGCGACAAAAGGGATTTTGTAGCTTTAGTAGCTCTTGGTGTGAACGTATAGTAAGACCCTTGACCTTGTAGGCTTAAGTGTGTGTGTGTGTGTGTGTGTGTGTGTGTGTGTGTGTGTGTGTGTGTGTGTGTGTGTGTGTGTGTGCGCGTGCATGTGTTAGCCCATTACAGCTCAGTATATAGTCTGCAGTTGTCTACAACATTCATTCATTAGCTACACGGGAAAGACCATCCATCCTGGTCATACAACGGTCATATAGGTGGACTTAATTAAAGGAGAAATCCAGTGTGAATCAGTCCATGAGTGCGTATAAAAATGTTTTCATCTTTTTCCTACTGCCAGCTATTGGTGACCTCAAACTACAGCTCCATACTTTGAATCACGCCAGATTTCTCCTCATTTTTTTCTGACTTTATTCTTCAATGTATGTCTGAAGGTACTTTACCAAAGCCATATGGGCAAACACAATGTGGCAATAAAATTCTTCCTTGTTGGAAGAAGATGACAATCCTGAACCCAAATGTTAAAAAAGTGGTTTTGTGAACTTTGGCCTCTTGAGATAGAACTGATAGATAGAACTGTTCTAGTAGAATCAACTGTTCTAGTAGAATCAACCCACAAGTAGCAGATCTCTAAACAACTTGATTGTTTAAACACTAAATTCCGATTACCAGCCAATAGCAATATAGCCGTGTGTTGTGGATCAATGTAGGTCCCACTGGCACGATAGCTGTTCATTGCTTAATGCAATGAATGACGGACAGGCAGGCTGAGCCAAGCTGTGCCATTAGTGGCGGACAAATCGATTTCCATCGCAGCGAAGCGAGCAATTCCCGCTCTCGTTCACCTGTGACCTGATTTTGATGCAGTCGGTACTCCAAAGATGGAGAGGAAGAGGGAGAGCCAGTTTTACCACACACACACACACACACACACACATTATACCTTCGGTACTCCAAAGATGAAGAGGAAGAGAGCGAGCCACACACACACACACACAAACACACAACACACACACATTATACCTTCCGTACACCAAAGATGAAGAGGGAGAAAAGCTTTATCACACACATGCTTTCTCTCTCTCTCTCTCAAACACACACACACACACACACACACACAATTATACCTTTGGCTTTGACTTCAGCCCATTCCAAAGCACAACAAACACGGTCACGGACACAGACACCAATTATCTTTTATCTTTCTGTCAGCTGTAATTAAATCTTTAGTTCATTTTAATAGCTTATGACTTGCTGGCACCGTCAACGCCTTTGACCACTGGAAGACCATTCACACGCTTTTGGGTTAGCTCCGTTTACTCTGGCACAATCACCTAATAAGCTTCTCCCCTGTGCTGGGTTACAGTGATAAGCCCTGTTATATGGCAGGATAAATTCATAAATGTGCAAGCGTGCGTTCTTGCACACAGTTACCACCCAGATATCTATATATCTATATACTCGGGACCACAACGAGGATTCTAATGTGCTTTCGAGAAATTCAAATATGCAAAAAAAAAAAAAAAAAATCAGTGGGCAACACTGACCAGTTTTCTTGGTTTAATGAAAATAGTTCATAGTTTTCTATATTTGGCTTTAGAGAAGCCAGAGGGCCAAGATGAGTTTCCTATTGTGCTTTTGAAGACATTCAAATATGCCATTTTTTTCTCAGTGGGCGACACTGACCAGTTTTCTTGGTTTGATGATCATACAGGTTTTCTGAATGAAAATGTCCACAAGAGAATCAAACTATGTATTTTGTGTGCTTTCTTTAAAAAGATGCTTTTCAGTGGGCAAGACATGTTTTTTTTTTTTTACCCTATTCAATTTTCATCAGCAACATCATCAACATTTTCTTGTTGAAAGGCCTAAAAATAAACTGGGCCTTCTGTTCCTTCCCCCAACCCCCCCTGCGCGCACGCACACACACACACACACACACACACACGCTGCCAGAAATTTTAGGTCCCCCAAACATATTGTGCTCTCTGGGTAAATGTCAGTGCCAGGCCCTTAGATTCATCCTACCCCCCGCACATCTGCACACACAAACTCAGAGGCCTGTGAGGTAAAGGGAAGGTCTGTGCTTTGGCTTGTCCAGAAAAGGTCCGCCTCCTCATCCCCCTCTTTCATTCTTCTGTTGCGTCTTCTCTAATGATGTGATCAGTATGGAACGACGGTTCGCTCCATTGGGCAGTTACCCAGAATTCAGTGGGAGTTCTGCAGCAGGAGCCTCTGCACTCTGCCGCAGTAACGTTGTGGAGAGTTGGACACGGGAGCTTGCTGAAGATCATCTCTCCTGGCTCTGGACAGTGAATGCTGACTCTTTGATTTCATTAAAGCCATCATCCATCACTGGTGCCACATGTCACGCACACTCAGGACTTCAGAACACTGGGGACGGGGGGTTCTCATGCCTTTGCTGCAACCCCCATCCCTTATTCTGGAAAAAATGTCCCACATTTTTGCCAGAATCGACTGCCAGACAGTCAGGCCGGCATCCACCCACCCACCTTCACTGAGAGACCTTTAGGTGTTGATGCTCATGCAGCTGACGGTGTTCAAAATGAAGTGGATAAGACAGGAGATCACACACACACACACACACACACACACACACACACACACACACACACACACACACACACACACACACACACACACACACACACACACACACACACAAACACCAAAGTGATGATGAAAAGCCTGCCTTTACTTTCAGACAGCCCCTTCATAAATCATCACAGAAAATATCAGCTTTAATCTTTTTTTGAATTAGGAGCAAACCAAAAATCCTCCACGGACTCATATTGGCACAGGTTTCCTATTAAGAGAAGACATGTATAATTTATGACTCTTGAATATATATCATGGAATGTCTGTGTCGATTATGAAAAGGTGATATACTTAGAGATGGCAAATACCATTCTGCTTTATGGAGCCGAAATCTGACTGAACAGGTGGAAACTTTCAGAAAAAGGCAGAGGTCACAGATGCCAAAACAATTACCGCTTCTGCCAGGGCTACACCAGGAAATTAGGGGAAAGTCACGATCTTAGAAATGTCCTTTATTGTACTATACAAAATAAACATAACGGCTGCCACGTCATTATTCATCATTATTTTCCCAAAAAAGCCTCAAAATCTTGAGGAAACAAACTGAGAATGCAGCTGAGAGCTACAGCCATTGTTTTACGAATTAAAAAAGAAAAAGGAAACAAAAATAATATTTAAAAAAAGAGCACAAACAACAAAAATAAAGATGACTTGACATCCTTAAGTCAGCCGCTCCTGCATTTAATAAAGAGTGTCCATGTTTTTGCCTCCTGTTTTGGCGGGATTAAAGAGTCAAAGATCATTTCTTGGCATACGTGATCTTCATAGCACACGTGGCGGTGATGCGGAATCCTTGTAGCGCGTCCTTGGCAACACCCGCCTGGCCCTCGCTCTCAAACTCCACAAAGGCGATGTCGTGCTTCCCCGGGACGAGACGGACCTCTTTGAAACCGGGAAACCTGATTGGAGGAGAATAAGGGAGAATTAGTATGCTGTGTGTCTTGCTATCACATTGCTACTACTGCTACTACTAGTGTAAGTCTGGTACATCACTGCTTTTTAAAACGCATTAGGGGCTTAGAAACAGGAGGAACCATAATAACAATAAAATTTAACTGTGACAATTAAAGAGGCAAACTCCTTCCTACTACACTGGAACAATGATCCCACCAGAGGCGTCATAACTTAAAATACATTAAATAGTCCCAGATAGAGCGAACCTGAGGAAGCGCTTGGCGAAACGCGTTGTTCGCTCCAATAAAAACCAGCATTTTAAGTGATCGGTGTGCAGCGATTTTTATGTTTTACTTAGATTACTTATCTGCCTCACCCGCACCTGTAGCACTTGAGGCTTGTGCACAGGGACACTAATAGCCCTATTAAGCTGATCGCTTCAGAAACGTTCAGTTGTTATTATGAAATGTCGATATCGCTACAGTATTTAAGAAGCGCCATTTGAAATACTTTTCAAAGACTCATTGAATTCTTCACATCAGCAGCAGTGCTAAATCATTATTGTATGTCAATACCTCAGAGGCAGAAAAAAAACGGCTCATATTTTCAGCCACTACTATAGACTACATTTACTAATGGGACACTTAAGTAATTATTATTAAGAAGTTAATTATTAAATTCATTTACTCAACTCATCCAGACCCAAAGTAGTCTGCATCCACATACATTTGGTGGAACAATGAGAGTTTCCAAAATACTGACTAAAACCTTTTAGCTCACATGATATAAATTCCATTCTTTAGGTGGAAGATGAAGAGAGATTTATGCAGTGGTGTAGTGGGGATTTTTGACCCTTGCGTCCGATGTTCTCACTTTTAGAGCCATAAAGTAGCTTGAGTGTAGGCTAACACAGCCTATATTCCCTGAAGGAAAACTGATTAGAGCAATTGCTCTCTGGCTCTCTGACCAGTACAAATTCGGTTATGTTCACCATTGCCAATGCATGTGGTTTAATATATACATGTACATGTAATTTGTAGGCTTTTTAATTTATTTCATTTTTTTCCCCCACGTGAGAGAAGTGGGTGGACGGCGTACACCCCTGGATTTATGGGAACAATCCAACATGTTCCTTGCTGGAATGGAAACGCATAGAAAGGCGCTCAGAGAGCTCAGACCTCCGCCAAGGCATGTGGTCACAGATGGTGTTCTGGATTACCGATCGCAACCAATTGACCAGTTCTTACTTGTCCCAACACACACGTTGTCCGAAAATTTCATCCAAAACCATGCAGTATCTTTTGAGTTATGTTGTACACAGACACACACACACACACACACACACACACACACACACACGCAAAAACATAACCTCCTTGGGAGAGGTAAAAAGAACACAACTTCTAAGCTACAACCAATAGTGACAGTCCCAAGTTTCAGTGGAGCCTGCAACAGTATAATTAGCATTATATCTTGGTAGGAGAAGGAGGAGGAGGAGGAGGAGGAGGAGAGCATTAAAAGAGAACTTACTGCGTGAACAGCATGGATAGCATAATCTCATTGGTTTCCTCGGGCAGGTTTGTAAGGAACAGGATGTAATTCGGTGGGTTATCAGGAACCTGCAAGTACAGTTTACTTCCTTAATTCACATCATAACACAGAAAAGACCCAATGACTGAACCCATTGCAAATGCTGTGCTGCGCTCTTAAGAAATATTTATAGGTACGGCCCCCGCGCATAAAACAGAAGTCAATAAGGTGCTTTACGGCCAATTATAAACGTAATGTGATCCAACACTGCGGTTAATCTTCATCTCGCAGTTGCAGAGAAGCATTTATTCGCCGACGCACACAAGACAAGGTCTGACTGCGATGGGGAGCGAGGGCAATGCTGATCAATTCAAGATATAGTTGATGACTAACAGGAGTGCACAGTGCATCTACAATGTCAAATAGCAGTAATAATAAAAAAAAGAGATCTATATAGTGTATATAAATAAGTAAATAAATAAATAAATAAATAAATAATATGTGAGTGAGCGTAGCGTAGCGTACCTGTGTTGCGGGGGGAGGAGGCTGAGGTGGTCCGCCCTGTGTCAGGGAAGAAGGGAAGAAAGAGAGAGAAGATAGGAGAAGAAGAAAGGAGGAAAGAGAGAGAGGAGAAGGGAGAAGAGAAGTGATAAGGATGAGAGTGCAAACACTCAGCAGTTTATCTGTGTTCAGCACACAGCAATTTATTCAGGTTCAGCTTAAATTAGCCCAAACCATTGAGTCTGTGCCAGCGACCCGTGACATGTGACTTAAGAACACACAGAGCAAATAAATGCATTGAAAACGGTAGACAAAAAAAGGAAAACAACTCAAAAAAAGAAGAAGAAAAAAAAAAGGAAAACAACTCAAACAAAAGTGAAGATAAGATCAACAAACAACCCAGCACTACCGTTATTCTCAGCATGGCTTGTTTTTTTTTCCCCCTAATAATATTACAGTTCATGACTTATGAGTGAGTTTTGTACTTTATGGATTTAGCAGGGTCATATGATGACCTAAAGCTAGTAAAACACACACAAAAAATATTTTTTTCCACAAGACTACTCCCAGCACGGCAGCTGCACCAAAGATCATTCATCAAGTAGTGCAGCTGTTACTGATGGCAAAACATTGGTTCGGCAACTTGGGCCTATCAATCTTGGATATTACAGCTAAAACTAAAATGCTGTCACACAAAGCAAGCTTCCGAATTCAAACCAAATGGTTGGCATTTCACAAGAAACTTCATCATCTTAATATGCAGGCTACCTGAACTGAACCGCCACCACCTGTTAAAATACAATATTTCTTTTCAGCAAGTTCAGTAAGTAAGGACAGAAAAGGCAGGGTACTACTATTAAAGGACAAGGCACTCAATTCCTAACTGACAGATATGACAGAAGAACAATGAGAATGTTATTTCATTACAGATATTAGCACAAACCCAAATGAGTGCTTCCCATTTTGCAAGCCTGTAGCATGATTCTGAATGATTCCTTTACTTTTAACATTCAAAAATGAGACCAACATGTTCATAATGGCCTTCCATATTTTCTTTGTTGGAAATTTGGCTACTTATTTATGCATACTTAAATAAGTATGCATACTTATAATTATATTATATAAAAACAAGACCATTTCTTCCTAGAACAACATATCAAAAAGGTTGTAGACTCCTGATCTACTGTCTCTCTTCAGGATCATCCTCAAATGAATTCGTGTCAATATCATCTTCAGATTAAGTAGTCGACATAAACCAATATCAAGGCACGCAAACCATATATTAAAAATAGTTTTAGCTCTGTGGTCCAGGATTGAGTACCCCATTAAAAAGTAAGTGAAGAGAAGCTGGCACAGCACAATACCCATCAGCTGTACCGTCATTGCCAAAGGATAGAACATGCCAATATTCTGATGCGCTTTGAAGCTTTAAGGCTTTTCATAAAACTCCATACTCAAGGTGATTGGTACGCTCTTTTCCGACATAAAAAGCCCAAGCTTTTCCCAAAGTGATTATTTATGTTCTCCTAGACTTAGACTTTTTTTGTCTGGGTAATTTGTTGTGATTCAGTCCTTTGACCTTGTGAATGTAGCCTGACATAGCCCGCCCATAATACGAATGTTCATACGTATCCATGGTCTGGGAACGGTCCTCTTGGGCGTGTTTATATCGGTAGAGAGTCTACCGGCCAATAAGCGACGCTGATTAGACGAGCTGTCCAATTGTTTCAAACCAAAAGTGAATGCCCTCCCCCCCGCAGTATAATCGCGCCAAGTTAAAGAACCTCCAGACCATGAATACGGATGAACAGCAGTATTATGGTCGGGCTATGTCAGGCTATTGTGAATGTACTTCAAACACTTTGTATGTACACATTACTAACAGCAAAAGGTCTATAGCCTATTTATCTTAGAGTCATATCATTGCTTTCCTCAGGTAAGGGAAAGAAAAAAAGTTTTGGAAATTTCATGTTTTTCCAGACAAGGCAAATATGGGGCGATGATGATGGCACTACACAAGAGCTGCTTTCCCATAGAACAATATCTAGTCTACACGGCTCTACATGGCACGACACAGCTAGGTACACATGCTTTTTCATACAAAAAAGTACCACCTTGGCCAGAATGACGTGGGTAGTCCAAAAAGGTAGCCCAAACCAGAGCGCTAGCCTACCTCGGTACACTAACTGGTGATATCGTATTATCACTACAGCTGTATTTCTTATTACAAAATCTGTTTTCAGATTTAACAGTCAACACTTCTCTTCCCGTTTTACAAAATAACAAGTCATAAACCCCTGACTTAAGGCGAGACTGAACTTTCCCAGGTAGCTGCAGGCTCAACTTTCCCAGCCAGCTGCCGGGGACCAACGATCTCACTATAAATCTGACGACTTCACAATCATTTTTCCATCATAGCACAATTCATGACATGTAATATTTTACTTAAGAAGAGATAAACTAACATCTTACTAAGCTGACGGCACCAGACAAGTGAGAGGATAACTTTTGCATGAAACCTGCGCCGGCACCCTCAGGGCCATCTGACCTATCAGCGGCGATCAGTTTGGTCACGTCACTTTATAGTACCTACTCAACCAGGCTGGAACTTGCCCAAAACAGGTACCTGAAATGGTACCTTGTTCCCAGTACAATTCCCAGTGGAAAAGGTCTGAAAGTGGGTAGAGCCGAGTAGAGTAAGTAGGTACTAAAATGGTCCAGTGGAAAAGGCAAACTCCTAAAATGAGCAGGCTGGAGGATTTGCATGGCAGCCACTGCCATCAGTGTGAATATGTGACACATGAATGTGTAAGATTAATGTGTATAATCATTGCAAAATGCAAAGCTACACTGTTAAGCAACAATGCTGAGACAGATAGCGGGTGAGAAACTGTCAGACAAACTTTTCATACATCTGCAAAAACAGAATAGCGGGTGTGAAAATGTCAGCATCGGACTGTAACATAAAAATCAATGTTTTTCTATAATAAGCAGAATGCATTCTCCATTCTCGCCCTGTACTTTTGTTTCATTGCCAATTAAACCACTATCTTTTGATTAAACCTTGGTCTTTGTTTCACTCCCTAAACCAAATCGCAAATTAAGCCATAATCTTTTTTCTAACTAATGATGCGTCGAGTCACTAATGACTTTATTAGTCCACAGAAACGTTTCTTTGTCAACAACACTCACCATTGCAGGCTTCTTGTTGGCATTGGCGGCCTGTTCCATAGCTTTCTTCTTCTTGTCCTTCTTCTTATCCTTATCTCCATACGTCCCACGCATCTTAGAGATGACCTCAGAGTCCGTTTTAGCATACTGAATGCGCTGCACACAGAGGAAGAGATCAATCTCTCAGCTATATTGTAAGTCAACACTTCATAATTCATATCATAAAACACTTGATTGGTTTAGTCGGACCCCAAAACATCACAATTTTTTGACAGTGTTGAAAGGGATTTACAGATGCATGTTTCTATTAAATCACAATATTCATTCTTGCTTTGTTTAGACTCAAAGATTTTGACGGTGCAATGAAACAATTTCAAGGATGAGATATGCTGAGACAATAATAAAGTGCAGTATCCTTATTCTTCCTGATGTGCACCTGGATACATGTCTTCTGTTAGGGGCGCTGCTAGAAATGTTGGGCCCTATGACAGAAAATACCCCCCCCAGCATTGATTTAAAAATCTTCTCTAGGGCCCCCCGTCAGTGCCAAGGCCCTTAGAATCATCTTAACTTTCCCCCCTGACGGAGCCCCCGTCTGCTGAGCTGTGTGAACACATGCAGGTAATGTTTCTTACCATGGGCTTGTTGTAGAAGGGGAAGCCTTGGAGCTGTCTGAGAGCATTTGTGGCAGAGGCAAGCTCTTTGAATACGACAAATGCCTGGCCTCTCATCTTCATGGTCTTCATCGCCACAATATCCAATATCTGTCCAAACTGGGAGAAGAGCAGGTAAAGAGCCCTTTTCAGCTCTGGAAGTTCAAACAGAGAGAGAGAGAGAGAGGAAAGGGTTAAAAAATAAGTATGTTGTACAAAATGTAATAAAGTTATAAAACAGAATAACAAATACGTAGTCATTGCATAAAGTATTGACAAAGACAACACATTACTATTCATCTTGTGGGCAAAACAATGATCTTAACGTTACTTCCCTAAGAAAGTGTGGTCTTTAAATGAATGAATGAATAAATGAATGACCATTTTTATATAACTCGTTCAAAGCGACCACGCGCAACCACACGAGGCACAATATTAACGCTTAATTGTCCAATACAATACTGTGATAAACATAAATGCCCAAGATATTTACGATAACTATTTGATAACGTTGCAAAAACGATACAACACGCCATGCTAACTTTATCAACTCGCTAGCTAGCTTAGCAGACTAGCCGAGTTCAGGTTAGGATTACAATACACCAGACTTACCTTCCTTTTTGATCTTGTCATTTACATTGTTTATGTAAATCGTATGATTTGGCCGTATATCCATGACTGTAAAGTAGCTGTAAATAAATTAACAATAAGGGAGAAAATGAGAACACATTAAAAAACCATGCATTGAATGTAAGTTACACTCAACAATCCAGTGATAGATTGACAGTCCCGTAACAAAGCTACTTATATCTTTAACGGAAAATCGGTAACTAATAACACATCGCCAGCAAACAAAAGTATATCCATGTATCTCAATTTGAAGATCAATCTTACAACTGTAATAAAGACAGAAGTACAGTTTTACACTTACCACACTACTGTTGGTTTGAAAGCTCCACCGGAAAACACAAACTCGCGGTTCCTGCACGCTCGTCGGTCTTTGTGTGAGTTTCAAGAAAGTAACTAGCGCCATCATGTGTGATGGAATGGGAGTCTCTCAGAAATGTTTTATTGTTGGTAAATGCAATGTGCAAAGTTACCAAGCAATATAATTTAATAGCTACATACATTGTATAATACGCTACTCGAATATGACGACCGCTTCGCTAATTGACTTATAAAGACAATTTTATAGTTATTGTTAAACGCGTTTACGACATTACTCTATTTGTCCCTTGTCGGATGCCGTGTGAGTTTATTCCCATCGATGTTTTGTCCTTTCCCAGCACCCGTTCCATTGACTTGCCCGTGACGCCGCCGCCAGTTGGGGTTATCTTCGGCGAATAAACAACCATGTCAACATGAGGGATCAGATAACTTAGTCATAGCGGCTGTGTTCATATTCAGAATAACTAGTGCACATTGGCAACAGTATGACTTGCAAGACAGGCGTCTCTTTACATTAACGAGAAATCGCTGTAACATTAGCGGGATTGCCAAGGGTTCTGTGGAAAGGCGGTGTTGAATGGCTAGCTTACATAGCTAACGAGCAAACGCCAGCTTGGCCTAATTAAATTCTATATTATTAGCATTGCCAGCAAGACCTTCCTTGTGACTTGAATCGATATCCATGGTCTAGTTCTGATACATTGGTTAATTATTAGGAGACCGCCTCCTCTTAGAGAGCTGAACCAAAACATCTTGATTTGAGCCACGAACGATTCAGTAGCTGGGATGTGCAATGGCATCGGTGCGAGTGGCTGTGAGAGTCAGGCCTATGAACAGGCGGTAAGTATAAAGTCTTATTGAACCTACCGCTATGACAGTAAAATGAAAACACATGAGACAAACATTGCATTTGGAGCTGTCAAAAGCTGGGGCCAGCACTGAAGCCAGTTGAGAAAGTTAGTTGCATAAGTTACCCTAATTGTTGCTCTGGTTTCCGTTTGAGTAAGTTAACCTTACCAAAGTTCCTAAAGTCGTCCTTCACATGCAACAAACTTGTCTGCCAAAAACCGACTGTCCTTGGTGTTGGTGTTGATGCTTTGTATCGTTAGATCCTTCTGATTTTCACCAGGTGCAGTTGAACAGTGTTACGCTACCTCGATGCTCTTTCAACTAGCCAATTAACTCACTTGTTGCGCCTCCATGCAGTCAACTAACGGTATAGACTAGAGACAGTCGATTGGCAACACGATTGAAACGTTTACAAAAATGATGGCAATGGTCCTTTCATTATTTTGTGATTTAATCGAAACGAACAAGAC
>JAODXP020000033.1:10288309-10300809 GCA_027497455.2 Sardinella longiceps | reverse complement strand
CAATCACTCTCTCTCTCTCTCACACACATTCTCAATCTCTCTCTCTCTCTCTCTCTCTCTCTCTCTCTCTCTCTCTCTCTTTATTTCTCTTTCCCGCTTATGCTCTTTGCCTCTTTCTTTCATTTCTCTCCGCTCACTTTCTCTCTCTCTATCTTCCTCTGTTCTCTCCATTTCTCTATCGCTTTCTCGCAATCTCTCTCCGCTCCCCTGCGGTGAGCTTGAGTGCTGTGATCCTGGCAGGTGGCCTTTGGTCAGTGAGGGCTATGCTGTATCATCAAGCATCTAATGCTGCTGCTGCTGCTGAGCCTGAGAGAGATACGGATACAGAAGTACTCCATTTCGCACGTGACTAGGTGGAGCAGGATTCCGTTGTAGAAGTGGGAGTCCATTATAGAACTGTGATTCAATTCATTTCAATTTGTTTTGTAGAGCGCTCAAATACAATACATTAGGTAGGAAAAATATAGTTTGTGGGACAGTCGATAGGGTAGAAGAGTCAGGGAGTGGATTCAATAGTTGGGTGGCATTAGAGTTCATTGGATGAAGGTCATCATTTACTGTAGGTAGTGATTTAGGTGATGATTCCGTTATAGAAGTGGGATTCCAGAGGAAGAACCCCATTTCATCTGTGATGGTGGTGGTGGTGGGGGTGGGGGGAGGGGGGGCTCCTTTATAGAAGTGGGGGTAGCACTTTATAATAACCGTCTTCTATAAATGGTTATTAAATAGCTTATTAATACAAGTATGTAGTTAATTAACCGTTAATATATAAAAGTTAATAGTTATTTAACAGTCATTTTTAGAAATTCCGCAGAATAGTTCATTAGTTAGTTAGTTAACAGTTGGTTTACAGTTTGTTTTGGCTAAATGATAAAATGGAAAAATGTAATGGAATTAAGTCATCTTACTGATTGAAACCATTAACTTTCCAATTAATTTATTACTGATGTTAATAAGCTATTTAATAGCCTAATCATTTATAGAGGACGGTTATTATAAAGTGTTACCGAAGTGGGATTAAGTTGCAGAAGTTTGATACTGTTTAGAAGTGGTATTTTGTTGTAGAGACAGCTACGGGTTGTGGTGACTGTTGGTACTGGTGGACAGTTTCTAGAGGATCCACTTTATGATGAATAAGTGTGAGTGTTTGTATAATACATGTGGTATTATTATTATTATTATTTAAAGCGTAGGGTAGGATAAGCAGGTTAGGTGGTTGTTTCAATTTGCATTGAAGGCGGGAAGGGCATAATTTAGGCTACTGTAGATACTGGTATATCAAGTTGCAATAGCTTTTGACCGCTCCCTTCAGAAGAACACACACACACACACACACACACACACACACACACACACACACACACACACGGGTCATTCCGTGTGAAATCAACCAGTGACGGACCGGTCACCCTCTCTGAAAAATCTGAAAAAAATTACAGTTGTTTGTATGCTCAACCTATGCTTGAATCTGAAATAGTAAGTCTGTATCACTAATGGTTGCAAAAGTACAGCCATTTGAAATTTCAAGTATTTTTAAGCATTTTGGTGAACAAGCCTTTTGTTCAACTTCCAACATTGCTGGCTCTTTCAGTATTTCACACACAATTGTGAAACCATGTGAATAGAAACACATTTTCCTGTAGAATTCAAAAATCAGCTCAGATCAGATGTATCTGGTTTTATTTTCCCCCTCCAAAGCTTTGAAAATGGCAATAAATTCTATACTTGTTTTGACACCTCCACCTTTCAGGGCTTCTTGTGCAAAAACTAAGTGAGACAAATTTATCGGAGTATTTTTCCTATTCACATATGGATTTTGCAGTCCTGTTTGTGCATTAACTTTTGTTGATATTGTTATCATACTGTCAGAGCATTTTTTTAAAAACAGGTATGATTTTTACAAAGGCCATATTCATCCTCTCATTTCACCACGTGGACAGTTAGCAAGATTTTTTAAAATTTTACTATGAGTCATTCAGTATCTGAGGAACACCTATCCAAAATTTGGTGTTGTTGCTGAGTCTCGTTATTTAGATATGATTTTTTGAAAATATTGTCAGTAAATCCACTGAATCAAAGGAGAAATCCTACCCAACAACTTACTTTCATTTCTATTTAGTTCTGCCCCATTCACTCAGCATTAGTTTGTTTGTTATTTGGTCTATAATCAATTTTTATGTTCTTTTTCTGAAAGACAGCATTCAGGTAACTGGAACAATGGGCCTATTGGCTTTATGCTGGATTTCTCCTTGCTTATCTGCAGTACCACATTGCGCCATATGTGGTGCACTTTCAATACAATGGAAGTCAATGTAAATCAGTGGAGTTACTGACAATATTTTCAAAAAATCATATCACAATAACGAGACTCAGCAACAACACAAAATTTTGGACAGATGTTCCTCAGATACTGAATGAGTCATGGTAAAATTTAAAAAAATCTTGCAAACTGTCCACATGGTAAAATAAGAGGATGAAAACAGCATTTTCCAAAATTGGAACCATCTTTGAAGAAATGCTCTGACAGTATGATAACATTGTCAACAAAAGTTAATGCATAAACAGGACCGCAAAATCCATATTTGAGTGGGAAAAAAACTCGGATAAATTTGTCTCACTTCCTTTTTGAACAAGAAGCCCTGAAAGGTGGTGGTGTGAAATCACACATAGAATTTACAGCCATCTTCAGAGCTCTGGAGAGGGGAAACTACACAAGATACATCTGATCTGAGTAGATTTTTGAACTCTACAGGAAAATGTGTTTCTATGCACATGGTTTCATCATTGTGTGTGAAATACTAAAAGAGCCAGTTATGTTGGAAGTTGGACAAAAGGCTTGTTCACCAAAATGCTTAAAATTACTTGAACTTTCAAATGGCTGTACTTTTGCAACCATTAGTGATACAGACTTACTATTTCAGATTCAAGCATAGGTTGAGTATACAAACAACTGTAATTTTTTTCAGATTTTTCAGAGAGGGTGACCGGTCCGTCACTGGTTGATTTCACACGGAATGACCCACACACACACACAGGGAGACTTGGAGTCTAAATCATAACTCACCACACAAATGCATACACTGATCTCTCTCTCTCTCTCTCTCTCTCTCCACACACACACACACACACACACACACACACACACACACACACACACACACACACACACACACACACACACACACACACAACTCCGGAAGTGAAGTATTTTATTCAACTAGAGACTACATTGTATGGAATAAGCTGGAGTCTGGAACAAGTCATTTCAAAGGTCTTAGAAGCTTTACTCAGCCCACACAATAAAAAGGGGGAAAAAAGTAGATGAAAGAAATCCAGATCAAACATAAAAACAGTGCTGATTGGAACAATTAGTTTGCTGGGCTTTGTGAGCATAGACTGGCTTAATGTGGACCCTTGATGACTTCCTGTGTGCGTGTGTGTGTGTGTGTGTGTGTGTGTGTGTGTGTGTGTGTGTGTGTGTGTGTGTGTGTGAGTGTGTGTGGCCATTTAATTCTAAAATCCATTGAAATATGTGTTGATGATTTGGTTTTGGATATACAGGCGTAGAGGAGCTTGAGACTTATTGAAGAGATTTGAGAATGACCTCCATTACCACACACACACACACACACACACACACACACACACACACACACACACTCGCACTCTCTCTCTCTCTCTCTATGCAGCGTAGCGGAGCCTGAGACCCACTGAAGAGACACACACACACACACACACACACACACACACACACACACACACATAATAATTGACCAAAGTGCTGTACATGCTGAGAAAAAGACTTGTGAGAAGGTCTTTGAGGACAATTCAATAGCGGTCAAGATAAGATGTAGAAAATGGCTTCAGTGAGGGAAGTTTCCTGCTGTTTGTCTCATGTTGCCACTTTAATTTAACACTGAGGCTTTTAACAAATTTAATGTGTTATTTTGTAGACATAATGTGACTTTTCTGATGGCAAATATGTACAGCAATTAGTTGTAAAAAAAAAAAGCAAATATGCTTTTAGCGCTTCATTATTAGTCTGTGTTTTTTTTGTTTGAAAAGGTTATGGAATCATCAGTCTCACTCTTTGCATTGCATGTACATTACGTGCGCGCGCATGTACTTTAGTAAGCTTCCCAATATCCCAATTATTATATCACAATACAACATGATGTTGGTTTCGTGACCAACAAAAGGCTTGATTACTTAGATGTGTGTGTGTACTTTGCACATATGTGAACACATGTAGTTGGCTTAGTATCTTTATGGTAATGACGCAAAATACATTAACACATTGATGTTATTAGACTGTTAAAGTGGAGCTGTATTTGAGAGCTGTAAATAACCATGCATATGTAAAGTGTATGCGTTGCACTAATGTGTGTTAATGTGTATGAGTGTGGTAATCTGGCTGTTGGTGCATCTGGTAATCTCTGCATGATTGTGTGTGTGTGTGTGTGTGTGTGTGTGTGTGCGCGTGTCCTGTGTATGGCTATGTCTGAAACGGGAAGGTAGTGACTTGCTGCCTCGCTGTCTTCACTCTCTACAAAGTTACCTGCCGTAGAAGGTAACAAGGCAGCTGCTAAAAACATAGTTTCGGACGACCTAGCAAGTTAGCAATTTAGAACGACGTCTTTTTGTTTATTTAATTGTCCAGGCGCCGTTGCTAAGAGATCGGTAGATTCTATAGAATGTTGGGCGCTGAAGGCAGCATGAAGGAAGCATTGATGCTTCCTTCAAAATTGGCCAAAATGAAGGTACCTTCGAAGGCAGGATTTTATGTATTTATTTGTTTCGGACATGCCTTGATGCCTCGCTGCCACCAAATGCTTCCTTCAAAGGCAGCATTTCCCCCGTTTCGGACGCAGCCTATGTGTGTGTGTGGAGGGCAGGTCAGGTCATTCTCATTATCTCTTCAATGAGTCTCAGGCTCCTCTACACTGCATAGAGAGAGAGACGGAGAATGCTTCCTAGGTAGCACTTACACAAGCCGTACACTTCAAAAACGAGGATCCATCAGTGCATCCTTGAAAAATCTATTAACAAAGGCCTAGGGCTGGGCCGGTTTGGATTTTTTCTTACCGCGGTCGGTAATCAACAAATTCCCGCGGTTTTGCGATATACCGCTATATTTATGCCTTGTAGGTCAGTCGGGACCAAACAATGTGTGAACTCCTTACCAACGCGATTTGTCTCAAGTTGTCGGGGAACATCTAGCATGTCAGATATTTTGAGAAGTCGTACGCGATTGACAAAGAGCAGTAACCAATCACAGGCATGGTTCACCTTTTTTGGGACCAGCCCGCCACATCAACAACAAAGAAAAATGTTGGTTGATTAAAAAAAAAAAAAAAAAAAAGCTAATCTCTAAATTAGCCTACAGTAGACAGTGGATTAGACACTACTACAATTTGTCAAATCTGTCCAAGATGTTTTTGTGTGAAGTGAACAAATGATTACCCTCACTTAATTTTTTATTAGGCTACTGTTAGTAGGCCTAGTTAACCAATTAAACATTTGGCACGAGGTTACAACTTGCTGCGTCTTATGCATTCTGTCTGCTTCATCGTATTGTAGTCCATCAGAAAGCATTCCGCTTGGGCTTAGCTTTGAGAAATACATTTCCACATTTTAGGAAGGGTCATCAATGGTAACGGATAAGGTGATGGTGATCTTTCTTTATTATTATCACTACCTCAAACTAAAGCACCGTCATTTCGGAGCTGTCATTTTCTTAAATGAACCGCTGCAATGTTTCAAATGACCTTCTTACAATAGACAACCTTTCTAAACGCGATCACCTTCTACCTAAACCATTTCCAAGCTAAGGCGGCATTTGTCCTCCGATTGCATACAAGCAGAACCCGTTAACTTATTAAAGTTACTCTGATAGCCTACAGGCTCATCAGCGCTGCATTTGTGGGACTCTTTCGCGCTGTATAGGATTTAAAAATGTCAGGTGTGTAAAGGGGTTACCGATGCAGCTTGCGTGTGTGTGAGCAGGAGAGTGAGAGCGGCAGAGATGGCGCCGCTCGAAATATTATTTCAAATAGCGCAGTAGCAGGCCTATAGCCTAGGCTATGTTAAACTAAGAACATTTACTCTGATACAGGCTCATCAGCGCTGCATTTGTGGGACTTTTTCGCGCTGTAGAGGATTTAAAAATGTCAGGTGTGTGAAGGGGGGGCCGGGCCGGGCAGCTTGCGTGTGTGTGAGCAGGGGAGAGAGAGAGAAGGATCAGGCCGCAGCGAGCTGTAGGCTACTTGGAGAGAGAGAGACCTCTTCTTTTTCACTTTTTTCTTCTCACTTGGTATCAGTGTGCAGACATCCCCACATATACAGGCCAATGTTTAAATTATTTTTTTTTTTGCCGGTCATGACGGTGACGTGCTCAGACCCGCGGTAGGCGTCACGTACCGCGGTATAGCGGTAATGCGGTTACCGTCCCAGCCCTACAAAGGCCTCTGCCCTCGCTAGAATTTAGAAGGATGCTTGATTTTGGAACAGTACTTGGCAACTGACAATGGCGTGGAATGCTCGAAAAAGCAGCTTTCCATGCATAATTCCTCAACTTTTGAGAGAGAGAGAGAGAGAGAGAGAGAGAGAGAGAGAGAGAGAGAGAGAGAGAGAGTGGGTGTGGTGTGGTGTGGTGGTAATGGAGGTCATTTCATATCTCTTCAATGAGTATACTGTACTTGTGTGTGTGTGTGTGTGTGTGTGTGTACATGTCGGTGTAATGGTGTGTTGTTTCCACCCCTCCCTCAGGGTGACCTGGGCCTCATCCCCCGTATCTGTGAGGGGCTCTTCAGCCGCATCTCTGGGATGACCTTCGGGGACGCCGCCTCCTTCCGCACGGAGGTCAGGTGAGTCCGAGAACGATCAGAAAGTAATTACTAGCCGCTGCCGGAGTTCATGCTGCATACAACCTGTGATTTAGGGGGTAAAAGTGGAGTGAAAAGTTCATAATGTGATCATACACTTACGGTGCCCACACACCAAACTTTCGCGTGTGCTTAACGTCTCCAGGAGCATCGCAAGTCCGGGCTGTTTCGTTGTTCCCTTTCACACTGCACAGTCACGTTCGCGTTCTATACGCGGTCAGCATGCCATGCATTTTCAATGGGAGCCCGCTCATTGCACGCGGACGTCCGTGCAGGAAATAGACTCGATTTCTATTTAGAAGGAGCATCGCGGACATGTCCGGTCTGCCCAGACATGCGCCGCGCTTACACCGCGCTCCTGTGTGCAAGGCATGATCTGTTTTCATGTATTTTAACCGTTTCGGACTGATACCGGAGACGTTAAGTGGACGTCTCGCGCTTGCGGTGTGAGACCACCGTTACTGTATGCAGACCAGAATTTTTCGCTTTTCCTCCCTTTATAACCCATTATGTTGCTCTATCTTGGGAATAAATATGGTATTTGGCTATATTATTTTGCATAATTATGCTGTGTATTGGCTGTGTAAATGAACCCTCATTGCCATAAACAGTGATGTAGGCACTGACATAGCCATTGACATTCACATGGCACGGATATACATATATGTAGGTATTAACATAGGCACTGACAGGCATATTTTATTTCTCCTTCACTGCCTTGTCTTCTCAGCTACTTGGAGATCTACAACGAGAGAGTCAGGGACCTGCTGAGGAGGAAGTCCACCAAAACCTACAACCTGAGGGTGCGGGAACACCCCAAAGATGGACCATACGTAGAGGGTAAGTCAGACTTTGATAGTTGGGGAACATTTTATTTTTCATTATGTGAAAGATAAGGGTTAAACCCACTAGCCATATTGGGGAACTATGAAGTACAGACTTTGATTGGCGGGGAAAACTTCGTTTTTCATTGTTATGTCTGTTAGGATTTGTGTGTGTGTGTGTGTGTGTGTGTGTGTGTGTGTGTGTGTGTGTGTGTGTGTGCGTGTGTGTGTGTGTGTGTGTGTGTGTGTGTGTGCGCTCATATATGACTTTAATGACCCCCCACACACACACCCTTTCAGACCTGTCCAAGCACCTGGTGCAGAACTACACGGACGTGGAGGAGCTGATGGAGGCGGGCAACATCAACCGCACCACGGCCAGCACGGGCATGAACGACGTCAGCAGCCGCTCTCACGCCATCTTCACCATCAACTTCACACAGGCAAGATGTCCACACACACACACACACACACACACACACACACACACACACACACACACACACACACACACACACACACACACACACACACACACACACACACACACACACACACACACATACCACACCATGTACAGCCACAGGGCACTGCTGTAGCCACTATACCACTACTACTACTAGTACTACTACTACTACTACCGCTTACTTAGCACCCTCTTGGGTGAGGCACAGCAGCCATGATGCGCCTGAACCCACTAATAATAGTTTGATTGACTGCCAGTTGGTTTAAAATTTAAACAAAGTTCCCAACCACCCCAAAGTAAAGGTTTGCCTTTTGAGAGTTTTGACACTCTTTGTGAAGCCGAAGGGTCTGGTGCACCAGGCTACCAAGGCACTGACCATAGTACTGAGGATGACATGATGATGATGATGATGATGATGATGATGATGATAAACACGAAGGTTAACTAGGACAGTCCTCAATCATAGCCTTAAAGCATAAACCACAAGACAGAAAATCAATCATTTGCCTACTAATGTACCAAAGACCTACTTTTTTACCACTGTCTGACTTTAGTCCATCCTGTCACTCAGATAGCTGAGTTATATTAGATTATATAATTTATTTATTAAAAAGTTAATATAGAAATACATAGAGAGATATAACTCTGCTCCATTTTTGCAGACATCTGCCACTCTCTAGCTTCGGTCCATTACAGATAGCAGATTTATATCCATTTATATATATATTTTTAGATTAAATTTTAATGTATTTGCTGTGAATGTTGCCAGTAGATTTAGTCAATAAATTCAGCCCCAAGTCAACTCTTACTCCAGCTCATATTCATGTGAAAATGTGAAGTTTCACCTTATTGATGTTTCATCTTATTACATGGAAAGCCAATCGTCTCTCTCTCTCTCTCTCTCTCTCTCTCTCTCTCTCTCTCTCTCTCTCTCTCTCTCTCTCTCTCTCTCTCTCTCTCTCTCTCTCTCTTCCAGGCGAAGTTCGATGCAGAAATGCCGTCAGAGACGATCAGCAAGATCCACCTGGTGGACCTGGCGGGCAGCGAGCGGGCCGACGCTACCGGGGCAACAGGCGTGAGGCTAAAAGAGGGGGGCAACATCAACAAATCCCTGGTTACCCTGGGCAACGTCATCTCTGCCCTTGGTGAGTATTATGGGATACCATCACAGCAAAGAAACACCACTAGTGGGCCTCGTTAGCTATAGCATGTTTGTTAGCTTCTGTAATAGTCTGTAATAACTTTAATAATAACATAGTGTATATAATATATAATATTAATATATAAATAATAACATAGTGTATATAATATATAATATTAATATATAAATAATAACATAGTGCAATAATATAATTATAGAGATAATAGTAGAAGCAATATTTCCTGTCCTTCAGGCCTGTTAATGCACTTTGTAATGTGCTTTCTCCCTGTCTCTCTCTCTCTCTCTCTCTCTCACATCTCTCTCTCTCTCTCTCTCTCTCTCTCTCTCTCTCTCTCTCTCTCTCTCTCTCTCTCTCTCTCTCTCTCTCTCTCTCTCTCTCTCCAGCCGATCTGTCTCAGGACGGAGGGAACAGCAATGCCAAGAAGAGGCAGGTGTTTGTGCCGTACAGAGACTCAGTGCTCACCTGGCTCCTGAAAGACAGTCTCGGGGGAAACTCCAAGACCATCATGATTGCTAGTGAGTGACACCCCAACCTACCTCACCTCTTCACAACCCACCCTACCTCATTGGTTCTAGTGGCCTTAAACTAATGGGAGATTATGCCCACAGCAACTTGTTGATTTAATGTATTATGTTGTAGACATCATGTGACTTTAGTGATGGCAAAGATGTACAGCAATTACTTTTTTTTCAGAAAAAGCAAATATGCTTTTAGCGCTTCATTATTAGTCTGTGTTTTTTTTGTTTGAAAAGGTCATGGAATCATCAGTCTCACTCTTTGCATGCATAAAAGAGAGTGACGGGTCTGCATTTTCCTGTTAGGATTTGTATGTGATTTGTATGTGTGTATACTTAAAACCAGGCATTGAAAACTTACCTAGCTGGGTGCCCCTGGAAGCTACAACTAGCAAGTGGTCTTCTCCAGCCTTCACAAACGTTCTGTAGCACAATTCTGCTCCTCAGAAAACGTTTCAACTTTTTATGATGTTGCAATATACTTTTGGTCCTTATCACACCGGCTTTCTCCTTTAAATGTGTATAGCTATGCACTTACTAACAGTTGTTTTTCAGTTGCCAGTCTTCGTATTGCATAGACACATAGAAATTTAACTAATCTAACAGTCACTGAAATCAGGCACTGTCCTCATATCAGTCCTAATGTGACACCTCTCTTCCCCAACACCAGCCGTCTCCCCCGCTGATGTCAACTACGGCGAGACGCTAAGCACCCTGCGCTACGCCAACCGCGCCAAGAACATCATCAACAAGCCCACGATCAACGAGGACTCCAACGTCAAGCTCATCCGCGAGCTGCGGGCTGAGATCGCACGCCTCAAAGCCCTGCTGGTCCAGGGAAACCAGGTAAGTTTTGGTTCCGTTACATGAAAGGTTATATTACTTTGAAAGTTTTTTGCACACCTGTTTTTGCAGGCAGGTGTGTTGGAAAAGACCAAATGGTCACAGATCAAGAGCTTTGATGAAGGTCTTAGACTAAAATGTATTTTCTTAATAAATGATTGCTTGCGTAATGGTCAGTCTGCGGGACGACTTCTAAGTTCTTGACAAAAGGCTATATAAGCATATACTAGATACTAAATCATATAGTAGAAAAAGCCTTAATAATGTATACATTTTCAACTTTTTCTGGGGATCTTGTTTAGTGTGAGGATCTGAGGGGGAATCTGTTTAATTGACAATATATTTATACAGTATGTAATTATATATATTTGATATGTTATATTACATAATGTGTCTGTCTTCACACAGATCAAGCTGCTGGACTCTCCCACTGCTCTGAGTATGGAGGAGAAACTCCATCAGAATGAAGCCAGGGTAAGCATAATACACACACAGCTTACATAATACACACACACACACACACACACACACACACACACACACGCACACACACACACACACACACACACACACACACACATATATAATACACACACAGCTTTGTCTCAGTGGCTCGTACTGTAGTAAACCCTCTATGAGCCCCTTTTTGGTGGTTGTTTATTTGTTTATTTTCTTTTTAAAATATATATATTTTTTTATCCCTGCTTTCCCAGGTGTTGGCACTGACCAAAGAGTGGACCAACAAGTGGAATGAGACTCAAAACATACTCAAGGTTTGTGTTGTTGTTTTTCTGTTTGTTGTTGTTGTTGTTGTTGTTGTTGTTGTTGTTGTCTACATTTGCCTTTGACCATACGCCCTTACTGACTCGATGACCTGCTGCACTGTCCTGGCTACCTGCCACATGTATTGACGGTCATGGTTGCATCACCTGACTGGAGCTTACAGTCACTGATCAGATGACCTCTGCACCTGAAATAGCTCCAGTGACTATGGACCTGTCGTTTCCAGGCCAAACCCATCATCTGAGCATGTGATCATTTTTGGTGTGTGTGTGTGTGGCCCGTTCTCAGAGATTGAAGGCACTCTGATGATGTTTCTCCTCAGCTAAAACCCTGCATCTTCAAATACTTCAAAGCCATTTGTGAAGCTTAGTCATACAAGTTATAGTGTGTGCAAACACAATAGTATATTACTATACTGTACTCTAAAGTATAGCACAATACTGCTATTGTGTGGTAGCCTGGGCCTGCCCATACTTCCTGTCGGCACATGAAAGTTTGCGATCAAATCAGTATGGCCAAGTTGGCAATTTCCTCAACTGTCTCAAGCCCATAAAAATCAGGATCTAATGAGAAACGAGCAGGCTGAAGGAGGCAAGCTTACGATGACTCTGTCCATCTCTGTCCCAAAACGTTGATAGAAGTTTGATTGCATTTGATGGAAGTTTAAATGAATCCTGCCCGATATTCCGGGCAATGCTAGCTTTGCCAGACCACAGTTCATTTCTCAACGTGGTCGCGCAAGCCAGGCTAATTGTGTGGCTCTTTTGTCAATTCAACTTGTAAAACCTCCTTTAAATGAGCTGGAAGAGGTATGTCTGATACCAGTCAAACTGCTGATTCTGATACCACTGAGATTTGGAGCGAACACACTAATCTTATCCCTGACTGTGGGTCAACATTTACTTTATTATTGCTCTCTATCACGGTCTTGTCATTTTTAATTTTATGTTGAACCCTGACGATGTTTGGGTGTTGATCTGATCTGCAGGAGGAAACCCTCGCCCTGCGTAAGGAAGGCATCG
>JAODXP020000033.1:10275809-10278309 GCA_027497455.2 Sardinella longiceps | reverse complement strand
AAGCTAAAAAAGCATCTGAATTTTAAAGCTGTATAGTACCGTTATCAGTTGTCATGGATTTTGGCAATCGATCAATAATATTGGTGCTGCTCTAATCCCTGTAGGCACGGGAGTGATGACGGATCCGCTGGGCATGACCGCAGCGTGTGACGACAACGTGGCGGCGGCGGCGGTGGTGGCAGCGGCACAGGAGGAGCAGCATCAGCAGCGGGTGCACCAGGCGGAGCAGCGTCTCCTGGCCAAAGAGAGACAGCTGGCGTGTCTGACGGGGAGCCAACTTCCAGCCCTTCTGGAGGAGAGACAGAGGGCCAAGGAGGTGCTGGAGAGAGTGGAGTACCAAGGAGAAGGAGAAGGGAGAGGAGGAGGAGGAGGAGGAGGAGGAGGAGGAGGAGGAGGAGAGGAGCTGGAGTCTCAAGGGGAGGAGAGTTCCGCAGAGCAGGTGCAGAAAGACCTGGACAATACTCTCTACCAGGTGAGAACGAAGTGTGTGTGTGGAGGGGGGCTAGTTGCATCCGCATGAATCCTCCACCTGACCCTTACCAGATGTTCATTATCTTATCTTTTTATGATGGAAGACCCCAAAATTAATTGGTTTTAAATAGCCAGACTGCACCAGACATGCGACTGAAATCTCACACAAATACCCCCCCCCCTTCCTCCTCTCCTACTGTCTCTTACTCTCTCCATCTCTCTCTACGCCTCTCTTCCCCCTCTCTCTTGTACTCTCTCTCCCACCTCTCCCCTACTCTCCCTTCCCACCCCCCCTCTCCATCTCTCTCACTCTTTCTCTTTCCCTCTCTTTCCCTTTCCTTCTTTTTCTCTACCCCTACCTCCCTCCCTCCTACTTTCTTCCCTCTCTCTTCCTCTCCTTCTCTCTCACTCTTTGTCTTTTCCCCTCTCTCCCTCTCCTTCTCTTATTTACCCTTACCTCCCTCTCTCTCCCTCTCGTTCTCTTATTTACCCCTACCTCCCTCTCTCCTTCTCTCCCCCCTCCCTCTCTGTCCTCCTTTCCTTCTCTCTCTCCTCCTCTCCTTCTCTCTCACTCTTTCTCTTTCCTCTCTCTCTCTCTCCCCCCCCCCCCCCTCTCAGGTGGAGAAGGAGCTGGAGGAGAACGAGGAGCGTCTCTCTCTGCACAGCGCCAGCGACGAGCACCTGCAGCAGCTGCGCGAGACCTACGAGTTTGCGGCTCACGTGGCGCGCCAGGAGGAGAAGGTGCGGCGAAAAGAGCGCGAGATTCTCGAGTCGCGCGAGCGGCAGCAGCGGGAGGCACTGGAGGAGGCCGTGGCGAGGCTGGAGAGGAGACACTCAGCCCTGCGGCGATCGTCCTCGCTGGAGCCCAACGCCAACGCCGGAGGAGAGGAGGAGAAGAGGCAGCAAGCGCAGCAGGAGACGCAGGAGAGGGGGACAGAGACCGACCAGCAGAGGTATAGAAGTGGGGGAAAAGTGTGAGAAAGAAAGGAGAGAGGGAGGGAGAGGTTGCAAAGAAGGGAAAAGGAGGAAAAATAAAAGTACCACAAAAAGTGGAAAAGGAGAAGAGGCAGCAAGTGCAGCAGGAGACAGGACAGAGACTGACCAAGGTATAGAAGTGGGGGGAAAGTGTAAAAAGGAGAGAGGGAGGGAGAGGGTGCAATGAAGGGAAAAGGAGGGGAAAAAAGTAGAAAGTGGAAAAGGAGAGTATAGAAGTGGGGGGAAAGTATAAGAGAGAGAGAGAGAGAGAGAGAGAGAGAGTGCAGAGAGAGGGAAAGGAGGACAAAGAAGAGTACTGCAGAAAGTGGAAAAAGAGAGTGAGTGGAATAAAGATGACTGCTAGAGAGAACTAGATGCAACAGTTTCTGTATGAATGGTCATGCCAATAAAGCTCATTGAATGAGAGAGAGTGTAGACGGAGAGAGAGCTTGGTACAGGATAAGATAGGAAAACGGACTAGAAAAGTGAAGAATGGCAGAGAGAGAGTGAGAGAGAGAGCAGCAGAGAGTGTGAGAGCCGTATGGAGAGAGAGTAAAAAGGGTTGAACTGAGGTGAAGATAGGTCAAAATGCTGACAAAAAGGACAAAGACGATAGTCAACAGTCGTGTGTGACTGCTGTAGATGATGAGCTGTGTCAGATTCAGTAGCATTACTAAGGCGTTTTGAGCTAAACTAATGAGCTAACCGACTAATGGCGGGCAGTAATTTAATGGTGAAAGAAGGAGGAATTTCCAAGAATGAAGTCGGCAGAAAGAGGTAGAGAAAAGTCAGCAAAACACAGCAGAAAATGGGGAAAAAGGAGAAACTTGTTCAGTCTAGAAAAGCAAATATGGTTGAATGCCAGAAATGTATGAGAGCTGATTTACAGTAACTGATGTGTAAGCAGCATCCTAAAAGCCTTCTTCAAGAAGCATTGCATGGGGCAGTAGGGAGGAAGGGTGGAACAAAAAGGGACCACTTTATTGAAGTCGGCGTGAGATTAAGAGTGTGTGTGTGTGTGTGTGTGTGTGTGTGTGTGTGTGTGAGTGTGTGT
>JAODXP020000033.1:10220824-10263324 GCA_027497455.2 Sardinella longiceps | reverse complement strand
ATTAATCTTATTTCTCTATGTGCCCAGACCAAAGACACACAGACCAGTGTCTCCAGTGGCCAGCTGTGTGTCTATGAGGAGTGACAAGTCAATGGTCTCCCATCAATTGTGTGTGAATTTAGAGAAGAGGCTGTTCTACAGGGCTACAGGGTGCTTGAGTGTGTGTGTGTGTGTGTGTGTGTGTGTGTGTGTGTGTGTGTGTGTGTGTGTGTGTGTGTGTGTGTGTGTGTGTGTGTGTGTTGGTGCTGCATCCAAGCAGACCAATAAAACAGAGCCCCAACTAAATGAGGTGGTGTGGTGCCCTGCACAGGGCCTGTAGTCTGTAGTGCTGTAGCATAGTGGAGTCTGCTTAGTCTTTCTCACTTCCAGCTGCAGCTGCCATCTAGTTCCTTAGTGTGAAAAGAAGGGCAGAGTGTGTAAGGCCCTTCCTGATGGTTTCACACTTCTGCAGGTCAAGACTCCCACAGTGCCTCCCCACGGCACACCATGGGCAACTGGGTACCTTGTGGCCCCAGGCTGGACTGTGTGGGATCTCAGAGCAGATTGGAGCCCCAGAGGTACAGGTGCATGACCCACTGGCATGTGGACACACTCTACCACTGACCATTCCCATCACCTGCTGCCTTGTAGGTTGGATCTTTTGAGGCAAAGGCTGGGACTGAGAGAACATTCTAAGGGAACATGAAATCCAAATTGTACAACAAGCTGATTCAATCTGGAGGTCAACTTAGCAAACTCATTTACTCTATAGACAATGTCACAACCTGATCATGTGACTGTCACATCTCACAGCAAAAACACAAATACAAAACTAAACAAAGTCCTTTGTGTCACATCCAGGCTCACACAGCAGACACACTTTTTCATGGGACACCACTCTTTGATGGGATGATTACCAACTAAATGAGGCCATATTATGAGAAGCATAACAGGAGCCGCTAAATCCACACCCCCAGCATGGCTCCCTGTAATGAGTGCAGTCACACCCCCACCCCTCTGACGAGAGGACATGACACCAAAACTGCACAAACAACTAAACACACCACTGAATAGAGAGGGTTTGACTCATGAACACAAAACAAATGGCTAGTTGCCAACTGGCTACGATCAGGGCACAACTACACTACAGCCAGCCCCTTGATGAACCCTAGGGTTCTAAACTATCTCTGCTACCACTGGACAAACACCTGATGCCAGATGCCTGGGCCAGTGGATGGTTGTGAGAGAAAGTTTACAAAATAGAAGTGGTGACAAAATCTGCTACATTAGTAAATAACCCAACAATTGTTCCCTCTAACTATTTCTATTTCCTCCTATCTGGGATTTCAATTTGGCTTCCTTAACAAGGGCATCTTTGTACAAATGTGTGAGTTTGAGTGGCTCACCCACAAGTAGAGTTTTAGGCAAAGAAAGACAGAAAGAACCAACCACACTAACATTATTAGATAATCAGTAAAGGTCTCCAAATTAATGCTGACACACACACACACAATATCAGTGACTCACATTTCCTTAGTCCTGGTTTCATCCTGCACTCTCCTCCATGGTCATACCTTAAGAAGGGACAAGGACATACAAACCTGAAGTTAGTATGTTTCCTCCATAACTAATGGGGGAAATAACTCAACAACACTACCACTTCTAATTGTTTTTCCCCAACAGCAACAATTCAAATTTCCCCCGAATCATCTAAACCCTGAGCACACACACACACACACACACACACACACACACACACACACACACACACACACACACACACACACACACAACACATAGAAACACTGTTCATTAGCTATCTGAATATTCAGTCCAACTTGAAAGTCCTGACTGGTGGAGCACAGCTAAGCACTGAGCCTATCTCCTCATAGACACTAATCATGAACACTGGCTGCCATCAGGTTTGTGTGCTGAGCTTGATGGCTCAACTGTCATGGACTTGTTCACTGGTGCTGATGAGACAGAGGGAGGTGTCAAGCTGATTGACACCATTAAAATCATCTCCCTGTGGTTGTGTGCCTCCATCCAGATTCACCTGTATACGTGTGGTTAGAATAATATAGACGGTGCATTGTATGTGAATTATCATTTGAATGTAAAAGACGCTATGGAGACTGGACAGGAAATGTGGTTGGCCAAGTGGGTAATAAGTTCCATAGATTATAATGTGCGGTGTGATGATCCAACTGTAAGCACCATCCCCCATATTTGGATAAGCCACACTGTCTCTGCATCCTTAGCTCCCACTGTGTCTTATCTTCACTACCTGTCCCCTGCAGTTTCACACTCTGCTTTCTCACGGGAAAGCCACTCTGAAGATTCCAAGGGCATCAGTTTGGTTTACAAAGTGTTGGGGACAAAAACACTTAAGACAGACAGAGGGACAATGTACAGTATATAAGTGCTGTATGAATGTACAGAATTTAATGTGTGTCCTTTTTGACCTCATTTTGATTTACTAAATCTAAATGATTTAATGGTCTCATCAAGAATTAGGTTACTCCTAACATTTTTATAGTTTATATTTATATTTTATACAATAAAATGTATAGATGTGTAGCCGGTGGCGGTCCGCACCGCACACGGGTCTCGAACCCGCCACCCCGCAAGTTACAAACTCCCGGCGTGGGAGTGGACACTCTAACCAACTGAGCCAAGCCTCTAACTCAGCGTGTTAGAAGCGCCATGGAATTGGGTGATGAGGATTTACACACTACCGCCGAGCAGCTGCGCTAGCTGGCCTCCATTACACTCACCCTCCAAATCCTCACTCCCATCCGGGTCACGACCAATGTAGCTAGTGACGGTCCGCACCGCACACGGATCTTGAACCCGCCACCCAGCTACAAACTCCCGGCGTGGGAGTGGAACGCTCTAACCAACTGAGCCAAGCCCGAGCTTCTAACTCAGCGTGTTAGAAGCGCGGAATTGGGTGATGAGGATTGACACACTACCGCCGAGCTAGCCGCGCAAGCTGGCCTCCGTTACAGATGCACCGTTTGACGTTTTTGCCATGCTCGGCGATCGGCCGATCAACCATATGCCGATTTTCGATCGGCATGAAGAGCCACGCTGCGTAATATAAGCCCAAGTGCTATACACAAGAAAGCGAGCGTGCACAAATGCGAACTCACAGCAGTGATCTGGAGTTTAGTTAGGTGAGATGGAGTAATGATTCGCTCGCTAAAGTATGCAATTACATTAAATACATACCGGTAGTTTGTTTTGGCTTCTACCGAAATTAGCAAACAAACCAACATTACATGACAGCCTAATATTTGGATCTTTACAGATCTAATCTAGAGAGGGCTTCGCAGCAGCACCGCTCCACAGGCAGGCAACAGAGTGAGGAGAGGTAAAGAGATAGTTCTGAAACTGTGGCTACCTCATGAAAACTTTTCTGGCTCAGTGTAGTTTAACTTTAGCGGTAGATACATTCCTATTCCACTAATAAATGAAAAATCGATTGAGGTAGGCCTACTATTTCTTACCCTTCACGCACGCATTGTAGTTCTCTTCACGTAAACCCTCCTCCACACGCAGAGCTCGCAAATTGGCAATTGAAATCCGGTTAACATCATGACCACGCAGCGTAGAATCATGACCACTAGTTTGTCAAAGAAAGATATTTTCGAAGATAAAATCAATTTTGCCTACTGTAGGCTACTTCAGGGAAAAAAGTTTTATACAGCCCAAGCAGAGAATCTTTTTGGCTATATGGTATAGGCTTATAGATTGCACAATTCTATCTTGGCATTATGTTGAGAATAGGGTATCAGAAATAATTTAAATTAAATTATAATTACATTAATTGTTGAAATTAATTTTACATGGCTCATTTTGTGGGATAATGCCAACCTATAGGCTATGGTTATGGATAGGGTTGGGTATCGATTGGGTTCTACTCGATACCGATGCCAAATCGGTACTTTTAAAACGGTTCCGGTGCTTGAACGGTACTTATATCGGTACCTGAAAGGGAAAAAAGCCCCAAAATAGTCCTGTGTTTAAATCAGTAGCCTAAGTAGCCTATACCTGAAGGAAAAAAAAATAAAAATAAATAAAATAAAATAATTGTTTACCATTTTTATCAGTTTACCAAGACTAGTAATAATAATAGCCTAATAATACTTGTATTGAGCTATTTATTTTGTTACCAGTATTTTCAAAGTGCAATGATTTGAGTAACTGTGCCATTTGAAATTGTATTAGTACTGAATGGCTTGCCACAGTAATTTATGTCAAAATGGCTTGCCATATAATTACAGATGGCAAGTTCTCAGACAAACGGTATGCAGAAATGCTTTCCTCACTCACGATTTTCAGTCCTCATTCAGGGTTCCAGTTATGATTAATCAATAATTTGGATATGTTCCTCTCATTCACGTGAGTTTTTAAACATGTCATTTCCCATATTAAAATGTTTAAAGACTGTTCAGAAGTAGGCATTAGGTAGTGGCTACGTTCTGTCAGGGAAGTGAAATACAAGAAGCGCTTCTAAAATGCGTCTGGCAGTTCTGAAATATTGCTGTGCAAAAGTAGGCTATGTGTTTATTAGTTTGTGATGTAAAATTAAATTGTCTAAATTAAATAAAAGCTTAGATTTCAACTCTTAACAGCATGCAACATATTAAAGTAAAAAGGTAAACAATAGCTTCAAACTATCCTCTGCAAAGTGTAGCTTATTTCGCTAGTGCAGAGAAAATGCATAAAGGCATCTTGGCATGGAGAATGCTGTTGCACATGAACACTTCTGATTTTAATATTCAAGGTGCTTTATGTTAGCTATGAAAAGTGCAGAATCTGTTGTATTCAGAGAGAGTTCTGCAGAGATATAGGCTAACATGTAGTGACGCTTCTTATGCATATTAATGACTGAACGGTAGAGTGAATTAAAACCGCTATAGGGATATAATTGGCACCGAAATGGAGCCCCGAAATCCACAACGTCATTCGGTCTGGTTACTACCGTGTGTGCTGGCGCCGGTTCCATAGTTGTACCGCATTTCGGTACCCAACCCTAGTTATGGACATCAAAATTATTTGTGTGAGTGGGTTTAATGCATACCATAGGCTAGCCAATAAAGATTAAGTAAGAAGTAAAAAATACCATCAAATAGGCCTAACCTATCATGATACTGTGATCTAGATAGATATTTAGTCATACCAAGCTTTAATAAAAAAAAATATATATATATATATATATATATATATATATATATATATGGGCAATTCCAGCGTTATGGACGTGATATTTTCGTGCATTATTGATGAACAAAAGGCCAGATAACCTCTGCAAACCTAGCAGTATTTCACATTTTTTTTTCATATTCTTCTGCAAACTCCATGGCTGAATACAGGCAAACAGAAAAAAATAATATCATGATTTGCATCATAAGAATATGAGCCTTTCAATTTGCGTTATGGACGTGACGAAAAACGGACAAACTTTTGAGAGAGCGTAGTTTTTGCTGTGAAGTGTGTGAAATTTCTAGAGAAATGTAAATATTACTACATTCATACCAAACAGGACACCTCAGTAAAGACAGAGAAAGACTTAATTTCAAATGTAAATGTAAAAAAAGTTGGTTTTCATTGGGAGACATGGCGTTATGGATGTGACGTTATGGACGTGACGTCTGGAAAAACCCTCCAAAACGATACAAAACAATTGTGAATGGTGGATTTTAACCTGTAACAAGATAAATAGTAATATAACAATGAAAAATAACTGATAGTATTGCAGCTTTGTGTGTGTTATCACCCACTTATGCCCATTATAAGCCCCTCCATAGACTTACATTATAGCTGAATAGGGTAAAAATTTTAACAAACAGATATCCTTTCGAAACTTGCTCAGTTGAATATTTACATCGAGACGATACTTTTTTGTATTGGAAGTTTTCTGAAAGAATTTGTATGTCCATGTAGGTGAGACTTAAAGTTTTAAGGTGAGGTTTACTTTTTCGTGGAATTGCCCATATATATATGAGTATCTATATGAGTTTGTAAGTATGGGAGACTACCTTTAACCTGCAGGACTTAAACGGGAGCTCCGGTGCGTACAGCTTTCATTACATTGCTAGAAGTCGTTGAGTGCTGACAGTTATCCAAAAATATAACGAAGCCTAGGCTGATATATCACAGTTAGCAGCAAGCCTCCAAATGCAGCTAGTAAGCTAGATCTATTGGGCAAGTTTAGACAAATCGTCCAACGTCAAAACATATTATGGCCCTGTGATTCTGGAAAGGCTACAAACTAGCTCTATCTACTGTGAAACATAGTCACGAGTATTACAACCAAAAGGATATGCATGGTTACAGTAGTGGTACAGAAATATTGGCACACAGCATTTTATGCAGACTCACTATACTTACCTCTATTGATTTGCACTCAAACTTGCCCCATAGACTCCACTATGGTAGGCTCACTGCATTTTTTGACAAGTGACAGAACTCAACGACTTCTATCACTTCTATGTAAAGAGAATGCTGTGCTCCCGGAGTTCCCCTTTAAAAGGACCACAGCATGTCTCATCAAACCCAGATTCACAGCCAGTACTCACCTGAAAGTCTCTAGTTTACAGTTGTGATCATTCAGTCTGTCTGTGAGCTCTCTGACACCTGAGTCTCCTGGGTGATTGTATGTCAGATCCAACTCTTTCAGGTAGGAGGGGTTTGATTTGAGGGCAGAGGCCAAGAGAGAACAACCCACTTGTGTGATGAGACAACCAGACAGTCTGAAAGAAAAACAGGCACTATAAATACCAAAGATGTTCTTTAGAATCAAGATATTAAGTGGTAGTTCATGTCTATGGGAGTTCATCTGATCTGCTAGCTGTCATCCTAAACAGTGGCAGCAGTCAACCTCGCTTCCCCTTAGTAGATGTGAAAGCCCGGTAAAGACAGATAGCAGAAATTTGTTTTCCTCTCTGTAATTAATTTTTTGTATGTTTGTACGAATGGGCATTGATATATGTATTGTATGATTCTGACATGATCTAAAAAGAAAAAAAAAAACTTCAGCACATAAACAGACTTGGCACACAGCTAATTAAAAAGTTTATTTTCTACAAAATGGAGTGTCACATAGTCTCGAGATTAATATGAAATGGGTAAGGGGCTTTGGATATCACGATAGCATTTCCAAAATGTACATCCATTACTCAGAAAAAGACTTTAAAATTTGGTGAAATTCTTGTATTCTGTCATAGACCTCAACGCTACAAGATAAGCCTCTCCACTGCATAAAGGGTAAAGCACCACATTTCCACTAAATAAAGTTGTGCGAGTGCCGCCCATCTACCGTATTTGGCATGTCTCTCATGACTCCAGGAAGTGGGTCCTCATGACCTACTTCCCTAATAGATGATATCTGATAAATACTCATAAAACAAAATTGCTGAATACAATCGTGATTCAATTGGCAGCAAACTTATCCAGCACACAAACACACACAAATTAATGCATGCGCACACACGCAAATTAAATAAACAGGACTGACGTTAAAAGACAGACTACTAATTCAGCACCTTCATCACACACACAGACAGGCTCCATTGAAAGTCACACAAACCTTAAAGTCTGCAGTTTAGAGTTGGGGCTGCTTAGTGCTTCAGAGAGAAGTTGAACTCCAGAATCCTTCAGGTTGTTGTTAGTGAGGTCCAGTTCTGTTAAAGACACCAAGGACTGCAGAGCAGAGGCTAAGGTCTTGCTGGATTCCTCTGGTAGGAAACAACCATCGAGTCTACACAGAGTGAGAGGTGCAAAGACAGAGAATAAAACATTGCATGATAACATTACCGTAATACAAGTATGAAATACCATTTTCTGATTGCTAACAGATTGTCCATGGTTCTCCAATAATGAGATACCTATGACGTAGATCTGATGGGGAAAAAACAAAAAAATAAAAAATAAAAATCGTCTTCTGTGAACTATGTAGCAGTTTACAATATTCACTTCAAAAGTGAGATAAGGCCTGAACTCTGTGTCAGAATATTACTGGCATTTTGGGTTTCCGAGACTAGGGGTCAGCTTCTCTCATGTAAGCAGTTGGTTGCCTGACCATATAAAACCAAGGCTAAAACAGCACCTTTAATGGTTGACCTGATTAAGGTAAATCATTATCATACTAGGCAGTACGAGCCTCACTAATTGCTTACTCACTCATTATTTACCCAAAGTGTGAATGTAGGCTAAGGCCTCTAGGAACTGCCATATTCTACTGAGTTACTGACCAAAGTTTCTCCAGTTGGCAGGTTGGTTTTTTAAGACCAGATGGCAGCTTCTCTGATGTTAGCAGATCATAGCCACTCATGTCCAACTCACTCAGTTGACAAATATATGACTGCAAAACTGACCCAGCTCTTTCAAGAGTATCTCTTGTCCTAGTGTCTTCAACTACCTGAAATTATAGCCATTAATCCAGCGCCCGGGGAGCAGTTTGGGGCTTAGGTGCCTTGCTCAAGGGCACCGCATCCGTGGTTTCCGGATATGGGGAAGCGCCGCACATTCACTCCCACCATTGATATTGGTATTGATTGGTATTCCCCTTTTGTAAGTCACTTTGGATAAAAGCGTCTGCTAAATGCATAAATGTAAATGCAAATGTTTTACCAGTTGGGCGACATGAGGCTCACACAGTGGTTCCAGAAGTGGTTCACTAGAGTGCTGTTATTCATTGCTTTATGGGGGCGAAATTGACGCTCACCTCAGGGACAAACCAATTTTTCTACTAATTCATATATCGCCTATCAACCTTTGTGAAGTTGACCCCCCCCCCCTTAATTGTGCCATTTAAGTTTTTGAGTAATTTAGAAACACATTTTCAATACAAACAAACAGTGTTTTTTCAGCATTTTGGGTTTGAGGAGGGTGGGCAGCCTCAGGCATGTCCCGATAGAGACTGCTTGGAGTGCTTTGGAGTGATATGGACGTGGAGGGGTGCTGCGTGACGTCACATGTCCGAAAATGTATTTTTAAATTACTCAAAAGTGTTAATAGCACAAACGAACTGCAGTGTTATTTCGGCATGAGTTTGAGGGGGGGGCCAACTTCACACAGCTCTCCTATCCTCAGTGGTACTCTTCACTGGCTAAACTACAAGTATGAATATATAGAAGTGTAGAAAAGGCCTCTTTAAACTTTATTTGCTTTGTCAAGTGGTACAGTGTGTACAATGTAAAACTGTGACTAAATGACATCTATCATCAGAGATTGGTTGTAGGAAAATAAATGCTAAAATGCAGTCTCTGGTAATAATCATGGGATGTTCTGCGATATAAAAGGGACTTTGATGTTTTTCACAAGGCCAAATATCTTCCTCTCAATTTACAGCCAACAAGTCTGTTAAAATCTAAACCATGTGACAGAGAATCACAAACACAGAGAGTATAAATAACATTACAATAAAGAAGTAATGCTACAGTTGTGTGGTTCATAAAGTATAATTTGTTCAGTATGGGCAGAATTTTCAATTTCAGTGCAGGCTGAAATGCATGGAGCTGGGCACTTTAAGCACCTGGAAGAATACTGGTTTATATCAGTATTACAGTGTGTGTCACTCAACTAAGATTACTGTAGTACTGACCTCAATATCTCCAATTTGCAGTTTGGACTCTGTAGAGCAGACGTTAATTTTTCTCCTGACAGGTCATTCTGACTCAAGTCCAGCTCTCTCAAGGGGGAGTTTGAAAACTGCAGTACTGATGCCAGAATCTTCAAGGATGTCTTTGTTAGCTTACAGCCAGACAGTCTGTAAGACAGACAAATAGTAGATATGAAGACAAATGTACTGTAGGAAACAAGGTAGAAATGATTTACTGTGAGAAACAGCCAATCAGGTTAGGATAAAACATGATAAATGGCTGTTATAAATATACTCTGAAATTATGCATGCCAGTCAACAAATTGTTTTTTTCAACCTAATTTTGGACTTTCCCATGTCCAAAAAAGTGGTAAGTGCAGGCTGAAATGCATGGAGCTAAGCACTTGAACACCAGGAAGAATACTTGTTTATATCAGTATTACAGTGCATGTCACTCAACTAAGATTACTGCAGTACTGACCTCAATGTCTCCAATTTGCAGTTTGGACTCTGTAGAGCAGACAGCAACTTTTTTCCTGACAGGTCATTCTGACTCAAGTCCAGCTCTCTTAAGGGGAGTTTGAAGACTGCAGTACTGATGCCACAATCTCCAATGATTTCTTTGTTAGCTTACAGCCAGACAGTCTGTAAGAGACAAAATAGTAGATGTCACAGGGCTCCTACAAATTTTCCATTTAAAAATTCCATACTTTTTCCATACTCAAAATTGCAACTTCACAGTATATGTTTCAGAACATGTTAAAGGAAAAAAGTGTTCAGAGTCTGAAGCCAAAAGCCAACAGTCGGAAGTCGGCAGCCCACTTAACAAGTTGAATTGACGACAGAGCCTTCAGCACCAGTAGCTATCAGTAGCATAAGCCCTCAGTGGCATAAGGCTGTTCACTCATGGGCCGACTTCTGTTTTAAATACATTCTGAAATGATGCATGCCAGACAACAAATTGTTTTCAACCTCGTTTTGGACTTTCTCATGTCCAAAAAAGTGGTAAGTGCAGGCTGAAATGCATGGAGCTCAGGACTTTAAGCACCTGGAAGAATACTTGTTAATATCAGTATTACAGTGTGTGTCACTCAACTAAGATTACTGTAGTACTGACCTCAATGTCTCCAATTTGCAGTTTGGACTCTGTAGAGCAGACAGTAACTTTTCTCCTGACAGGTCATTCTGACTCAAGTCCAGCTCTCTCAAGGGGAGTTTGAAGACTGCAGTACTGATGCCAGAATCTTCAAGGATTCCTCTGTTAGCTCACAGCCAGAAAGTCTGTAGGACAGACAAAATAGTAAATATCAAGACAAATGTACTGTAGGAAACACTATCAGGTTAGGATGAAATATAATAAATGGCTGTTGATAAATGGCTGACATGGTGCATGCCAATCAACAAATTGTTTTTTCAACCTCAGTGTCTCCAGTTTGCAGTGTGAACTCGGTAGAGCAGAGAGCAGCTTTTCTCCTGCAGGGTATATACAGGAATCCTGGTGCTGAATTTACTACCATTTACTACCTTTTTTCCTACCCTTTACAATATTTTTACTACCTCCACAACATCTTGCAGCGCACTTTTTTTTCTTTGGGGGGAGGGGTGGCATCCTACATATTCCGACAATTTTGGTACGATCAGTGATCCAGAACACAATCTGGAATTTATATTGTGTCTTTGTCCACTTTGCCTTGGCGGAGGTCTGCTCTCTCTCAGTGCTTTTCTAGTTTGTCAATATTAGGCTATGCCGCCAAAATTTGAAAACAAAAGATGATTCTTTCTGGTTACAGTACATACAGTAGAAGTAGATACCCTAAATTACAGGACCAACCTACTGTACATATTCGGGGACACTTCATGACAAAAATTTAACTAAAATCTGAAATATCTATTTTTGCTTTAGTCCAGTGGTTCTCAAACTTTTTGAGCTCAAGGCACCCCATCAACATTTTTTGCATTCTCAGCACCCCTAAGTTACTGTAAATTCTTGCTTATGATACAGCTTACATATAAGGTTACACGAGACTCATCATAAGAGAACAGGATTGGGTGAGAGCCATCTGGCCTTTCCCCATTCAATTTCTCATGAGTCCTATGCGCAATTAAGCGCACAGGCAGGCGCATGCTGACAATAGCTTCAGTGATCTTCCCACATTTCTTTGAAATACTCAAAATCACACTTCACACATCATTACTGACGTGCTATTTGGCTATATTTTCTTAAATCTAGCCTCATTCATAGCACTGGTGATTTGCAAAGTCAAGCTAGCTAGCAAAAATCACGGTTCATTTGAAATCGTAATGATCCTTACGGATCCTTTGGCGGATAATGTAGCCGAAATGTATGGCATAACGAGGCAAAGACTAGTGACCGGATATGAAAACATGAAGTAGGCTATGCCCTCAAAAGACAGAGTGGAAGTTATTTAGACATCTAATTGGGAACTTTTTAACAGATGACAGACACATTCAACATCAAAATTTAAAATGTTTTGCGGCTCCCGCGCTTCGGCAGAACGGTTTGACAATAAATAGGGTGTAGGGATTTAGCGAAGGTCTCGATGGATATTCTCATCCGCAATGACCTGTCTTTGGTGCAACATTTATCCTCATGGGTGTTTTAAGTCCTTATTGACGTGACAACAAAAAAGCGGCGACAGTTTCACTCACAGCCTTTTACCTCAAGTCGTCTAATCTTCATAGCCTTTGTTACTGTTCCTTTATTTGAAATTAACTAATAGCGAACTTGCGAAGAGATCTGGCAGATAGCCTACCCAGATTGATTGAGCGCGCGTGAGGTAGGCAGGCGTGACATCATCTGTAGCTTATCACTCAGGTTCCACTCGCAACGCAAAATAATATGTCCACAGAAGTTTAGTAATTTCAGGAGTTAGGATGAATATAAGTGAAACAAATTGAAAAATTCATAGCGTCATTTGGATGGGGGCTTAACAATTTACTACCTCGTCAGATGATGCTTCTTACTTTTTACTACTTTTACTGGCTTTAATGTGACCTGATTTCATTTACTACCTTTTACAACTTTTTACAAACCCGCGGACACCATGTCCTGACTGCTGCAGGTCATTCTGACTCAGGTCCAGCTCTCTTAAGGGGGAGTTTGCAGACTGCAGAGCTGAGGCCACAATCTCACAGGACTTTTCTGTTATCTTACAGCCAGCAAGACTGCAATGATTAAGAGAAAGATGTCAAGTCTACAAGAATAAATACAAGGACATTTGTCAGGCATCCTGTCCAAAAACCCTTAAAAAAAACCCTGTATTTTAGGACTGGATCTTTCCACCCATCAGGTTGCCCGAAACGCCACAATTAATCAAGAATAACGGGAGCTTGGTGTGCAGACTTTATTTTCATTTTTTCATGTGACTCCTCTGGTCTTGCACCCAAAAACTTTTTTAGACGGTTGTGCGTGTTTTTCTTTTCTTTTCTTTCCACCCATCAGCCAATCAGAGAAGAGAATCAACTAGAAACTACATTCAGTTGAATGGGTCATGGCTCTGCTCAAAAGCTATGGCAAAGAAAGACACAGCGTGCAACAACAATGCCAAAATCTGCAATTTATTATATAAATAGAATAGTCCAGAGGTCTTCAACCGGGGGATCGCGACCCCAAGGGGGTCTGCGGAGGTACTGCAGGGGGTCCGCAAAATCATTATATCTAAAGCACTCTTTTAATATATTCTACCCACTAAGTTAGCTTAATCCTTTGCCCCACTACAATTGAAATTCATCCCTTTCTGATTGATCACTGTGCATTATATTTTTAGCCTTTGTATTAGGTAGATACAGATGGCAACTACAGTAAACGCCCCAAAATGTGAGGGTGGAGTCAGTGTAGGGGAAAAGAGAGGCCAAATTCAAATTTTGGTGAATGGACAAGGTAGAGAAAGTTGCTTCACAATAATAGATCGCTTGGTAAAATTGAACAAAGTCCATAATAGATGTTTTGTGTCATTATAACCTGTTTGCCTGCTTGGGTTTAGACTTAAATAAATTTTCCACGCTTTGATTATTCCAGTAACACTGACAGAAATGTCATGAGCTATCTCTGCTCCTGTCATAAGTGAAGCAACTTTCAATCACAAGTCTGATTGGCTCAGTTTGGCAAGCTTAAGTTAGCTATATATATCATGAATGAAGTTGGCTAGTTAGCAAGCTAATGAGGCAAACAAGCATCAAGTAAATTGTCCTCAGTATCACGTTTGGAGGCGTGTCAAGTTCAGATTTCACATCGGACAATCTGAACATCATTACTACCTTAAGGCATTGCCCTCAAAAAATGTGTCAAAGTCCTTGTAGATGGTGCTCAGTGTAACTTCTAGCTTAGGAACTAATTGACTTCCCCACTGTGTGAGCCTGCTGTTTCCCCCAGAGGGGACTATTTTTCTCTAAATTCCCCCACAGCAGAGCTATATTTGTGGGCATTGGCAGACTTGCCATCTGTATCTATAAGGATCCTTTCCGTCGTGTACAACCTATTTATGCGTGAAAACAGGCTTAGGACAGGCCAACCGCTTCTTTTTTGATTCCGGGATATCAGTTGATTAATCCATTTAGATTGATTCTGTTGCTAAATGTTGGAACTAATTTTTGTTCTTTGTTCTTTGTGATTTTGCATTGTTTAATGAGATGTTTAAGTTCTTGCGTGCCAAGGCATCTGCCAAAATTTCATTCAATTCATTCAGTTCAATAAAACGTGAACTAAATATGTCGCTGAATAGTTCCATACTCAATACTCGATTAATAGTTATGGAATTTATTCTAAGCAAGTTTTCATTCAGATGTGAGCAGAGGATTGAAAGCTGGACAAAACCTGACATCTTATTTCCAAAACAGGTCTTAAAGTGGATCACTGTTTTGATGTATGTCTCAATAAACTCAACATATACAAGAAAGGTCTCTGAAATTCATCACTTTCTAATGTAAATGTAAGACCTCTGTTTCTTTCAGAGTATTACTGACCCCAGCTGTACACAACATTAATAAAAAGTTGGAAAGAAAAGAAGAAATAAAAAAGATGACTAGTGAAAGAAAATTACACATTACATTACTGGCCTCTAAGGAACAAATTTCAACCATTTTAAGGTATGTCTGTGTATAGCTTTTAACTATTTTAAGGTATGTTTGTGTATGAATTTTAACCAATCTTGCTGGTTTTGGTAGTCATATACAGTATACAATTTCAAGCTCCCACAGCAGCAAAATTCAATTCAATTCAATTCAATTTCATTTGTAGAGTGCACAAAAGCAATACATTGTCTCACAGTGCTATCACCAGCCCACTCCACCAATGTCCAGTCTGACTGGACAAAATCATCAAGCTGGTCATACCAGCACTGGTTTTCCAAGACCAGAGAACTTCTTCTCTGATGTAAGCAGCTTCTTGCCTGACCAAATTAAACAAAGGCTAAGGTAGCTTGGACACCTTAAAATGGTTGACCTGATTAAGAGAGATTATTATCGCACAAGGAAGTACTAGCCTCACTAATCCTATTATTCACCCAAAGTGTGAATGTAGTCTAAGTCTAAAGCCGGCCGCATACTGGTTCCGACAGCATTGCGGAGCACTTTCAAATGCAATTATTTTGCCTAGTACCTAGTACAGTAGCCTGTGGAATTAACATTGGATGTCAATGGGCGGCTCTGACAAAATAGACTTGAATCATAATTCACAATAGACGGTGGAAGGGTTCGGCGCTGGTGTGCGGGGTTGCATTGAAAACAATGGAATGGAATGTTGGAAGCAGAGTGCTCAGCACTGTGTCGGAACCGGTGTGCGGTGGCCTTTAGGCCTCTAGGAACTGCCAAAATGCTGCTGAGTTACTGACCTTAGTTTCTCCAGTTGGCAGTTTGGGTTTCTAAGACCAGAGGGCAGCTTCTCTGATGTTAGCAGATCACAGGCACTCATGTCCAACTCACTCAGTTGACAAATATATGACTGCAAAACTGATGAGACAACCTCACAGGAGCTTTGATTGAGATTACAGCTGATGAGTCTGTAGTGAGAAAGGAAAACAACATACGGAGCCCGTCATCCATTTCCCTCACATTCCAAATATGAATAAATACACAATAATGAATTACATTAAACAGAAAAAAAACAGCTTTTGCACTATGCAAACCCACATACCTCACTTTACAGTCTTGATTGAGTGGCTGATGGAGCAGTTCTTCTTCACAGTCCTGAAGCTCACTCTTACTGATGTCCAGCTCTCTTAGGTGGGGGTTTGCATACTGAAGAGTGAAGGCCAACAACCTTCCTCTCAGCTTACAGCCAACAAATCTATAACAATTTAAGTCAGGTCACAATAAAATCAGTGAAGATGCATCGACCAACAGCAAAACACAGATGTCACTGTCTGATTAACAAAGTCTACAGTAAACAGTGCCCTATACATGACTCATCAGGCAGGAGTGTTATAACTGGCAAGTCTGGGACCAAATCTTTTGTGACAATCAGTTGAAACATCAATAATAATAATAGCTCTCGTCACATTTCAACAGTGTGCAAAAACAGTGATGAAAGAAAATAATCTTAACCAGTCTAGGCTGGTTTAGCTGGTTCATTTGGTTTGATTCCAACCATGTTTTTGTGATTCATTTACTTTACTGAGTTTTGAAGGTATACAAAATGAAAAACGGGGAAAAAAAAGGAAAAACAGAAAAACATACACAAACATAACTGCCGTCTCGTTGACAAAACAGAGGTAAAAGCCAGGTCAGAACAGCTGTACACTACATTAATTTAAAGTAGGAAATAAAAGAGGAAATAAAAAGATAACTGGTGAAAGAACATTACAGATTGCATTACTGGCCTCTAAGGAACTGATTTCAACCATTTTAAGGTATGTTTGTGTATCACTTTTAAACGATCTTGCTGGTTTTGGTAATCATATACAGTATACCAGCCATTTCAAGCTTCCACAGCAGCAAAATCAAATAAAATCAATTTCATTTGTAGAGCGCACAAAACCAATACACTGTCTCACAATGCTACAACCAGCCCACACCACCAATGTCCAGTCTGACTGGGCATAAATATCAATCTGGTCATACCAGCACTTTGGTTTTCCAAGACCAGAGGTCATCTTCTCTGATGTAAGCAGCTTCCTGCCTGACCACATTAAACAAAGACTGGGGTAGCTTGAACACCTTAAAATGGTTGTCCCTAAGATAGTACGTACTAGTACGATAATAATCTAGCTTCACTAATGATATTATGTGTCCAAATGGTGAGTGTAGAGGCCACGGCTAAGGCCACTAGGAACTGCCATAATGCTGCTGAGTTACTGACCTTAGTTTCTCCAGTTGGCAGTTGGGGTTTCTAAGAGCAGAGGGCAGCTTCTCTGATGTTAGCAGATCACAGCCACTCATGTCCAACTCACTCAGTTGACAAATATATGACTGCAAAACTGATGCCACAACCTCACAGGAGCTTTGATTGAGATTACAGCTGATGAGTCTGTAGTGAGAAAGGAAATCAATATAAGGAACCTGTCATACATTTCCCTCACATCCCAAATATGAATAAATACACTTGTAAGGACCTCTAAAAATATATACATTTCATTGTCCTTGCACTGTATGTTAGCCTATATGCTACAATAACTCAGTTTACCATAATGCATTTTGTTTTGAATGTTGCTCACTGTTCCTCCTTGCTATGACACTCTGTACAGTTGAACCAATGAGGTTTCATTATTCATTGTATTTTTGTTTGAATTTTGATGTTAGCCAATGATAATTTGTAGATCTGTAAAGCCAGCGAATTAATGAGCTCTGCGAAGATTCCATCTCCTCACGAGCGTGAGGCTCGCAGCAGTCCGGTGCAAAGTTCTAAAGGAGAAAGCTCGTGTTTTTGCTCATCCGATCCAGTGCCTGTTTTGGGGATATACTGTACTCCCGTGAATTGGTAACTTTTGAGGTGAACACTCGCGGAGCATTATTGCCATTTGCTGGCCATTTTGATAATTTCAAGTTTGTTTCTGTCCAGTGTTTTGGCTGTAATTTTTTTGCTAGCTAGCCTGCCGTTTTTTTCGGATAGTTGTTTGCTGCAGCCGGCAACACAGTGCTCAGCCCACCAGAAAAACTGCCGCTGGTTGGAGGACGTCACCTGTGAGCTAAGCCCTGTGCAGGATCGTGCGTAGCAAACTTACACATACACTGATAAACACACACACGCTACTCTCCGGCTCGACTGGCTATTGGGTGGGCATTGCAGCGGTTGCTGTTGTGCCCGCAGCTCAGGGAGCTGTTTAACGTGCACCACCGGGCCCCAACTGTGCGCTGTTATTATTTTTTTCTTTCTATTGTGTCAACTGCATGTTAGTTAATGCATGTTTACTGTTAATAACTCAACTTGTTATTGGATAACTGTTTAAGGGTTATTCTCCCAATTTGTTGCCATTTCATATTTGATAACTTTTTTTTTTTTAAATCAATTTACTTGACTTTAGTTGTGTCTCTCTCCTGCTATTCCAGGAGGTAGTAGAGGTGGAAATTGTTTCCACCTCTTTTCTCCATCTGATTTATTTCTACTGGTACCCATTTGATAGATATACTGTATCATTTTATTATTGCTTTTATTTTTATTGTTGTTTATTAATAAATACAGTTATTATTGTTTTATTATACATTGGGTGTATTGGCTGCTTTTATTATTTTGGTTTAGCCTTTTTGATATGCATTTAAACACCACAGCTAGCTTTGCATTCATCACCACACCTACATAGCTGTTTATAATATTCTGAGGAGATACGCAAGCACTAGCATTTGAGGTAAGTGTAGTATTTCCACAGTGGAGGCACTGCGCTATTGAAATTATTAGATTGATAATTATTATCTTGTATATTTATGGTATCAGGAATCTCAGCCAGCTCACCACACCACCGCTGAGAACTTTAGGATCCTGTTGCGCCATTTTTATCAGTTTAGTGTAGCTTCTTTAGTTGCCTTACTAGGCTGGGTTGTTAGGACCCATTAGAAAGGGGTTACAGACTCAATTATTTAAAACAGGAAAAACAGCTTCTGCACTGTGCAAAAATACAGACCTCACTTTACTGTTTTGATTCAGTGGCTGATGGAGCAGTTCTTCTTCACAGTCCTCAAGCTCACTCTTACTGATGTCCAGCTCTCTTAGGTGGGGGTTTGCATACTGAAGGGTCAAGGCCAAAAACCGTCCTCTCAGCTTACACCCAAAAAGACTATAACAATATAAATCAGATCACAATGAAATCAGTGAGGGTGGTGGTGTTGCATACTCCACATCATTGAAGCGCAGCCTTGCATTACTTGTCAAAACCGACCACCACCCTATACATTTTAAGAAAATGTTGAATATTCCATATTTTAAAGCATCAATCTGAAACATTTTGAGATGGGGAATGCTGGAAAAAAACAACATTTTGTGTAACTGATCCACTTTTGTACCCCTGACAGAATATGTTGCTGCGTATTTGTCTAAGGCATCTCCTACAGATAAAAAATGTGGCTTTACAATGACAGACTCAGGAGGAAGACGGCCAGTGCTTCGCACAAAACCAACATCTGCTTTAAGTGGTTGGTATTAAATAGCACAGATATTTGTTTTCTTTTAAACCAAATACACTGTAAACACATTTCAAAGCTCCGCCTACCAAGAAAAAAAAATATTCTTACTCTACTTCCAAATTTTATATGTGACGGCTTACTGAGTGAGTGAGTGAATGAATGAATGAATGAATGAATGAATGAATGAAGTCTAATGTTACCACTGTTTACACCTCTTCTATATGGAAACATTGTGGTGTCTTACCTCAATTTCTCCAGTTGACAGTTTGGGTTTTTAAGACCAGAGAGCAGATTTTCTTCTGATGTTAGCAGATCACAGCCACTCATGTCCAACTCACTCAGTTGACAAATATATGGGTGCAAAACTGGGGCCACAACCACAGTGGAGCTGGGTTTGAGTTTACACCTGGCAAGACTACAGAGAGAGATGGAAACACTATAAGCTCTAATTACATTACAAACATGAGATGGCACATGAAGGTGTTTATGACTTCTAATACAGCAATTCAGGTGCAAAACTACAGACCTCACTTTACACTTTGGATTGAGAGGTTGATGAAGCAGTTCTCCTCCACAATGAAGCTCACTGTCACTCATGTCCAGCTCTCTTAGGTGGGGGTTTGCCCCCTGATGAGCCAAGGCCAAATATCTTCCTTTCAGTTTACAGCCAGCAAGACTGATAAAATGGAAATCATGTGAAAGAAAATGCTTAAATTAGAGAAGATAAAAGTTACAGCACAGTCTACTTTTAAAGCCACCACATGCAACTTTTAGGTAACATTTCGACGTTGTCTATTCATTACACCTTTATGTAAATTGCCTAGAACTCACTAGTATTGATAAATGACATGTTCCGGAGTAAAATGAGCCCCTTCACGAGATTGTCCGACCCTCCTAGAGGCAGATACCGCCTATGCAAGATCTGGAAGCGCGTCCCGCTATCGTAAGTTTTGGTTAGCAAGCAAGCTAGGTCACGTGACTTAGCCGGAGCTTACTGTTTGAATTACAACGCGATTTGTGACTTCTCAGCGCATTCAACTGTCGATACATTTGTTAGCGGCGTTCTCCATCGACTACACAATTCTAAATGGAGGATTATTGGCAGAAACGCTTAATAACTGCTTTGTTTGGTTCTTAGCTTACTGGATGACGCCACCGGATCCTGCATAGGTTCTCTTTAACAGTAGGTGTTTCTCCACATAATTTCAACAAGTTACTGACCTCAGTGTCTCTAGTTTGCAGTCTGGACTTTGTAGAGCAGAGAGCAGCTCTTCTCCTGGTCTTCGTAAGTCATTCTGACTCAAGTCCAGCTCTCTTAGTGGGGAGGTTGCAGACTGTAGAGTTAAATTCAAAACCTCCCAGGACTTCTCTGTTAGTTTGCAGTCAGTAAGTCTGAAAAGTCAGTAAGGAATTGATAATGTCATGTCTAAATGCCCTGAAAAACAGAAAAGTGCACACTACCGTGATACACAACAGGTGGCAGTATTTCCCCAAAAGTATATTAACTTTGGTTTTATGTTAATATTCATACACATTGCTATTGATGTTTTGTGAGCATGTCATCATGACCACATGTTCTATAGTGCTGGTCAGCAAAAGACATTAAAACAATACTACTTTCACTAAAGTGAAACATATTCTCATTTTGTCCAAATGCACATCAAGTTCATTCGCACCACTGCCTTGGCCATTATTAGTGATTATGATTTATATTAGTTATTACCTTCCATTTGACACAAAAATGCTAAAATTCTAAAATGCAAAAACAAGTAAATGGCACTAAGGACTTAAGTTAAAACTTTGTTGTGACCTTTAGCACATTTACAGACATTTAGACATTCAGTACTGAACTATGATAAGCAGTCATTGAAGAAATTCATTGATACTCACACAGCCTTTCTGCAGCATCTCACAGCTGGCATCAGTCTCCTCCGTCCCTCATCTGATGTTCTGTATTTCTTCAGGTCAAACTCATCCAGCACCTCATCAGACATCAGAAGCACATGAGCCAAGGCTGAGCAGTGAGCCAGTGTGAGCTGTTTCACAGCACCTTTCTCTGCCTTCAGGAAAGCCTGGATTTCATCATGAATAGACGAGTCATGCATTTCCACCAGGCAGTGGAACAGATTGATGCACCTCTCAGGGGAGATATTCTTTCTCTGCATGACCTTCAGGTTCTTGATAGTTTTCTTCATACTCTCAGGGTTGCTGTGTGTGTGTGTCAGGAGGCCAAGTAAAAGTCTCTGGTTTAACTCCAGAGAAATTCCATGAAGAAAACGAACAAACAAATCAAGGTGTCCATTCTTGCTTTCCAAAGCTTTGTTGACTGCATTCTTTAACATTTCATCTAGTGGCACATCTGGCAAAGACCAGAATTTTCTACTAAGAAATGTTTTCAGGACCTCCATGTTCTTAATCAAGTAGGAGGCAAACAAATGAAGGGCAGCAAGAAACTCCTGGATGCTCAGATGGACAAAGCAGTAGACCTTCTTGTGTTTAAACACACGTTCCTCCCTGAATATCTCTGTGCACATGCCAGAGTACACTGAAGCCTCCCTGACATCAATGCCACACTCTCTGAGGTCTTCCTCAAAGAACATGAGATTGCCATTCTCCAGGTTCTTGAAGGCCAGTTCTGCCAGTTTCAATATGACACCCTTATGCGATTTTAGTAGTGTCTGTCTATCTGTCTCATTTTCCTCTTGATACTTTTGGTTCTTCCAAGTGGTCTGAATGAGCAGGAAGTGGATGAACATCTCAGTGAGAGTTTTAGGGGCTTCCTTCCCATCATCCTTTGCCAGTAACTGCTGAAGGACAGTGGCTGAAATCCAGCAAAACACTGGCATATGACACATGATATGAAGGCTTCTTGTTTCCTTTATATGTGAGATGATTCTGTTGGCCTGATTCTGGTCACTGATCCTCTTCCTGAAGTACTCTTCTTTCTGTGGGTCATTAAATCCTCGTACTTCTGTCACCTGACTGATACACTGAGAAGGGATCTGATTGGCTGTTCCTGGTCGGGAGGTTATCCAGATAAGAGCAGAGGAAAGCAAAGTTCCCTGAATGAGGTTGGTCATCAACACATCCACTGAAGATATTTGTGTCACATCAGACAACTTCTGGTTTGTTTTAAACTTTAGAGGAAGTCGGCTCTCATCCAGACCATCAAAGATGAACACAATGCTGCAGTCTGTGTATTTGGAATCATGTAGCTCCCAAAGTTCAGGGTGAAAGTCAAGCAGGAGCCTGTGAAAATTGTACTGATCATCTTTGACCAGATTCAGTTCACGAAACGGGAGCACAAACATGAAATCTACATCCTGGTTCGCTCTCTCCTCGGCCCAGTCAAGGATGAACTTCTGCACTAAGACAGTTTTTCCAATGCCAGCAATCCCCTTGGTCATGACCGTTCTGATGTGGTTCTGCTGTCCAGGCAAGGGCTTGAAGATATCATTGCATTTAATTGTTGTGTCTTCTGTAGCTTGAGGTCTGGATGCTGATTCTACCTGCCAAACTTCATGTTCCTGATTCACCCCTTCACTCTCTCCCTCTGTGATGTAGAGCTCTGTGTAGATCTTGTTCAAGAGTGTCTGAGTCCCTGATCTTATGAGGCCTTCACAAATGTTCTCAAACTTCCTCTTCATACTGGCTTTATGGGTCATCAGTACTCTGTTCAGGACGTGGTCATCTGTTCGGTACACAAACAAACAAGATTCAAAAGGTATCATGTTATTAGCCTAGAACTCTTGACAAACTCTAGTGGCAAATTGAAGTTGCCAAGTGTCACGGCCCCTCTCCCATGGGTGCCTGTGCCATGGCCATTGCCTGTTTTACTGCAGGGCTCCACTGGGGCACTAGGTGTCCCTAAGTTGTTTGTGTGTTTGTATCCTACAGGCTTCCTAACCTGGACCCGGTGTACCTTTTATAAGCTGATGTCTATCCAATTAAAACTCTAGGTTGTATTCAGACGATATGGTGTTAAGCCAATCACAACATTCAATCTGGACAGAGTCATTGGACTGACTTAGTGCTGTTTGAATCACCTTGTTATTTGCTCTGATTGGTTGTAGCCATTGTACCTGAGGGTCTATCCCTCATGGTCAGACTACTATACATTTGATGTTATAGTCTGGCTGACTGGCTTGTCAGGCTAACATATTCTATCGGAGGCAAAGAGATCATGCCTAGTCCAAAAAGAATCAAAATTGTGGTCAGACTACTATACATTTGATGTTCTAGTCTGGCTTGTCAGGCTAACATGTTATTGTCTGTATCCCATGTTTTAAGAACACTGAACAGAGACTCAAATTGAGTGATCCTTCTAATTCACATACAGGCCCAACTCTTAGGAGTAATTCAGAAAATAATTCTCACCTGTTAGTTTGGGCCTTTTGACTGGAGTTTGGAGAAGGCTGCTGTCTCCCATGACTGTGTGCTCATCTAAGAAAGGCTGAGTAGACAACTTTGCCACCTGTGTGTGTGAGTGTAGCGGGTTCTGTTCCGTGTGTGTGTGTGGATGCACCTGTGTGTTTGGATGTAGCTGGGTTGGTTCTGAGTCTGTGAGTGAATAAGTCTGTGCCATGTGTATGTGTGGATGTAATGGGTGCTGAATGTGTGCATTGAGTTGATACTGCCCCAACTGAGAGTCTGATTGCAGAGAAAGCTGCTCCATGTTTGTATATGAATATGGAGACATTTGTTCCATTGTGTCTGGTGGATACAGTTGAAGATATTCTACTGTTCTGTGCTCATCAAGAGTGGGTTGTGCCATGCCTGTAGATGAGTATAAGGGAGGCTGTGGAATGGATATAGATGAGTGAGGTAGTGGTTGTATCATAGCTGTGTCATGGTTTAGTAAGGGTTGTGTTCTGGGTCTCTTTCCACACTGGGGACAGCTGTAGTCTCCTGATGGACCAGACTGGCTCCAGTAGCAGCTGATGCACTGCCTGCAGAAACTGTGTCCACAGGAGGTGATGACTGGGTCCCTCAGTAGCTGCTCACACTCTCCACACCTGGACTGATCCTGGGTCAGGACTTTCCCAGAACCGCTGCAGAGACAACAATAGTTGCACAGACATCCACTGATTATTATTCACTACATTAGAAAAACGGTAGGTCAGAGTGTTCCTCCTGACACTGTAAAGGGACACACACACACATATATTCAAAAATTTTTATCTCATTTTGGTTTAGACGTAAATTTTTTATCTAATTTTTTACGTCCAAAAATGTTCAGCATGTGTAACTTTTTCTATCTTGTAGGGAAGTAATGATTCACCCAGCCCACAACATTTCATTTTTTTATTGCTGCTAAATATGATAGAAAATAGCCGAACATTTTTAAAAAAAATACATTTTTAATGAAATCTGACGGTAGCAAAAGGAACAAATGAATTAAAATAATTAAAATTAACCAAACCTGTTAGTTTTTTTGTTTTTTGTCTTTTTTTTATGTGAACAAGCCAAGTTAAAAATATGTAGGCCTAGGACTAATAGGCTATATGTGACTGACTGTAGTGTGGTCTAGCCTCTTTAACCTGCATAAGTAAAGGTTGAGCAATAAAAATTAGGCTTTCATGGACAAAAACATTTAGCCCAGTCATGTTTAGGACTGTGCAGCCTTTTCGTTTGTAAAGGGAGGGGAAAGAAAAGAAGCTTCTCTGACAATTAGAAAACTCAAGGCAGCAATGTAAGCTTTATATTTCGACATGGGAAGCTACAGACAACATGGTTCTTTAGTCACTAGCCTCAATATCGACAGATATCACTTTTATTGAGTCAATGGATAGGGTCATTCCACGCCAAGTCACCCAATTTTGAGAAATTTTCCCAGTTCCTGTCATGGATTTTTTTGAAAAAAATCATGCATGAAGTCCAATCCGTTTTCAGCTGTCCTGCCAAATCTCAGAGTTGTACTCCAAACCGTTTTTGAATAATAAAATGATGAAATATAGCTGTATGGGAAAATGTGACTCCCTATGTTAAGCCGTACCAAATAAAGGAATTTCACTGGCTAAGGCTGTAATTTTCACCATGTTTAGATATGACCCTATTAAGAATTTTGTAGTTGGATTTAATTTGTTTATATGTACATCATAGGTATTTTGGAATGAAATGTGAGCATATGCCCAAACGTCAAATCAATCACTTTCAAAATTCAACATTTCAGTGAGGTTTCACTTTTCAAGTTTAAAATTTTCTGGGAATGCAGTTTGACCATAGCCTGGGAATTCCCATGCTCCTTTGCGCGCTTATTTCATTTCACTCTGCAGAGGAGCATGGTGACCATGGCTGTTTTTCTCGCCTGGTTTCGCTATCCAATCGCAGAACAAAAAGGGATTTGAACGGCCCTCGATTGCATTTTATGTCACGTGGTGGCTCTGGTATTGGCTCCGAGGTATGTACAGACGCTATGATAGACATTCGTAGCGCCCAATAAACGGCTATGGACAATTGTAAACGATGCTTCCGCTACGAGAAATGCAATAGGTAGGTCCCCAGACTAAATATCACTTGTGATTTTAGTTTGGCATTCGCCAGGCTAGTTTGACCACTGATCTTTTATTAAAAAAAATTGGAAATGTGTGCCATAAATGATGAACAAAATACAGTGGCTCAAACATGGCCACTTGCTGCAAAAAGGTATTTTTGGCCAACTTTGGACCATTGGTTTTCATAAAGGGAAATGTCCGATGCCTTCCATTTTTTTTCTGAACAAGATAATCTTTTTCTCAGAAACATACTAAAATTTCAGAGATGTGTTAGGTCCCAATCTTCCTTTTTAGATTTTGTGAAGACATCAAACCTATCTATGGTGATTGTCATTTTCCCTGGGTTGCCATGGGTGTTTGTTTACACAAACCATGTGTTTCTTTGTTGATATAGCCATGTGCTCTTCCCACGGTGACTTTTAGGATTTTTCTTCATCTTGTGATGAAAAATAGACAGAAAACCATGGACAGTGTCTAAGTCCTCAGAAAATATCTTGAAGAAAATAACGACAAATTGACATGCTATCTGATTTTAAATATCAACAATATGGCCAGTTCATGCCGGAATGTAATTTGTATTACCATTATCTTTATAATAGCATTTGAATTCTGAAATATGTCAAAATGAAAGGGTATGTAAAGTGATGCAGGACAATGTTTATCTATCTTTTTTCTAATGTATGTTATTTAAAGTAAGTATTTCAAACTGATTGAAACAAATGAATATATGACATTGTGAGCCAATTGCAAGGCTAATCCTCCTAAATCAAATCAAAGGAAATAAAAGCAAAATGTAATATACAAAATTTATTTTCATTTAACATCGGCAATTATCAGCAATGCTTACTGCATATGCGTTGGCAGATATGAAGCATGCCTGTTTCATTTTAGACAACTTCCTCATAGCATATGTGGTCTAAAACTTGTCAATGATGTGCCACATCCTCTAAGTAAATGTGTCGGGCTTCTCAGTCATGGTTGCCTTTCTCAGCCACACCTGGCTATAATTGAGGTCAATTACCCATAATTCAAAAACCTAGACTGGTGATGTTCAAACCACCCAAGGTTTGTGTTATGTGTTATGGTAATTTTCACTTTAATCCTTTATTTCAACAAAAGGGAAAATGTGTGTAGGCTATCTTTGTTAGGGAATGTGAGCATGAACACATGGAGTATGGTAAGATTGCATGTTCAAACCCTTACTGAGTACACCAGGAAAACCAGGAAAACATTTGCTAAGAAGTGAATCATCCTTGTCATTCAATATTGCTATATTGCAAATCATTGATTGGGACACCTGCTTACTGGAAGTCTATGTTCCTTGTCAAATGACATATTTATCATCAACAATGATGCTGTTTTAAAATCAGTTGCATTTATGCAAAGAAAGTGATAATCTCAAAACATATTGAACACTTCTTTGTACTTGGTCCAGTTTAATAACGATAATGTAGCTATCTATAATGGTTCCTTTGAAATTCAGAATGATTAGGATTTCATAGGAGAGTGGATGTCATATTAGCATCCCTGCTTTCATGAAAGATAAACTTTTGAAGTTGGATAAAAGAAAGAGCTCTCTAGTTTTTTTTGTGTGTGTGTGGATAGGCCTGTTCCTTCCTTCTATGTTCATATTTGACAGTTTACAATGTTCAAATAATCAATATTTATGTGTAAATAATTGTGAAAAAATCAGTCAGGAACAAGATATTGAATAAATCAGACACAATGATCCAGAGCACATGGCTACATAAACAAACCAGCACATGGTGGGCGTAAGGCAGGGTTTCCCAAAGTTATAATACATAAATAATAAATAATTGACCATAGACAATGCTAAACATCACTAAACAGAAATTCATTCTTTCAAAACAATGTAAAGTTTTAACAGTTTCACAGGCATTATCAGAAATGGGCCGCCAGAAATATTTTCGCGGGCTTCCATTGGCCCCCGGGCCGCAGTTATAGAACCTATAGTGTAAGGAAACACCCAAACCACAGGAAATTGACCAAATCACCAAAGGTATGTTTGATGACTTTAGAAAATCATGAATGGGGTAACGAGACAGAACACATCTCTGAAATTTTGATATGTTTCTGAAAAAAAGTCAATCTTTCTCAGAAAAAAAAAATGGAAAGGATGCAACCTTTCCCTTTATGAAATAAAGTGGTCTAAAGATGGGCACAAAATGTCTTTTTTAGTCAGAGGCCATGTTTGAGCTACTGTATCTTGCTTATAATTGCATGCAAACATGTTCTACTCATAGTATTTGCAGAATGTGAGTCACACTGCATTCTCTGAAAGTTTTGTGTCAAAATGTTGAAAATTCAATGAAATATTAATTTGGAAATGTGAACATTAGACACTTCAGTGTCAGCATTCATTTTCCACCATAGCTCACCATGTTCTACATAAAACAAGCTAAATTCAGACTAGAAATCATCGTTAGGCTGATACCTTGGCTTGGTGAAAATTACAGCTTTGTCGAGTAAAATTTATTTATTTGGCAAGGGTTAATGTAGGGAGGTGGTCTTGCCTGTACTGGCATATTTCAACATTTTATATATAAAAAAGTGTTTGGTGTACAACTCTGAGATTTGGCATGATGACACTACTTATACTGAAGAATATATGTGAATTTTTTCAAGAAAATCTATGACATGAACTGGGAGACACTAGGTGAGTTGGCATGGAATGACCCGATATTGCTTTTATGGATAATAATCTTTAAGTTGACTCAGTGCAACATTCCCGGTAGACAATTATGAAGTTATGAATTTATTTCATGATATAAAAGCTATATTGCGCAACATATTTTTATAAGCTATGAGATGCATAGCCTACATGAGTCAAGAACAGTATTTTCCCCACGGGTAAAAGTTTTGTAATCAAATCATTTAGCGCTGATATCAGTAATTCATACGTTTTATCTGGGTCCAGGGAAAATAGTTACCCGATCCCCAGGGAAACACACACAGACACGCCTATTCTTGTAGCCAACACAGTATGGCCGTTTCTCAATATACGTACTTGAATGAACTTGTTTTCTCATGGACTTGTGTAACTCAAGCACACATGGAGTTCCCGGATGTTTTCTCGATTCAGCCATTTTTTCGAGGATGTATCGGATGGTGACTTCTAATAACTTCAGGACCATTATTCCCCTTAATGCACTTAGGCACTCCGTTCTGAGATTTGGAAATATGGCGGAGCAAGGATTTAGCATTTATGTCTAAACTAATACATTTGGGGCTTATGACTTGATATTTCTTTAAAATCAGGCGGGAAATGTTGATTAAGTCTGTACACATGGGTTTTGTAACCAGAAAGTGTATCTGTGGTGAGGTGGTGAGGTGGTGAGATGTTTGTACCACTGTTAGCTTGTCATCCACCAACCTGCCGATGTGTTTTGGGGCAAGCATAGACAGCTCCCCCCCTGTGGCTTTCGTAGCTAATATAACATGTTCCCAACGTCTCAAACTGCAGGTTCAGCGCACTGTGTCCTCGCATTATTGGAAGTTTGTACTCTCGTCCTCGACTTCACAAGTTTTAACACGCAAGTATAGCAAGAATAAAGTCCATTCTGGTATGTACTTTGTATTGAGAAACAGCCCATGTTTGAACAACTCAAAACCCACCTTGCTGGTTCCCTGCTGAATTGCTCAGGGAGTTCCATGGACCAGTCACTCTTCATAGACACACCACTGGGCACTGGAGACACTGGTCTGCGTGTCTGTGGTCTACGTACATCAGAACAGAAAATAAAACATAATAAGTTGAGCTTTCCAACACACTCTCTCATTTTCCCACTCTGTTTTTATAGTAAACACACACACACACACACACACACACACACACACACTCTTGTGGCCTATGTTTAAACAACTCAAAACCCACCTTGCTGGTTCCCTGCTGAATTGCTCAGGGAGTTCCATGGACCGGTCACTCTTCATAGACACACCACTGGGCACTGGAGACACTGGTCTGTGTGTCTGTGGTCTACGTACATCAGAACAGAAAATAAAACATAATAAGTTAACTTTCCAACACACTCTCTCATTTTCTTTCACTGTCTTTATAGTAAACACACACACACACACACACACACACACACATATATTATTGTGGCCTACGTTTAAACAACTCAAAACCCACCTTGCTGGTTCCCTGCTGAATTGCTCAGGGAGTTCCATGGACCGGTCACTCTTCATAGACACACCACTGGGCACTGGAGACACTGGTCTGTGTGTCTGTGGTCTACGTACATCAGAACAGAAAATAAAACATAATAAGTTGAGCTTTCCAACACACTCTCTCATTTTCTCACTCTGTCTTTATAGTAAACACACACACACACACACACACACACACACACACACACACACACACACACACACACACACTCACTCTTGTGGCCTATGTTTAAACAACTCAAAACCCACCTTGCTGGTTCCCTGCTGAATTGCTCAGGGAGTTCCATGGACCGGTCACTCTTCATAGACACACCACTGGGCACTGGAGACACTGGTCTGTGTGTCTGTGGTCTACGTACATCAGAACAGAAAATAAAACATAATAAGTTGAGCTTTCCAACACACTCTCTCATTTTCTCACACTGTCTGTCTGGGCACATAAGACTTTTCTCACACTTTTCAGTAAACACACACAAACACACATATTTCTTTTCACTCTTGCATTTATAAAGAAAAGCTAATAATCTCTGAACAGGTAAAAGTGGTAATAACTCACTTTAGATGTCCATCAGTAGTCTGATTCTCACTCTTCATGGCCACATGTCTGGATGCAGTAAATGCTGCTCTGCCTGTCTGATGTCCACCAGCAGCATCCTCACCCTCTTGAGGGAAATCCATTGTAGTCACTCAATCTAATAAAGACAGAGAGAGAGAGAGAGAAAGAGGGGGAGAGGAAGAGAGAGGGGTGAGTCTTCCTCCATTCTAATCACTCAATCTAATAAAGACAGAGAGAGAAAGAGGAGAGGAAGAGGGAGGGGTGAGTCTTCCTCATAGAAGAGGTGGGAAAATTGTCTCAGATAAAAGGTTGTGTATAAATTTTCACCAGCCGTATGGGCCAATCAGATCTATGAATCTATTTCATGTTGAGGCAATGGAGCCATGGGAAAATAAGAAAAAGCATAATGGAAATAAATAATGGAAAATCGTATATGAACACCAAAATGAAACCATCAGTCTTGACTGAATTAATATCATGGTGTAGCTTACTTGACATTGCATCCGATTGTGGCAGGGGCACTCTAGCTTAGACCCTCAATTGTCCACTAGGGGTCCCCAGTTTTGATGCTGCGCCTTCCTATATTTGGGGGGGGGAGGGAGAGCTTAGGTAAGGCCACTGATTTGCAGCACCTGAGTGAATGCTGCTCAGACTGTGGGTGCAGCCAGCTGAAGGGAGCTGTGCCAGTGTCTCCTAGTAGGGAGATTTGTCCAGAGTTGAAACGGGGAATGCGTGTTGGTAAACTGACCACCGCAGAGACTGCTGGAGTGTTTGGCCATTATTATTGACCTGGGGAGGACAAGTTTGTTGGGCAATCGCTGTTCCTCTTATGTATTTTTGATTTATTTGTTTTGTTTGTTTTGTTAACTTTATTCTTTCTTCTGCTAGCCAGCAGCCTTGTGTATTGCTGATTGTGGGAGTCAGCTATCTGGGTTGTGGCGCTGGTTAGCAGGTTTATTTTGTGTTTGTTTTGTTTGTTTGTTTGTTTGTTTGTTTGTTTGTTTGTTTGATTTCTTTGCTTTGGCCAACCATTCCCTTTTGTCTTCCCGCCTAACCCAGCGCCTGATTTATGTACAGAGGGGGAGCAGGACTTTTGTTTGCTGTGTCACATTATGCACTTGAGCTTGCTGTGTAATAGCATCTGATCTTTCACACTCGTAATGTATGCCTTGCTTGAGCTTGCTGTGTAGCATCTGATTCTCCACACTCGTAATGTATCTGAGGTGCTTTAAATCTCCTTTTTTTGTGCAACTCCTTGCTCTCTCTCTCTCTTAGTCTAGGAGCTGTTAATCTAGGGTTGGCTGGGGGCTCAGTGTTGGGAAGTTTTATCTATTGTACATGTATGTGCTCTCAAACATCCTTTACATGAATTTTGTATAATAAATTATCTTTTTATACTTTCAACCATTGTCTGGTGTCTGCCCCTTGTGGTTGATTAGTGGGTGAACACACTTGGTCAGGCTACAACATATATGTTGCCCTATCAAGCTGCTCCCTATTGTGTGTTGCTCTAATAGTGCTTTTTCCCCTTTACCTTTAAATCACTGTAAGTAGTTGTAGACTGAATGGTCTGTCTGGTGTGAAATGGATGCCTGATTACAAACTGCAGTGACATTATTTTGGCCAGTAGAGGGACCCACAGGTTACAGGAAACCCAAAGCAGCCTGAAAGCAGCCAACATCAGGAAGTCAAGATGAACATTACTGTTGAGTGATTGAACTTTGCACAGGGAAAAGCTACTAGGCCTGACCATAGCATCGTAAATAATGCCCAAAGAGCACACGTTATATCCGTCATCATGAGTGGGTACAGGACAAAGGTTTTGTTCCCAGATGTGTTGCTGCTCACCTGCTGACACGGAAGAGACCCATCTTCATAAATACCCAGGTAGCCTAAACTTAGCCTACAAATAGACACTAGTTTCTGCACCACTGAAAATTAGGTTACTTGACTACACATGAAATATTTCACACTTGTGAACCACTAGTTCGGAAGCACACACACACACACGCACACACACACACACACACACCATAACTACCGGCCGATACACACTTGGCTCCTGTTCTTTCAAAAGAATATGATAAACAGACTAACACCTTACCTGCTGTCTGTCCTCCTCACTCGTTCCTCCTTCTCTCCACTCTCACATATTCCAGAATTCTAGAAGGTTCTCTGTAACTCTCGACTGTCTTCTTCAAAATGGCGCTGAGTCCAGGGTGTCCGCGGGTTTGTAAAAAGTTGTAAAAGGTAGTAAATGAAATTAGGTCAAATTAAGGCCAGTAAAAAGTAGTAAAAAGTAAGAAGCGTCATCTGAGAATATCCATCGAGACTATCTATCGCTTTCGCTAAACCCCTACAGCCTATTTATTGTCAAACCGTTCTGCCGAAGCGCAAGAGGGGAGCCGCTAAACTATTTAAATTTTGATGTTGAATTTGTCTGTCATCTTTTAAAAAGTTCCCATTTAGATGTCTAAATTACTTCCACTCTGTCTTTTGAGGCATAGCCTTCATGTTTCCATATCCGCTCATTAGTCTTTGCCTTGCAATGCCATACATTTCGGCTACATCCGTCAAAGCCCCGTTAGGATCAAAACGATTTCAAATGAACCGTCAATTTTTGCTAGCTAGCTTGACTTTGCAAATCACCAGTGCTATGAATGAGGTTAGATTTAAGAAAATGTAGCCAAATAGCACGTCAGTAATGATTTTTTAAAAAAGTGTTTCAAACATACAGTGATTTTGAGTATTTCAAAGAAATGTGGAAAGATCACTGAAGCTATTATCAGCATGCACCTGCCTGTGCGCTGAATTGCGCATAGGACTCATGAGAAATTGAATGGGGAAAGGCCAGACGGCTCTCACCCAATCCTGTTCCCTTATGATGAGCCCCGTATAACCTATGTCCACATGAGTGATAAATATATAAGGTAAATAATAAACATATTCAGAACAATAATATATGTGATCCTTAAAGTTAAAGTGTTGTTGATGATGGAAGTATAGCCTAATACGGTGTCCTGACACAAGTAAGCTGTAAACAAGAATTTACAGTAATTTAGGCGTGCTCTGAATGCAAAAAAATGCTGATGGGGTGCCTTGAGCTCAAAAAGTTTGAGAACCACTGGACTAAAGCAAAAATAGATATTTCAGATTTTAGTTGCATTTTTGTCATGAAGTGTCCCCGAACATGTACAGTAGGTTGCATAAGGAAAGAGAGAGGGGGGGGGGGGATCCTATCCAGGCTCCTGTAATTTAGGGTATCTACTTCTACTGTATGTACTGTAACCAGAAAGAATCATTGTGGGTTTTCAAACTTTGGCGGCATAGCCTAATATTGACAAACTAGAAAAGCACTGAGAGAGCGCAGTTCTCCGCCAAGGCAATGTGGACAAAGACACAACATAAATTCCAGATTGTGTTCTGGATCACTGATCGTACCAAAATTGTCGGAATATGTAGGATGCCACCGCCCCCAAAGAAAAAAAAAAAGTGCGCTGCTAGATGTTGTGGAGGTAGTAAAAATATTGTAAATGGTACGAAAAAAGGTAGTAAATGGTAGTAAATTCAGCACCAGGATTCCTGTATATACCCTGTGAGTCTTATTGAAACTCTCTGAGCAGGACGTCTGATCAGCGTCATTCTGTTACTGATCAACAAGCTGCTCATAAACCACTGCAGAGGTCAAAGGTCGTCTCCTTGTCTGTAGTTCAGAACTCAGTCACCTCTTGTCATGACAAGTTTTGTATCAACGTCACATCTACATTTGTGAGCAGATTATATCCCATGACTGAGCAGTTATATCTCTGATACATGTGTGAGCAGTTATACATGTATCTATATTTGTGATCAGTTAAAAATCACTGATTTATCTACATTTGATTAGTTGTATCTCTGATACATGTGTGAACAGTTATATCTGATAAACATATATCTATATATTTGTGATCAGTTAAAAATCACTGATTTATCTACATTTGATCAGTTATATCTCTGATACATGTGTGAACAGTTATATCTGATAAACATGTATCTATATTTGTGATCAGTTAAAAACCACTGATTTATCCACATTTAATCAGTTATATCTGTGATACATGTGTGAGTAGTTATATCTGATGTACATGCATCTATATTTGTGATCAGTTAAACCACTAATCTCTCTACATTTGAGCAGTTATATCCCTGACAGTCAGGAAAGTTATGGGCCATTTTCTCCATATCAGTAGGAATTAGTGCTGGCAAAATTAACTGATTAATCATGTGATTAATCCAAAAAATTTAACTCTGATTAAAAAAATTAACTCAGATTAATCCTGATGGATATGGTTCCACTTTCATGGCATGTATTATGTTCAATTTCAGATAGAAAATGGATCGGTTATCAAGTCAAACTATACAAAGATTATGGCCTAGCTCCTGACTGTCCAACAACATGTTTGGGGAATCCTTCGGGGTAGGGGACAGGTGTGAATTGCCCCATTTGAGACAAACAAAGCCAGCTATTTAGTATCAGGGCCTTTACAGGACAAAATAAGGATCCAATATACCCTAGCATCCAAATTCTTACCGGAGGAAATGAGTTGCGATTAAAAGTGATTAGTCTTTGAAAAATTTTGTGATGAATCAGATTCATATTTTTAATCGTTAGATAGCAATAGTAGGAATATATTTTGAACTCAACATAAATATCCAGTGTCTGCTCTGAGGACTTTTACAGTAAGGGTGTTTATGAGTTCTGTCACTGTATTTTACACACACACACACACACACACACACACACACACACACACACACACAGATATTTTACAGTAAGGGTGTTTATGAGTTCTGTCACTCTATTCTACACACACACACACACACACACACACACACACACACACACACATATACAGTAAGGGTGTTTATGAGTTCTGTCACTCTCTCCTTGCTGTCCGTCATAAACCAGTCAACCCCTCCCCCATCCTGTGTGTTTGAGAAGGAGGGCTTTCATAACAGCCTCAGTCAACTCAACTCAACTCCTTTATGTCTGTCAGATCCACTCAGGTCTGAGTGTGTTTATGACTAACACAGCACTTCATACACTGTTCAATTCTTAATGTATATTTGAGTGGTATTTGTTTTTAGATGCAGATTATAAACTGTTCAGTGCACTCTAAATGTATGTGAGTGATATTTGTTTTTAGATGCAGATTATAAACTGTCCAGTGCACTCTAAATGTATGTGAGTGGTATTTGTTTTTAGATGCAGATTATAAACTGTTCAGTGCACTCTAGATGTATGTGAGTGATATTTGTTTTTAGAAGCACATATTACACACTATTCTGCTACTCTCTCTATTTGTTTCTGTCTCTCTCTCTCTCTCTCACTAGATGAGCTGAATCTGATACAACATGGAGGAAAGGTCTGTGCACGGATATTTTATTATGTTCTAAAGTTCATGCTGATTGGAGGGAGGGGGGCAGTTCTTGCAATGTTCTGATAGCCCTCTAGCGCCCTCTAGATGCCTGTGACCCTGGAAAGAGGGAGTGTCTGTGTGTGTGTGTGTGTGTGTGTGTGTGAATAGGGGGGTGAGAGTTTGTGCACACTGAGTCATGGCTCTGTGTGTGGAGTGTGTGTGTGTGTGTGTGTGTGAGACGTCTGACTGGGTATCAGCTGGGCTGTTCTCTCTCTGTGTGTGTGTGTGTGTGGTCTTTACAGTATGTGTGTGTGTGGGTGTGTGTCCTTTACAGTCCCGCTGCTGCTGAGGCCTTCCAGACATTTAGTGGTCTTAATGTGTGTTGTATGAGTCCATGTGTGTGTGTGTGTGTGTGTGTGTGTCCTTACTATATTACACTACACTGGAGGCCTTCCTCCAGCACTTGCAAAGGGCCTTATATTAGTCTGTGCTGGAGCTGCCTGATCCTTCCTGCTCCTCCTGAGGTGTTGAGTGAGTGAGTGAACCATACATACATACATACACACATACATACATATATACATACATACATACATACATACATACATACATACGTACATACATACAGTACATACATACATACATACATACATACATACATACATACGTACATACATACATGTAGCTGGGGGTGTCAGGCTCAGTGCATGAGGGCTCTAGCGTACTGGGCTGGGCTGGGGGTGGCTGCGCTGGGCTGTACTGTACTGGGGGGGCTGGAGGCCCTGCTGGGCTGTGCAGAGTGGAGGAGTGGACTGGAGTCTCCTCAGGACCTCAGTCAGGGCTGACTACTGGAGACTGCATGTGGGACTGAGTGGGTGAGTGAGTGAATGTGTGTGAGAGTGAGTGAGAGTGTGTGTGTGTGTGTGTGTGTGTGTGTGTGTGTGTGTGTGTGTGTGTGTGTGTGTGTCCTACTCCTGCATCTGGACAAGCAGCCAGCAGCCTCTGGAAGTAAGTAAGGCTGCCTTCCTTCCTTCACTCATGCTGAGGCCTTACCCATGGGCCTCAGTGACTGGAGACTCAGGGGGCTTAGGGTCAGATACTCATATAACCTTTGACCCCCAGCGTGATGCTGCCTTACCCATGGGCCTCAGTGACTGGAGACTCAGGGGGCTTAGGGTCAGATACTCATATAACCTTTGACCCCCAGCGTGATGCTGCCTTACCCATGGGCCTCAGTGACTGGAGACTCAGGGGGCTTAGGGCCAGATACTCATATAACCTTTGACCCCCAGCGTGATGCCGCCTTACCCATGGGCCTCAGTGACTGGAGACTCAGGGGGCTTAGGGTCAGACTCATATAACCTTTGACCCCCAGCGTGATGCTGCCTTACCCACGGGCCTCAGTGACTGGAGACTCAGGGGGCTTAGGGTCAGATACTCATATAACCTTTGACCCCCAGCGTGATGCTTCCTTACCCATGGGCCTCAGTGACTGGAGGTCACACTCAATAGTGTCCTCTGACTGGGCTGTAATAGCCGGTCTGGTGAATGTTCCTCTTCAGTGTTCCACACTATATGGCCAGGGGCTCCTTCTCTACCTGGGCTTTAGTTCTGTTAGTTCTGTTCTCTGGACTCACCATGGCAACTAGCCCAGCAATCCATTTGGCCAGTACTTTACACTAAATACATCTGAGATCAGTATTTTAGTAGCTCACATATTCACATACACTGATTATATCTAAGCATATACATACATACATTCACAAGGACCACAATGGAAACAAGCTCTCTGAGTTTTATTGTGTTATATTTTTGACATGATGTACAAGGTTTTCAATACATATTTAATGACTTTAATGACTTTATATACATTTTAAATGCTTTGTATAATGTCAATATGTCAAGTAAAAAAAAAAAAAAAAAAAACCCAAGAGCATCATGTGTGATTTTTCTAGAAGTAGTGTGTGAAATGTGTCACCACTGGGAGCTGTGTGTCGCTGCACAAGGGGACTCACTCACCTGAGACTGGCCTTAGGGGCCACATTTAAATCACACACACTTTTAGCACAGCCAGTCTGGCAGACATGATGTCTGATGATGGCACCACATCTAGACTACAGGTTGTGTTGATGAGACAGACAGACAGACAGACAGACAGACAGACAGACAGACAGACACGCTACTTTAATATGTGCTTTCATGTGTTGATGTGGCTCATGGATCATGTGACCTACAGCTGCAGATTCCCACACCCTGGACAGAGCAGAGCAGAGCTCCCCCATGAGCACCTGAGATCAGTGGACAGCTGCGATTCCACTTAGTTGACAAAGTGAGTCGCTTTGAATAAAAGCATCTGCTAAATGTTTAATGTTTCACACAGCTACAGCCCAACAGCAGTCATGGTGGACTAAAAGCAGGATCAAATTTATGTTACATTTAGTTTTAAAAACAAATAAAAATGTCTTTTGAAAGCAATCCTGTACATTTCTTCCTGTGTGCTATACTGTGTGAGTATGAGGTATTCCAGTGATGCCAAATGTCAAGTCCAGGTGTTTGACACACACATGCAGCTGTTAGAGTTGTATGTCTCGAGACCGGTCTTGGTCTCGAGACCGGTCTCGAGACCAATTTTTCGTGGTCTTGGTCTCGTCTTGGTCTTGACAGTGTATTGTCTTGGTCTTGTCTTGGTCTCGGATCCCTTGGTCTTGTCTTGGTGTCTTGCAAGACCAAGACCAAGACAATTAAATAAATGCAATAAATATATGTTTTAACGATATCGAGTTGCCGATTTGAATTAGCCTAAACAATGAGACGCACCAAAATGAAAGTGAGTGCGCGCCAAAGACACCCCTTGCTGCAGCAGAGCAAGGCTCTCAAATGCATTTATGGGCCGGTCTATCTCAGTGACAGAGAGAGCCGAGCACATCCAGTTTCATGCAGCTCTAAATTACTCTCCTAAAAGTTTACGTTCCATTCGCAAAATGTGGCAATTTAATTATCAGGTATGTGTTACGATGGCTGAGCGAGATGTCATGCTAGTTAACGTGATCTCTAATGTATTTATTGGAATTAAATCTTTCATCTTTCATTTTGGTAAATTTAGTAGGCTATTGGTTACCGAGGCACAGACATCCAAAAAACTCCCGTATTTAGTGGTTCATGGACGCTTGAAAGATGTCCTGCGAGTGACTTATCGGGTGATAAATAAATTAATGCCGTTGATGTATTCTCAAAGTTATCTCTATTGCGTCCCGAAAGAATCCATTCCACTTGATGTAATAGCGAATGTATACCGCTGATAATCCGGTCCGGGTTTTGCATTACCAACAACAACTCAGTTACTGCATGTAGTGATTAGAGTCGTCAAGCAGTAAAAGCAAGTAGGATTCAAGCGGTCAGTATTCCATGATCTTTGGTAAAAGTGCAGGCTGTCCAAAACGTTGGAACACCAGCCCCATTGTCATCTCACAAAGTAGGCTACCTTCTGCTAAAACCGTATCCTTGTATTGTATGTTCTCAAAATTAACTCAGGCCATGTTAAATTACAGTAATTTCAATTAGAGGTAGGCTTAGTATAAAATCTTTGGCAGGCTATAGACAGAGTATGCTGGTAGGCCTGATTGGCTTGCCAACTTTCAGAAATCAAAATAAGCAGTTATGGGCAGATATCAATGAAATGCATCTCAGAAAAGTATAGAACTTAATCTTGTGCTTAACCTAGCCTACTTTAAAAGTAAATTTAAACTGTATAAGTCAGTATTTATTTTTGTGTTATGAAGGCTGCATAGTGCCATGTCTTGCCCATTGTGTGGAATTATTTCTTATTTTCAATTACCATTGGCACACCACATGCTGTGTTACATCTAAAACTAAAGGAAACACAAAATAAAAAGTAGAATGCACCCATCAATTTGGCCTATTGTGCCACATGCATCTCATTATAGCAGTAAGTTTAAATGCTTTAAAAGTTTAAAGTTTAAAAAATAAATATATAAATATATAAAAATAAAACAAATTCTAATGTGCCACCTGGCTTGAGAAACCTGATCGTAAAGACTTACTTTTACCAGTAGAAGCAATGTCATTCTCCCAGCTACCCCCCAAAAATATTTTCTACTGGTTGAAATGTCTGGAGTGGGGACATCTCGCTCAACTCATCATAGTGGGTGACTAGGTGATAACCCCCTGCTGGTATTTAATTAGCCTAATATTGCTATAGAGGAGGCCTGACACTCATTTTTTGTCACCATGAGTTCCATGATAGGTTTGTGCTGGTAAAAGCAGAATATTTCTTTTAATTATTGGTTCAACAGCTAGCAAAAAAGTTATCAAAACAGCTTTTATTTTCTGCCCACATTGCCGCTATCCCTATCCACATTGTTGCCAGCAGCTGAAATAATACTCTCCTATATGGGTTGAATGTTAACCAAAGTTGTTTTTCAAATCAAGTTATAACTTCCAATATAGCCTAGTCTACTTTTTTTTTTTTGGTCTCGATCTCGGTCTTGGTCTCGTCCTCAATTTGTCTTGGTCTCGTCTCGGTCTCGTTAGCCTCTGGTCTTGGTCTTGTCTTGGTCTCGTTAGCCTCTGGTCTTGGTATTGTCTTGGTCTTGTTCTACGCGGTCTTGACTACAAGTCTAGCAGCTGTAGCCCAACAGCTGTCAAGGTGACTAAAAGCAGCAGCAGCAGCAGCAGCAGCAGCTTCCCTGAGATTCAGCACAATCCCCAGCAGAGGCCGCTAGTGAGCCACAAACACAGCCTTCAACTCACCTGTCTGACACACACACACACACACACCATATAGGCCTTCAACTCGTCTGGCTCTCTGGAAGACTCCATACACACAAACACACGCACGCACGCACGCACGCACGCACACACACACACACACACACACACCATAAAGGCCTTCAACTCACCTGTCTGGCTCTATGGAAGACTCCTGTGCAGCCAAAAGTCAAGTCCAGGTGTTTGACACACACATGCAACTGGAGCCCAACAGCAGTCAAGGTGGACTAAAAGCAGCAGCAGCATCACCTAGCAGAGGCCGCTAGTGAGACCCAAACACAGCCTTCAACTCACCTGTCTGGCTCTCTGGAAGACTCCTACACACACACACACACACACACACACACACACACACCATAAAGGCCTTCAACTCACCTGTCTGGCTCTCTGGAAGACTCCTTTGCAGCTGAGCAAGTGTGAGACACACACACACACACACTCTGGAAGACTCCTGTGCAGCTGAGCAAGTGTGACACACACACATACACACACTCTGGAAGACTCCTGTGCAGCTGATCAAGTGTAAGACACACACACACACACACACACACACACACACTCTGGAAGACTCCTGTGCAGCTGATCAACTGATAAGCACCATGCTACTGTTTGATTGGATGTCTCCTCTCTCCTCATGCAGAGGAAGGGATCACTGAAGATGGACACTCATGACCCACACACCAAACACAGACCATCTTTTCTTTATTTAACATTATTCAAAATATTATTTACCTACATATATTTGTGGATTTTATCTTATTAAGACATTGAGACATTGAATAAACATTGAGAGAGAAAAAAACTAGAAAAGCGTTGAGAGAGTGCAGACCTCCGTTAAGACAATGTGGTCCAAATCCATGCAGTACTTTTCGAGTACACAGACAGACGGACAGACATGCAGACGGGCACACACACACACACACACACACACACACACACGCCGGCGAAAACATGACCTCCCTAGGCGGAGGTAATAAACTGAATAAATCTCCTCTCACAGTCTGTGAGGGAGCATACCCGAGCATGAGGTCAAGACTGACATTGCATTTAAATGTCCTTTATTTAGGCTAACTTATACTAACTTATATATATATATATACAGTCTGTGAGGGAGCATACCCGAGCATGAGGTCAAGACTGACATTTAAATGTTCTTTATTTAGGCTAACTTATACTAACTTATATATATACAGTCTGTGAGGGAGCATACCCGAGCATGAGGTCAAGACTGACATTGGCATGTCCTTTATTTAGGCTAACTTATACTAACTTATATATGGGCAATTCCACGAAAAAGTAAACCTCACCTTAAAATTTTAAGTCTCACCTACATGGACATACAAATTCTTTCAGAAAACTTCCAATACAAAAAAGTATTGTCTCGATGTAAATATTCAACTGAGGAAGTTTCGAAAGGATATCTGTTTGTTAAAATTTTTACCCTATTCAGCTATAATGTAAGTCTATGGAGGGGCTTATAATGGGCATAAGTGGATGATAACACACACAAAGCTGCAATACTATCAGTTATTTTTCATTGTTATATTACTATTTATCTTGTTACAGGTTAAAATCCACCGTTCACAATTGTTTTGTATCGTTTTGGAGGGTTTTTCCAGACGTCACGTCCATAACGTCACATCCATAACGCCATGTCTCCCAATGAAAACCAACTTTTTTTACATTTACATTTGAAATTAAGTCTTTCTCTGTCTTTACTGAGGTGTCCTGTTTGGTATGAATGTAGTAATATTTACATTTCTCTAGAAATTTCACACACTTCACAGCAAAAACTACGCTCTCTCAAAAGTTTGTCCGTTTTTCGTCACGTCCATAACGCAAATTGAAAGGCTCATATTCTTATGATGCAAATCATGATATTATTTTTTTCTGTTTGCCTGTATTCAGCCATG
>JAODXP020000033.1:10187103-10208224 GCA_027497455.2 Sardinella longiceps | reverse complement strand
TGGTTGGGTAAATAAATGATTGGACTGTATGAGGAAATATGGAAGGATGAGGTGTGTCTCCCTGGTGTGTCGGTCAGAACACAGGACTAGAAACTGATGCAAACAGGACTTTTACTGAAGATTCAGCACTTAACACACAGCACAGCAGCACAGTAATGGGTACAGGCTTGATATCAGGAATTTAGGTACCAATAGGTCATTAGTTTACTAATTATGTGTGTGGTCTGAAACGAAATAAAGAATAAATAATATTCACATTAATATCACAAAATAAAGTTACACAGTTTCCTGCATTATTTCTGTCAATATAAGGTGCATAGGTCTTACAATCAAGTAGCTCTCATCTAAATGAGAAATTAACATGCAGAAAGTAATTCAACAGCGCCACCTAGTGGCCGCATACGGTACCAACTCTGCAACACGAGGCACCTGCATGTTCTAAATGTGACTACAAATTCACGATCTCAAAGACATGAAATAACTCCCCAAATAGAGCTATAAATGCTCAAATTATCATCACATCTACATGCTAGTACAGTTTACATGTAAATTAAGGTTCATTTGAAGCATACAGCAGTAAGAAAGGCAAATACAAAGTGAAAGTAATTGACGGTAATCTCCGGTCTAGAAACATCCTTTCTACACGGCTCAAAACACATTTCACACGATCTCTAGCACAATATTCTGAACAGTACAAACAAATATTACACTAAAGAGAATTGACATACAATCCTGAAACATTGTCACTCACTTTTTGGTCAATTACGCACACACGAAGGTCACACGAATTCTCAAAGTCTCTTGCACTCTGCTGCTGCTTCAAACTCCAGCGGGCTTCAGGAAAGATCTACTTGGAGCATGCGCAGAGGCGCGGCCTTTCTAACAAAGCCGCCCCCAAATTTGGGTCCAAATTTGTCCCTTCTAAAGGCCGCTCTAGAGTCCATCAGGGTCACTGGGGTCGTCCACTGGATCCGTGATCTCTGGGAGCACTATCAGGCGGGCAATGGGTCTAGTGTAAACTCTGTCCTTTATCTGCACCTCAGCAGTCCTTACCCGCCCATCAGTGCCGGGAAAGACCTTGGTCACTCTGCCCATCTGCCATGATGACCGTGGCAGCTGGGGGTCGATCAGCATCACCACCATGCCGACCTGGACATCTGGAGAAGGATTCTGCCACTTCCCTCTGGTCTGTAGTCCTAGCAGGTAGTGCTTGACGAACGCTGACCAAAATCTCTCAGCCAATACCTGGGAATGTCTCCATCTTCTCCTGCTCAGCATCTCAGATTCCGGATATACGACAAGGGGTAAGGAGCCATCTGGCCGCCCCAACAGGAGACAGTTGGGGGTCACCGGATCTGGATCTGCTAGGTCGGAGGAAACATATCCAAGGGGCTTGGAGTTCAATATGGCTTCGATCTCGATGAGGACAGTCCTGAGGACTTCCTCTGTGACAGTCTCTGAGCCCACTGTGGAGTAAAGGGCTGCCTTAACTGAGCGGATCTCCCGCTCCCATACTCCACCAAAGTGGGGAGCAGCAGGGGGGTTGAAATGGAAGCTAATCTGCTGCTTGGCCAGGAGTTCTTGTAGGGTAGGACTAAGTTGGTTGTAAGCTTCTCTGAGTTCAGTCTCTCCCCCACGGAAATTCGTGCCTTGATCAGAGTAGAGTTCAGCAGGCTGACCACGACGGGCAATGAACCTTCTGAGAGCCATGAGGAAGGCATCACTGTCAATAGATGTCAGGATCTCAAGGTGCACAGCTCTAGTTGTTAGGCATTTAAATAACAGGCCCCACCTCTTCTCATTTCGACGTCCCACCTTGATGGTGAGAGGGCCGAAGCAATCCATTCCAGCTGAATAAAATGCCGGTTTGAACAGCCTGAGTCGGGGTGGTGGAAGGTCCATCATTTTCTGACAGGCTGGTTTAGACCTCCATTTACGGCAGTCTAGGCATGTTCTCTGGTGCCTGCGTACAGCTTCTCTGCCTCTAAGGATCCAGAATTTCCTGCGGAGTTCTGCAAACACTCGTTCCGGACCTGGATGGCACAGCCGGGCATCATAATCTTTTATGAGCAGGCGCGTGTTCTGATGGCTGGGATCCAGTACTATCGGATGTAGAGTGTCTGCGTCGAGAAGTTCAAGGCGTCTCAACCGTCCTCCAACACGGATGAGCTGGGTGGCACTATCGAATTCAGGAGACAGGCAGAGCAATCTGCTATTAGAAGGAACTAGTTTACCTAGTTTCAGGAGCTGATACTCTTCAGGAAAGCAATCAATCTGGACCCTCCTCAACACCAGAAGTTCTGCTTCTTGAAATGTGCTGGCAGGAGGATGACCAGTCAGACCTGCCGCCCCGTGAAGATCCTCAGCTACTGCTTGTAGCAACTCTTGCCAGCTGTTGCACTTACACCCATCCGTCACAGGCGGTGATGTGATGGTTAAGCCACAGATGACGGTCTTCCTGAACTCTGTGTTGTCGTCTGTAGGAGGCTCTGAGGGGTTGGAAGGCCATTCACTGGGAGGTTGCAGTAAGAACTGCGGTCCATTGGTCCACCGGTTTGGTCCAATCAGCTCCTTCAGGCTTTTTCCTCTGGTGAGATCATCTGCAGGATTTCTGGCAGAGTCTACATACCTCCATGATTTCAAGTTGGTTAGCTCTTGAATCTCTGCCACTCTGGTACCCACGAATACCTTGAAGTGACAGGACTCAGAGTGCAGCCAATGGAGGACTGTGGTGGAGTCTGTCCAGTAGGTGACTTCTTGGATAGGCAGAGTGAGCTCATTTGAGAGGACTTTAGCCAGCTGGGCTCCTGTCAGAGCCGCACAGAGCTCCAATCGCGGCATTGAGTGTTGCTTTCTTGGAGCCACACGCGATCTTGCCAGGAGGAAGGCTAGATGTACGTTGCCATCAGGATCTGTGGACTGAAGGTAGGCTATGGACCCATATGCTTTCTCGGAGGCATCTGCAAAGACATGGATGTTATGGGTAACCTGAGCGTTGTCTAATGCAGAGGGTAGGTAGCATCTTGGTAACATCACTTCAGGTAGGTACTTGAGTTCTGATTCCCACTCTATCCAGGCCTGCAGGAGGTGTTCGGGAAGCTTAGGGTCGTCCCAGTCTCTGTGCTTATCCCAAAGCTGCTGGACGATCACCTTTGCCCTGGTGGTGAAAGGTAGGAGGACTCCATTCACCTCTCTTCTGTTTGTCTTGGACTTCAAAAGGCTGATGGCTTCCTGATCTTCCCTTGATCTGATAACCTGCTTCTCACAGCGATAAGGTAGAGCATCAAGTTGCCTCAGTCTTTTGGCATCTCTTTTCAGCTCTAGCTCTGCAGGACTGAGGGACAGGTGTAGGCACTCTTTCGGGCGAAGCTGAGTCTGAAGGAATCTAGCAGGTCCCTGCAACACCCATCCAAGCCGGGTCTTTATGGCTGCTGGCCCACCTGGTGATCCCAGACGTACTGGTGCTATGGGCGTTATCAAATGGGAATGATCAGCGCCAATGAGTAGCAGAGGAGGTACCTGTTCGAAGGGCTGAAGAGGTAGATCTTTGAGGTGTTTATACTTGGTCAGGACAGTAGCAGGATAGGAATGGTCAGCCAGGCCAAGGCGTTCAGCTGTGAATGCTGCTTTGATCTGGAAGATCTTCTGTGGCTGGCTGGCAGGAGATAACTGGAAGGAGACAGAAGAGCCGCTGATGGTCTGGACATCCTGGCGGATCGTTCTCAGTGCTAAACTCTCCTCTGTGCCTTGTATACCTAGCTTGACAGCTGCAGCAGCGAGCAGGATTGTCCGCTCTGATCCATCATCCAACACTGCATAGGTGTCGAGCGTCTTTCCTTGATGGTGAATCAGAACTCTAGCGACCTTCAGGAGCACACGTCTGCAGTCTGTAGGCTGATCTAGGTATAAGGTTGCAGTGGTAGTCGGCTTAACTGATTCCTCCTTAATGCTGGTGTCCTTTGAGTTGACCTCATGTAGGATTTGGAGGTGTTTACCTTTGCAGATACTACACGGTTTCTTCAGAGTGCATTGCGCAGCCTGGTGTGTGCGCGCACACCTCCAACAGCGATGATTAGTCCGGATCCAATCAGTCATCTGTTCTTTACTGAAGGCTTTGAAAGTAGCACACTGACTTAGGTAATGATCATCCTTGTCACAATATGGACAGAAGGCCTTTACTATGACATTCTTCTTAGGTGACTGATCTGGCTTGGACGTGGATGACTCAGGTTTCTGGTTTGTGGCTACTTCATTAGCACCATGTAGTACTGTGGTCGAGCGGGCTGGTGGTTTCCCTTCTCGCTTGCGGTTTGGCTGTTGCCCTTGCTTCTGTGCCTTGTTGCTGGTCGGTGCATCAGAGCCTTGACACCACGCCTCATACTGAAGCCATTCTGACAGGTCCATGAGAGTGTAGACAGTTCCTGGGCGGCGACCCATCTGACGGCGGAACTCTGACCTCATCTCAATTGGTAACTTGCTCAGAAGTCGCTCCACATGAGACCCGCACCGTAGCTCGGCTTCCCCCTCTGGGCCTAAGGTGTTCAGCATACCAACAAGGGACCTGATCTGCAAAGCAAATCTCTCAAATGCCTCTGTATCTCCTCTCCTTACATCCGCTGAATCCATCACGCTGGCTATCTTCTTGAGGGCCAGCTTATGAGGCTGACCATATCTCTCGGTCAGAGCAGCCATTGTGTCGGAATAAGGAAATGGTGAGTTCAGAAAGGAGTCTGCTACCAGTCGAGCTTCTTCAAGCTTCAGATGATCCATGAGGATTTGGTATCTGAAGAGCTCTGTGGCATCAGTGGGCAATAGGTTGTCAAGAGCGATGAACTCACTGGGATCTTTCGTGACAAAGTCTGGTATCGTTGGCTTTGGACCCCTGTAGGTCTGTTCTTGAACTGCTGGATAAGTGGGCGGTGGAGCTGGGGCTCCATAGTATGGCCTCTGGAATGGAGGATGCTGTGGCTGTGGAGCTACCTGCGGCGCATACACAGGTCTGGATGGTGACACCCGAGGCTGTGGTAGTGCATGAGGCTGAGGATACCATGCATAAGAAGGCTTACTGTCATGCACAGGTGGCTGAGGATGCACAGAGGGCTGGTGAGGATAAGCATATGATGCACTGGTGTGCTTCACCGGAGAGGCATCATAGAACGGTGCACTGGCTGTTTGCTGGATCATGACTGGCTGTGGTTTGCGAGGAGATGTGGAAACAACCTGGTCTTTCATGATCTGCAACTCACTCAGCATTTTCCCTAGGAAATCATACAGCACCTGGTCTCTGTCTGGATCCTCCTTAATCTTCGGACTGGGAGGGTTAGGATGAAAAGGCTGATGACCGGTTGCATGATGTAACTCTGGTGGGCAGGTGAAGCTGAGCTGAGTAGGATATTGCTGTGCCGCCATGGAAACTGCAGTAGAGTAGGTGATCTGAGCTGGTTGACTGACCGTGTTCATCACTGGCGAGCAACGTGACGCTGAGGCAGGTCTTGTAGCATGATGAACTGGCGGTGGAGGCTGCATGTGTGGTGGAGGAGGCAGGAACTCACTGACTGGATCCTGTGCTGAATGCTGTGGCCTTCTCTCCCACGGTCGGTGATAAGGCGATGACGGTGGGTGACCTCTAGGCAGTAGGAGTGGACTAAGAGGACCTGGATTCTGTTGTTCCATGTTCTCTGCACTGGCATGACGTAGTCTCTCCTCAAAGGTTGCATTCAGTCCAGCCATGGGATCCAATCCAGTTTGGCTCACAGGACTGCCTGATCTAGAAGAAGTGTGGGTCTTTCTCGTTTCTTCTTCCTCCAACTCATGCTGTAGCCCCTCTTCAGTACCCTGTGCTAGTTGCTGTGCTGTGTGAGGAACTAATGTCTGTAGGACAGGTCTCAAACTACCACTCACTTCATAGTCTTGAAGATAGGCGGGTGGCTGAGATTGACGCCGTGGCCTAACAGCCTCTTGCTGGGATGGAAACGTCTGCATCTCGTCAGGAAACTCCTCAATCCAGGGCTAACACAACATCCGGCTCGAAGGACCTTTGTTGATTGGATGGTGGTTGGGTAAATAAATGATTGGACTGTATGAGGAAATATGGAAGGATGAGGTGTGTCTCCCTGGTGTGTCGGTCAGAACACAGGACTAGAAACTGATGCAAACAGGACTTTTACTGAAGATTCAGCACTTAACACACAGCACAGCAGCACAGTAATGGGTACAGGCTTGATATCAGGAATTTAGGTACCAATAGGTCATTAGTTTACTAATTATGTGTGTGGTCTGAAACGAAATAAAGAATAAATAATATTCACATTAATATCACAAAATAAAGTTACACAGTTTCCTGCATTATTTCTGTCAATATAAGGTGCATAGGTCTTACAATGAAGTAGCTCTCATCTAAATGAGAAATTAACATGCAGAAAGTAATACGGTACCAACTCTGCAACACGAGGCACCTGCATGTTCTAAATGTGACTACAAATTCACGATCTCAAAGACATGAAATAACTCCCCAAATAGAGCTATAAATGCTCAAATTATCATCACATCTACATGCTAGTACAGTTTACATGTAAATTAAGGTTCATTTGAAGCATACAGCAGTAAGAAAGGCAAATACAAAGTGAAAGTAATTGACGGTAATCTCCGGTCTAGAAACATCCTTTCTACACGGCTAAAAACACATTTCACACGATCTCTAGCACAATATTCTGAACAGTACAAGCAAATATTACACTAAAGAGAATTGTCATACAATCCTGAAACATTGTCACTCACTTTTTGGTCAATTACGCACACACGAAGGTCACACGAATTCTCAAAGTCTCTCGCACTCTGCTGCTGCTTCAAACTCCAGCGGGCTTCAGGAAAATTCTACCAGGAGCATGCGCAGAGGCGCGGCCTTTCTAACAGACACAATCGACTGAAATTCATCATACTGATGGAGAACTTTAATCCATGTAATTGTATAGACTTTGAACAGGTAAAAGTGGTAATAACTCACTTTGAATTAGACTGTGCATGTCCTGTGCTGATCCCCTGATGTCCATCAGTAGTGTGATTCTCACTCTTCATGGCCACATGTCTGGATGCAGTAAATGCTGCTCTGCCTGTCTGATGTCCACCAGCAGCATCCTCACCCTCTTGAGGGAAATCCATTCTAATCACTCAATCTAATAAAGACAGAGAGAAAGAGGGGGAGAGGAATAGGGAGGGGGTGAGTCTTCCTCCATTCTAATCACTCAATCTAATAAAGACAGAGGGAGAAACAGGAGTCTTCCTTATAGAAGAGGGGAGAAAAATTACTCAGATAAAAGGTTGTGTGTAACGTGCTAACTTTAACCAGCCCGGCCGTATGGGCCAATCAGATCTGTGGATAGAGGGGGAGATGAAGAGGGAGATGTGAGTGTTCCTCATAGAAGAGCTGAGAAAAACTGTCTCAGATGAAAGATTGTGTGTAAAGTGCTAACTTTCACCAGCCCGGCCGTATGGGCCAATCACGTCTGTGGATCCACAGTATTTCATGTAGGCAAAGGCAATGAAGCCATCGAGCAATAAGATAAAGCATAGTGGACATGCGTATGACCTTGAACTCCAAAATGACACTACCAGGCAATAGATTGAACTCATTTCATGGTTTAGCTTACTTGATGTTGCATCCACTTGTTACCCTGTCAAGCTGCTCCCTATTATGTGTTGCTCTGATAGTGCTTTGAGGGTTTTTTCTTTTGTTTTCTTTACCTTTAAATCACTGTAATTAATTGTAGGCTGAATTGTATGTCTGGTGTGACATGGATGCCTGATTACTAACTGCAGTGTCATTATTTGACCAGTAGAGGGAACTACAGGCTACAGGAAACCCAATGCAGCCTGAAAGCAGCCAACATCAGGAAGTCAAGACGAGAACATTACAAATGACAAATGATCTGTTATTATTCTTTAAATGCCTATTACTTCAATTTGTTGAATGAATAAACATTGCACAAGGAAAAGCTACTAGGCCTGACCATAGCCTCAGAAATAAAGCACAAAGAGCACACATGTTATATCCGTCATTATAAGTGGGTAGAGGACAAAGGTTTTGTTCCCAGATGTGTTGCAGCTTACCTGCTGACACGGAGGAGACCCATCTTCATAAATCATAAGTACCCAGGTAGCCATAAACTCAGCCTATAAATAGCATATGACTAGCCTGACACGCCAGACTATATCATAAGAATGTATAGTCTGGAGACCACTGATAGATTTGCTACCGCTAGTTTCTGCCCCACTGAAATTTAGGCTCACCACACGCTACTTGACTACACATGAAATATTTCACGCCACTAGTTCGGGCGCACACACACACACACACACACACACACACAGACACAGACACACCATTACTGCTGGTCGATACACACTTGGCTAATGTTCTTTCAAAGGTAATGATATAAACAGACTAACACCTTACCTGCTGTCTGTCCTCACTCACTCGTTCCTCCTTCTCTCCACTCTCACATATTCCAGAATTCTAGAAGGTTCTCTGTCACTCTCGATGGTCTTCTTCAAAATGGCGCTGAGTCTTAATGAAACTCTCTGAGCAGGACGTCTGATCAGCGTCATTCTGTTACTGATCAACAAGCTGCTCATAAACCACTGCAGAGGTCAAAGGTCGTCTCCTTGTCTGTGTTCAGAACTCACCTTCTCTCGTCATGACAAGTTTTGTATCAATGTCACACCTACATTTGTGTTCAGTTACATCCCATGACTGATCAGTTATATCTCTGATACATGTGTGAGCAGTTATACACATGTAACCATATTTGTGATCAGTTAAATCACAAATTAAATCACATCTGATTTATCTACATTTGATCCCTGAGAGTCAGGGAAGTTATGAGTCATTTTCTCCATATCAGTAGGAATACATACTAGTGTACTCAATATACTGTATATATAAATCTCTCTGAGGACTTTTACAGTATGGGTGTTTATGAGTTCTTTCTCTCTGTCCTTGATGTTCGTCATAAACTAGTCAACCTCTCCCCCATCCTGTGTGCTTGAGAAGGCGGGCTTTCAGAACAGCCTCAGTCACTCTCACTGCTTTATGAGTATGTCATAAACATACTGCTTTAGGACTGTCAGATCCACTCAGGTCTGAGTGTGTTTATGCACTACACACAGTGTTCAATGCACTCTACATGTATTTGTTTTTAGATGCAGATTATACACACAGTTCAGTGCACTCTAAATGTATGTAAGTGAAATGTGTTTTTAGATACAGATATTACATACTGTTTAATACACTCTAAATGTATGTGAGTGATATTTGTTTGTAGATGCAGATTATACACACTGTTCAAAACACTCTAAATGTATGTGAGTGATATTTGTTTTTAGATACAGATATTACATACTGTTCAATACACTCTAAATGTGAGTGATATTTGTTTTTACATGCAGATATTATATACTGTTCAGTGCACTCTAAATGTATGTGAGTGATATTTGTTTTTAGATGCAGATTATACACACAGTTCAGTGCACTCTAAATGTATGTGAGTGATATTTGTTTTTAGATACAGATATTACATACTGTTCAATACACTCTAAATGTATGTGAGTGATATTTGTTTTTAGATACAGATATTACATACTGTTCAATACACTCTAAATGTGAGAGATATTTGTTTTTAGATGCAGATATTACATACCGTTCAGCTACTCGCTCTCTCTCTCTCTCTCTCTCTCTCTCTCTCTCTCTCTCTCTCTCTCTCAGTGACACACTAGATGAACTGAATCTGATACAACAAGGAGGAAAGGTCTAAAGTTCATACTGATTGGGGGGGATGGGGGGGGGGCAGTTCTTGCAAGGTCCTGATAGCCCTCTGGCGCCCTCTAGACGATGCCTGTGGCCCTGGAAAGAGCGCGTGTGTGTGTGTGTGTGTGTGTGTGTGTGTGTGTGTGTGTGTGTGTGTGTGTGTGTTGAGAGGGGGGTGAGAGTTTGTGCATACTGTACTGTGCATACTGATTCATGGCTCAGTGAGAGGGGCGTGTGTGTGTGTGTGTGTGTGATCTGACTGGGTATCAGCTGGGCTGTTCTGTGTGTGTGTGTGTGTGTGTGTGTGTGTGTGTGTGTGTGTGTGTGTGTGTGTGTGTCCTTTACAGTCCCACTGCTGCTGTGCTGAGGCCTTCCAGGCATGTATGAGGGTGTGTGTGTGTGTGTGTGTGTCCTTACTATATTGCACTACACAGAGGCCTTCCTCACTAGCAAAGGGCCCAGCCCAGTGGCCCATAGAGGGGCATCTGACTGAGGACCAACTGTGGTGGTGTGTATGATCCTTCCTCCAGCACCACCACCACCAACGGCCCAGATATGTGTATGTACACTGTGTGTGTGTGTGTGTCCTTCTAGTCCCACTGCTGTGCACTTTACTGAGGCCTTCCTCCAACACTAACAAAGGGCCCAGGCATAGTATGAGTGTATTTGTGTGTGTGAGTGAGTCCAGTCCAGTCTAATATGTGTGAGTGAGTGTGTGTGTGTGTGTGTGTGTGCAAGGGCGGTCCTACCCTCTTTGGTGCCCTGGGCGAACACCTTATCCCCCCCCCCCCCCCAAAAAAAAAAAAACATAATAATAATGAGAATTAATAATATTATAATTAATAATAATAATGACGCAGCACACCTCATTGTATTATCATGGCCTAGAACAAGAGGATAAAAATAAAACAAAGTTAAATAGCCATTGCTGCTAATTTCCATTTTTTTCTATTTTTGCAAAACTCTTATGGTAGACTTGTAGTCAAGACCGCTTAGACCAAGACCAAGACAATACCAAGACCAGAGGCTAACGAGACCAAGACAAGACCAAGACCAGAGGCTAACGAGACCGAGACGAGACCAAGAAAAATTGAGGACGAGACCAAGACCGAGAACGAGACCGGAAAAAAAAAGTAGACTAGGCTATATTGGAAGTTATAACTTGATTTGAAAAACAACTTTGGCTAACATTCAACTCATATTAGGGAGTATTATTTCAACTGCTGGCAACAATGTGGATAGGGATAGCAATGTGGTCAGAAGATAAAAACTGTTTTGATACATTTTTTGATAGCTGTTGAACCAATAATTAAAAAAAAATACCCTGCTTTTACCAGCACAAACCGCCTACTGAACTCATGGTGACAAAAATGAGTGTCAGGCCTACTCTATAGCAATATTAGGCTAATTAAATACCAGCAGGGGGATGCCATCTAGTCACCCACTATGATGAGTTGAGGTCTACCAGCGAGATGTCCCTGCTCCAGACATTTCAACCAGTAGAAAATCATTTCTGGATAGCTGAGAGAATGACAAAGTCAACTCCATTACATTCAATTATACTCTATTGCTTCTAGTAAAAGTAAGTCTTTGAGAGCAGGTTTCTGAAGCCAGGTGGCACATTAGAATTTTTTTATGTTTTTGTGCATTTTTAATAGCTAGCTCCTTTAAACTTTTAAAGCATGGCACAATATGCCAACTTGATGGGTGCATTCTACTTTTTATTTTGTTTCCTTTAGTTTTAGATGTAACACAACATGCAGTGTGCCAACGGTATTTCTGAAAGTTGGCAACCCAACCAGGCCTACTAGCATACTCTGTCTACTACCAAAGATTCTATACTAAGCCTACTTCTAATTGAAAATTAAATTAACATGGCCTGAGTTAATTTTGAGAACATACAACACAAGGATACGATTTTAGCAGAAGCTAGCCTACTTGTGAGATGACAATAGGGCTGGTGCAGCCTTCACTTTTACTGCTTGATGATTCTCATCACTACATGCGGTGACTGAGTTGGTAGGCTAATGCAAAACCCGGAGCGGATTATCAGCATTATAAGCATGCATTATTCCATCAAGTGGAATGGATTCTTTCGGAATGCAATAGAGATAACTTTGAGAATACATCAACGGCGTACATTTATCGCCTGATAGGAGTCACTCGCAGGAAGATTTGACATCCTTCAAAAGCGTCCATGAAGCACTAAATACGGGAGTTTTTACGATGTCTGTGTCTCGGTAGCCTATACTAAATTTACGAAAATGAAAGATGAAAGATTTAATTCCCATAAATACATTAGAGATCACGTTAACTAGCATGACATCTCGCTCAGCCGTCATAACACATGCCTATGCATACACAAACATTTCATAATTGGGCAATTCCACGAAAAAGTAAACCTCACCTTAAAACTTCAAGTCTCACCTACATGGACATACAAATTCTTTCAGAAAACTTCCAATACAAAAAAGTATTGTCTTGATGTAAATATTCAACTGAGCGAGTTTCGAAAGGATATCTCTTTGTTAAATTTTTTACCCTATTCAGCTATAATGTAAGTCTATGGGGGGGCTTATAATGGGCATAAGTGGGTGATAACACACACAAAGTTGCAATGCTATCAGTTATTTTTTATTGTTATATTACTATTTTTGTCGTTACAGGTTAAAATCCACCATTCACAATTGTTTTGTATCGTTTTGGAAGGTTTTTCCAGGCGTCACGTCCATAACGTCACATCCATAACGCCATTTCTCCCAATGGAAACCAACTTTTTTACATTTGCTTTTGAAATTAGGTCTTTCTTGGTCTTTACTGAGATGTCCTGTTTGGTATGAGTGTAGTAATATTTACATTTCTCTCGAAATTTCACACACTTCACAGCAAAAACTGAGCTCTCTCAAAAGTTTGTCCGTTTTTCGTCACGTCCATAACGCAAATTGAAAGGCTCATATTCTTATAATGTAAATCATGATATGAATTTTTTGTGTTTGCCTATATTCAGCCATGGAGTTTGCATAAGAATATGAACAAAATTGTGAAATACTGCTAGGTTTGCGGAGGTTATGTGGCATTTTGTTCATCAACAATGCATGAAAATGTCACGTCCATAACGCTGGAATTGCCCAATTAAATTGCCTATATTTTGCGAATGGAAAGTAAACTTTTAGGAGAGTAATTTAGAGCTGCATCTAACTGAACGTGCGCGGCTCTCTGTCACTGAGAGACCGGCCCATAAATGCATTTGAGAGCCTTGCTCTGCTGCAGCAAGGGGTGTCTTTTGCGCATACTCACTTTCGTTTTGGTGCGTCTCATTGTTTAGGCTGTCATTTAAACCGGTAACTTGATATTGTTAAAATATATATTTATTAAATTTATTTATCTTGTCTTGGTCTTGCAAGACACCAAGACAAGACCAAGAGATCCGAGACCAAGACAAGACCAAGACAATACAGTGTCAAGACCAAGACGAGACCGAGACCACGTAAAATTGGTCTCGAGACATACAACTCTAACTTATGGTAGCTATTAGCTACTCTACTATATGCATGTCTAGCTTCTACAGCAAAGGAGAAGATCTGAACCCCAAACCCCTCCCCTTTCTTGTGTGTGAGACTTCAGCACTGAAGTCTGAAAGCAGGCAAACCTTAAGGGATTTGGGGTGTTCATTTTCTGCAAATGGGTGATAGAAAACTCTTCTGTTCAAATTATAGGTCTATATCATAATGTGTAGTGATTGTTTTGGTTTAGTTTTATTTTTTGAGCTCTTGGTTATTAGATGGAACTCCAGACTCAGGGGGCTTAGGGTCAGATACTCATATAACCTTTGACCCCCAGCATCATGCTGCCTTACCCATGGGCCTCAGTGACTGGAGACTCAGGGGGCTTAGGGTCAGATACTCATATAACCTTTGACCCCCAGCATCATGCTGCCTTACCCATGGGCCTCAGTGACTGGGCAGAGGAAGGGAGGGGGACGGACAGTCTGGGGTTTATAACCACTGGATTTAGTTTAGGGGACACACACACACACACAGACACACACACACACACACACACACACACACACACACACACACACACACACACACATACACACACACACACACACACACAGGGAGCAGGACTACTGAGGATGGACAGTCTGGGGTTTCAAAACATTTAGTTTAGGACACACACACACACACACACACACCAAAAATTCATACAATTTTTTCTTTTATTTTACATTATTGGAAGTGGTTATGAATTTACAGGCCAAGTAAGCATTGAGCAAATATCACATAAAAAAATAGAAATAAAATCCTCACACACTCCTTTCTTCTCATTCATTTCTTACAGCATTTAAAGAAAAAGTCTAAAAAAAAAGTATTTACCGCAGCAAAAGAAAATAAACAATTAATGATGAATTATATATCTTTTTTAACATTCCATTTCAAATGTCTTTCTACGAGATTCACTTACGCACACCTCTCTGATGTCTCACATCCAGAAACAAACATGCACACGCACGCACGCACACACACACACACACACGTAAAGAACTGAAAAAAAAAAAACTAAATGGAAAAAGAAAGGAGGGACAAAGAGGGTTTGTGTGTGTGTGTGTGTGTGTGTGTGTGTGTGTGTGTGTGTGAGTGAGTGAGTGAGAGAGAGAGAGAGAGGAAGTAGAGATAGATAACCACACACACACACACACGCACACACGCACTCACACAGACACACACACACACACACACACACACACACACACACACACACACAATGTTGAGTGGAAGGAGGGTTGAAGGAAAGGAACACAAGACAGTTTGTTGGAGCCAAATGTAGTTTTGAATTGGCTTGGTTTAGACTTTTATTTTGTCTAGGTTTTGTTAGACTCTAGTCTGGAACTTTTATTTTGACACAGCTGTAGGTCACCTGTGCAGGTAAAGATGGCCGCTTGCACATGGTTCATTCTCAGTTAGACAATGGAAGATGTAGTAAGCAGATAGTTTTTTACCGCTTTACTGCTTTACTCTTTAGAAAACTCCTTTGAAATTGGAAATACACCTTTTTGGAATCTTTGTTTGGAATTTACTTTGAATTTGGATTATACGCCGCTACACACTTTGGATTAACCCTTTTGTTTGGATTTACATCGCTGTGTACCACCTGCTTGCCTGCCTGCCATCTATCTCTTCCCTCCCTCCCTGCCTACCTGCCTGCCTGCCTGCTTGCTACCTGCTTGTCTGCATGCCTGCTACCTATGCCCTGCTTCATTCACCATGTGCCCTCTTCCCATCTGCCTGCCTCTTCAACATCCATGTATCAAGGTATGAGCAACAGCCGGACACAGTGTTTAAGATAAGCGCGTAATTACTTTACAGCATCTACCATTCACTTTGGACAACACATAAGTAAAAAACTACTTGTGAAGTGCTTAAAACCTCTGGAAACCTGGAAACTTGAACTTGAAACAGGATTTGTTTGTTGAATGGACTTGTTTGGATTGAGTATATTCTCTGCATGATTTGGATTTATTGGACTGTGGAGTTATACTAAACTTGTATGTCTAATTCAACTTTTTGGAAGCAAATTGCTGAAATTGTTTGAAAAAATGGATCAGTCAGTAACCGCTGATCTTGAGCATGTTGATTCTGCCACTGAAGTTACTAATACAGCTGTCCTGGTGAACCCAGTGGAATCTGAGCTTGCTGATTCTCCTTCAGAAGAGGCCGACATAGCCCTCATGATGGAGAATAAATTAAAACAGCTCATTGCAACCCGTAGAGGAAAATTGGGTGTTTGTACACGCAGACAAAATGAATTAAAGGACTTAATGGATAAAGAAAATGTTGCTGATGTGGACAAAGGCTATCAAGGTCTTACTGATGCATTGGATGAATTTGACAAAGCTCATTTGTCTGTGCAAGATATCTTGACTGGTGATGAAAGAAAAAATGACCATGCAAACTGGTATGAACCAAAAAAGAACTACTTTTTATTATTTTTGGATGATGTGCAGGCATGGAAAGGCAGTGTGTCTCAACCATTGCCTGTTGTTACACACTTGGATAGTGTGTCGAACTTGGCAAGAAAGTCAAAGTCTGTCCACTCCTCCAAAACTGGCGCTTCTTCAGTGTCATCTGCACGCGCCAAGGCTGAGGCAGACAAGGCAGCTCTTCTTGAACGTGCTGCTGGACTTAAAAAGAAACATGATCTTGAGATACAAAGGATACAACTGCAAAGTGCAATAGAACAAAATGCCTTGGAGACTGACATCGCTGCAGCAAATGCAAAAGTGAAAGTTCTGGAAAAATTTGAGAAACAATTGGAAGAAAACAGAGCTAAATCAGTGTCTCTATCTGAGCCACCTGTGGATGGCATGAATTCATATCTGGAAGCACAAGGACATGCCATAAAGGAACTCTCTCTGGATCCAGAGCTTTCAGTTGAGTATGCAAATATTAATGTCGTCCCCAAAACTCCTCTTCAAGTGCTTACAACACACAAGCGCAACCAGCTGTCTTTTCAACCACCCTTAGTAGAGGAACCTGCACTTCAGCCTACATCGTCTGCCATTTCCACTCCAACCATAGCAGCTGCCACCTCCGCTCCTATCATAGCTGCCTCATCCACTCCAACCATAGCAGCTGCCACCTCTGCTCCCATCATAGCAACCACGTTTGCTCCTATCATAGCAACCACCTCTGCTTCTATCCTAGCGAGCAACTACATTCCAACCATAGTAGCAACCACTTCCACTCCAACCATAATGGCATCCACCTCCAATCTCACCTCTACAGCAGTCACTTCTATCCCTGTAGCACCAGCCACCTCTGTCCTCATGACAACAGCTACAACAGCTACTTCAGCTAGCTCCACTCCAGCTTTGCAACCATTGCTCTCGAATACAAGTAGTGGCTTTACTGACATAGCAAATCTCTTTCTTCAGCAACAAAGGTTGTCACTGCTCCCCACTAGGGACATTCCAGTGTTCAATGGAGAGCCTTTGAACTTTAGGCCTTACATGCAAGCATTCGTACATGGAATTGAAAGTAAAGCCATTAGTGATCAGGACCGCTTGTATTACTTGGAGCAATACACATCCGGCCAACCAAGAGAACTGGTAAGGAGCTGTTTGCACATGCGGCCAGAAGAGGGATATGCCGAGGCGAAGAGACTGTTGGAGCAACATTTTGGTGACAAGATAAAGCTCACTAATGCATACATGGATAAGGCTTTAAGTTGGGCTAATATTAAGCCAGAAGATGGAAAAGCATTGTCCAGTTATGCACTCTTTCTTCGTTCATGCTGTAATTTGTCACAAAGTTTGCGAGACATGGAAGAGCTTAGTCTGCCTTCAAATTTGAGACTTCTTGTTTCAAAGCTTCCTTTTAAGTTAAGGGAAAGGTGGCGGTCAACTGCGTTTGACATCTTTGAGCGTAGGCAATCAAAGGCTACTTTCTCTGACCTTGTCAGCTTCATTGAAAAACAAGCCAGAATCATGGAAGATCCACTCTTTGGTGATCTACAGCAGCCATCTCCAGCAAAGAAGGTTCTTCAGCCCAAACCGGTGTCTGATGCCAAGTCTTCTTTTAAAAGCAAAGGCAGCTTTGTCACTGCTGTGGCAGATGTCCCCCCATCTCCCAAGAGTGCAGTTCCCAAGCATGAAGTGTTAAAGCCACAGCCTGCTTTTGACACATCTGTGAGTTCAAGCCCTTGTCCAATATGTAATGGAACACACACCTTAGACACATGTGAAGAGTTGTTATCCAAGCCTCATCTTGAACGTGTTGAATTGTTGAAGAGGAAAGGTGTTTGTTTTGGCTGTTTGGTAAAGGGCCATATGAGCAAGGATTGTAAAAGACGTCTCACTTGTGCTGTGTGTTCTAAAAGGCATCCAAGCATTCTGCACATTCAAAGGCCTGATGGAGTCACAAATCGCCAAAAGAGCTCCTGTGGGTCTGAAAAGTCCATTAATAGTGGGTTGGTCTCACTGGAAGAGGCAAGCATTGGATCCAGCGATGACCATTGCACGCTGGCTATTGTACCTGTTCAAGTGAAGCTAAGTAATTCGAATCAAGTCATCCACACTTATGCATTCCTTGATCCAGGCAGCTCTGCCAGCTTTTGTACAGAGGGCCTCAGAAGACGGCTGAACGCGAAGGGAAGGCATCATAAGATCCTTTTGCGCACTATGGGCCAGGAGAAGCCCACTGACAGCATTGTCCTCAGAGGCCTGGAAGTATGCAGTTTGGAAGGTGGAGATTTCTTTGGACTGCCAGATGTTTATACACAGAAGGAAATACCTGTCAGTAAAGACCATATCCCTAAACAGAAGGATTTGGAGAGATGGCCACACTTGAAAGATGTATGCTTGCCCAGAATCGATGCAGATATTGATCTGTTAATTGGAATTAACGTGCCCAAACTTATGGAACCATGGAGGGTGGTAAACAGCAAGGACAATGGGCCCTTTGCAATCAAAACCCTGCTAGGCTGGGTTGTTGGTGGTCTCCTCCATGATGACGGCACCTGTCTCAACAAGCAAGGAAAGCCATATGTCCACAGCCACCGCATTTCTGTAAAGGCAGTGAGTGAACTTTTGGTTCAGCAATTCAATTATGACTTTCCCGAAGGTGCTTATGAGAAAGTGGAAATGTCACAAGAAGATATGAAGTTTCTTGAAATAATGACCACGTCTGCAAAACTTCAAGATGGACATTATCATTTGCCGCTGCCATTCAAAGGAGAGTTAACAATGCCAAACAACCGGCAGATGGCAGAGCAAAGGGCAATGTCTTTGAAGCGAAAGTTTGCTAAGAATAAGACTTTTCAAGAGGAGTACAAGTTGTTCATGGACACCATTTTGCAAGCTGGACATGCTGAACTTGTGCCCAGAGAGGAATTGGCATTGCAGAAAAGCAAGGGCTGGTACATACCCCACCATGGGGTACATCACCCCAAGAAGGGAAACCTGCGGGTGGTCTTTGATTGCTCCGCATCCTTTCAAGGAACATCTCTCAACGGAGAACTCTTGCAGGGTCCAAATCTGACAAACTCCTTGGTTGGAGTCCTGTTGCGTTTCCGTCTTGAGAATGTGGTCATCTTGGCTGATGTTGAGAAGATGTATCATCAGGTCAAGATACCACCAGAGCAGGTTGACTTTCTACATTTTTTGTGGTGGAGTGATGGCGACACCTCTCAGCCTCTCTTAGAGCATAGGATGACTGTTCACATATTTGGAGCGACGTCATCAGCTAGTTGTGCCACTTATGCCTTAAGAAGGACGGCTGAGGACCACCAGAACAACTTCTCATCTGAAGCAGTGAACACTGTTTTGAATAATTTCTATGTGGATGATCTTTTGAAGGCAGTGGATACAGAGGCCCACGCAATTCATCTATACCAAGAATTGAAAGGACTGTGTGCAGTAGGAGGTTTCAACCTCACAAAGTGGTCAAGCAATAGCCGAGCTGTCTTGGCTCACATTCCTGAGCTCGAAAAGGCAAAGGGAGTGAAAGACCTCGACCTAGACCTGGAAGACCTACCTCTGGAACGTGTTCTTGGAGTGCATTGGAGTGCTGAAGAGGACGTCTTTAAGTTCCATGTGTCCCTCAAAGAACAACCATGCACACGGCGAGGCGTTCTGTCTATGGTCAGTTCAATCTATGATCCGTTAGGATTTCTTGCTCCTGTAACCTTTTCAGCAAAACACCTCTTGCAGGAACTGTGCAGGCTAAACCTTACCTGGGACCAGGACATTCCTAATGTCCATGCACAATCCTGGAAGCGTTGGTTGCATGGCCTTGGAATCCTCACAGACTTCAACATTACCCGCTGCTTCAAACCAAGGAACTTTGGAAAGGTGGAGTGTGCACAGTTGCATCATTTTTGTGATGCAAGTGAAGCCGGATATGGCACAGTGACTTATTTAAGGTTAGTCAACAGCAGGAATGAAGTGCACACGGCTTTTGTCATGGGAAAATCCAGAGTGGCCCCGTTGAAGTTAATGACCATACCGCGTCTTGAGTTGACCGCTGCAGTCTTGGCAGTTCGAGTGGACCGGATGCTTGCAACTGAGCTACAACTGCAACTGGAGCCGTCTGTATTTTGGACAGACAGTACAACTGTCTTGAAATATATAAGAAATGACAGCAGACGATTTCACACCTTCGTCGCGAATCGTGTCAACACCATCAGGGGCATCTCTGAGGTGACCCAGTGGAAACACATCCCTGGAAAGATGAATCCTGCAGACTGCGCATCACGTGGACTGAATTCTGAGGAGTTTCTGAAGAACAAGATCTGGCTCAATGGTCCCAAGTTTCTCACAGACTTACCTGAGCGATGGCCTAGTTCTCCTGTTGAACTTGCAATCTCTCCAGATGACTTGGAGTTGAAGAGAGAGGTGCTTGAAGTCCACGTTGCTGTTGCAGGCCATTGTGATGCCACCAGTGCTCTACTGAATCACTTTTCATCCTGGGCTAAGCTCACAACTGCAGTCGCTTGGATTCTAAAGGTGAAGAGCATGCTGGCTGAACGTGTTCTGAAAAGAAAAGGGTCCTTAAAGACATCAAAGGCTGGTCCTATGTCTCTTTCTATTCATGACATAGATGAAGCAGAAGAAGCCATTGTGAAGTTCTGCCAAAACCAAGGGTTTCCGCAGGAAATGGCAAGCTTACACAATGGAAAGAACATAGATCGGAAAAGTTCCATCTTCAGGCTGGATCCGGTACTTGACCATGGCATATTGAGGGTTGGTGGCCGTCTGAGTAAGATGGCTATGCCAGAACAGCAGAAACATCCCGCCATCTTGCCAAAGGAACACCATATTTCAAAGCTTCTGCTCCGTCATATTCACCAGCAAATAGGACACAGTGGGAGAAATCACATGTTGTCAAGCCTGCGGAAAAAATATTGGATTCCTTGTGCAAATTCTCTTGCCAGGAAAATTGTGAACAGTTGTGTGCCCTGCAGGCGGAAGCATGCAAGTGCAGGTGAACAAAAGATGGCTGATCTGCCAATTGACCGCTTGACCCCTGACCTTCCTCCATTCTCACATGTAGGAGTTGATTATTTTGGACCTATAGAGGTGAGAAGAGGGCGTAGCATGGTTAAGCGATATGGTGTGATTTTTACCTGTCTCACCAGTAGAGCAGTTCATCTGGAAGTAGCACACACCATGGATACAGACTCCTGTGTGAATGCGTTCAGGCGCTTCATATCTAGAAGAGGTCAAGTCAGAGAATTAAGGTCAGACAATGGAACTAATTTGATCTCCACTGAGAAAGAACTACGGGAGGCACTAATGTCTTGGAATGTGGAACAAAT
>JAODXP020000033.1:10169603-10179603 GCA_027497455.2 Sardinella longiceps | reverse complement strand
TATACTTTTGGTAGTTATGTTCAGTTTTTTCGACGTGCCAGCATTCTGCAACTCAGAACAGGAGCACGTAAATTGTTCATGCTGCAATTTCAGAGCCACGTTCATCTCACATGGACGTAAACAAAGCGAAACAGAGACAGATAGCAGACACGGGGGAGAAGTCTCTGGTAAGCTACTAACTACAATAGAGAGCACAAAGCTCCGGACCTCTGCGATTTTTTTGGAGACGAAAATAAAATTGGTTAAACAACCATGGGCACAGCAATTTATCTATCTATTACCCGCGCGCTGCCGCGGCCGCAATTAATATTGCAAGTGACATGGTTTTCCTTCACCGTCTTTCGGAAGCTTTATGTGGGTATATCTGCTATTACAATGGAGGTATTTGGTATCAAATTAAACTAGACAACCAGGCCTATCCATTGGTATTACTTGTAACTGCACTACCTGAGATCTAAGGGTTAAATTTCAGTGTAAAGATCGTCAACCTTTAGACGAGAGAAATTGTCCCTACCAATGTTGAGACCAAACCTACGCCCTTGAGAGAAATAATAAAGCCTATTGTGGTTCCAAGTTTTGGATGTTCAAAGAAGTCAGGCAGAGTCAGGAGTACAGCAGAAGTTCAGAGAGCTTTATTACGGTACCGGAGACTCACGTCGTGTTGCTAACAGGCGTAGTCTGACAAAGAAAGGTTTCCACACTCTTTTATACCCATACACAAACATCTTACATCCCCCAGCATGGTATGCTTGTCATTTAGATGAATTCTTTAGTAAACACACCCAAGGATGTATCTATGGCAACCCCCATCTGTGGAGGCCCATCTAGTCACCTTTGCCCTTCGAAAGGCGCCTAGACGGCTTGGTGGTATCGGCCACACCAGTTGCTTAGACCCTGGGTTGACATACGAATTATACACACAAGATGGGGAGAACATACTGAACATACATTTAATGATGGGGAAACTCCTCCTGCTTACATTATACATACCTAGCTACATGTTAAAAGCACACATACTTCATGTCACACATGTTACATACCCAGGTCAGGACCTACTGTCCATGTATAGTCAGGATTTCTCCCCACACTCCCCTCTCAGAAGCTAAGTGGCTTCTGCAGAAATCCTGGGCCCCACCAAATGATAATTACCAGGAAAAGAGAGGACATGTATAATAAAAAAAATAAAATTAAAAAATAAAAATAAGAATGGATATGAGACGAGAAACATTACCCATACCATGCATAAAGGGGATATACCATAATCAAATAATGTCTTTACTCTTTATTAGCTGACTATAATAAATAATCAGGAGTTACCAGAAAGTTACTCAGGACGTCTTGAAACCACCAATTGAATGGCCTGATGCCAACTCTCAACCTTTGCTGTGGCCAAACGGCGAAGGACACTTTGAATGATCGCTTTAATCAACCGGAAAGTGAAATACAAGATTACAATGGGTATGAAAAATGGTAACCAAATTTTTCTAATTCCAACAACATCCCCGTGAAAGCATTGCACATATTGAGACCAATTCCCAAACACTTACTCTCATGTAAAAAGATAGCACTGCCCACATTTTACTCTTAAATTCTCCCAGCCATTAAATCCCTTTTATTGATTCAATCACTTAAATTTGTTTATCTCAAGAGCAATATACCTTTCATTCATTTAATTAGAACTTTAAATTGCTTGCAAATAGTCAACCGATATATAATAACAGAGATTACAATGTATTGTTTTTTTTTTTTTTTTTTTTTTTTTTACATTAATTTTTTCACCAACCAGAGACAACGTTGCGGTGCTCCGACTCTTTTCCTTTGTTCAGTCCATTATTCGACTGTGCCGTTCACCGCAGACGGCTGATGAATCTTTTCTCAAGGCCCTCTTAGCAGGAGCCCCTCTCCGAGCAGATTGGCTGTGGGTTTCACAGCCTCACACTCGATCAGGTTGTTGCAGAATTTCACCTCTCTTCGGACGCGTACAACCTCTCATTCACTGAGAGGATTCAAGGAAAACAGACCATGTGATCTGAGACTCAGTGACTCTCAGAAATATTCTCCTCCCTCGGAGAATACAGCAGTGGATGCAACCCGAGACCTTAGAGGCCCTCGGTGTTATTCTCCCACCCAGGAGAATGCGCTGCTTCAAAGGGCATGGATCCCCCTCGGCCCCTTGGTTGTGGTGCAGGCAGGGGATGCGTTTAGAATGCCAGTGCCTTCACCACTCTGCAATGTGACAAATGGACCAAGGAATCCCTCTCAGCCACCCTCATGGCCATGGGAGTCCCTAGCAGGACCTCGTCCCATATCTGGACCCAGTCACCAAGCTGCACTGACAGCTTCTCTGGTCCACACACCTGGGGCAGGGTCGTCTTTCACCTAATTGAAAATGAAAGAAAATGCAGCACACAACCCTCCCATATATATGGCTACATCATGTCCTCTAATTTGCTTGTCAAAGTTCCTACGACAGTTAAACATTTAACTTTACCCCCTTGCGTAACCAGTTTAAAAATCCGTCGTCAGAGCTGCAATACTTTGCCATTGTACAGTGTAGAGACCGGGGAGACTGACTCTCCCCTCTATTTTAACTGACAATGGCTTAATGCCATCCTGTCGCATACACTCAAACACTTCCCAAGCAAACAAGGTGTTAGTCTGGAAAAGAGAACAAACAGAGATGAGATCAATGCCAGTGGGAGACAATTTAAGAGTTATTCAAAGTTGCACATAAGATCCCTCTCTAACAGGTTCACCAGACAGCGCTTGCTTAACAAAACCTGATAGGTCAATTCTATTGTTCCATATTTTACCACTATGGGGGATGTAAGTGGCTCTGGGTTCAGCTGTCTAGTTACCCAATCACGGAAATGAACCTGTCACTAGCATAGGGGTGGAATGAGTTGCTGTCTCACTGGCCCAGGGTGGATATGTCTGCCCTGGTATCGACTCAGCCCGCACCTGCAGTTGCAAGTAGGGCTGTCCTTGGGACCAGCGGAGATCTGAGAAAAAGAAAACAGTTCATTGTTGGCAGGCTGTGGGGCAGTCAAGGGGGCCAGGATGGTGGCCAGCTCTAAAAGGGTTGTTCTGTACATTAGTACCAGTCTGTCAATAAATCGCCCAATGCCGTTCAAGGGGTTCGGCAGGGTCGTGATGACAACAGAGAGTTCTGTAGGGATCCATGGTCTGGAAACGGGGGCCCACGGGGCCCGGAACTCCCTCCCGGTGCGACCTCATCCTCGTGGTCGGTAGACGAATCAATGTGGATTGTCTCTAGAGGGGTGGAATGCCCCTCTGGTCTGCCCTGTGTCACAGGTTTTACCTGAATGTTGACGGTTATAGGTGTCAGCCCCTCTAGTCGGGCGACGGTTGGTGTGCTCGTGCCTGGGCGAGTGCCGGTTGAGGCCCTCAGTTGAGTGGACTAGTCAGGGACTGGGAGGCCAGTGGGCTCGGCTGGTCGCTGGGCAGGCTGTTGGGCCGGGGGACGAGTGGGTTCGGGTGCCTGCTGGGCTGGTGGATGAGTGGGCTCGGCCTGCGTGCCGGTGGAGACCCCTCTGGGTGGTTCCGCATCGGCAGCTGCTTCTGGTTGCTCTGCTGGGGGCACCGGGGCTGCTGCCACACCTCCCAGTGGTGGAGGGTAAGGCCAGTAGGTATCCAGTTCCCCGTATCGGGGCAGCTGCGGATACAGAGGGGCTGGAGAAAAAAGTTAGACAGAGCAGTAGGAGCCACGGAGGAGGGGGCAGCCCCTCCCTGCTGGGTCTGAGTTGTTTTCTGTCTCCCCCTCCTTAGCCTCCTTCAGCCACATTGCAAAAACCTCTCGCTTGCAATCTTTTCCCGTGTTATCATAATGTCCTCGCATTCCTCCAGGCAGGCCACATTCAGTATGTCAGATAGGGGAAATTTGGAGTCAGTTCATCGGTTCCATTTCTTCAGCAGATCAAGTTTTACTGGGTGACATCTTCTTAAGACAGGTTATATCATCCACCCCCTCTAGGATAACTATTTGTCTACTCTGCCCGTTGCCCATTTTGAGTTTTAAAACACTAGCACTAGCAGGAAATTTTTTTTTTTTTTTTTAATATCTTAGTGCTTGGAAATATCTGTGCTCTCTAGCTCTCTCCCTTTTTTTTTTTTTTTTTTACAGGGAGAGTAAAATAAATAGGGTATAGACACTAAAAGGATTGGGGAAAAAAATCAACCAAGGGGAACTATGTATGTGGCTACTTTGAATTTAAAATGAAGAAAAATAAGGAAAATAAATAAAAAGGGGATTTTACTCAGCTTTGTAACTTTTAAAATTAAGAAGAAAAAAGAAAGGAAGAGTAAAATGAAAGAATTCACTCAATTATGGCTAGTAGCAAATAGCCGAAAAGGAGATATATAATGCAGTGATATATTACCCACTCTGGCACTGAACTCAAGAGAAGAAAAGAGCCGGTCAGGAAGGAAAAACACAGACAGCAAACCGTCCATTATATCCCCGCTCACATAGACCCGTGGGTCCGTCTGGCAGAAAGTGAGCAGGGAAGAAGAGCTCCCTTCTACTGTGTTTTCTTTAAGCAAGGGAGAGAGTAGGAGACAGGGTTAGTTCAAGAAGGTCACACAACCTAAGTCTGCGAAACTGATTTCACACATAATTATCTCTGTCACTCACACCACACACTGTTTTTGCTAAAAAAGGTCTCCACACTGTATTTTCTTTTTCTGTCAATGGCTTGGTATCCAGCCCTGAAAGAAAAACAACAAACCGCTCGTTAAACATAAATATCAATAAGACATACTTATTTCTAGTGATTGTCGCCCCAACCACCCGTGATCAGCTAGATCACAACAAAACCGCTTTTCAAACATAAACATCGATAACACACAATTATTTCTCGTGATTGTCGCCCCAATCACCCGTGATTAGCGAGATCACCATGCAGTCGACTTGCATAACCTTTGCTGCAGCCGCTCTCTACCACAGTGGGTTGGCTAGACCCCAACTGTACATCTCAAATACACACACACAAGTTCTACTCACCACTGACTCTTGCCTAATTTAGGGTTCGCGGATGCTGGCGTCCGGGCACACAGCAGTTCAGTCAGACAGTGAGGTGGATGATTCCAGTAGACCAGCTTAGCTGTCTCTGGCTCTATCCAGGTCTCTACAATTTGGCAGACCTCCTCGGCCGAAGGCCCTCACCTGTCCGGCTTCCCTGTTGTGTCTCCGAATGCAGCAATCCCGGACCAGAGCCCCCAAATGTGGTTCCAAGTTTTGGATGTTCAAAGAAGTCAGGCAGAGTCAGGAGTACAGCAGAAGTTCAGAGAGCTTTATTACGGTACCGGAGACTCACGTCGTGTTGCTAACAGGCGTAGTCTGACAAAGAAAGGTTTCCACACTCTTTTATACCCATACACAAACATCTTACATCCCCCAGCATGGTATGCTTGTCATTTAGATGAATTCTTTAGTAAACACACCCAAGGATGTATCTATGGCAACCCCCATCTGTGGAGGCCCATCTAGTCACCTTTGCCCTTCGAAAGGCGCCTAGACGGCTTGGTGGTATCGGCCACACCAGTTGCTTAGACCCTGGGTTGACATACGAATTATACACACAAGATGGGGAGAACATACTGAACATACATTTAATGATGGGGAAACTCCTCCTGCTTACATTATACATACCTAGCTACATGTTAAAAGCACACATACTTCATGTCACACATGTTACATACCCAGGTCAGGACCTACTGTCCATGTATAGTCAGGATTTCTCCCCACACTATATCAAGCAACCTATATATATTCAGCTCATATGGAATATTTAAAAGTGTCCAGTCAGTTGTAAATAGGCTCACAGGACAAAGCTAAAGAGAAGAAGGGAGTAATATCCCACAGGCCAAAAAGGTCAATGAGCGCAATGTAGTGGGGAAACGCGGTATTACAGGGATATGGTGAAATGAACGAGGTTTACCGACGATAATAATATGAAATGTAATTTAATAATAGAATTTAATGGGTGGCTCCTCCTTAATGATAGTCAAGCACTGAAAACGCATACGGGAGGCATAAGCCTTAACATTGATAAGAGTTTTTTGTAAAAAATTTGGACAAGTTCCGCGGGCCGGATTAAAACGTTCAACGGGCCGTAGTTTGCCCATGTCTGGTGTAGGCTATTCGGTGGATGGAAATATAAAATGATGATCCTAAATGAAAACTAAGTGTACCTGACAATTGTGCCACTGTGTGAGTGAGTGACCACGCCTCTCCCAAACTCACTTGGATTCATAAATTGTCCATGACAATGCATGTCAGACGCGTGTACAACACAAGCAGCAGGGCGTTCACACTGCATCCGTCCGTTGTGGGTCCGTTGTGGGTTGCGTTGTACACGCGTCTGACATGCATTGTCAACATAGACCGATGTGATTTTTTTACAGGGCAGTTTTCAACATAATAGAATATTAGCAGCAATGTTGTCACAGACGAGAGCCTACAGTAATAGAAAATAATTTTCAAAGTGCCAGAACCACCCCTTTTAGATCGCTAGGTCAGCATTGAGTCAGATTGCGTCTAATTTATTTGTGCTTCCATTTGCGCTTAGATAATCAACATGTCCGTAACTGTAACGGAGAAAGAATAAGCAATTCTTCCCGCGTATCATAGGCTATAGGCTTTCTGTGAGTAACGTATTTGTGAAGAGAAAAAAAACGTGTTCAATATATGTGCGCATACACCAGTCTATGCAACGACTCCACTTCAGTTCGCTCCATCTCTCCACTGACCAAAGTTTGCCTGCCCTTATTGATGCTGCCCTGACATTGCGGCAAGAAACCTTGGAAACTGTGATTTGACATGTTGAATGTTTAGCGGCTTGAAACTACTTGTAACTACATGAAAACTTTGATTCACACCGCTGCGCTTGTCTCACGTTGTCTTAAATGTTCGGTCTGAATTTGAATAGGCTTTAGGTTAGGCTACGCCAGCTACTTCCATAGCTGCCCTCAAACAGTAACCTATTTGTGAAGAGAAAAAAAACGTGTTCAATATATGTGCGCATACACCAGTCTGTGCAACGACTCTACTTCAGTTCGCTCCATCTCTCCACTGACCAAAGTTTGCCTGTCCTTGTTGATGCAGCCCTGACATATCGGCAAGAAACCTTGCAACTGTGATTTGACATGTTGAATGTTTAGCGGCTTGAAACTACTTGCAACTACATGAAAACTTTGATTCACACCGCTGCGGTTGTCTCATGTTGTCTTAAATATTCGGTCTGAATTTGAATAGGCTTTAGGTTAGGCTTCGCCAGCTCCATAGCTGCACTCAAACAGCTTGAGCTCAAGGCATGGGCGGAGCTTGGTGAGGCTGCGAGTAAGCGCGTTGCATATGCATAGGCCGTTTCTACTAAGCTTCATTAGACGCTACCAAAACATTTTCTGACTTAGCCTATCGTTTTTGTCCGATATGACAAAATTCATACCGTGGGAATTGTTTTTCCCGATATACCGCAGACGATAATATATCGCACAACCCTAACACACACACACACACACATACATACACACACAAACACACACACACACACACACACACACACACACACACACACACACACACCAGAGGGACATGAAGGAGAGAAGAGGGGAAGAAAAGGAGTTATCTCACACACACACACAAACACACACACACACACACACACACACACACACACACACACACACACACCAGAGGGACATGAAGGAGAGAAGAGGGGAAGAAAAGGAGTTATCTCTCTCACACACACAAACACACACACACACACACACACACACACACACACACACACACCAGAGGGACATGAAGGAGAGAAGAGGGGAAAAAAAGGACACACAAGAAGAGAGGACAGAACATCATCATCAGAACATGGAGGAGGAGAGGACATGTTTACACAAACACACACACACACACACACACACACACACACACACACACACACACACACACACACACAGAAGGGAGGGAGAGAACATCATCATCAGAACATGGAGGAGGAGAGGACATGTTTACACACACACACACACACACACACACACACACACACACACACACACACACACACACACACACACACACACACACACACACACACACACACACACACACACACACACACACACACACACACACACACACACACACCAGAGGGACATGAAGGAGAGAAGAGGGGAAGAAAAGGAGTTATCTCTCACACACACACACACACACACACACACACACACACACACACACACACCAGAGGGACATGAAGGAGAGAAGAGGGGAAGAAAAGGAGTTATCTCACACACACACACACACACACACACACACACACACACACACACACACACACACACTGTCACGACCCAGCTGTTTCGTGCTGGAGTCGTCTGCTCCTTTACCTCCATTTTGGAGTGTGTTTGGCTTGTTTGCCTGTTGTCTCGTTTCAACCTACAGGTGAAGCTGTCTTGGTGGGCGGAGTCTGCCCAATTGAAGGCTAATTGGACTGCCTTGAAAAGCCTTCCTGTTTCGAGTCAATCCCTCTCTCTGACTGCTCTGGCCTGAAGCGAGGAGGCTGGCTGCAGCTCTTTCCTTTTCTCCAATACCCTTTCCCTTTTTGCACTACATCACAATGCTGATCTGCTTTACATTCTTTGGTTGTCTTACATTTACTGACTTTTGTACATAGTTTATTTAATAAATATTTATTTTGGATACTCTTTTAAATTCGCGTGGACTCCCCTTAATGTCATGGCCACTGTGAGCCAAGTGGGCGTGACATGTGGGGGCTCGTCCGGGATAATTTGGACCGGTGGGGGCTACGTCATTATGTAATTTGGACCTGTGGGGGTCAATACAGTGTTTTTGGACCCAAAATTTTTGGTATGTATGGCAACAGTAATTCCCACTACCAGCCATGGTAGAGTGTAGTGCGGTGAGTGTGGCTACTGTAATTCCCCCTAGCGCCTATGGTAGAGTATAGTGTGGTGTGTGTATGGCTACTGTAATTCCCACTATCTTCTATGCTAGTGTGTAGTGAGGTGTGTAGGACAACTGTAATTCCCACTAGGCTGTTAGCTATGGTAAAGTGTAGTGTGGTGTGTTTGAGCTGGGAAATTGGCGTGGTTATTTGGGAGAGTAAAGCCTACAGGTAAATTAGGCCTAGGGGCTCACGTCAATTTATTGTTTTGGGGAGGTCCATGCGAATTTGGAATGTTTTCAGTTGGTAAATTGGGGAGATTTGCATTTTGATATCAACTTTGTTCCAGTCATTTTTATTGTAGTGTAATTGTGGCTTGCATAGCAGGAAGAAATTTGAGCTCTCATTGACTCCCTGTCTTAGAGCGTTGTCACGCTTGGGTTAGGCTGGTGCACCACCAAGTCTGGGCTGAGGACACCGCCGTGGAGAACCGGCTGAATTGACTTTTGTCGGGACAGTACGGACTCCATCGGTATTGGTGAGTAAAGAGCTTGGCTCTTGGACTTGGTGTGAAGATAGGTTTGTATAGTAGGGGGTAAATGTTTAGATACAGGGAAGCTCTGTTTGGTTTGTCCTGATGTGCAAGCTGCATTTGCAAATTGTGTACCGTAGTTTGAATTTGTCTGGAAAAGTTTAATTTGGGAGACTAGTCATTTGTTCGGGATTACGGCTGTTTGTATTTTCAGCACAGCTAAGAATTTTAAATTCTGATTTTGTGTGTGGGGAAATGGCCATTGTAGTGGCTATTGCCATGCGTCCGTCATTAAGCTATCTGAGAAGTGTGGCTCAGAATTTAAAATGCAACATAGTTTTAACTCGCTCAGATCTCGCTGTTTTCTGTTCTAGCGGGTGGATAGCTATGAGGTTCGGAAGAAACTATATTACTGTACTTGGGTTTGGCTTTCCGGGTTTTCTGCAACAAACCCATCTCCGGTGGTGGTTGTAGGTGTGCGCCGTCTAAACCATGTCACATTGTCTCAGTTAAGAGTCTGAGGAACTGGTCATTAGCACAGGCC
>JAODXP020000033.1:10154603-10164603 GCA_027497455.2 Sardinella longiceps | reverse complement strand
TGACTAGTGGAGAGTGTCTGGTACTGCCGCTGTTTCCCTTCTACCACTTCTGGGTTCCAAAACAATACACACACCCTGTTCGCCTACACACACACACACACACACACACACACACACACACACACACACACACACAAACCCTCTTTCTCTTCTACACACAGTCACCCTGTTCACCTTCTACACACACACACACACATACACACACACACACACCCTGTTCCTCTTCTACACACACACACACAAACTCACCCTCTTTCTCTTCTACACACACACATACACACTCTTTATCTTCGACATACACACACCCTGTTCACTTTCTACACACACACACACACACACACACACACATGAGCAAACACACATGCACACACACATGCAAAAACACACACGCAAACACACTCTCTTGTTCTCTATCTCATACACACCCCCCATACACACAGAAAGACATACGCACATACACACAAACAAAATGCCTATCCTCTCCTCTCTCCCAGACAAACATGCAAATACAGTTCACCTCTCTGTGCTCCTCACAGAGGACCTTACCAAACCACAGTTGTCCCCTCCAGCTTCAAGACTGCCACCATAGTGCCAGTACTCCGATCACTGCCAAGTGTTTTGAGAGGCTCATGTCATGTTTAGAGGCTAGACTGGATCCAGATCAGAACAGATCAACAGAGGATGCAATCGCCACAACCCTCTGCTCCCGCACTAGCAGGCTCAGGCTTCTTCCCTGAGGCTGTAACACTTATCAACATCACACCATCTCCTGACTAGCATCTGCACTTTGCCTTTGCACTGTGGACTGCATTGCCTTTGCACATACAGTATACCAGCACTTCTTAGTGTATTCCTGTACATACTTCACTCATTTTACTGCATGCATTCTGTACATATTTATTCATCTATGTGTAATCCTGTGGTTAATGTCTCATCACTCCTGTATGGATCTCTACACACTACTACCAGATATCCTTCAATCCTCTGCTCTTATCCTCTTTGCTACTACTGTATACAATCTGTCATCTGTGCTTATATATATATGGGCAATTCCAGCGTTATGGACGTGACATTTTCGTGCATTATTGATGAACAAAAGGACAGATAACCTCCGCAAACCTAGCAGTATTTCACAATTTTTTTCATATTCTTCTGCAAACTCCATGCTTGAATACAGGCAAACAGAAAAAATTAATATCATGATTGGCATCATAAGAATATGAGCCTTTCAATTTGCAGTTATGGACGTGACGAAAAACGGACAAACTTTTGAGAGAGCGTAGTTTTTGCTGTGAAGTGTGTGAAATTTCTAGAGAAATGTAAATATTACTACATTCATACCAAACAGGACACCTCAGTAAAGACAGAGAAAGACTTAATTTCAGATGTAAATGTAAAAAAAAGTTGGTTTTCATTGGGAGACATGGCGTTATGGATGTGACGTTATGGACGTGACGTCTGGAAAAACCCTCCAAAACGATACAAAACAATTGTGAACGGTGGATTTTAACCTGTAACAAGAGAAATAGTAATATAACAATGAAAAATAACTGATAGTATTGCAGCTTTGTGTGTGTTATCACCCACTTATGTCCATTATAAGCCCCTCCATAGACTTACATTATAGCTGAATAGGGTAAAAATTTTAACAAACAGATATCCTTTCGAAACTTGCTCAGTTGAATATTTACATCGAGACATCGAGAAAACTTCCAATACAAAAAAGTATTGCCTCGATGTAAATAATCATCTGAGCAAGTTTCGAAAGGATATCTATTTGTTAAATTTTTTACCCTATTCAGCCATAATGTAAGTCTATGGAGGGGCTTATAAGGGGCATAAGTGGGTGATAACACACACAAAGCTGAAATGCCATCAGTTATTTTTTATTGTTTTATTACTATTTCTGTCGTTATAGGTGAAAATCCACCATTCACAATTGTTTTGTATGGTTTTGGAAGGTTTTTCCAGGCGTCACGTCCATAACGTCACGTCCATAACGCCATTTCTCCCAATGAAAACCAACTTTTTTACATTTACATTTGAAATTAAGTCTTTCTCTGTGTTCACTGAGGTGTCCTGTTTGGTGTGAATGTAGTAATATTTACATTTCTGTAGAAATTTCACACACTACACACCAAAACTACTCTCTCTCAAAAGTTTGTCCGTTTTCGTCACGTCCATAACGCAAATTGAAAGGCTCATATCCTTATAATGTAAATCATGATATTATTTTTTTTTTGTTTGCCTATATTCAGCCATGGAGTTTGCATAAGAATATGAACAAAATTGTGAAATACTGCTTGGTTTGCGGAGGTTATGTGGCATTTTGTTCATTAATAATGCATGAAAATGTCACGTCCATAACGTTGGATATATATATATATATATATATATATGTGTGTGTGTGTGTGTGTGTGTGTGTGTGTGTGTGTGTGTGTGTGTGTGTTAACATTTCTTGTATAGAAAAATGACAATAAAGCTACATCTTATGGAGTTTATTTTGTGTCTTAATTATTCAAGCAAAGAAGAAGTTGAAGTTGTTTATCAAAATGGGACAACTTCTTCAAGCTAGACCCTTTGTAGACACTGTGGGACTACTACTTATTTTAATACTGTTGCAAAACGCAAGGAACTGGTGACGAGGATGTCATCCTGCTAAATAGTAAGGCTCTGTTGTGCTGAGTAGACGCTGTTGGGATAGGCATGTGGCTGATCTTTCAAACTCCTTTTGCATGAGTGATGTTGTTGCTCTCGATGGGCGGGCTTTGGCGTGGGAGGGCGGGGTCAGGTACAAACCACCAATAGTAATCCACGCTTTCATCACACTCAGTTCAACTTGGAAACCAAGCGCAAGTTTAGATTCGTAAGCAAAACTTTTGGATTCGTAACTGAAGCTTTTTCAACTTGCAAAAGATTTTTTTTTGGCTTGAACAATTAAGACACAAAATAAACTCCATTCATCTGATCTGAATCTCACACACACACACACACACACACACACACACACACACACACACACACACACACACACACAATCCATAATCTCTCTCTCACACATACACACACAATCACACCAAAGCCTATACACGCACACATATAAAACATATAACAAAACACACATAAACACACGCACAAATTAAGGAGCTTAGTCTCGCCCAAGGCCCTTTGTCATAGCAACAAGATGAGTGACAGATGGCATATTTGGAGACATATCACAGGTAGGACAGAACACACCAAATTCAGATGCAGTCAGAACTCTGTTTAATCAGGCCTCTCCACCACACCATGCTAACTAAATAGACAGACCATAGGCCCACATGCCCTGGATTGTTTCCAGGTCTCAGCTGGTAATGACTGTGTCGCTACTCCCTCCTTTCCTTCCCTCCTCCACCTCCCCCAGCATCAGTGCAAGGCGTCCAAGGCCCCTTACTGTTGTCTCTCCGTCATGACTGCTCCCTCACATGCCCCTCTTCCTCTACCTGTTTCATTCCCACAGCCCTACTGCACACAAAATATATTTCCCACACACACACACACACACACACACACACACACACACACACACACACACACACACACACACGAATAATATCAGTGACTCACATTTCATTGGTCCTGGTTTCATCCTGCACTTCCCTCCATGATCATACCTTAAGAAGGACAAGAGAAAATGTAAATTGTAAAAAAAATGTAAATCCATAATTGATGCTAATAATAACCAAAATTGCAATAAAGCAGCAATGTGGTACATATTGTGGGTTTTGCTGCATTGTCTTCCGGAAGCTTTATATAGATCTGCTCTTACAATGAAGGTATTTGTTTTTTTTGTGTTGTCTTTCAGAAGCTTTATATTACAGTATCAATTACAATGGAGGTATTTGCTATGAATTAAACTAGACAACCAGATCTATCCATTGGTATCTTTGCTAACATACTTGCTAGAGAATGAGAGGGTTATTCTCACATTCAGGCGAGGAAAATATCTTTATCTAGTGTTATAGGCTAAACTTGGCAAATAGACCTATAATTTGCAGAGATAAGTTGTTAAAGTTTTCTATCATCCAATTGCAAAAATGGAGCACCCTAATTCCATTTAGGGGTGTGCTGAGCCTGATGGCTCCACTGTCATGGGCTTGATGAGACAGCGTTCAGTGTTAGTCTGCCTGTAGCTCATTCAATAGACACTTGTGTTCAGACTAAATGTGTGCTCTAATGTGTCCAGTCAGGTCCAGATGAATATAAGAGAATGAGACTGGACAGGACAAGTGATTGGCTGAGCTGATAATAAGCTAATAATGTGTGATGTGATGATCCATTTAACCAACTAATTGTTCACAGAATTGTTCTATTGTGTGAATGTACTGTGAGCTTTCCTAACTATTTGTACATTTCTTTCTTTATCTACTAACAGTTCATAACTCCCTTCAGGTGGTCTGTGCAAACTGTTTGAAAAGATGGATTCTACAACTTGCTGTGAATAAACTGTTCAATACCCTTACATCATTTTTTAACTTGCAGTAATTAAAGAGTCATAACATGTCTATAAATACAAGTATATGAGAATATCGACATAGAAGGGTCTCAAACTGTGTTCCACTAGTTCCACTAGAATCTCATCAAACCCATCACTCACCTAAAAGTCTCTAGTTGACAGTTGGGATCCTTCAGTCTGTCTGTGAGCTCTCTGACACCGGAGTCTCCTGGGTGGTTGTAGCTCAGATCCAACTCTTTCAGGTAGGAGAGGTTTGATTTGAGGGCAGAGGCCAAGAAAGAACAGCCCTCGGGTGTGATGCGACAAGCAGACAGCCTGAAATAAAATGCATACAGTATGACTCAATAATACTCCACACAGTTTATAGCAAAACAGTCTGAGAGTCTACAGTAGGAGTCAATGATGCTCCACATGTCAATTGAGAGTAGACCATTAATGGTGTCATTGAGTGGTTAGGAGACCACATGGAGCATTGTAACATCAGTGGGAAAAATAAATATACAACAGAATAATAATAAATGTAATAATTGATGATCACAGATTTCCCAGGGTTGGGAATAATACTATTAGATTATTAGATTAGCCTTTATTGTCTCAGAAGAGAAATTTGTCTTGGGCAGTCGAGAGGTAGGGGTTACACATACGATAAGATATATGCATTTATGGGCCAATGCACACACACAGTTACACAGTCACAAAGTTGCCATCAACCAGACCACCAAGTTGGCCAGTACAGAAACGCATTGCATATCCTCAACATACACTTATATTGCACACTGACCCATAATATTGCACCAACATAGTATTGCACACAGTCCCTTAAAAGATTGCACATACTCTCTCATTCATTGCACACAACCCTAGCTTAAGTATTGCACTTATTCTCATATATTGCACACAACCCTTAACGGGTCAGGCCACCATTCGTGTAAATAAGTTCATTTTGCACCTCCCCTCGAGTTAAGCAATTGAGTTTTACTTTTTTTCTGTTCATCAAGCAGTTCTCTGAGCCTGGCGATACGACTTGCAGCTTTAGCCTAGCATAGATCATTGAATCCAATTTGACCAGCTAGCGTCACACCCGCTAGCATCACGCTTAGAAGTAATAAATATTTCCGGTAATTTTCCCATTTAAATGTCTTCTCATCTCTAGTTGGAAAATGTAATAATACCTGCAGAAAATGAAACGTGGCAATTTCCTAGGTTTAACTATCTTGGAACTATAATCCAGTTCGGCGTAATAATCAACACACGTAGCGAATGTAACATGAGCGCAGCAGCACAATGATATTGTAACAGAAACAAAAGGTGGGTTTTCTCTGTTTAAGGGTTCTAACACAAAACATGGTTGCTAGGGGCTACTGTTATGTGATATGGAATGTGTTCTTATGTGTGTGTGCTGAGTTGCCGATAGTTACCAAATTGGCAGTTATGTCAGTTATGATTACAGCTCAGTAGTAGCCTTTGTGTGAACTGTACTGATGCGCGGGCCAGCCCGAGCCCGGCAGGGTTCGCTCACGACAGCAAACCTAAAAGAGAACCAAGCTGTCTAAATATTTTGCTAAATGGTGATGGACATCGATCGTTGAACATTGACAAAAAGCACACACTGCTGACAACAACCGAACCACATAGCCTATGGCTACACAAATGACTTTGTGCCCTAATCATACACAATTTAAAGGGAACCGCAAAGTCAGATTGACCAGTTACCGTAGGGTGCGTTGTCTGCTTCAACATTTCCTCTAGCTGGCAGTAAAATCCATCCGTTAGCTAAACATTATCTACGATATCACAATTTTCTTACCTTAAAATTCTGCCTTAGAATATTTCGTATGCACTGCTATTAAATCCATAAAGTGGAATTACAACCACAATCGTTAGATGGATGTGATGCGGCCAAGACGCTAGAGTAGCCTAACTAACTTTATTGATCCAAGAGGGAAGTTCGCTGCTGGCAGCCCATGACATTACCACCCCCTCGCGCGGCCGCAGACATTTAATTTATGTTGTTTAATATGCCTAGATCCTATATAAACAAATAAACACTTATTTATTAATTTAAAAAAAATAAGCAGGTCGGGTCGGGTTAAAAATCATTGCGTAATCTTTCGGGTCGGGCAGGCTGGGTTGGCTGCGTGATGGGTCGGGGCGGGGCGGGTCGTAAAAATCATCGGCCCGTGCATCACTAGTGAACTGGAAAAGGCACTGTTTTGCTGACTGACCTTACAGAGATTTAGAAAGCTTAAAACATTTAAGTTTCCTTTAAACATGGATATATTTTCAGGGGCTGCTTGGATATGAGTGTGCTGCTGCGCCACGCACATTGATCATTACACAGAAATGAGATATAGTTCCAAACCAATTCGTCCAAAGAAATCGCCATTTTTCATTTTCTGCAAGTATTATTACAGTTTTCAACTAGAGATTAGAAGACATTTAAATGGGAAAATTACCGGAAATATTTATTACTTTTAAGCGAGATGCTAGCGGGCGTGATGCTAGCTAGTCAAATTCATTTCAAGGATCTATGCTAGGCTGGAGCTGCAAGTCGTATCGCCAGGCTCGGAGAACGGCTTGATGAACAGAAAAAAGGTAAAACTCAATTGCTTAACTCGAGGGGAGGTGCAAAATGAACTTATTTCCACAAATGGTGGCCTGACACTTTAAGAGTGTACGGAAAGCTCAAAACACTTACGTTTCCTTTAAACATGGATATATATGTATGGGCCTATATATGTGTGTGTGTCCGTGCATGTTTGTGTGAGTGTGTGTGTGTATATATTCACAAACAATTTCAGCATCATGCATAAGGACAAGCTTCAGTCCGGAGTCTAGTGACAGTATAATGAGAGTCAAACACACAAACCTTAAAACTTGCAGTTTACAGTTGGGGCTACTTAGTCCTGCAGAGAGGAGCTGAACTTCAGAATCCTTCAGATCATTATGACTCAGGTCCAGTTCTTTCAGAGAGACTGAGGACTGCAGAACAGAGGCTACCATCTTGCTGGATTCCTCTGGTAGGAAACAAGAATCAAGTCTGCATAGAGTGGGAGATAGAGAGAAAGAGAAATAGAACATTGCATTACATAAGCTATGTTGTTTCCTCTCATTATCTGATCATGACATACACACACATTCAATGACCTTTACTGGACTGATGTTTTTTTTTTTTTCCCACAACGATGCCTTCCAGGCAGTGCTACCTTCAAGGCACTACTCCCCTTGGTTTAGGGTTAGAAATAGGGTAAACGTAGTGCCTTTTAGACTGTGCTGCCTGGAAGGTGTCGTTGGGGGGCAAAAAACACCATTGAGCACATTTACTAACAGTTAATACATTTACTATCACTAGGTCTGTCTTAGACTAAATCATGGCCAAAAGTCTTCTTCTCAGTTTATAGCAAAACAGTCTGAGAGTCTACAGTAGGAGTCAATAATACTCCACATGTCAATTGAGAGTAGAGCATTCTTGGTGTCATTGAGTGGTTAGGAGACCATGTGAAGCATTGTAACATCAGTGTGAAAAATAGATATACAACAGAATAATAATAAATGTAATAATTGTGAGACACTGGTGATCACAACATCACAGCAAAATATGACTTCTAGCAAGTTTTATTCTGGTTTGTAGTCAAACCCCACTGACTGTTGGGAAGTAATACATCACTGACAATATATCAAAAATAATGCTAGAACCTGCTAGAAGTCATATTTTGCGGTGATATTTATATCAGCGTATCAGTGAAAACTACAGTGGACATAGGCTCCCGTTCTGGAGATGGGAAGATGTTACACTATAACCAAAAATTCTCAGAACAGAAGCGTTTGTCAAATTGTCAATCTTAACCATCGCATTGTAACATATCCGAAAACAAGACTTAACATAATTTTGGGCGAACTTCTGCTTTAACCATACAGTATGAGTGAATATTACTCCACATGTCAATTAAGAGTAAAACATTAATGGTGTCATTAGGGGATTAATACTATTTAAAGAGACCATGAGCAGTATTTTTACCGTTGTATGTCAGTATGGAAAGTAAATACACAACAGAACACTGTTGACCACAACATTCCATACAAACACCCAGGGTTGGGACTAATACATCATAAAGGAACACATCACTGTAGTTTCATTACATTTTGCAGGAACAAAATAACACTTACTGACATTTTAAAAAGTAACTTTATTACAGTTACTATGTACAAAAGCAATTTGCAATCTCTAAACAGTCAGCACCCAGTATTAATGACCTCAGTGTCTCCAGTTTGCAGTTTGGACTGTGTAGAGCGGAGAACAGCTTTTCTCCTGACTTCTTCAGATCATTCCAACTCAGGTCCAGCTTTCTTAAGGGGGAGTTTGCCAACTGCAGAGCTGAGGCCACAATCTCCCAGGACTTTGCCGTTAGATTACAACCAGCAAGCCTGCAAGAGAGACAAAAGTTTATAAGAAGCTAAAGTGTCATGTTTGAATGCCCAATACAGTACTGTATGTCACAGACCCAAAACACACAACACTACTTATTGGGGTAGGAGAAGAGTTACATATGGGATCAAAATCAGGCACAGTGAATACTGTACTTCAATACTGATCAATGTGATCGGAGTGCCAATGAGCATAAATTTGATTTACTTAGTTGAGACAGGAGAACATTACAATCAAAACTTCTGTCAGATACATGAGCTTTGTTTCTTTCATTGAGTATCATGCTGCATCCACCCATGTGAGATAATGTTCACTATCAGGCTTGGGGTTGGGTATCCACTTTTTTCATATCTCGGAATACTGCTGACTAAACACCCCAGTATGCCTGTAGTTACGTTTTGGGGTTTAGGCTATATAGGCTATATCAGTGGTCCCCAAACTTTTGTTGACCGGGTTGTTCTGCTTGGCTCTTTCAGAGGGCTGAATGAGTGAATATTACTCCACAAGTCAATTAAGAGTAAAGCATTAATGGTGTAATTGAGTGGTTAACACTATTTTTAAAGAGCAGCATTTTTACAGTTGTACGTCAGTGTGGAAAATAAATATAGAACAGAACACTGTTGATCACAACATTCCATACAAAGTCCCAGGGTAAAAAAGCAATTTGCAATCTCTCAACAGCCAGCACCCAGTATTAATGACCTCAGTGTCTCCAGTTTGCAGTTTGGACTGTGTAGAGCGGAGAACAGCTTTTTTCCTGACTTCTTCAGGTCATTCCGACTCAGGTCCAGGTCTCTTAAGGGGGAGTTAGCCAACTGCAGAGCTGAGGCCACAATCTCCCAGGACTTCTCTGTTAGATTACAGTCAGCAAGTCTACAAGAGAGACAAAAGATTATAAACAGCCAATGTGTCATCTTTGAATGCCCAATACAGTACTGTATGTGCCAGACCCAAAACACACAACACTACTTAGTGGGGTAGGAGAAGAGTTACATATGGGCTCAAAATCAGGCACAGTGAATACTGTACTTCAATACTGATCAATGTGATCAGAGTGCCAATGAGCATAAATTTGATTT
>JAODXP020000033.1:10132863-10149997 GCA_027497455.2 Sardinella longiceps | reverse complement strand
ACACTGCATTGGCAGAGCCAGCATATTCCCAACCAAAAACAAGCCCAGTGCTCACAGGGAGCCATAGATCAAGTTCCAACTATGTTGAGAAAAGAATATGCTCAAATGAGAACTGGGGCAAGAGGCAAAAGGAACGAGTCAAACTAGAGCTGTAAAGTTTGTTGATTGCAATTTTCCCATCATGTTACTGTAGACTGTATTTATTTTTGGTCTCTAGTCTAGTTGTGAAAATTCATTGACTGATTCATTTTCCTGCCATGTTACTACAAACTGTATTTATTTTTGGTCTCTAGTCTCAAACAGTTCATCTGAGATTAATTCATTGACCTCCACAGCACAACGCTAGTTTTTACTGTGCTACCATCTTTCATATCATCTCCTCTATTTTTGTATGAAAATAGCAGTGGCAGATGAGCTGGAATCAAGGACAGGGCTGCCTTTGATTCCTAGAACAAGACCATAAGCCTAGAACGTATGGGAATACTTCAGGTCAGCTGGTGTGATTGAACACTCAATATGACTTCAATGGTTTATCAAAATTAAATGAACACAAAGGAAAAATTAAGCACTTGGTTATTTTGCTAATGAGTCGTTTAGATACTAAGTTGATAAATTGAAGAAGTAGTGGAGAGATTAGTCATGAGATTAGTCTACAGCAAGCTCCTCTGGATGTTACACCAGTCTGTTGTTGCCAGCGTCCTCTTTTATACTGTAGTATGCTGGGGAGGAAGCACTAAGAAGAGCGATGCTAGGCGACTAGACAATATAAGCAATAGGCAAGGCAATATAAGGCAAGGCGACTAGGCAATATAATGAAATACTTTTGTCTCAGTTCCACAAATCACATTCCTCCTAATCATGACAACCTCAGGAACTGTTCTAATTAGTACACACCATATGTTGTGAGAATATCACTAACCTCAGTTTCTCCAGTTGGCAGTCTGGGTTTCTAAGAGCAGAGAGCAGCTTCTCTTCTGATGTTAGCAAATCACAGCCACTCATGTCCAACTCACTCAGTTGACAAATATAAGACTGCAAAACTGAAGCCACAACCTCACAGGAGCTGGATTTGAGTCCACAGCTGATGAGTCTGTAATAAGAGAGGAAAACATTATAAGCATCAGCTTCCATGAAATGGCCAGATTTTTTTCCAGATCTTATGGACAAAACCAGGCCCAGTGTACAATGCAAAAATATACCGACCTCAATTTATTGTCTTGATTGAGTGGATTTTGGATCAGTTCTCCTCCACAGTCCTGAAGTTCACTGTCACTGATGTCCAGCTCTTTTAGGTGGGAGTTTGCACACTGCAGAGTCAAGGCCAAAAATCTTTCTCCCAGTTTGCAGCTGATAAGTCTGTGAAACCAAATAGTAAATCATGAACCAAAGGATCATAAACAGGTAAAAGGTTGAAACTGGGGGAGCCACACTGCATCAGCCAAAAACAAACCCAGTGGCTCACAGGGAGCCATGGTTCAAGTTCAGACTATGTTGAGAAAATAATATGCTTAAATGAGAACAGGGTCAAGAGGCAAAAGGAACGAGTCAAACTAGAGCTGTAAAATTTGTTGATTGCAATTTTTCCCGTCATGTTACTGTAGACTGTATTTATTTTTCGTCTCTCGTCTTAAACGGTTCACCTCCACAGCTCCACGCTAGTTTTTGCTGTTACCTTCTTTCATATCCTGTCCTCTATTTTTTGTATGAAAATAGCAGTGACAGATGAGTTGGAATCAAGGACAGGGCTGACTTTCCTTGAACAAGAATACTTCAGGTCAGCTGGTGTGATTGAACACTCAATATAACATCAATGGTTTATCAAAATAAAATGAACACAAAGGGTAAATTAAGCACTTGATTATTTTGGAAAAGAGTTGTGTAGATATAAGTGAATTAATTGAAGAAATAGAGAACAGATTAGAAAATTATTGGTTATTGGCAGCACTGAATTACTGCAAGTTATCAGTTATCTACTGCTGGTGTGTCTGTGAACTCTGGTGTCTTACCTCAGTTTCTCCAGTTGCCAGTTTGGGTTGTTAAGACCAGAGAGCAGCTTCTCTTCTGGTTTTAGCAGATCACAGCCACTCATGTCCAACTCGCTCAGCTGAGAAATACATGAGTACAAAACTGGGGCCACCATCTCAGAGGAGCTGTGCTTGAGTTTACACCTGGCAAGACTAAAGCAAGGGAGGAAAACACTGTAAGTAACTCCAACTCTTCTTTACATTCACAAATATGTACGGTGGCCGATGGAGGCCACAACAAAATGTGTTTGCAAAAGCCAACAACACAACTGCAAAAGTCCACAACGGATGCTAGCCTAGCCCACAAGTATAGCAGGGAAAAATTAGTTTCCATTTCCTGCAATCTGGTGCATTTTAACAAGTTGCTAGATAGCTTCTCATAGCAATTAATCAAATGAATTATCTAATGCATTGCACATTATTTGAATGCTCTATGAGGTCATATAGCAGCCTGGCTGAGTTGTATTCAGCAGTCGGTTGTAATATTTCTTACAACTGAACCAAAATTTATTTCATTTTAGACTTTAATGGCATTTACTGTTGAATTCTCAGTTTGATGTGATGCAAATAGTCTTTTATTCTTTTGGACCCTTTTTGGATAATAATGAGGAACATGCCTTGGACAATCTTTCTTTGCAATTTGCTAAATTCCCTGATATTCATTCTAAATAGTTTAATTGAAAGTGTGTCTAAACCCTTGGAGGAAATGGGCTACAATAGCCTACCTTGTGTTTCTGAATCAGTGGCCTAATTAGCACAGGGTATTTTTTGACCAACATATCAGTCATGGGATGCCTGTCTGAAATGACCACTTCAGCCTAAAATTGGAGGCTAAAAACAGCTGTTATTGGTATGTATAGTGGTGTTATTGCTACCTGTTGGAATGCAGCTTATTTGATATGGCTCATCATGCATAGCCTACCTGTCCACAATAGCCTACAGTACTTCGAAATCATTAATTAATCTGTAGGATAAACCGTTTATCACAGCAACTAATGACCACCATAGATGAGTGGCTCTTGTGGCGTTCTTTCAAATGATATATGTATGACATTTGGGAGAGAAAAACTCACCGAGTTATTAAATAGAAAAAAAACTGATAGATTTGGAACTCATAAGCCACGTAAATGCGTTCGCTGTTTTTATATCGCGAAGGGTCGGGTGGTGGGTAGAGGTAGGGGCAATTTTAAGGTTACCTGCTGTCATTCATGCACAATAATCTTTGACATATGATCTCACGTCCTTTCATCTTTGTCTTTAGCTCTTTCTCTGCCATTACGATCTCGTTGACGTTAACGTAGGCTACTGACTGAACTGAAGTTTGCCTCGACTCATCAGAGTTAAAAGCCCGCCCATAATGAAAGGCACGCACACACACACCGTTCCGTCAGGCACCTCTTCTCTCTCTGCCACTCTCGCTCACTCTCTATGCGCGCATATTAAGATACGCGATGTAGAGGTAAATGTTTCACATGCATGATCTGGCTTGCTAGCTCTAGATTCCGGGAGATATTATTCAATTCACTGCCCCCAAAAGGTACGCTGGTCACTTCTTAAATTACAGTCAAAAATAACCGGATGGAGGTTTCATTCGTTCGGTCAAATAAATTTAATACCTTCTTCTGGAAAATTCCAGTCATTCCGGGCAATTTAAGACATTTTTAGGCCTTAAAAACCGATTATTGTATTTAAGACTTTTTAAGACTTTTTAAGGACCCGCGGGGACCCTGTATAGTAATGGCCCAACCCAAATTGGTACCACTTTACTTGAGGTCATAATGAACACATTGTTAGACCTTCAGAGGAAACATTACATTTGTCAGTAAGCTATCATGACGGATAGACTGGCTGTCATGACACAATTGTGACAGTGTAATGAGTACATCATTGGACCTCAAGTAAAGTGGTACCAATTTGAGTTGTCACTGACACTTCATGAGAGATAGAAATACTGTCATGACACCTTTAGGACTTGAAGTCTTGAAGTCCAATGATGTATTCATTACACTGTCACAACTGTGTCATGACAGCTAGTCTATCCTTCATGACAGCTTGACAACCAGTACACCCTCTCACCGGACTATCTGACCAAGCAATATTGATAGTGAACCATGAATACAACAATTTAATGTCAAGTTGTCATGACAAAGACCAGTTCTTTTAATGTCATCCTGATTAATGTCAAGTTGTCATAACAAAGACATTGCAAAAAAACTTGTCATAACTAAGACAACTTCTGGTAATGTCACTTTGGTTATGTCAAGATGTCATAATGAAGACAACCCAGACAATGTCAAGTTGTCATGACAAGGTGTAATTGAAACTTCATGACAGTGGTCATAAACATTTTATGACATGTTAATAATATTTATGACAGGTTCATGACATGACAATGTCATAGATATGACAGTGTCATGTCATGCTTATGAAGGTACCTTCAAGTAAAGTGTTACCGTGTTTTCTTAAATATCATTTTAGCCTTTCATTGCCATTGTTAAGAGACAGTTAGGCATACAATATGATGATTTTCACGGCATTGCCATGTATGATGGTTTCCAAGGCACTGCCAGGTAATTCCTCTAGAGAGAGCCATCACTCTCTGTATAATGAGAAGCTAGTAGAGAATATTGGCTAGAGCAAGAAGCAAACTATGAGCTGTAAAGTTTGTGGCACGAGCCAAGTGTGGTAGGCCTAACTACTATTAGGCTGAAAGGATATATCACACTCTAGGGGTGGAACGGTACAAAAAACTCACGGTTCGGTACGTACCTCGGTATGGACCCCACGGTTCGGTACGTTTTCGGTACAGTGCAGAAAAAAAAAACATGACCAAAAGGCTATCCTCAAAGGCAGCTTTTTATTATTTAAATTCCCAGCTGAGATAGCCGCAAGTGAACAAGCACCACATTGTCAAACAGTAATTATAGTATAATACAATAATAATTTATTATAATAATTTATTTTTGAACCAATCACCTGGATGCAACCATTATTATTATTGTATTATAGTATAATTGCTATTATTATTATTATTATTATTATTATTAACAGATGGGGTTTGACAAGGCATTGCAATGACTGTTTATCTACCTGCAATACTAAAAAACGCCTGCAGGTGGTCGTGTCAATATTGCAATGTAATACTACGGCCCATCCACATACAGTGATCAGGTTGAAAAAATATTATACACTGACTATAAATGGTATTCCGTAGTGAGTGCAATTGAATGCGCAGCTTTTAATTCCTGTTCCACAAATTCTCTCGTTCTCCTATACAAGGCTGGCACTACAGATTCCCTTACGCTGCGGGAAGGAGGATTGTAGCGAAGTTCGAGCACATGCAATAGATATCTGAATCCTGCCTCTTCTACTGTGGAATATTGGCGCATAGCAGACTGGGCCGTAGCTACCATTGAGGACACCGAGGTCATGACCGGTATTTTTTTTTCACGAGTTGATGAAGATTTGATAAGGCCTGGATCAAATCTAGCGCTTTTCATATCTAACGTCTTAAAAAAAGAATGTTAAACATCGCGAAAGGGCACCTGCCTATTTCTTAAAACAAGACAGAGTGTGGTATTAATAGAATAAGCGCTTTGAATGCAATATTACTGGAATGAATTTATGCTCAAACCCGAGACTGTCACAAATAGCCTAAATGCGCTGCTGGCATTTATTTGGAGACTTGAAGATACAATGCGTCTACGGACCAATCAGAGCTTGCAGGTGGCAGTGGTTAAATGCGTCCAAAAGAAAACTCTTGCAAAATAACAGTTCCGCGTCCAGATCAACATTTAACTTCCGTACCGTGTGTATTCTGCGTGGCATTGCGCGTGCCGAACCGTGACCCCCGTACCGTGACGGTTCGGCACGAATACATATACCGTGCCGGCCCTATCACACTCTAATACGGCCAATGACTGTGGTAACCGGATACATTTCCAGAGAAATTTATTTTATAATGGGCTCTGCATTCGTGTTGTGGGGTTTTGTATTCGTGCTGTGGGGTTTTGTGTTTGTGTTGTGGGGTTTTTATTTGCATTGTGGTCTTTTGCAGTGTTGTTAGCTTGTGTTGCAGTGGTAACATAGTGGTCAAGGACCATGACTCTAGTGGGCTGGTAGTCTGGAAGTTGAGAATACAAATCCTGGCTGCCACCATTGTGTCCTTGAGCAAGGCATTTAACCCTGTTGCTCTAGGGGAGACTTGCCCTGAAGTACTAAATAGTTGACAAATGTAAGTTACTTTGGATAAATGCCTCTGAGTGCATAAATGTAAAAATGCTTTTGCAAACGTACTGTGTTGTGGCCTCTGTCGGCTACCGTAAATATAATGGCAAGTAGAAAACAGACATCAACCTCTGTTTAGTAAAACTACAGACCTCACTTTGCAGTCTGGACTGAGTGGTTGATGGAGCAGTTCTCCTCCACAGTCCTGAAGCTCACTGTCGCTCATGTCCAGCTCTCTTAGGTGAGGGTTTGCCCCCTGGTGAGCCAAGGCCAAATATCTTCCTCTCAATTTACAGCCAACAAGTCTGTCAAAAGAAACCATCATGTAGACAATCACAAAGTGAAACAGATGATCCAGAATAAAACCGTAATATCATCACAATCAACAAACTTCAGTTTCTCCATTTTGCAGTTTGGACTTTGTACAGCAGAGAACAGCTTTTCTCCAGACTTCTGCAGGTCATTCAGACTCAGGTCCAGTTCTTTTAAGAGAGAGTTTGCAGACTGCAGAGCTGAGGCCACAATCACCAAGGAGTTTTCTGTTAGATTACAGCCAGCAAGTCTGTAAAACATGTAAAATATAACGAGTTAAAGCATAATAATATTACACTAAGCTATTGCCAAAGACGGAATTATAGACGGTGGTTCTCTCTTTTTGCCCTTGCAGTAGACCTACCTTTAAATATATAACTTTTATTAATTTTATTTGTTTTACAATTTACAATGATATTGTTGCAATATGAAACACAATAAGCTTGTAATTTTATGTCAAACTTTCACAGATGAAATAGAGTGGCCTAGCACCGCCATTCATGTTCCTGGTAGGCAGCTGTCAATGCCAATTTCAGTCCAACTGCAAAAGCCATTAACTGAAAAGAACTACAAAATGAAAAGACACCTGAACTTCACAGGAAGAAGCAACCTGAATCTTTTGGTCAAGCATGTCTAGCTTTTAAATAGCATGAGCCATCATCAATGATGCAGTAGCATGGGGCCACACAGGTGGGGCTAAAGGCCATAGTTATAGACAAGTCTGTCAAAACAAACCATCATAGATAGATAGATTAGCCTTTATTGTCTCAGAAGAGAAATTCGTCTTGGGCAGTCGAGAGGTAGGGGTTACACACCCCGTAACATATATACATATAACACTTATGGGCCAATGCCCACACACAGTCACACAGTCACACAGTTGCCGTCAACCAGGCCACCAAGTTGGCCAGTACAGAAATGCATTGCATATCTTCAACATACACTTATATTGCACGCTGACCCATGATATTGCACCAACATAGTATTGCACACAGTCCCTTAAAAGATTGCACATACTCTCTCATTCGTTGCACACAGCCCTTAAAATTGCACTTATTCTCATATATTGCACACAACCCTTAATATTGCACATAACCCTCCTAATCATCCATACACATTCACGTCACATTTCACAAGACCATCCTCCTCGCCACACATACACACACACACCCACACACACAAACACATCTAATATTGCACATCCCTCCATCCACACACACACCCACTCACTCACACACACATCCTCACTCCTACCCAGCCTGATTGTTCCTCAAAAGAATCTACCCAACTCACCCTTACCTACTGTTAAGCAGTTTAATAGATAAGGGAACAGTAGAACATTTATATCTGTTTGTTTTGCAGTTTAAGACCCTGTATCTTCTACCTGAGGGCATCAATGCATACTCCTCATGCAGGATGTGATTCACATCACCAACTATTTTGAGGCCTTGCTTTCTCACTGTGTCCTCAAATATGTCTTGGAGTGAGACAGGCGGTGTTGTCCCCATAATTTTCCCAGCCCTTTTTACAAGGGCCTGCAATTGTGCCTTCAGTTTAACAGTCAAATTCCCAAACCAGACCAAAATACCATAGCGGATGATGGATTCAATGGATGCCCTATAGAAAGACAGCATTATGTGCTTATCCACCCCAAAGATCCTCAGTCTCCGCAGAAAATGTAGACGTTGACTAATCCTAGCACACAGAAATTCCATATGCTGAGCCCACTTCAGCTGAGTGTCAAGGAAGATTCCTAGATATTTGTAAGATGTTACTTGCTCCACCATCTCTCCATTAATCAGAATAGGGCTATGATTGCCAATGGCTCTAGGGTCCACAACCATCTCCTTAGTCTTACCTACATTCAGAACAAGGTTGTTTGCCTCACACCACTGTACCACCCCATCTATCTCAGACTGATAGAGCCTTATGTCTGAGTCTGGGGTGAGTAAACTCAAAATAACTGTGTCATCTGAGAATTTAATAAAGTAATTGTTTAAATTATGGTTCCTGCAGTCATTTGTGTATAATGTAAAGAGTAGAGGAGAGCTTAGACAGCCTTGGGGTACACCTGTATTAATGGTCAGGGTGTCAGAGAGTGTGGAATTAACTCTGACCTGTTGTGTTCTGTCCTTTAAGAACGCCTGATACCATCTGATCACATATGAGTTAACCTCCAAATGTTGCATTTTACTTAAAAAAGATAAGGGCAGAATAGTATTAAAAGCTGAACTAAAATCCATGAATAGCAGACGCGCGTATGCCTTAGAGTTATCTAGGTGCTTTAGAAGAAGGTGTGACAAAGTACATAGGGCATCACCGGTACTCCTACCGTCACTATAAGCAAATTGGTAGGGGTCCCGGAGATGCTGAATTTGCCAGTTTAACAGACCTATCATGATCCGCTCCAATGACTTCATCACTACTGAAGTCAATGCAACGGGCCTGTAATCATTGTTCTCCTTTGGGCAAGGCTTTTTTGGGATTGGGATTATAATGGCCCTTTTCCACTGAGCTGGGATCGTGTGTGTATCTACCGTTAACTGAAATAGCGGACACCAAGCTGGTGTAAGCTCAGATGCAAATTCACGCAAGATGAATGGGGAAAGCCCATCTGGACCACTGGCCTTCTTCTGATTTAGTGCTCTGAAAGCCCTTCTAACTAAACTAGGGTCAATTATTATTTTGTCCTGCTCACAGATAGTGACTAAGTCACTCCCATCGTCAACGTCATCATTGACAGTCTCAAAACGTGTGTAAAATAAATTAAGGTCATTAGCCCTCTCCACTTCATTGCAAACATGCAATTCCCTTTTCCCATTTTTCAAGTTAGTAATCTCTTTCACACAATCCCACATTTTTTTAGCGTCCATAATAGCAAATTCTCCCTGGACCCGTAGTCTATGTTGCTCCTTAGCCTCCCTTAATTTTACGTTTAGTTCCGATTGGGCCGCTTTCAGTTCCATGGTATCCCCATTACGAAATGCATGTTTTTTCCTTCTGATGCAGCTCTTGATATCCGGTGTAATGTACTTTTTATTATTGGGATAAATCTTTATGTCCTTTTTTGGAACGACGGTGTCGACACAAAACTTTATATAGGCAGATATTGCCTCTGCCGTATTGTCCAGATCACTGTCCTGGTAAAAGACGTCCCAATCCGTTGCTAGAAAGCAGCCGCTCAGTTCCTCTTTATACCTGTCATCCCACACGCTTACAGTCTTAGTGATAGGTTTACTTCTTTTTAGTGCTGACTTGTAGATGGGGATTAGGTGAATAGTAGGTGATCATGTAGACAATCACAAAGTGAAACAGAGGATCCAGAATAACACTGTAATTCTGCTATAATCTCAGTCTACATTTGACACTCTGCTACATCTCTGCTGAGTCTCTGCTACGTCTACTATACTACTGACCTCAGTGTATTTACTGCAGGAAAGATAGAGAGTGGAGGAAAGAGGAAAATACTGTAACTACAAACAATATACTGAATGTGACAGGCCCAAAAAAGACATTTTCTACTAAGAGAGAAAATAGAAGCATATAACATATTTGTCATCACAATCAACAAACTTCAGTTTCTCCAGTGTGCAGTTTGGACTTTGTAGAGCAGAGAGCAGCTTTTCTCCAGACTTCTGCAGGTCATTCTGACTCAGGTCCAGCTCTCTTAAGGGGGAGTTTGCAGACTGCAGAGCTGAGGCCACAATCTCCAAGCAGTTTTCTGTTAGATTACAGCCAGCAAGTCTGTAAAACATGTAACATATAACAAGTTAAAGCATAATAATATTACACTAAGCTATTGCCAAAGACGGAAGTATAGACAGTGCATCAGACAGTGGTTCTCTCTTTTTGCCCTTGCAGTAGACCTACCTTTAAATATATAACTTATATTTATTCATTTTTTTGAGAATTTATGAAATTGTAATTACAATTTGAAACACAATAAACTTGTTATTTTATGTCAAACTTTAACAGCTGAAATAAAGTGGTCTAGCACTGCCATTCATGTTCTTGGTAGGCAACAGCTAAAGCCATTTTAACTGAAAAGAACCAAATGAAAAGACACCTGAACTTCACAGGAAGAAGCAACCTAAACTCTCTTTTGGTCAAACATGGCAAGCTTTTAAATAGCATGAGCCATCATCAATGAACCAATTTCCCCTGCAGTAGCATGGGGCCACACAGGTGGCGCTAAAGGCCATAGTTATAGACAAGTCTGTCAAAACAAACCATCATGTAGACAATCACAAAGTGAAACAGAGGATCCAGAATAACACTGTAATTCTGCTATAATCTCAGTCTACATTTGACACTCTGCTACGTCTCTGTTGAGTCTCTGCTACGTCTACTATACTACTGACCTCAGTTTATTTACTGCAGAAAAGAGAGAGTGGAGGAAAGAGGAAAATACTACAACTGTACACAATATATTGAATGTGACAGGCCAAAAACAGACACTACTAAGAGAGATAAGAGAAGCATATAACATGTTTGTCATCACAATCAACAAACCTCAGTGTCTCCAGTTTGCAGTGTGGACTTTGTAGAGCAGAGAGCAACTTTTCTCCAGATTTCTGCAGGTCATTCTGACTCAGGTCCAGCTCTATTAAGGGGGAGTTTGCAGTCTGCAGAGCTGAGGCCACAATCTCCCAGGACTTCTCTCTTAGCTTACAGCCAGCAAGTCTGTAAAACATGTAACATATAACTAGTTAAAGCTAAAGACGGAATTACAGACAGTGCATAAGAGGGTGATTCTCTCTTTTTGCCCTTGCAGTAGACCTACCTTTAAATATATAACTTTTATTATTATTATTATTATTTTTTTTTGAGAATTTATGAAATTGTTATTACAATATGAAACACAAGCAACTTGTTATTTTATGTCAAACTTTCACAGCTGATATAAAGTGGCCTAGCACCGCCATTCATGTTTTTGGTAGGCAGCTGTCAATTTACCTCACTCACGTCAGATGATGCGCTATGTAACTTTAAAAGGCACTTCCGCGCAACAGTCTGATGTTGAAGACCCTCAGAGCGATTTCAAGCCCAATATTCTCTAAAGCTGGGCATACACTGTGCGATTTTTGCCCCTTTTTGCCACGATTTTTCACTCGTGCGAGAATTTCTTGATCGGGACGATTTTCAGCTCACTCGTGCGTCTCATATCGTGTAGTATACACAGGGTAACGAGAAGCGATTAACCTCCCACGACTACCTCCCGATCGACAATCGTAGGGTCGGCTGAAAATCAAACTGGTTTGATATTCTGTCGTCCCTTGTGAGGGTGTTCGCACAGTTTAAGCACAGCCACGACACGATTTCCCTATTAACTTAATGCTTTTTGCTCTCTGCGCCTGCTCGGATACGATTGGTAAAGTGAAAGTGTACTGAAGCCATGACGACCAGTGGACTAAACCAAAAAGAGCCTATTTATTTGCATCAATGAAAGTTGGTGCAGAATTCAGCAAGCTGTAGACATAATGCAGAATTCACTTTCAGTGCTACATGAAACAAAACCAATGTCTTCAAAATCCCGTATGCCCATGCTTTTCTTTTTCTACACTGGAAGAGCGCAAACAGGCAAGAAGACTTGTTCTTTTAGTGGTTTCTTCCCATAATTTTGAGTTTTGTGCTCAGTATTCGCTCGTCCAGTGTGAACAGTTGCGTCGTGGCCAAAATGAGATCGCACAGTGTGAGAACATCAACGATCAGCTATGAACTTTTAACCCCTGCGAATTAATCGTACAGTTTGAGCTGGGGCTGCGTCTAACGATCGAAAATATTGCACAGTGTATGCCCAGCTTAACCGAACCAATCAGGACTGCTGGCTGCTGTAGAGGGAGTGACGTAGTGCAGAAGCAACTGTTTTGAATCCAACCAATCCAACAAACGTAACCAGCGTCATCGGTTGGTTTCGATGTGATTGGCTGAAGTGTACGTCAATTAAATTGATGGACAAGTCTTTTGTCCAGTTAGATTCAAGGATTTCTGCCTCCTGAAATAACTCGTCTATCGTTGATCATCAGATGTTCGCGCGGCTTAGCGCTACATCTGACGTGAGTGAGGTAAGCTGTCAATGCCAATTTCAGTCCAAATGCAAAAGTCAGTAACTGAAAATAACTACAAAATGAAAAGACACCTGAACTTCACAGGAAGAAGCAACCTAAACTTTCTTTTGGTCAAGCAATGCAAGCTTTTAAAGGAGACATAGACTGGAAAACCACTTTTACATTGGCTTTGATGAATTAAGAGAGGTTTGGCATGGTCAAAGAGCTATCATGAACATGAGGCATGGTTCTGCCCTCTTTCATATGGAAATCCTACCTTTAGAAATAGCCACTAAATCATGGGTGGATTAGAACAAAGCCTACAAATGATGTCAAATAGCACAAAGCCATTGCAGTTCAATTAAGGTGGCCAGAGTGGGGCGCTGTCAAGGCAAAAAACCCATTTCAATACACATCTTAAATATGAGATGTTAACTAGGCATGTAAAATATCACTTGATCTTCTTCTTGACAAAATACAATTGAATATATTGTATTTCAACATCAGAAAATAAGGCACAATACTCCATTAATCCATTCTATGTCACCTTTAAATAGCATGAGCCATCATCAATGAACCAATTTCCCCTGCAGTAGCATGGGGCCACACAGGTGGGGCTAAAGGCCATAGTTATAGACAAGTCTGTCAAAACAAACCATCATGTAGACCAGGGGTGGGCAATTATTTTTGTCGAAGGGCCACATTGGCGTGTAGATTTTCACTAATGGGCCGGGTGTTAACCGTCAACTGGTTGATGCCGGCAAATTGGCAAGTGTCAAACCAGTAGCCTCACTTTCTTAAGGACATATTAACATGCAGGGTTAAAGGGGGGATTTGTATTTCATGTCTACAACAAATTTGATAATTTAGGGCCTATAATCTCAGTCTCCTTGGCTAAAAGATAAATTATTCTACTTTGGGAAGGCTCCGCGGGCCAGATTAAATTGCTCAGCGGGCCGCATGTGGCCCCCGGGCCTTAGTTTGCCCAGGCCTGATGTAGACAATCACAAAGTGAAACAGAGGATCCAGAATAACACTGTAATTCTGCTATAATCTCAGTCTACATTTGACACTCTGCTACATCTCTGTTGAGTCTCTGCTACATCTACTCTACTACTGACCTCAGTTTATTTACTGCAGAAAAGAGAGAGTGGAGGAAAGAGGAAAATACTACAACTGTACACAATATATTGAATGTGACAGGCCAAAAACAAACACTACTAAGAGAGATAAGAGAAGCATATAACATGTTTGTCATCACAATCAACAAACTTCAGTTTCTCCAGTGTGCAGTTTGGACTTTGTAGAGCAGAGAGCAGCTTTTCTCCTGACTTCTGCAGGTCATTCTGACTCAGGTCCAGCTCTCTTAAGGGGGAGTTTGCAGACAGCAGAGCTGAGGCCACAATCTCACAGGAGTTTTCTGTTAGATTACAGCCAGCAAGTCTGTAAAACATGTAAAATATAACGAGTTAAAGCATAATAATATTACACTAATCTATTGCGAGAGATGGAATTGTGCATCAGATGGTGATTCTCTCTTTTTGCCCTTGCAGTTGACCTACCTTTAAATATATAACTTTTAGAATTTATGAAATTGTAATTACAATATGAAGCACAAAGAACATGTTATTTTATGTCTAACTTTAACAGCTGAAAGAAAGTGGCCTAGCACCGCCATTCATGTTCTTAGTAGGCAGCTGTAAATGCCAATTTCAGTCCAACTGCAAAAGCCATTCACTGAAAAGAACCACAAAATGAAAAGACACCTGAACTTCACAGGAAGAAGCAACCTAAACTTTCTTTTGGTCAAATATGGCAAGCTTTTAAATAGCATGAGCCATCATCAATGATGCAGTAGCATGGGGCCACACAGGTGGCGCTAAAGGCCTTTTGCTGCTATTTGCTGACAAAATGTAATGCTTTTGTGGATTAATTTAAAATCGGGGCACGCATCTCTTCCTATCCATCATACAGGAGTGTTTGCATAGCACTACCTACTCAGACAGTTCTCCATTGGATTTAGAAACTCTTCGTCAGTGAATGTTCGCATTTGTTAGCAAATTAGAATGCACCTCTGATCGAGATGAAAGGCCCACAACCCAGTGGCCATACAAGACCTATATACTGACCCTTACAGGAAAACCTCACAGTTCTTCTATCTGACTTATGTAACGTATGGTTATACTCACACAGCCTTTCTGCAGCATCTCACAGCTGGTACCAGTCTCCTCCGCCCCTCATCTAAGGTTTTGTATTTTGTCACGTCTAACTCATCCAGCAACTCCACAGACATCAGAAGCATGTGAGCCAGTGCTGAACAGTGAAAAGGTGATAATCCATCTGTGAAGCGATCTGGAGATTTCAGATATTTTTGTATCTCTTCATGTACAGAATGGTCATTCATTTCAAATAAACAGTGAAAAAGATTGATGTATCTTTCAGGAGATGGGTCCTTCCACTTCAGGACCTTGATGTAATGACATGTTTTCTTAATACTCTCTGAACTGCTGTGTGTGTTAGCAAGAAAGTCTTGTAAAAGAGCCTGATTGCACTCCACTGAGATGCCTACAAGGAAGCGGAGGAAAAGGTCCAGGTGTCCATTCTTGCTGCACAAAGCTTTATCCACTGCACTATTCAACAAAATATGCAAAGGAAGGGAAATCTTCCTGTCTATGTGTTTTTCCTGGAGGAAAGATTTCAGTACATTCAGATTTCCGGACAAGTAGGTATGTAACACAAACACAGCAGCCAGAAACTCTTGGATGCTCAGATGCACAAAGCAGTAAACCTTCTTGTGTTTAAACACACATTCCTCCCGGAAGATCTCAGTGCACATGCCAGAGTACACTGAAGCTTCACTGACTTCAATGCCACACTCTGTCAGGTCTTCCTCATAGAACATGAGATTTCCATTCTCCAGGTTCTTGAAGGCCAGTTCTGCCAGTTTCAAAATTACACTCCTATGTGATTCTAGTAAACCCTGTCTGTCTTTGTCACTTTCCTCTTGATACTTTTGGTTCTTCCTGGTGGTCTGGATGAGCAGGAAGTGGATGAACATCTCAGTCAGAGTTTTGGGGGCTTCCTTCCCATCATCTTGTGCCAGTATCTGCTGAAGGACAGTGGCTGAGATCCAACAGAAGACTGGCATGTGACACATGATGTGGAGACTCCGGGATGCCTTTATATGTGAGATGATTCTGTTGGCCTGATTCTGGTCACTGAGCCTCTTTCTGAAGTACTCTTCCTTCTGTGGGTCATTGAATCCTCGTACTTCTGTCACAAGACTGATGCACTTAGATGGGATCTGATTGGCTGCTGCTGGTCGGGAGGTTATCCAGATGAGAGCAGAGGGAAGGAGAGTTCCCTGAATGAGGCTTGTCATCAACACATCCACTGATGATGTTTGTGATACATGAGACAACGCCTGATTTTCTTGAAAATTCAGTGCAAGTCGACTCTCATCCAGACCATCAAAGATGAACACGATGTGGCAGTCTTTGTATTCACCATCCTGTAGCTCCCTAAGCTCAGGGTGGAAGTCAAGCAGGAGGCTGTGAAAACTGTACTTATCATCTTTGGCCAGATTTAGCTCACGGAACGGAAACACAAACATGAAATCTACATCCTGGTTCGCTCTTTCTTCTGCCCAGTCAAGGATGAACTTCTGCACTGAGACTGTTTTCCCAATGCCAGCAATCCCCTTGGTCATGACAGTTCTGATGTGTTTCTCCTGTCCAGGTAAGGGCTTGAAGATGTCATTGCAGTTAATTGCTGTGTCTTCTGTAGCTTGAGGTCTGCATGCTGATTCTACCTGCCAAACTTCATGCTCTTTATTCACCCCTTCACTGTCTCCCTCTGTGATGTAGAGCTCTGTGTAGATATTGTTCAGGAGTATTTGATTCCTTGAATGTCCAGTGCCTTCACATATACTCTCAAACCTCCTCCTCATACGAGCTTTATGGGTCATCAGTACCCTGGTCAGGTCATGGCGGTCTGTTCAGCACAAAACAAACAAACAAATCAAACAAAACAGTTTTATTCAGTTAACTATTTAAGTCCCGAGAGTCAAAAATGGCAATTTCCAGTAAGCTTAAAGCAATATACCGGAGTAAGTTTAAGCATTGCCCTGCTGCACGAGCCTTCTAACAGCAATATATTTCACATGAAATGAAAGATTTTCGAACAGCACAGACCTAACGCGAACGCGAAACACTTTACATTGAGTCAATCCCAAGTAGCAAAAAATCCGCGGCCCGAAAGCGGCTCGATTGCGGCATGAACACTCGGCCGAGACTCGGGATTGAATCTAGGTCCGATTTCACTCCCGAGCGCTCGGCGCTTTAACGGCCCGAGTACAGAACGCCGAATGTTAATTAATCGGCCCGCTTGTGGTGTGGGCGTCAAGCCAGGGGGAAAATGCACTCGGCCCGCTGCCGGCACCCCGAGTGAGAGCACGCAGGCTACCAGGCTGTAGAGAACGGACAATGAGAGGCTCTTAACCTTAGCAATACGTAACTGAACGAT
>JAODXP020000033.1:10016435-10125368 GCA_027497455.2 Sardinella longiceps | reverse complement strand
ATCTTGTATATTTATGTCTGTGGTGTTTATGTAGTAGTCATAAATAAGAACCTTTTCCTTAGTGAATGAACTTCACCAAATCTGCAGTGTGCAGGTTAGTTACTTAGTCAATTTATGTTAAATGGTATTATAGCGCCCCCTTGTGGTAGTCTGTGCGGTGTAGCAGGGAATTGCATTTAATCGGTCAGAGCAATTCCAGATGGAGACTGGGTAGAGTCACGTTTTTAGCAGGTCTGGCTGAAACGATGTTTAACTGCATATTAAGTCAATATAAGCTATGATTTGTCATGCTGATTTGTTTATGGGTTAAGACCAGTATTTTGAGCTGATTTTACGAAGTGTACATCAGTGTTTTAGGTTCATTTACAGTTTTGACTAGCATGCTAATTGCCTGTCTACTGTATTTACGTTATCTAGACAGTGACCAGACCTATCCAAATCCATCCAGTCATCTACATCGCACATTTTGTGTATTTTACAGGTAATATTACCATGATATTGTGTTTATGATGTTACCAGTTAATGAGTTTATTGCTACCGTATATAATAAGGTTCTACCAGACGTTTTTGGTGTTAACTGTTTCACATATTAGCTAGTCCACTCGTTCACAACTCAGCCCACCGGGGTTATGTGGGGTCAGGTTTTTGAAATATAAGACCTCTTGCCATATAGGCTACTGTATAACAGACAGTATTGTCTTTGCTTTAAGGTATATTGTACAAATGTCCAGTATCTAATCACACACATAAGTCTTTTCAATTTGATTTTGTTTATTTGTACCTTTTTATCACAAGTTAGCACACACACACAGACATACAGAGCAATTCCAGATGGAGACTGGACAGTGACCAGACCTATCCAAATCCATCCAGTCATCTACATCGCACATTTTGTGTATTTTACAGAAATAAATGCCCCTTGAGACCCCAGCTACTCGTCCTCTCCTGATTAAAGACTTTTTGAACTTTCTATGTAGCTGGTCAAAGTAAGACCGCTACATTTATGCAATAGCTTATGTGTGTTTTCTTTCTGTTTGCCAAAGGTTTTTCACCTGTTTGACTACTGCCAAAGTATAATAAAAGGAAGAAAAAAAAAAAAAATGGAAAAGGAAACAAACTGAGTGGAATCCAGTTTTATTCTCCATGTAGACTTCAAGTCCTTTCAAGTTGGGAAATCTGCACAGACATGCAATAACTTGATAGATACTGCCGCTGTTTCCCTTCTACCATTTCTGGGTTCCAAAACACTGGCCTGCCATAAAGAAACACATGACACACACCCAGGAGCGGTTTCTGGCATGGGCGATATGGGCGGTCGCCCAGGGCGGCATCGTCGTGAGGGCGGCATCACGGGCACTCCGAAGTTTTTTTTTAATTATTATTATATAACGCGAGCGCCGAAAATTACAATCGCGAGTGATCCGGTTTTGCTTCATTGTCTTTCGGAAGCTTTGTTACTGGTATATCTGTGCCTGCAATAGAAGTATTTGGTATCAAATTAAAGTAGACATCCAGGGGCATCTGTAATGTATTTGCTCGAGAATTAGGGCGTTCAATTTCAGTGTAAAGATCGCCCCTCATTTTATAATATCTTTATCTGGTGTTATAAACTTAGCTGCTGGAGTTCCATCTTATAACCAAGAGCTCAAAAAATAAAACTAAACCAAAACAATCACTACACATTATGATATAGACCTATAATTTGAACAGAAGAGTTTTCTATCACCCATTTGCAGAAAATGAACACCCCAAATCCCTTAGGGTTTGCCTGCTTTCAGACTTCAGTGCTGAAGTCTCACACACAAGAAAGGGGAGGGGTTTGGGGTTCAGATCCTCTCCTTTGCCTTAGAAGCTAGACATGCATATAGTAGAGTAACTAATAGCTACCATAAGTACCATAAGAGTTTAGCAAAAAAAAAAAAAAAAAATGGAAATTAGAAGCAATGGCTATATAACTTTGTTTTATTATTTTTATCCTCTTGTTCTAGGCCATGATAATAAGATGAGTTGTGTAGCATCATTTTTATTATATTTTATAATAATAATAATTATTATTATTACAATGTTTTTTTTTGGGGGGGGGGGGGGCAGATAAGGTGTTCGCCCAGGGCACCAAAGAGGGTAGGACCGCCCCTGCACACACCATCTTGTCCTCTGTCTGGCCTGCCATGAAGAAACACAAGACACAGACCATCTTGTCCTATAATGCCCAACCACCAAACTCCCAGGAGGCTCTGAGACCATTCATGAAGCTGGGGACTCCCTCACATCTTCCTGTCCTGGGGACTCCTTCACATCTTGAGCCAATGAACTCACTGTGGCTATCTAGTCCTACTACACTACTAATACTGGAATACTGGAGAGAAAATACATGCTACACACACACACACAAACACAAACACACACACACACACACACACACACACACACACACACTCAAGTAGAATGATGGAAAGAAAACCAATGCCCATCATACTATATCAGATATTCAAACTGATCCCACCACAGTGTCATAATGTCATCCTAAAAACAGTAAAAATACTGTTCAACACTCACACTTTCTGAGTTCTGGTTTGATTCTGCCATATTCTCCATGCTGATACCTTTAGAGGGGAGAGAGAAAGAGAACATTAGTTAACTCACTCTATGACTCACACATTTAGCACAGCAATAGTTCTGGAAGGCCACAGAGTCCAGCCAAGCTGTCTACATTATCTGGTGGATCAGCTGACTGCCTTTAGCTGATCATCCAGATGATTGGCTAAGATGTCACCGGGCTTTGTTTTTATGCTGCTCTAATATGGCTGTTCTTGTCCTCTTTGCAGGTCACTATTCTACCCACTCCAACTGATTGGACAGTATTTCTCTAAGGCTGCGTTTACACTGGCAGTTCAAATCCGACTTTTTGCTCCCATGTGGCACAATTCCGATGTGGTTGACGAAAGTGTAAACAGAAAAAAAGTCACATGGAATCTGATTTGTCCAGATCAGATCCAGGCCTCTGTCATATGTGGTCAGAAATCAGATACATATCAGATATGTGTTGATGTGATGGCAGTCTAAACAGACAGATCGGATGTTCCCTACCAATGCGTCTCATACGTCATTAAGTGGGAGTTTCTCTGCACCAACACGCAAGTTAGAAGGAGAGAAGTGACCTAACTCTCCATAGCCTGCAGACCGCAGGGGAAACAAGGACGAATTTCAGTGAAATTAACGAATAAATTTAGGAAGATACGAGTAGAGCAGCGGAGAAATGCGTTTTGTTTCATTCCCTCAAGATTCATTTATGTCTACTCCGCGATTAACAACCACTTAACCGTTCATCTTCTCCGTTTTGACAGTGATGTTTCAGATACATGCAATGAAGCCGACATGCTTTCACTTTCACCAATGCTCGGACTTTATTTTTTTCCCCTTCACTTTCTCAAGCGGTTCGTTTCATTTGCTGGTTGATAGCAGGACTTTCATTTTACTAACAAAGTCATTAGATGATGAGAGAGACGGGCCGTTTGTTCAAATAGCCTAGTTCTAGATCTGTAAACTGCTCGGGAACTCTCTTTCCGTTGCACCTCTGTCTCGCTACCTCTCACTTGTGTGATTTTACAACACTCGCGGGTGTTCATGAGCCACTTTAGAAAGACGATTGTTCGGGGGTTGTGCCTGAAGTTTGTTAAGGATTAGTTTTCTACTTAGTCGTCATTATGATGGAAATAAGCATAGTAATTATTTAATGGCAGCAATCACATCCAGGTTCTGGCCACCTCTATTTTGAATGTCCATTTGGTCAGGGCGGACGTGCCTTCTACGCATGCGGGTTGTTTCAAGTGTCTGGCAAGTGTAAACATGCACATCTGATTTGGGCACTTTTGAAAGTAGATGTAAACACGCAATCCAAAAAATCAGATGTGAGCAGAAAATCGGAATTGGGCACATCTGATCTGCAGTGTAAACGTAGCCTTAGTGTTGTGACTGAGGCTTTGTTAAGACCTCTGCTCCCCCTGCACTCTGCCTGCAGTCCCTACACCGGCCATGTGGGACTGAAGTGCCAATGCCAATCTGCAGGGGGTGGAGTTAATTGGTGGTCATTGTCCACACCTGGTACCTGTGTGGGCATAAACCCCAACCCACATCCTTAACTACTTAAACTGTTTAAGCTCATCAGCTATTTAACTGTTCAACCATTCCAGCTGTCAGTCATCATCAACTTTGACCCCTGCCAACTCTTTCTTCTGTCCACAACTGTTTCAAGTTAAAAGTCCTCACCATAATAACTTATGTTAAATGAATTTGCTATTTATTCTCTCAACTATTTTACTGTAAAACTATTCCAACTGTCAGTTGTCATCAACTTTGACCCCCTCTGTTTACAACTGTTTCAAACTCTTTCAAACTCCAACTCTTTCCTCTGTCCACAACTGCTTCAAAATAAAAGTCCTATAACAACTGTTTTAAAATGATTTTACTATTTATACAACACAACTATTTTATTATTCAACCATTTAAACTGTCAGTTGTCATCAATTTTGACTCCTTCCAACTGTGTCCTCTGTCCACAACTGTTTGCATTTTCATGCACTCGTAATTTTTCTGAAATTACATTGTCTAGTTTGTAACTTATTGGTTTATTTGGTAGGGACCATGCATATTAATGAACATTGTTGTATAAAAAAATACACCCATGTAAATATGCCAGAATTAGTCAAATGACTACTTTACATCTGTAGTCCCCTGGCAGGTAACATAAAAACATATCTAAAAAAGTCAATAGACAATACAAAAGACACCACCAAAACACACACATATCTTCCAAACACTCCAACTCACTTACACGACCCCACTCATCCATACTCCGAAACCCCTAGACCAGGGGTCTCAAACTCCCGGCCCGTGAGCTGGTGCTAAAATTATAATGCAACCCGGCCCTGGAGAGAGGCGCAAACACTCCCACGGCGGCGCACCCGTTCTTCTCCGTCACGCCACTCACGAAGTTTTAAGCGTACCGAAATTATAAGGGTATCATTAGAATCTGCACAAACTGACCTTTCCAACATAGCTAGTTGTTAGATAATCAGTGTTGAATATGTATTAAAATTATGATCACCAATACAGTTCTGCATCCATGTCATAAATTGTGCGTGGCAGTTGTCTTTGTGATTAGCGGTTTCCGAGTAATCCGGTCTTGAAATCATATACAGTACATTTCTGCATTGTCTTCAAGTGTCATACCTAAATAGATGAATTCTCTTCCATAGTGAAAGTAAACCTCACCTTAAAACTTCAAGTCTCACCTGCATGGACATACAAATTCTTTCAGAAAACTTCCAATACAAAAAGTATTGTCTTGATGTAAATATTCAACTGAGCGAGTTTCGAAAGGATATCTGTTTGTTAAATTTTTTACCCTATTCAGCTATAATGTAAGTCTATGGAGGGGCTTATAATGGGCATAAGTGGGTGATAACACACACAAAGTTGCAATGCTATCAGTTATTTTTTATTGTTATATTACTATTTTTGTCGTTACAGGTTAAAATCCACCATTCACAATTGTTTTGTATCGTTTTGGAAGGTTTTTCCAGGCGTCACGTCCATAACGTCACATCCATAACGCCATTTCTCCCAATGAAAACCAACTTTTTTACATTTGCTTTTGAAATTAGGTCTTTCTTGGTCTTTACTGAGATGTCCTGTTTGGTATGAGTGTAGTAATATTTACATTTCTCTCGAAATTTCACACACTTCACAGCAAAAACTGAGCTCTCTCAAAAGTTTGTCCGTTTTTCGTCACGTCCATAACGCAAATTGAAAGGCTCATATTCTTATAATGTAAATCATGATATGAATTTTTTGTGTTTGCCTATATTCAGCCATGGAGTTTGCATAAGAATATGAACAAAATTGTGAAATACTGCAAGGTTTGCCGAGGTTATGTGGCATTTTGTTCATCAATAATGTATGAAAATGTCACGTCCATAACGCTGGAATTGCCCATATATATATATAGTTTGAACCCGTCTGTTGCTCTTTTATTGTTGCGTCTGAACGAGCTGGGGCGTAACAGGCTTGCTCTGCTCTGTAGTCTTCTTTGCTGCTGATGCACATGGAGGGGTTGGAAGGACCCAAAACAGAACCGCTGTGCCAAATGTAACTTATTGTAAACAGCTCATCTGTTACTTAGGTGGTGCAGCACTATAGTGACTCAGTAAAGTCTGTTTGTTGAGAGTTTGGGATCGTGTATATATTGCGATGATGTTTTTAGAAGTTTATAAACTACACAGCAGTCAATCTAATCAAACTGCACTGCTTTATGAACATCAGGTGTTCTGTAGTTTCCTTTCCCCTGTCTCAGTGCATGCAGGTCGATGCTGAGAGAGTCAATCAGATTTAAAGTCTTTTAGCTGGGCACAGATTAGGCCAATGGGTGAAATATTTAGGAATATGGACGCTAATCATGTTCCTTCAAAATGAGTAGTGTCACTGACTTAACCAAGAAAACAAGACTTAGTTTGTCCTTCAACACACAGGCTCCTCACACTTCTTACAGCGCATCTCTAGTGTTGACAATTTATCACACAAGTTAGAGTGAAACCAAATGAATGTTCACACTACCTTAAGGACTGCAGTTCACAGTTGGACTGATGCACTCCTGCATTCAGAAGCTGAATCGTAGTGAGGCTAAGGTAACTGCCACTTAAGTCCAGTTCTTTCAGGGATGCCATGTACTGCACAGCTGAGGCTAGAAACTCTATGGATTCCTCTGTCAGCTTACAACCAGCAAGTCTGCAAAAAGAATGATATGAACAGAGTGCACAAACAGGAAACATTAAATATTACTGTAAATTATTACAATGCTGGTTATAGTCAAAACAAAATGACATTACATGTATATGATTATTCTATCCTACCTTATATGAGATATATATATTTTTAATATATCTAAAAAAGTCAATAGACAATACAAAAGACACCACCAAAACACACACATATCTTCCAAACACTCCAACTCACTTACACGACCCCACTCATCCATACTCCGAAACCCCTAGACCAGGGGTCTCAAACTCCCGGCCCGTGAGCTGGTGCTAAAATTATAATGCAACCCGGCCCTGGAGAGAGGCGCAAACACTCCCACGGCGGCGCACCCGTTCTTCTCCGTCACGCCACTCACGAAGTTTTAAGCGTACCGAAATTATAAGGGTATCATTAGAATCTGCACAAACTGACCTTTCCAACATAGCTAGTAGTTAGATAATCAGTGTTGAATATGTATTAAAATTATGATCACCAATACAGTTCTGCATCCATGTCATAAATTGTGCGTGGCAGTTGTCTTTGTGATTAGCGGTTTCCGAGTAATCCGGTCTTGAAATCATATACAGTACATTTCTGCATTGTCTTCAAGTGTCATACCTAAATAGATGAATTCTCTTCCATAGTGAAAGTTGTTTTTCGCTCCCCGTTTGTCAGGACTAACTTTTAACTTACTGTTTGTCAGGACAGATGCTAGAAATGCTGTCTCCAGATCCAAATAGAATACCTTTACCATGACTCTTATACCAGATTCAAGACAATCTCCTCTATTTAAAAGCGGACCATTACTCCGGGGAAACGGGTTCAATTTATAATGTAAATCATGATATGAATTTTTTGTGTTTGCCTATATTCAGCCATGGAGTTTGCATAAGAATATGAACAAAATTGTGAAATACTGCAAGGTTTGCCGAGGTTATGTGGCATTTTGTTCATCAATAATGTATGAAAATGTCACGTCCATAACGCTGGAATTGCCCATATATATATATAGTTTGAACCCGTCTGTTGCTCTTTTATTGTTGCGTCTGAACGAGCTGGGGCGTAACAGGCTTGCTCTGCTCTGTAGTCTTCTTTGCTGCTGATGCACATGGAGGGGTTGGAAGGACCCAAAACAGAACCGCTGTGCCGAATGTAACTTATTGTAAACAGCTCATCTGTTACTTAGGTGGTGCAGCACTATAGTGACTCAGTAAAGTCTGTTTGTTGAGAGTTTGGGATCGTGTATATATTGCGATGATGTTTTTAGAAGTTTATAAACTACACAGCAGTCAATCTAATCAAACTGCACTGCTTTATGAACATCAGGTGTTCTGTAGTTTCCTTTCCCCTGTCTCAGTGCATGCAGGTCGATGCTGAGAGAGTCAATCAGATTTAAAGTCTTTTAGCTGGGCACAGATTAGGCCAATGGGTGAAATATTTAGGAATATGGATGCTATTCATGTTCCTTCAAAATGAGTAGTGTCACTGACTTAACCAAGAAAACAAGACTTAGTTTGTCCTGCAACACACAGGCTACTCACACTACCTACAGCGCATCTCCAGTGTCGACCATTAATCACACAAGTTAGAGTGAAACCAAATGAATGTTCAGACTACCTTAAGGACTGCAGTTCACAGTTGGACTGATGCATTCCTGCATTCAGAAGCTGAATCCCAGTGAGGCTAAGGTAACTGCCACTTAAGTCCAGTTCTTTCAGGGATGCCATGTACTGCACAGCAGAGGCTACAACCTCACAGGATTCCTCTGTCAGCTTACAACCAGCAAGTCTGCAAAAAGAATGATATGAACAGAGTGCACAAACAGGAAACATTAAATATTACTGTAAATTATTACAATGCTGGTTATAGTCAAAACAAAATGACATTACATGTATATGATTATTCTATCCTACCTTATATGAGATATATATATTTTTAAGTGTCTTAGTGGACGACCGACTAAACTACAGACTATAAGATTGTCAAACCATTGTCATTCTCATTCTTGCAGTCCAGTTGTCATATGACAAGTGAACTAGGGTGAGATTTCACACAGAGTGCACGCTAATATCGTCAGACATTAGTATTAGTAATATTGTTGACATCCCTCTGCTGCTGAACTGTTAGGCTCACAATCCCTTTTTCCCACAGTGGATGAGTGTGGAGCAGCTGTGGTCTACTGGTCAGGGCTTCAGGCTTGAAACTGAGGGTAGACCATGGCTGAAGTGCCCTTGAGAAAGTGCTCCCTGGGTGCCACTGTCGAAGGCAGCCCACTGCTCTGGGTTAGTGTGTACTTTACTGTGTGCTGTGCATGTGTGTGTGTGGGAATTCTATTAAGCTCAGTTTTACTGTGTGTGTGTTTGTTTCACTAATACATGATTGGGATAAATGCAGAGCCCAAATTTCCCTTGGAATACTTACTACTACACTGTGTGTGTGTGTGTGTGTGTGTGTGTGTGTGTGTGTGTGTGTGTGTGTGTGTGTGTGTGTGTGTGCAATTATGTGCTTTCCTATTCAATTATGTAGTTTGAGAAGAGAAAGATGACACACACAGACAGGCAAGGTCCCCCATCAGATTCCTATAGTAAACTTGCCCAGCATGAGAACAGTGACATCACTATAGGAATAATTTAGTGGTGGGCCGTTAACGGCGATAACGTGCTGCGTTAATGCCAGGCTCTTATCGGACGATAAAGATTTAGCGCCATTAATCTGTTCTCAAAGTTGTCTCTATTGCATCACGAAAGAATCCATTCCATTTTATGGAATAGCGAATGCATACCACTGGGAATCCGCTCCAGGATTTGCATTACCAACACCGAGGCCCAGGGCAGACACACCCCCGGAGGCAGTAGTCGAGTTGTAAAATAAAAAGAAGGGGGATGGTGGATTTGATCATTTGGGGCAGCTATTTTGTGCCACTGAGCGCCCATGGTGGGGTCACTTGTACAGAGTGCATAGACCTCATGCGGACACGCGCACACAAGCATAGGCATTTTCATTTGACCTAATTTCACCCTAATTAAATTTAATCATAAATTGTATGCTTTATTAATCAGTTATTATAAATATATTTGTCAACTGAAGGACAGGAGTTTGTTGAGGAGTTTGTGCAGTTTCAACAGGGGGCACTACTTTGGCCATTTTAAAGTTTTAAAGACTGCACAGGAAGACTCAACATTTTTGCATTTCAAAATTATTGAATGTGAGGTCGAAGTTATACTTCTTCCCCTTTTTTTATGATTCAGGAAGTAGGATACAGGATTACTACAGATAATTACCCATTCGTATAACAATGTTTTTTTTTATTTATACATGTCTTTATCTAGTTAAATAAAAAAAGTATAAAAAGAAATAAGAAAAAAGTTATTCTAGGTAATTGTTTAATATTTGGAATTTTAGTCAGTATGCTAACTCTATCTCTTGTACATGAGGCTACACATGCCATGTACAAGGTGCTTAATGTCTTGTGCAAACCTTGGCTAAAAATTAGGCAATTGCATTTTTTATCATGAGCCCAATGTTGGAGAAAATATTAACTACTCTCACGTAATCAGTGTTAATACATCAATCATAAAGTTCAGAGCATTAGATGAACTTCGCGATGTTTTTTATTCTGGGACTTGCGCTGTATGCGTGCGAGTAGCCCAAATGCGCTTGTTTCCCGAGTTCTGTGCCTGTTTGCGAATGTCACAGATAATGGGTGAGAGACAGACGACGTGTAGGGAAAAACACAAATATTTTCCTACAGACGAACTTAAAGATGACAGGCCTACCTGTCAACGGCGTGCGTCTCTCTTACATGCAGCAGTTAAGCGCTGCGCCTCAAAAACAGGGACAAATACGCGCTGTCAGTTTGGCCATCTTATTTGTGTGTGACCAGCCTGTACGTGATAGATAGTGTACAGTAGACAAACTGTACTTTGCAAATGCGCTTGTCGATCGCCAGACACCTTCATGCCATGTATTAAATGACCGGACAGACAACAGTGGTACCGTTTTGAAAGTGAAACCAAAATATTTGCGCTGTGCCCGGAATTTTCAATTGCGGTGATTGAAACATTGGTTTAAATGAAGTGCATAAATAAATGCAAAGGCTCTAATGTTGAAATGATAGTAGGCTAATATTTCTAATGATAAAATAATGATAATTTCTAAATTAACTGATAAAATGGCACAAGTGATGGTATGGGGGGATGGCCGTTTAAGAAGGGGGGTGATTTGACATTTTTATTTAAGAAGTGGGATACCATCCCCCTCATCCCCCCTCAACTCGAGTACTGCCCGGAGGCCCCCCACCCAACCACTGTCAACTGCGCTTAGCAAATGAAAAGCACCCTTTAAAATCTTTCGTGGGTGCATTAGCGTCAGAGAAATCCTCAAAGCAATGTCCACATTTGGGAAAATGTTTGATTCTGGCTCACACAAGACCCATCGCTAGGTCACTTTAGGCCTACTGCAGAATGAAACAAAAAAGCTCATCAAATGCATCAATTTGCAATGCATCAATGTTATCAATACGATCAAAACTTTTAAATTAAAAATGTTTCAATCTCACAAAATCCGATGCCCCCTAGTGGCCGGGGCCCTGGTCTGCAGCCCATGTTGCCCATTACGTTAACGCGTCCTTGCCAACACCGCATGTAAGCTAAAAGTGATGAGTCGTCAGTGCAAGCAGTGAACATGCAAGCTGCCACTGGAGGAGGGAACACCAGCCCCATTGCTACCTCACATTAAAGGAGAAATCCGGTGTAAAACGGCTTAAATAGTGTTAAAACTTGATGCTGAGAGTTAACTTTTGCCACATACCTTACCTCCGTACGTGCCCTGCATTCAGAATTCCAGCGGTAGTTATCCGATGCTAAAATTGGGCTTCTGCTGCGAGTAGCTCGGGCATATCACTAGCCATCGTAATAAATCTCCAATTCCACCCATGTACGAGGCTCAAAGTTACTCAATACTTCATTCCGTAGACTCGCGGGGTTGTTGACATGTAAAACGAGGGATAGAGAAGTTCGATAGTGCACCGCTTGTTTATATACAGGGTCATTTGTAGAGGCTGCGCCTTGGAGAAATTTGCCGTGTGCCGCCATCTTTGTTTAAGTCACGATAAGTCGATCGACGAGCTGGAGCGGAGGTACAAACGATACGTCATAGCCAGCTCACCTGCTTTTTAGACTGGAGTTGGTCACCGCTTTGGAGTTGTAGAGTTTTCAACGAATATGTCTGACGTCGAAGACACTGTGTTCTCTGAAGATTTTGAAGATGAGGATTTTGATGGTCGTCCATTTCTATTTGAGCCGGAATACACGGAGGAGGAGGTGCGTGAGCTATCCCTCACGGGTTCAGCGCGTCTTCCGCCAACAACATTATGCCAGATTACGTCACTTGGTAAAATGAAAATCATTTTTCTGTTTTTTTTTTTTTTTTTTGGTATTCTACATAGTCATATAAACACTAATAATTTGATATTTTAAGTAGCAGCTAGAATGCGTGCATTTCCACGGAATTAATTTTGCAGTCTGTTTCTGTCATGTAGTTTCCTATCTTGCCTTGCTCCGGCTCGTCAATCGACTTATCACGACTTAAACAAAGATAGCGGCACACGGCAAATTTCTCCAAGGCGCAGCCTCTACAAATGACCCTGTATATAAACAAGCGGTGCACTATCAAACTTCTCTATCCCTCGTTTTACATGTCAACAACCCCACGAGTCTACGGAATGAAGTATTGAGTAACTTTGAGCCTCGTACATGGGTGGAATCGGAGATTTATTACGATGGCTAGTGATATGCCCGAGCTACTCGCAGCAGAAGCCCAATTTTAGCATCGGCTAACCACCGCTGGAATTCTGAATGCAGGGCTCGTACGGAGGTGAGGTATGTGGCAAAAGTTAGCTCTCAGCATCATGTTTTAACACTATTTAAGCCGTTTTACACCGGATTTCTCCTTTAAGTAGCTTTTGCTAAAACCTTATCCTTTTATTGTATGTCCTCAAAATTATGTTAAATCATGTTAAATTAATGTTCAATTATTAATTGCTAAGCTTAGCCTAATGGTAGGTCTATTCTTGGTTAGGGTTGCCAAATTTCAGAAATCAAAATAAGCCGTAATGGGCAGATATGAATGAAATGCATCTCAGAAAAGTATAGAGCTTAATTTTGTGCACAGTACAAATTTTTAACTGTATTAAGTAGAGATGCACCAATTGCCCGGCGGCCGATTTTGATGGGCCGATTTTGACGTTTTTGCCATGCTCGGCGATCGGCCGATCAACCATATAATATTCCGATTTTCGATCTGCCTGAAGAGTCATGGTGCGTATAAGCGCAAGCGCTAAACACAAGAAAGCGAGCGTGCGCGAATGCGAACTCACAGCAGTGATCTGGAGTTTTGCTTGCATAGGTGAGATGGAGTAGCCTAATGATTCGCTCGCTAAAGTATGCAATTACATTAAATACATACCGGTAGTTTGTTTTGGCTTCTACCGAAATTAGCAAACATACTAACATTACATGACAGCCTAATATTTGGATCTTTACAGATCTAATCTAGAGAGGGCTTCGCAGCAGCACCGCTCCACAGGCACGCAACAGTGTGAGGAGAGGTAAAGAGATAGTTCTGAATCTGCGGATACCTCGTGAAAAGTTTTTTGCCACAGTGTAGCCTAGATACATTCCAATTCCACTAATAAATGAAAAATCGATTGTGGTAGGCCTACATTTTCTTACCCTTCGGCCTTCGTGCACTGTAGCCTTCGTGCATTGTAGTTCTCTTCGCGTAAACCCTCCTCCACACGCAGAGCTCGCAAATTGGCAATTGAAATCCGATTAACATCATGACCACGCAGCGTAGAATCATGACCACTAGTTTGTCAAAGAAAGATATTTTCGAAGATAAAATAAGTTTTGCCTACTGTAGACTACTTCAGGGAAAAAAGTTTTATACAGCCAAAGCAGAGATAGTTTAAGCGAATTAGCCCAAAAAAAGGTCAAAGGTGGAAGTAGATATAGCCAAAGCATATTTTGTATCATTTGAAGCAGAATGTTCTGTAGATTAAGAATTTGGGGTACCTGCAGCACCAATTTGTACCGGGAAGAAATTATAGGGCTTTGAATAGGCCATGGTATAGGCCTAATGATTATTATATACTGTAGGTCTGAATAGGGCTATTTTTTTCCTTTGGTCCTATCAAAATAAAACTTTATACAATTAAAGTACCCATGGAAAGTAGCATTTTTTGTATTACAAGTTTTCCTGAAAAATAATTTGAATATGCTAATGAGCTATACGCTAGTCAAATTAGCCCCAAATGCACCTTAAACATGGATAGTGGTGAGATGAAGAGGGTGGGACCTCTCTCAATTCACTTTAAATGACACCCTGTGTGTGTAAGCTTTCAGAAAAGGTATAGCATAAGTGGTAGAATAGCTTTCTCTCAACACCTCAGCTCCAAATACATTGGCTATACACCAAAATCACCAATACCTGCTGACCTATAAATGGGTATCAAGGGGAGGAAGGAGATGGAACCTGTCTAAATTTATGTTTACTGAGATCCTAAAGCCCCCTGCTTTCAAGAAAAGTATTACTTGTCAAGGTTTATTACTTTCTAATATATTCCATAGGCACTTTTGTCCAAGAAATGCCCATATTTTTTAATATTCCACCAAAATAGGCATAATCTTTAAAATAATAAAGGGGGTAGGATCTGGAAAAGATTTTGCAGGTGGAATCCTGGGCATATAAGCTTTCAGAAAAATATATAGTTTATAGGGTCTAATATGTTTCCCTCACATGCCACTGGCCTAAATGTCACCAAAAATGGCCAATTTTTCAAATGCCAAATTTCTTAATTTTTGGGATTTATTGTAATGAGTAGGGTGGAGCATACCTCAATGGCAAACATATCATGCTATGTAATATCCTGAAGGTGTTTGCTTTCAGAAAATGTATGGGATGTATGGTGAAATTAGTCCTCCCTTCATGCTTCAGGCCTAAATGTACTAAATTAGTAGTACAAAATCCACCCAAATCCCATTCATTTGGACTCATGGTCCACTCAAAGCTCAATAACTTTTTTCCGGAAAATCTTGGCTCTGCAGGCACCTGATATCCTAAATCTACGTAAAGTTGCGGTTCAACTGATACCAAATATGCTTTGGCTATATTTACTTCCACCTTCAACCCTAATTCGCTCAGACTAAGAATCTTTTTGGGTATAGCCTAATAGATTGCACAATTCTATCTTGGCATTATCTTGGAATAGGGTATCAAATCATTTCAATTAAATTACTTACGTTAAGATATGTTGAAATTAATTTTAGATGGCTCACTTTGTGGGATAATGCCAACCTATAGGCTATGGTTATGGACATCAAAATTATTTGTGTGAGTGGGTGTAATGCACTATAGTCATGACTCATGACCAGGGGGTCAGGATTTGGCTGGTTAGCTGTGCCAATTAGCATTGCACTTCCTCGTCACCATTTTCCAGAAATGACATCATATCCGACTCCATTTGACATATGCTGATTGGTTAATGCTACACTTTCAGCTCATGCTAACGAGCTCCCTGTGCACATCAGGTGTGTGCCGCCAGAGCCGCCCTCATCTCCATTAGTAACATGGGCCCTCATTGGCCTAATGAAATGGAGTCGGAAGTGAGCTCCATGAAACGCCATCTTGACAACTGAAAATTTTGTTCAATTTTGGATGAATTCACTAGCCTAGCATTCCACATTGGAATGAATGGGAGGCGGGACTTGGTATGTTTCTCCAGGTTTATTAATACCTCCATGCTCATGACCATAGGCTAGCCAATAAAGATGAAGTAAAAGGTAAAAAATACCATCAATTAGGCCTAAAAAAATATGGTAGGCTTATGCTATTCTAAAAAATAATAATATAATTGTACAGTTTAGAAATAGATATGTATGTTGGCTTTTAGCCTACTAGCCAATAATTACCAACATTTTTGAGATCTTATACCAGCATAGACCTACATAACTGAAAATCTGTTCATTATTTCATGCTATAACATCTATTTAAAGATTAAAAGGTTACAAGAAAATCAATCTTATGATCTGCAAAGTGGTTGAAAAAAAAACGGAATCGGTATCGGCCAAAATCGGTATCGGCAGGTCATACTCTCTGGAAAATCGGAAATCGGTATCGGCCCAAAAAATTGTGATCGGTGCATCTCTAGTATTAAGTCAATATTTATTTTTGTGTTATGAAGGCTGTAAGGTGCCATGTCATGCTTGCTCAGTGTGGAATTATTTCTTATTTTGAAGTTGAGAATTAATGTTGGCATACTGCATGTTGTGTTACATCGAAGATGAAAGGAAACACAAAATAAAAAAGTATAATGCACCCATAAAGTAGGCCTACTGTGTTACATTCATTTCATCATCTCAGGCAGTAGTAGGTTTAAAAACATAAATGAATCAAAAAGTAGGCCTATTACTATAGTTTTTTTTTGTAAACCTGGAGGCCCAAACACCATCCAAATATTTCTAATATGCCACCTGTCTTGAGGGACCCACTCACTTTAAGTCATTATTTAAGCAGCGCACACAAATTATAAATGCCTTCGGCAGAATTCAAATGAGCAAATTTACAGTGAGATTAATCTAGATTTAAAAAAAAATATCTATGCCCACCACTAGAATAATTACATTTCCGCTGATAAAATTTGTCCCTGTTACCGGTTTGATTTTCTGCAGTGGAGTGAAAGCATCAGATTAAGAATGAAAGTATCCAGATGCATCAGAGATTGCGACCTGGACTGGACTGGATTATATGAGGATAAATAACACAGTAACACAAACCTGAGTGTCTCCATCTTACAGTGTACAATCAGTGCTTCAGAGCCCAGCTTTCCTCCACAATCCCCCAGAGTATTCTTACTGAGGTCCAGCTCTCTCAGGTGGGAGTTTACAGACTGCAGAGCAAAGGCCAAAATATCACCAGACTTCTCAGTGAGTCCACAGCCAACAAGTCTGGAAATCAAATATGCATGAGATTCAGTGTAACCACCACAGCCACCACAAACATCAAGTCATTGCTACATTATATCAACAAAATAGAAATTATAAATACACATTAGGGGGTGTCTTCCACATTACTGACCTCAGTTTCTCCAGTTGGCAGTTTGGGTTTCTAAGAGCAGAGAGGAGTCTCTCTTCTGATGTTAGCAGATCACAGCCACTCATGTCCAACTCAATCAGTTGAGAAATATACTGCAAAACTGAGGACACAACCTCACAGGAGCTGTGTCTGAGTGTACAGCTGGTAAGCCTGCAAATAGAGGAAACAATGTAAGCAGCATCTCCCTTCTAACATTTCCAAACACAAAATATGTTGACAGTTTTTTCAGATCTAACCGATAACACCAGCACACAGTTTAGAACACAGACCTCACTGTACAGTCTGGATTGCGTGGCTGATGGAGCTGTTCTCCTCCACAGCCCCAAAGCTCACTGTCACTCATGTCCAGCTCTCTTAAGTGGATGTTTGCACCTTGGTGAGCCATTGCCAAATATCCTCCTTTTAATTTACAGCCAACTAGCCTGTGAAAACATAAACCATGTAAGAGAATCACAAAAAAATGCTGTAAGCAAAATTCTTCTTATGGAATGTTTAAAGAAATGAACCAACAATGGGTACAGCAGTGAGCTACATAAATCTTCTAATTGAATGTGTATTTTAGAACAAAAAACAAACAAACAAACAAACACACACACACACACACACACACACACACACACAGTACAGTTGTTACTATGTTACTAACTTCAGTTTCTCCAGTTTACAGTTTGGACACAGTAGAGCAGAAAGCAGCTTTTCTCCTGACTGCTGCAGGTCATTCTGACTCAGGTCCAGTTCTCTTAAGGGGGAGTTTGCAGACTGCAGAGCTGAGGCCACAATCTCACAGGACTTCTCTGTTAGATTACAGTCAGCAAGTCTGCAAGAGAGACAAACGAGTATAAAAAGCTAATGTGTCATGTTTGAATGTCCAGGAATAAAGAGAGGTAAAGACTATAACTGCCCCACGTAGAGTATGTGCCAGGCTCAAAACACACAATACTGCTAAGAGCGATAAGAAAAGAGAATAATATATAAGCTCCAAACCAAGAACAGTGAATACAGTACTTTAATATGGATCATTGTGATTATCAGAGTTGCAATGAACAGAAATGTGATTTACTTAGTTGAGGCAAGAGAGTATTATATTCAGTACTTCTGTCAGATACATGAGCTTTTTTCTTACAGTGAGTATCATTTATCCATCAATGTGAGACAATGTTAACCATAGTCTAGGGTGACCAGATGCCCTGTTTTTCGGGGACAGACCCCGATTTTCATGGCCTGTCCCCGCCTGCACCTGTCCTGAAAAATGTCCCCGATTTTGGTCGGGTACTGACCCCTCCTGTCTGGGTTGCACAGGTCCGGGAAAAATACAGAACACCCAGCGGGTTGCAGCCGAGTTAGGCCTACAGTTTAAATCCATGTCTTATAGAGTTGCCGCCTGTCTGTCCTGTTTTTTAGGTTGTCTAACGAGGAAAACTTTATACTGTCCCTCAACATCAACATTTAAAATTTAGGCTACTGCCAATCCAGTTTGCGCATTTTACGCACTGGATGACTTCCGACAACTTCTTTGCAGGTTTAGTAAACGCAGGTCTTGTATAGTGTTGTTTTTGACAGCCTATTTTAGTTTTAGTCTTAGTCTAGTCTTTGTGTCAAAAAGTCATTTTAGTCTTTATTAGTTTTAGTCATGTTATCTCTTTTTAGTCTAGTCTTAGTTTTAGTCGACTAAAAGTCTGAGCATTTTAGTCTTAGTTGTAGTCAGACTTGTCCATGACTATTTTAGTCTAGTTTTAGTTGACGAAAACTGATGACATTTTAGTCTACTTTTAGTCAATGAAAACAGATGACATTTTAGTCTAGACTGTAAGGCTTTGCTGTAACGTTCCAGTCAAATGTCAACATTATGTTACTGCATTCATGTCATATAGTAATTTAATGTAAAATGCCACGCACTCACCTTGTGTTGCAATGCAACAGTAATTCTGTACATTACTTGTTATGACCAATAGGTGGCAATATATGACCATGTAAAGTAAAATAAGCACTAGAACGTCTTCCCAGAAAACGTGCCTGATAGATTAGAAAGCGTGCCTGCCCTGAATGACATGCCTTTCGTATCACAGCATAGCTATGTTTTATTATTATTATTATTATTATTATTATTATTATTATTATTATCATCATCATTATTGTCAGGCCTCCATAACAACCTGACAGTTTTCTGAAACCAAAATGACATTTCTATAAATTTCCAAATCCATAACCACTTGATTGTTGAAGGGATGACTATTAACATTGTGCAGATTGTGCAAAGACTTGCAATTGACTGCATTTTACTGATAGGGGGCATGTTAACTTAGCCTGGCTAATAAGCTGACTGCCAGGCATAAATTGCCACTTACTGAGCAAAAGATGCAATGCAAAACGTCTTGTTTATGTAATGCCTTAACTTTCCCATTTGTCCTCGACTGAAGCCTAGAGCTATTTGTGGGTTTACGTGCGCTTAGGGCAATACTCCAATTAGATCAATAAGGCAAACAAGCTTATAAGTTTATATAAGATATTTTCTTCTAGGCTTCACTTTGCACTGCGCGGCTGTGAATTAGTCTATTCCTATAATTGCAGACTTTTAACTATCCAAATGTGCACTGATTTGGATGAAACTTTGGTATTGATCGTTGATTCGCAACATTTGGAATTTGTGCTATGACGTAGTTTTAGCGGAGGACCGCGCTCTCCAAAGGCTTTTTCTAGTTTTCATTTTCAAAGGAATATGATCCCTGTATCTTCAATATATAACCTCCTTAGATATACCTATAAATAGGTTTTCTGAATATGATGTACATGATATAACCTTTATTGGTGATTGAATGAGAAAATGAAAGTATTACTTGCGGTAGCAAGTAGTCCAGACTATCATACGGTGTTGTGTTTTATCTTGGTGTCCTTCTCTGCGTAAGATTTTTTTTTTTGCCGCCCCCTCTCTGCAATGGAATCGCTCCCTACGGCTGTCGCCGGGCCTGCCACGGAAAAAATGTAATACACCTACAATCTTTGGTACAATATCAACAGAATAACAATTGGGTCAAAGGTTTGTTTTTAGTGTTGTTGCCCCTTGAAGAAGGAAAAATAGGCATTTTTTATGCTCGCCCGTCTCGTTGGGGTGAGATCCTACATATTTACTGAACATAGCGTTGACACCTGAAAGTTTAACAAGCTTAATCAAAGCTTAATTAGAGACATCTGAGGGAGCGTTGTTGGCGCATCTGGAACGATGGCTGCGTCCACCACCTACAAAGTTTAAACTATGAGATGGAGATGTTTATTTAATGGAAATAATGAACCAGATAAATAGCCTACTTTGTAGCTGTCCGGTATAGACTTTGTGTGACGATAAATTGACGGGTGCTCAAGAACATAGAGTAGCCTAGGCTATATTTAGGCCTATTTACGCATTTTTAAATAGGCCCAGCAGAAGTTATGAACTCAGAAGTATGCCTATGTTATGCACCAAACTTGTCTGCTAGTAAAACTTTGGTGCCTGCGCTGGACACTCTCTGGCACTGCTCGTAGGCTACTGGCTGAAAAAAAATTTCCACGAGAGGAGCGCATGCAGTCAATTTCAAAACTCAGGGAAAATGCAAACACAAAATTGTGGAACTTCGGTAGGGGATGGAAGTCAGATAACGTTTAACTGTAGACAAACAGTGTTTTTTTTTTTTACATATAGGACTAGATTTTTTTAAGATAGCCTACAGGTGCCGGATCCAACAAAAAAAGTCTAGAATCCAAGGTCGGAGGTACAAATTAAGACATGCGTGGCTGTGTCCCCATTGCACCGTAACTTGCTACTGGCTTTAAACTAGACGAAACGACATTATACATTTCTTCGCGTCTCGTTTTCGTCAACGAAAATGAAGAGACATTTTCGTCAACGAAAATGAAGAGACATTTTAGCTTAGTTTAGTCTCGTCTTTATTCGTCAATAATATGATATATTTCGTTATCGTTATCGTCACCCGAGCAACGTTTTTGATGCGTCTCGTCTTCCTCACGTCAAAAACATTCGTTGACGACGATATAGTTTTCGTTGACGAAGCAACACTAGTCTTGTATTTAATTTCAGTGCTATCTTTCTCAAGCAGTTCACATGTCAGTGCTATGTTCAGTAAATAGGTAGGATTTAAGTTTTCTTTCTCTCACCCCAACGAATCTAAGAAACAGGCGAGTAGGCTTTTTTTTCTTCAAAGGGCAACAGCATAAAAGAACTTTTGATCTATGTTATGCTGTTGATATACCAAAGATTGTAGGTGACTTCAGCCCATGATGATTAATGGCAGCAGTAGATACATTATTTTAATACTCTTTCTTTATGGGCTATTTCCCTTTTCTGGAACAGGCATACAGATGGGTGCAGACAGGGAGGGCCCACATTTAAAATGGTTAAATCGCCTACCACTTCCTACAACCCTTGACAGAACCTAGAATGGCCTTAGCCTACAGAATAGGCTACACAATGCAATGCATTATCCAGTATGATAATACTTCATTCTGTCTGAAATTTTGTGGGGAAATGTATTGGCGGTATAGATTCTGTCTTTTATTCATAGGCCTAATGGTGACATTTTAGAATGCATAGGAGAAAACATACTGGGAACAGCATATCGGCCATCAGCTGATCCTGATACAAAATATAGGTAGCTCATTTGAGAAAACAAAGTGTTATTTTTTTTAACCAAACGCCAAAATCTCCCCAATTTTTCTCAAAGAAATCATAGTCAGAAATGTATTTTGTTTTTATGACATTATAAGCACAGAATGACCCCATGGGAAATTTGTAGCTAATATAATAAATATCTTACAGAAAGTAGAACTGTACAATGTGTGTAGTAACCAAAGCCTCTATACTGATACTCACTCAGCCTTTCTGCAGCATCTCACAGCTGGCATCAGTCTCCTCCGTCCCTCCTCTGATGTTCTGTATTTCTTCAGGTCAAACTCATCCAGCACCTCCTCAGACATCAGGAGCATGTGGGCCAGTGCTGAACAGTGGGCAGGTGACAAGTCACCTGAGAAACCACCTGCAGACTTCAGGTATTTCTGAACTTCTTCATGGAGAGAATTATCATTCATTTCATACAAGCAATGAAAAAGATCAATGTATCTTTGAGGAGATAGATCCTCCCTCTTGAGATTCTTGATATATTGACATGTTTCCTTGATGCTCTCTGAGCTGCTGTGTGTACGCTTCAGCAGGCCTTTTAAAAGGGCCTGATTACACTCCACTGAGATGCCTACAAGGAAGCGGAGGAAAAGGTCCAGGTGGCCATTGTTAATGTCCAAAGCCATGTCCACTACCTGCCTTAAAAGATTAAACAGATGATGATCATCATCATCATCATCATCATCATCATCATCCTCATCATAACTCTCTTCCTCCTCATCATCATCATCACTCCTTTTATGATAACAGACAAATACATGCAGTGCTGCAAGAAACTCTTGTATGCTCAGATGCACAAAGCAGTAGACCTTCTTCTGGTTAAACACACTTTCCTCTCTGAAGATCTCAGTGCATATGCCAGAGTACACTGAAGCTTCACTGATATCAATGCCACACACTCTCAGATCTTCCTCATAGAACAAGAGATTACCCTTGTTGAGATTCTTGAAAGCTAGCTCTGCCAGTTTCAAAATTACAGTCTTGTGTGATTTCAGAATCCTCTGCCTATCTGCATCATTTTCCTCTTGATATTTTTGGTTCTTCCTAGTGGTCTGAATGAGCAGGAAGTGGATGAACATCTCAGTCAGAGTTTTGGGGGCTTCCTTCCCATCATCCAGTATCTGCTGAAGGACAGTGGCTGAAATCCAGCAGAAGACTGGCATGTGACACATTATGAAGAGACTACGGGATGCTTTAATGTGTGATATGATTTTGTTGGCCTGATTCTGGTCACTGATCCTCTTCCTGAAGTACTCTTCCTTCTGTGGATCATTAAACCCTCGTACTTCTGTCACCTGACTGATGCACTGAGAGGGGATCTGATTGGCTGCTGCTGGGCGGGATGTTATCCAGATGAGAGCAGAGGGAAGCAGAGTTCCTTGAATGAGGCTCGTCATCAGCACATCCACTGATGATGTTTGTGTCACATCATAAAACTTTTCATTACCATTGAAATTCAGTGGAAGTCGACTCTCATCCAGACCATCAAAGATAAACACAATGTTGAAGTCTTTGTATTCACCATCCCGTAGCCCCATAAGCTCAGGGTGGAAGTCAAGCAGGAGACTGTGAAGACTGTACTGATCATGTCTGATAAAATTCAGCTCACGAAAAGGAAGCACAAACATGAAATCTACATCCTGATTAGCCATCTCCTCTGCCCAGTCAAGGATGAACTTCTGCACTGAGACAGTTTTTCCAATGCCAGCAATACCCTTGGTCATGACAGTTCTGATGCATCTCAACTGTCCAGGTAAGGGCTTGAAGATGTCATTGCAGTTGATTGCTGTGTCCTCGGTAGTTTGTGGTCTGGATTCGGATGATTCTACTTGCCAAACTTCATGTTCCTGATTCACCCCTTCACTCTCTCCCTCTGTGATGTAGAGCTCTGTGTAGATCTTGTTCAGGAGTGTCTGAGTCCCAGATCTTATGAGGCCTTCACAAATGTTCTCAAACCTCCTCTTCATACTGGCTTTATGGGTCATCAGTACTCCTTTGGGGACTAGAAAACAAACAAATAAGAAAGGTTCCTGCCCAGTGTATTATATTAAAGTGAATAGGTTAAACAAGGCATTATGATTTTTTTTTGCTTATTACCTCCACCAAGGAGGTTATGTTTTCGGTCTCGTTGGTTTGTCTGTCTGTCTGTTTGTTTGTCTGTTTGTCAGCAGGATAACTCGAAAAGTACTGCACGGATTTGGATGAAATTTTCGGACAATGTGTAATGTGTATATTGGGACAAGCAAGAGCTAATTAAATTTTGGTGGCGATCAGTGATCCAGAACATGATCTGGAATGTATATTGTGTTTGTGACCATAATATAGCCTTGGCGGAGGTCTACGCTCTCTGAGCGCTTTTCTAGTTTAAAACAGTTTTTTTTTCCCTTGGGCCTGAAACTTTCTAAAAAAACTGCTTTAAAATGAATATTGAATATATACAGTACATAATCATTCAACTTCTTTGGCTAACTTAAACAGGAGGCTACATTGGGTGTGACACTGACTCGCTTTTATATAATGTGTTTTTTAAAATTCTGCTCTAATTTTTCAAAATTCAAAAATGCCATCTACCTGTTGCTTGCACAGCGCTATCACAACTCTGTTGACAGTATGCCTCCCTGTTAGACTCACTGATTACTTTGCCCCTTTTAGTCTTGAGAGTTTAGAGGAGGTTATACTGAGGGTAAAATTACACATTGATATCTTTAGTCCTGGGCCTGGAGCCTTATTTAATTAAGCTGCTCATCTCACCTAAAACTCACCTGACAGTTTGCCCCCTTGACTGGAGGCTGGATAAGAGGTTTCGTTTTGAATGTCTCTTTGCACAGTGGACAGCTGTAGTTTCCTGATGGACCAAACTGTCTCCAATGGCTGCTGATGCACTGCCTGCCAAAACTGCATCCACAAGAGGTGGTGACTGTGTCCCTCAGAAGCTGCTTACACACTCCACACCTGGTCTTATCCTTATTCTTCACATCTCTGAAGAAACATTACACAAAGATACAAATGATCAAAGGTATATTTCAAAGAGCATACACATGCCACACACACACACACACACACACACACACACACACACACACACACACACACACACACACACACAAAATCGCTTCTCAAGTTCAATAAATTTAAAACATTTGAAAAAAATGAGACCAATCTCCCTCTACTGACTCACAGCTGGACACTGGAGAAAAATAAGTAATTTATCTGGCCTGAATAATTTTTGCCACTCTTGCAATGGTGAATTTGGAGGAAAGAATCCAAACATACTTCGTCTCCACCTGTATCTTGCACACACACACACATATAAAAAAACAACAACTGGTGTCTTACTTTGGATGAGACTGTGGTGGATGTCTGCTGAAATTATGAGGGTGATCCATGGACTGGTCACTCTTCATAGACACACCACTGGGCACTGGAGACACTGGTCTGGGTCTCCGTCGGCTTTGTGTGTAAGAACAAAACATACAAAATAATAGGTCATCCAACATCTCTCTCTCTCTCTCTCTCTCTCTACACACACACACACACACACACACACACACACAGTCTCTTGAAACAAGTGTTTGTGTACACACAGATACACACACTCACACACTGTTGTATATAAAAAGGCAACTGGCGTACTTTGGATCAGACTGTACTGGATCTCTGCTGAAATTCTCAGGGTGTTTCATGGACCAGTCACTCTTCATAGACACACCACTGGGCACTGGAGACACTGGTCTGGGTCTCAGACATCTTTGAGTGTAGGAACAGAACATACGAAATAATAGGTTGAGTTTTCCAACATATCCCTCTCTCTCTCACACACACACTCACTCACACACTCACTCACTCACTCACACACACACACACACACACACACACACACACACACACACACACACACTCTTGTAAAAAGCAACTGCTGTCTTACTTTGGATTAGACTGTGCTGGTCCTCTGCTGAAATTCTCAGGGGACACTCCACTGGGCACTGGAGACACTGGTCTGTGTGTCATTGGTCTGAAGAACAGAATATAAAAAATAGCTCACTCTTCTTGTCTTTACAGCAAACACGCAAGCAAACATGTATGTGCACACTTGTATGCATGCACACACATACACAAACTTCTTTTCTGTCTTGCATTTAGAAACAAAAGCTAATTGTATAATCTTTGAACAGTTAAAAGTGGTACAAACACTGGATTAAACCAGATCTGGACAAACTAAGGCCCGGGGGCCACATGCGGCCAGCTGAGCCATTTAATCCGGCCCCTGGAGCCTTCCCAAAATATAATAATTTCTCATTTAACCAAGGTGATTATAGATTATTAGATTATAAGCCTGGGCCCATATTCTCAAAGAATTTTAAGGCAAAAAGTAGCTCTTAACAATCAAATTTAGAAGGAACTCCTAAAAAAAATGGGTGTGCCAGTCGTAAGTTTAGGACTCCTAATTTTTTGGGATAAGAGTAATTCACAAAACAATTTAGCGCTAAAAGTAGCACCTAAGTCTGGGACAGCTTAGGGGTAGTCCAGAGGACTTCACTAGCACCAACTCCTAACACATGTATGCGAATGTATGCAAAGCGTCCTTAATCTTTGTAAATGCCCATGCAATGTCATTTATTCAAGGATCTGTCATCAAGCAAAATGCAGCAGCATATAAGGAATGCAATCTGCCACCAAAACCTGTGTTAAAATATGTATGCAATTTATTAATGATCAAGTTTCTAAATGTGACACTGGTCTGGGTTTCCGTCGTCTGTATGTAAAATCCCAACATCTCTCTCCTTTACTCTAACCCATTTTAAACCATTTTTAGGAGTTTCCCCTAAATTTGCTTAAGATTCTTAGAGAATACAGACCCTGGTGTCTTACTCTAGATCAGATTGTGCTGGATCTCGGCTGAAATTATCAGGGGGTTCCACGGACTGGTCACTCTTCATAGACACACCACTGGGCACTGGAGACACTGGTCTGGGTCTCCGTCGTCTTTGTGTGTAAGAACAGAACATACAAAATAATAGGATGAGCTTCGAATATCTCTCTCTCTAGAAATACAATTGTTTGTGTACACACAAACACACAGAAAAACACAACTGATGTCTTACTTTGGATCAGACTGTGCTGGTCCTCTGCTGAAATTATAAGGGGGATCCATGGACCAGTCACTCTTCATAGACAAACAACTGGGCACGGGAGACACTGGTCTGGGTCTCCATCGTCTTTGTGTGAAAGAACAGAACATACAAAATAATAGGCTGAGCTTCCAATCTCTCTCTCTCTCTAGAAACACAATTGTTTGGGTACACACACACACACACACAAATGCAACTGGTGTCTTACTTTGGATCAGACTGTGCTGGATCTCTGTTGAAATGATCAGGGTGATCCATGGACCAGTCACTCTTCACAGACACACCACTGGGCACTGGAGACACTGATCTGGGTCTCCATCGTCTTTGTGTGAAAGAACAGAACATACAAAATAATAGGCTAAGCTTCCAATCTCTCTGTCTCATCTTCTCTCTCTGTCTCTCTCTCTCTCTCCAAGATTTTTTCCAACAAACTCCTTTTCTCACAATGTATTGCAATTAGAAACAATACAAGAGCTTAAAGGGGGGGGGGGCACAGTGATCTATCGAGACTGCTGAAGACACTGAAGGGCCTCTACAGTGGGTTCATCTGCCCTGTGTCGATTTGAACATTTTTTGACCATCCAAGGGTGTATTTCTACAGAATTTCCACAGAATGTCCCCCTTTCCACAAAAAAGCCTGATATACACATTGTTTAATGTCTGAAGTTAAAACTAATCTTAATATGTTTGAAACAATCTAAGGACGGTATATATTGAATTGGTCTTATGAGAATTTTAACATTTCTATTGTTTAGGTCAATTTGACCCTAACACCTTGAGAGGGTGCAAAATCTTAACATAAGGGTTAATAAATGTTAAAAAATAATTGTACAATCTTTGAAGAGGTTAATAAATGTTAAAAACTAATTGTACAATCTTTGAAGAGGTAAAAGTGGCAATAACTCACTTTGTATTAGACGGAGCACGTCCTGTGCTGATCCCCTGATCAGTAGTCTGATTCTCACTCTTCATGGCCACATGTCTGGATGCAGTAAATGCTGCTCTGCCTGTCTGATGTCCACCAGCAGCATCCTCACCCTCTTGAGGGAAATCCATTCTAGTCACTCAATCTAATAAAGAGAGAGAGAGAAAGAGGGAGGGGTGAGTCTTCCTCATAAGACCTGAGAAAATTGTCTTAGATGAAAGGTTATGTGTAATGTGCTTACTTCTAATGCGTAACGGAAATAAGAACAAGTATAATGGAAATTCGTATGACCTTGAACACCAAAATGACACTACTAGCCAATTGACTGAACTCATTTCATGGTGTAGCCTACTTGATGTTGCATCCATTTGTTGCTCTGTCAAGCTGCTCCTTATTACTGTATGTGTTGCTCTGATAGTGATTTAGTGATAGAGGTTGTTTTTTTTTTTTTTTTTTTTAAAGTTGTACTTTAAAGATTTGTCTGTATGGTGTGAAATGGATGCCTGATTACAAACTGCAGTCTGTTCTACTTGATGTATTTGATGGTAACTAGGGTATTTCACTTTGTCACAAATCTTGCTTGACCACATTTCATATCCTCACCCTTGGCCTACAGCATGGAGTCTAAAAGCAGTCTGGTGAGAAGCCACAGCAACAGGAGTGGCACAAGGCTCTGAATTTTAACAAATATCCAAGGATTTGGCTTATATCATGGTAATTATTGTTAGCTAAATAAAAGCTCAACAGAGCCCCAGTGAGGGCTTGCTCCAAAATAATATACTGGTAACTCTATTTTGTATTTATACTCTCCTGTTATTATTGTATTTCAGTTCTCAGTCAGTATTCATTATACTTTCACTCATTTTGTCATTTAGAAAACCTTTTCTGTCTTGGGTCTTTGTTTAATCCAACACATATACATGCGCACGTACACACAAACACACACACACACACACACACACACACACACACACACACTTTATATACTTATAAATACACAAGAAACAAATGTGGAAAAGTGGATCTCAGCCTTTTTATGCTGAGTCTTTGAGAAAAATTCTTGGCACGTAAACTAGCCTTTTGAAAGTCAAATAGTAGAGGCGAGATTACTTACAGCAGCTCTGTTCAGTTGTTCAGCTCCGTCTGTCTATTGTATCTGACACTTTCATTTTTACCTGTGTGGAGGTGTTCAAACACACACACACACACACACACACACACACACACACACACACACACACACACACACACATGCTTACAGACACACTGAAACAGAGGATGACTCATACATACTTTTCACCTGTGTGGAGGCGTTCTAAACACATATTCTACAGACCAATCTGAGCCCTCTTGGCTATAGGGGGGGGGGGATCCTGGCTTAGCCTAAGTAAGCCTGGCTTGCTGTTGGGCAAGGAGGAGAGAAGCTGGAACACAGAGGGGGAGGGTTTCAGAGGAGATGAGTAACAGGAATAATTCATTGGCTGTACACACCCCTTGACTTGACTCACTTTTTTTGACTTTCAACAACACTGACTATTTGCACCAGGATTGTCCCCGCATGACAGCCAAATCAGTTCACAGAGTAATTTGAAAATAGTTGCACAGAGGTTTCTGTATTTTTTTGTCTCAAATGTAAAAACTGAGGACTTCTTCAATCTTCAATATGTTGTAACACAAAAGTGTGGAACAGTGATGTATGGCATGGGGATGGGGGTGAGGGGGGTTCACACAGATACACAGAATATAGCAGCAACAAGCTTGGATTCCTTAAAGGCTCACTAGATTCCAGTACTAATATGTTTTAGAAAACATTAAAATTTAAACCTCCTAAGTGGGCCACTGTCCTCTTTGATGGCTCTTTTATCAAAGAAGTTTTTTAGCTAGCTGCCTGTTTCACTCAAACATGGATGCAATGATGCACCATGAATTAGGGCTGGGATGACTACTTGATTAAGCCAATTTATTCGACTGCAAAATCTGGTCGAATAGAAAAAATTGTATTTAGGATTTAATAACAACAGCGGCTAAAATCATGGACGCAATTGACAGATTTAGCATGAGAAATCCTGTCCTCTGCAGACTTCAATGTACAACTGTGGCCTATTACACTATGGCTTGACCCACAACTAGCTACAAGACTACTACAAGATGCTGCTATGTGAACTTTGATTAACAAGCAATAAATTATCAACACATTGAATGTAGCCTAGGTTAATCTAGCCTGCCTACCTGAGCCTATTTATGAAGTCAGCAATAAATCCCAAGAGGCCGATGGTAATGCTAGCTTTAGCACAGTGTCTACTGTCTACCAACACCCGTGCTAAAACCAGCATTACCATCGGACTCAAGGGAATTGTGTTTCTAAAACACCAGAACTGGGAACCGGAACCACATTAACTGGGAATGGCTTCATTAAAGGAAGACACAGCCATTAGAAATATAGTGAGTTATTCATTGATACCAATTCCTACATTCCACAATTAAGTACATTCATTATATTATTATTATTATTATTATTATAATTATATTATTATTATTATTATTATTATAATAATAATAATAATAATGATGATGATGATTGCCTACAGAGACGCAGGACATTTAAAATGTGACAGGAACAAGTTCGTAAATGACCTCTACTTCAAAATCATTACAGTGCAACTGCCCACGGTAAGGTTCAGTAGTTCACGGTAAGGTTCAGTATGGTTCAGTCTATCTCCAAGTGCAAAAGCAGAAAATTGCAATATTGAGTCACTATTGGACGTTTGTACTTCTTAACAGAAAAACCCAGGCTTACTCCAATCAAAAATTAAAACATTTTTCTGAGTAGTTTGACAAATGGATAATTGAAGTTTTATGTCAGTTTTCATTCTTGTCATGTGAAATCTTCAAATAGAACACAGACCAACTGTAGCATTCTTTGGATCTGCATGTGTACTGTATGTGTGTGTGTTTTACCCCAAATCAGAACCAAAACCTATTATACATTAAAACTCGTGGATCTACATATGGAGTATACAATGGAATGTGATTTCCTTAAAAGACCACACTAAATTACACAAACATTTGAAAGGGGCAAAACATAGACACAAACATCAGCAGCTTATATTCATACTTACAGTACTCCAAATCTTTAAAGGTCAAAACCCTGGTTAGGCTCCTACTCTGTAGATCAGACCCTCTCACTGAGCAGGGCTGTTAAGACTGCCTGAGCATGTTGAGAAATGTTCAGTGTACCAGAGAACACATGGGTGTGGCAAGAGCATGTTTCTACATGTGTAACTATGTGCAGAGGTGCACGCAGAGGAGGAAAACGTCATTTCAATCTTGCACTACATGCACTTTGCATCCCACTTCATGTGTACTATACATTGTCTTGAATAAGATGTCTTATGTGTTGCCCTATATTTGTACGCTATTATTTGTACAATATGTTGATACAAACATTACAAGAGACAACTATCAACATTCAACTACGCATTTTTTTCTCTACTGTACAGTAGCCTATGTGTATATTACAGTTTTTACTATTGATTGTATGACTTCTTTACCAGCTACCACCTACTGTACCATACAAACTTGTTGTTTGCAAGGATGGGTGACAGACAGAACTACAGACTAATTAGTGTGTGTGAATATTGCCCCCTGCTGGGTCACAGGCAGAACTACAGGTCAAACTAATCATTGGTGGGTCAGATGAAGAACTACAGGTCAAACTGCTAATTCAGTGGTTCTTAACCTTTTTTAACAAATGCCCCTTTAGGTCCTCATGACACCCCTTATCCCCCTTATGGGTGACAGACAGAACTACAGACTACACCAGGGGTAGGCAATTATTTTGACCAAGGTCACCTACAAAGTTGGTCACTTATAACCTTATAACTACAGACTAATCATAAGTCTGAATATTGCCCCCTGCTGTGTCACATTGGTGGGTCAGATGAAGAACTACAGGTCAAACTGCTTATTGTTCTGAATATTGCCTGCTGGTGGGCAGATCACGAACGGGTCAAACTGCTCACTGTGCTGAATAATGCCCCCTGGTGGAAAATAGAAAGAACTACAGGTCAAACTGAGATCCCTCATTACGGAGATACATCATGAGGACCCACTTCCTGGAGTCATGATATCACCAAGTATTTAAGAGTCCAGGATCAACGTCAAACGTTTGGCCTGAATCAATGTACCTTAATCCTAACCCTAATCCTAACCCATTCATCCAGGGCAACAAGTTTGACATTGATCCCGGACTCTTAATATGGTAGATAGGCAGCACTTCCACGACTATCTCCCATAAATATGAACTAGGGGAACCACGAAAATGTCTTGCTCCTGAAGAATGTTGGATCTACCGAGCGGAAGTAACGATGACTAATTGGGGTGCCAGCTGCCACTGATCAAACTGCTCTGAATATCGCCCACTAGTGGATCACAAAGAGAACTACAAATTAAACTGCTCAGTGTTCTGTGATTTGTCCCCTGGTGGGACAAAGAAAGAACTACATGTCAAATTAATCATGAGGGTTACTGTATTATTTTGTATTATTGGATGGATGACAGGAATAATACAAGTTTGAACGAATCAAGTGTCTGAATCAGGGGGTCAGGATTTGGCTGATTAGCTTTGCCAATTGGCATTGCACTTCCTCGTCGCCATTTTCCAGAAATGACATCATATCCGACTCCATTTGACATATGCTGATTGGTTAATGCTACACTTTCAGCTCATGCTAACGAGCTCCCTGTGCACGTCAGGTGTGTGCCGCCCTCATCTCCATTAGTAACATGGGCCCTCATTGGCCTAATGAAATGGAGTCGGAAGTGAGCTTCATGAAACGCCATCTTGACAACTGAAAATTTTGTTCAATTTTGGATGAATTTCTCTAGCCTAGCATTCCACATTGGAATGAATGGGAGGCGGGACTTGGTATGTTTCTCCAGGTTTATTAATACCTCCATATTGCCCCGTTGGTAACTTGGTCAAATTGCTCATTGTTCAGAATATACAACTTGTGTTCCTGGTGTAGCATGAACAGGACTGATGGTTGAAAAAAGTCTTTATCCATTTTCTATTAAAGATCAGATTTTCATATTTAGATATAAGATTATGAATTACTAGCCAGTCACACAATTTTGTAATTGTTAGACATGTTTGAAGTTCCCATAGTTCCTGACCATTCCAAATAATTCTCAGTATTTTACACCATGATACTCTGTTATATGAATTTCAGCATTTCAGCCTATATATTCATAGTCTTTGTCAACAATGACCCATACACAACAGGAGATTAAAGTAATTATTTTATTAATTTGAATAACTCAACTAATGATTAGAATAACAGTTAATTACATTCACAAAATACATGTCTATCTTAATACCATCAAAAAGATATGTTTATGTATGTATATGTTTACGTTTATGTCTTATGCTTTAAAATAGCAATAAATTGTATATTTTTGCTACATTTTGACGGCAGCAATTTTAATGGAAATATCAGTTCATTATATAGATGCTTTCCATAGCCAGTCTACAGTGGATTGTTCAGTTGGGCGCTGTTTTACAATTATTAATTAACAATGAATAATTGTTAATAGCATAAAAGGAGATGCGAATAACAGTGTAATAATCACTGATAACTCAACAGGGGATGTGAATAACAGTGTAATAATCACAGATAACTCAATAGGGGATGTGAATAACAGTGTAATAATCACAGATAACTCAATAGGTGTAATGAATAAGAGTTTGATTAATCTCTCTTCTCCATCCTGTTCTTAAAGGAATTATAGCCGTAGCCATCTTGTTTCACATTGCTAAGTGAAAGGCTGAAAGAATTACTGGTGTGTGTGTGTGTGTGTGTGTGTACACTGTATGCTCGCACTAAATGGATGAAGAAGCTGGCCAAATGATTGGTGTGAGTGTGTCTATATGTGTGTGTGTGTGTGCATGTGTGTGTATGTGTCTGTAGTTACAGTATGTGTGTGTATGTATATCTATGTGAGTGTGTGCGTGTCTATGTGTGCATGTGTGTGTGCTTGTGAGTGTGTGTGTGTGTGTGTTTACTGTATGCCTGTGTCTTTATGAGCAGCCTGAGAGTGTCCCAAACACCTTAAAATTGACGTTTCCATACTTGTTCTTAAGCAAAGTATTGAGCTGTCCTACAGTTGGTTTGGTCAGCTCTGCCTCGTCCTTCATCTCCATCATGTAACCCCCTGATACAAACTTATTCTGGTCCTTCACGTCTCTACAACAGTACGCTGACCAGTAGTGACTGGGGACGTTCACTTTGTTTTTCATTTTCTTCGACCCTGGAGTGACCCCAACCACAATGTGGACTATATTCTTACTGCTATGCTCATTTAAATTACATTTGCTCTTGATGGATCTGATGATGTCCGTCTCGGCCTGAGTCCACGCCTGGTTGTAACTCTGGACCTGAGGAGCCACGTTGGTGAGAGTGAAGGTGGAGTCAGCCTGATCCTGGTCGTAGGCGTGGTCGTTGGGATAGATGTACTTTTGAACACGCAACGGCGTGTCGTTTATTTATTCATCCATTTAACCGTTAATTCAAACATGGCGCTGAACATACCATAACAACGCTGCGTATCCCATAATAAACAAATATAGAATCCTTCCTTAAAAGGACAGTGTTGCAGTAACGATAACACAATGTGGATTGCATAACCTACCAGCAGTGTGCAGAAGCAGGATAGGGAAACATATCAATAACTAGGTATGGTGAATTATAACCATATAGTGTCCGCTACAATACTGTAAATATAAATATGTGGCCAATATATATATGGGCAATTCCACGAAAAAGTAAACCTCACCTTAAAACTTCTCATCTAAATGGACATACAAATTCTTTCAGAAAACTTCCAATACAAAAAAGTTTTGTCTCGATGTACATTATCATCTGAGCAAGTTTAGAAAGGATATATATTTGTTAAAGTTGGGTTGGTTGTTAATATACCACAATACAACATACCTGAGGCTCAATCTTCCAGTAAGGGTTTCTTTGTGTAATCTTGTCACATCCATAATGCTGGAATTGCCCATATACATATACAGTATATATACCATATACAACATACCTGAGGCTCAATCATCCAGTAAGGGTTTCTTTGTGTAATCTTGTCTCCCTTGTACAGGTATGCTGAGTAGACGGGGATCCTGTTGTTGGTGTCGTACAGCGTGGCGTAGCGGTACTCTGTGGCTTTGTTCTTGTGCTGTTGGCAGATCTGCTTGTACCTGCCTGTGTTCTGTTGCTCTTTCAGTATAGTGGGGTAGTAACGGGTGTTCCCAACGTTTGGAAAGAAATTTGGACAGGTTTCAAAGCTTATAACCCTCCCCTCCACCAATGAGACGAGAGCCAGCAGCACCAGCGGACCAATCAGCTTCATGATGATGATGATGATGAAGATCAGTGTTCTCTGTCAGCTCAGGAGGAGAGTGAGGAGAGCAGCTCAGAGTGCTGACTTAAATACTCACCAGGTGCATGTACGTGCACGCACACACACACACACACACACAAACACACACACAATCAGAGCCAAATGATACAGGCACTTTGATCCCCTGTCCCTTTTACCATGTACTCAAACTGACATAAATTATAAAGAACTTAAAAAAGCACACATACATTAATTTGCGTTGAGTCATTTATTTGAAAAAGAAAAGATTCAAGTATTCATGCGCAACCTGACTTCTCAAAAAATATGCCTACTCATCTTTGGTAATTATTAATTATACAACACATAACCATCATATCCCCTCATTTTCTCTCTCTCTCCCTCTCTCTCTCTCTCTCTCTCTCTCTCTCTCTCTACTCACTCACTCACACACACACACACACACACACACACACAAACACACACACACACACACACACACTTAAGAAAACATGCAGAGAGATTACAGCTGCAGGTCAACGGAACCGTGGCTACCACACACACACACACACACAGCTGCAGGTCACTTAGGGAAACAAACTGTCCTCAGATGACATTATTCTCCCCTTCTAATATTTGAATTTCCACTTCATACTGTACTTCAGACCAAATTGTATTAATTTGCACATTTTCCTCCAAAATCTACCCAAATCCTATTCATTTTGATGGGAAATGTGTTTTATTCCAAAGTGTGGCAAGTAACAACCAAGTAAAATTTAATCCAATAGGCCTATGTCTTTAGGCCTTGGCCTAAGTCATTAAACTTACTGGAATAGTCTGTGGACTTCCCATACCAGGTGATGGTTAGGGTTATGGTCCTACACAGGCATGCAAACTGGTCAGGGGTGAAAAAGGTGACAAGGGTACACGGATGTGCGCGCGCGCGAAAAGTGAATTTCGTAGTTTGTGTAAGCGCAACCAGAGGCATTTTGAATTATATTATATGGGCGATATGGCTGAAATCTCTATCACGATATAGGCTCAGTATATTGGTCGATATCGATAATTATTGATTTTTTTTAATGACGTATTTAAATGGGCCCAGGTGCGCAAAACACCTTAAATTGTTTTTTTTTTTTTTTTAAGGTTTATTTATTTTTAATATAGAGTTATTACATTAAATGGCAGCACTGTCATGCATAAATGTATGGTAAAACACAGTGTTTACAATGTTGTTTCAGGGTTGAATTCTGCTTTAAAGTAGCCTATTATTTTAGGGTTCTTTTAAACTCCTGTAGTGGCCCATTCTCTCCCTTAAATAAAACTAGTAGTCAAAAAATAATAATTTAAGAGAAGTCTAATGTCTCCCCACACTAAAATATAAGCTGAATAAATAGGCCTACCAATAAAATATGTTATGTTATTCTTCTATTAAATAGGCCAATCAGAGAGGGGCTTTGTATGGTTTACATATGTGGCTACTGTTCTGAAGCAGACTCGTTAGCATAATGTGACTTCAAAACGAAGTTTGTTTTGGTACACTGGTATGCCTTTCACTTCACACAAGGCTACTTGATAACATGGATTACTTCAGTGATTTTGATTAAGGTAAGATTGCAAAATCATTCAGCTTTAATGTGTTCAGTAGGTTGCTGACCATACTAGCAATATGGGGATAGGGGATGCGTAGCACTACTCTCAAATACGACCAGTGGCATAGCTCTCCGGATTCAATTGACTAACTCACGACGAATGGACGATCACGATCACGACGTTTCCGTGATTACCGCAGGATATTATAAAGCCAAGTCCGGCGACAATGTCTCCATGAACGTTCGCTAAAAATAGCAAAGCCCTGAACTTGTGTGGAAGGCGCTAGTTAGCCACTCTAGTTACCTCCAGTTCGTAGCACAAACGGCGTTCTGTGAGACGGCGAAATATCGAGGAATTTTGTAGACTATTTCACGTCTGATATGAAGACATTTAGAAGATGACAGTGGTGTTAAAGACACTATTCCAAGCACATGAATTGATCTAACGACACAGCTGAGTTAATTATGACGACTATTTCAGGTCATCAGTCAAATTTTAGCATTTTAGCTTCAGAAGAAACTGTTGATATTAATTCTGACCTTGCCGCAATTTCCACTGAGTGGGAGACGGGGGGAGGGAGAGGGAGAGAAGGGTTCGCCCCCCTCACTTCTGATTGGTGATGGGGCTTCTCTCACACGGCACTCTTGTCAGTCATTTGTTGTCACGAGAAGAGAGTGGCGCAGTTATACATCTGTGGTCCTAGGTCTTGTGTTGTTTTGAGGTTCAGTCCCACTCGCTAGTTGACATGCTCGGCTCGACAGGAGACCCCCCCCCCCCCCCCCCCCCCAAAAAAAATATTTTCTCCTCGAATCTACGCGATTCAGAAGAATGACCCATTTCGAGTTCAAAACGGCGAATTTCGCCGAAAGGCAGCGAGTTTGCATGCCTGCCTACAGGTTGCTTGATGATCTTTGGTCAGGTGCAATAACTCTGCTGCCACCTATAATCCACTATCATTTTCTTGACATTTAATGTCTGTTAGGCTATGTTCAGACTGCACTCCAAATCTGATTTTTTGCATATCGGATCAACATCTTATCTCTCTATCGACCGCGTTCACACTGCTTGTCATATCGGATCTCCATGTCCGCTAATCACCTACCATATCCACGTGGGTTACTATGGTACCCTAACGCATCATGCCCACAAATAATAAACAAAACCGCGGAGGGTAGAATGTTGGTTGTTTCTCTCTCAGATGGTTAAGTGGGGCCGTAGCACACAGCTACAAGTAACAAGGAAGTGTCAGAGATGGAAGAATAGCGTTACTCATCTTTATTTCAGTGCATCAATGCAGTCCAGCACAGCTGTTAGTTGCCTTTCTGATGCGTGGTTGAAAACTTTCACTGACGTTGCTTTCCACACGCGAGGTAAACCTTGCTTTACACACGCGAGGTAAACTCCAACTTGCGGCAAATCCATAATGCGCACTGACACGTTGTTATAGCAAACGATACTGTTTTTTAAAAGGAGAATTAACATTGATCTCTCACTTCCGTCCATCTGCATTCCACGTGTTGATGTTTGTGTCACGTGACAAATGACGCAAGTGACACGGTGAAATCTTATCCCATGTGGAAAAGCTGTTCAGATCGCAGCATATCCGATATGAATCGCAATTGACACCACATGGGTATGTAGGGCGTAACAGATTCGGAAAAATCGGAATTCATGTGGTTTTCTGCTGTTCAGACCACCCGAAATCAATTCTAGATACAATCTGGATATGAAAAAATCGGATTTGGGATGCCAATCTGAACGAGGCCATAGACTGATACCATTGAATCACCTCTTTAACCTGGCACAGGTAGGCCTGTTCATTGTTGTTGCTGATCAGACCCAAGAACAGAGGCGCCGCTAGGGGGGGAAAGGTTAGGATGGTTCTAAGGGCCCAGCACTGACAAGGGGCCCTTTCAGGGCTGTTAGTCTTACTTTAACAGAATTGGCTTGAGAATTGAAATATTTCATTGTATTTGTTCAGTTAAGCAAATTAAACATTGTTGTGATATTCTATAATATTTCCCACAAATAATTTTTTATATAGTCGTTTCACCCCTCTCCTTTTTACCAAATGGTATGGTCCGAATCATTCGGCGGTACACCTTCAAATGCTCCTGCTCCGACAACGCTGCTCAGCTGCAAGGTGTTCAGTCAGTTGCAACTGCTGGTGGTGAGCATTGTTTGCCAAGTGTGGAAACAAGTTGCTAAATTAGACTTATGGTGTTGATGAACTATGTTAACCCAAACACGAAAGGACAAACAGCATAAATTTAAGAGCGAACGGCACACACATTTTAAAATGAGAGGCGATCTCGCGGTGGGCTCGCATATGTCCAAATTCACCAGTAGCCTACTTCTCGATTTAATAACTCTGAGAGTTTTTCTCTCTCCAATGCTATACAGATATCATTTTAAAGTACTTTGCAAGGGCTACATAACTGCGATGGGTACTAGTTGCGGTAATGAACGGTTTACAAATGAATTAATTGTGAAGACGGTTGTATTGTGGAAACAGTTCTACATTGTGATCATGAGGTAGGCTATATAAATACATTTCTAAAACTGTGGAAGCCATAGGCATATCTATTCATTTGTAAGCCTAGATAGTGAGGGGGGTTTGCAACTAATAACACCACTGCACTGTAGCTTGTAGGCAGATAAGTGAAATGGCCAGAGAATTCCCTGTGCTATTTAGGCTACTCCTGCAGATTATGAATTACAAGTTGGTGTATAAGCTATGTCTTCCAATGATAGGCTACTTTCCACAAAACAATTTACATGACAACTGAAATTGAAAATGCCTCATTTTACAGAGGTGTGCAGTGAAACAAGTCTCACATTTTACAATTGACTGCACATTGGGTTCAACCAGAGAAGTTAAAAAAAAAAAAAAAGATTCCAATGTCTGACTGACAACTAACCAACTTGGATACAAATATCTGCTAAATGCATAAATATTAATGAAAATGTAAACTACAACAGTTGGTCAGGGTCATTGTCAGTATTGTGGTGAATGTGACGGGAGCAGGAACTGATTGAACTGTGATTGGACACTAATTAGCGATCATCCTCACCTGGAGGGAAAAGCATAAACCGGGTGAGAAGGATTGGGAACGGGAGACGGAGAGACTGTTGCGGGCACTCGGGGGGAGGGTGCTGTTCGCAACTTCTATTGTTGCCGGCAGTGAAGACAGTTAAACAGGGGAGTTATTCCCATGTCAGGAGGGGGAGACTGAATACTCCCTTGAGACAGTGAGGGACCGGGATCTAGCGAGTGCCGAAGCGCGTTGTGTTTGTTCTCTGTACGATTGTGGATTATCGTCCTACAGCGGACTGTAGCCGAAACTCTCAGGACTGCTTCTCATCGAACTCAGTGGGAACTACCAAGTCAGACCCCACGGGGGGGTCTTGCCGAATAGACAGGGAAGTCTGCATTTTAAAAGCCTACTGTATCTGTGTGTGTGTGTGTGTGTGCGCGCGCGCGCGTTTTGTGTGTAAACGCCCATTGTCTTGTGTTGTCGTTTCATGTATTTTAGTAATTGCCTGCTAGCTCTCTTAGCGCTCAGTTCAGTCTGGCTGGGTTATAGGGGAAAATCCCCTTCTCTTATTTGGTTTGGTCTTATGAGTTTGAGACCCTTGTGTGCACAGGCGTGCTGTATGGTGTGCAGTAGTGTGTAATACGAGTGCCTTATTCTTTGCAGTGTGTTCATTTGTAGTGTGTGTGTGTTTTATGGGTTAAGGGGATCCAACCTGTGCCTAGAAAAGTAACGATTGTTGCGGGGTGGGTTAGTGAAGGCAAACATATTTATTTTAAATGAATTGTGCTTAAATAAAACTATTTGCATTTTGTGGTAAGCTCTGTGTGGATTGTTCTCATTGCCTCAGACACACCGGACCATACCGGAGTAACAAAGGTGGTGGCAGCATCTCTTACTTCTAGATAAAATAATTATTACATTGGCGGCAGCGGTGGGGATAAAAGTACAAAATGTCTGAGGCTGAGGGCAATTCGCAGGAGGTGCGGGCAGTGACTGATCATGTCGAACCTAGTGCTAGTAGGTCTTCAGGCACACGTCAGGCTATTTCTCGGCCTGTATTTATGCCTGAGGTTTATACTGGTGTTGGCAGGGAATGGTCTGACTGGATAGAACAGTTTGAATTGGCCTCCACAGTGAATAGTTGGGATGATACTGTTAAAATGCAGTTTTTGGCATTATTGCTGTCTGGTCGTGCACGGGATATGTATAATGGACTTTCTGCTGAGGCTAAACGAAATTATGTGTCACTTAAGGCTGCAATGACCAGATCGTTGGAGCCATGTAGTAGTAATGAATGGAGTAGGGTAGCTTTTTCAGAACGGAGGAGATTACCCAATGAAACTGCACAAGAATTTGGCAATGCTTTACGTAGGCTAGTAACTAAGGCTTACCCCTCTTTGGATGATAATGCTCGTGATATGTTGGCTAGGGACCAGTTTGTGACTCATTTTGCTTCAGGGGACTTTCGTGTTGCTCTTCGAACCGAAAAACCAAAAACATTAGAGTCAGCTGTTCACTTAGCTACAGAAATGGAGCTTCTACGAAAACTTGAACATAGCTGTGTTGTGCCTGATGCGAGGGTAAGGGAAGTGACTGAAAATAAAAGTAAAACGGATGAAAGATTGGATGCATTATTAGGGGTTGTAGAGGGCCTGTGTCAGGAAGTTAAGACTATTCAGTCCTCTGTGCAGGCCTTACAAAGGGCTTCAAAGACTCCTGCCCCTCGTGTGTCATCCAATATGCCAGGAACAGCTAATGTGGATTCGGGGGCTTCTTCTAGCAAAAGTATGGGTCGTGGGGCGTCAAAGTGGTCAGGGGTATGTTGGGAATGTGGCTGTGACCGACATCTACGCCGTGACTGCCCTTATCTTCAGGGAAACTAAGGGGGGTGGGCATAGTGGGCCCACCGCCTGCCCCTTGAAAACATTAACAGTGGCCTGTAGTAGGAAGGGCAGTCATGTAGCTGCTAAGGTGGGGGGAGTAGACTCTCTTGTGCTGGTGGATAGTGGAGCTGATAGGTCAATTATTCCTAAGGCCTTGTGGTACACTCTTACAAAAGGTGGGAGTAGGTTGGCTGACTATCAGGGTAATGTTTCTGCAGCCAATGGGGGTGGGATGCATATACTGGGAGTGTGGCAGACTTGATTGTGTCAATTTGATTGCTTGACCCTAGTAGTGGAACTCTTGGTGGCTGACATTCCCTCCTGTGACATTTTGCTAGGCTTTGATTTTCTCTCCAAGTACGGGGCCATGATTGACTACAAAGACCGTGTGTTTCGCCTGATGGGGAAAACATTGCCACTGCTGGTCCCTGACGATCCTGCCAGGCCTCGTGTGGTCGTCATAAAATCCGACACTACAATTCCACCTAGAAGCTAAGTTATAGTCCCCGGCAGGGTTCTCAGCCCATTTGACTGTGATGTGGAAGGTATGTTGGAACCATCTACTTCATTGTCTGATCATTGTGATGTGTTGGTGGCCCGAGTTGTGTGTAGAGTTGGAAGAGATGAGGTTCCAGTTCGGGTAATTAATGTGACAAATGATGAGTTGGTGTTAAGGGGGGCATGAAAGTTGGTGTTTTGCATACCGGTATTGAAGTAGGGAGTGTTATGGAGGGGACTAAGAGCAGTTCTGTGGAAAATTCAGTAACTACATGGTCTGTAGACTCCCTAATTAATAACTTGGGGCTTAATCAAAAGGGGTTAGCTGAGGTTGAGCAACAAGCGGTGAAGGAGTTGTTGACCAAACATCTGGCTGCTTTCAGTACAGGGGAGACCGATTTAGGACGAACACCACTTGCAAGGCATACCATAGATACTGGGGACGCTAAACCTGTAAAATTACATCCACGTCGTGTACCTCTTCACCTACAGGATGAGTGTGCGGAGCAGATAAAGCAAATGCAGGCGAGCGGGATCATCCAGCCATCCTGTAGCCCTTGGGCGGCCCCGGTGGTCTTAGTTAGAAAACGAGATGGTGGGCTTCGGTTCTGCATTGACTACCGGAGGCTCAATGATGTTACTATTAACAGTTTGAATGCCAGGTGTTTTTAACAAGCTTTGGCCCAGAGTGCCAGCAATCCAGGCCACTGTTGCCTATTTTTATAGAGCCACAGCGTATTCTGTGTTATAGCTATGGACACATACTATGGGTCATTTGAAAGGTAAGACTCTGAGCTCTCAGTGGGTGAAAACCGTTTATTTCTACATGCCTCCGTTCCTGAGAAATCCCAAGCTAAACAGTGGGTAGTTTTCATCAAAATCCTTGTTTTTTTTCTAGAAAAGGAGATATCACCGACATATTCGGCACTCTGACAAGGCCTCTTGCATGCGCGTCGCGGCCTGTCACTCACTCCACTCGGCCCTGAGACTGCCATCTAGTGATGAACCCGCGAAAGGACAACATGACATGACGTGCATTATTTGACACAAATGCTGCAATAGTAATCAAATGCTGCCTTGTGATGAGAAAATGTCCAGACAAAATGTGCAGATCGTGAGTTTTTATGAGTTTCCGATCGTAATTTATTTCAGTTCTATTTATCACAGAGTTCCAAAAATCATATATAACCTGTGTGAGGGTTTCTATTTTCGTAAATTAAAAAAAAGGCAAAAACGTAACATTACGTTTTTGGCACTCAACGCATGACAAGTAATAACGGCATATTACGTTTCTGGCATTCAAAGTGTTAAGGATGCTTATCCGTTACCCAGAATCGATGATGCCTTGGATAGTCTACATGGTGCTTGCTGGTTTTCGACACTTGATTTGGCCAGCGGATATTGGCAGCTAGAAATTGACCCCAAGGATAGACCAAAGACTGCCTTTATTACTCGTCAGGGTTTATTTGAGTTTAATGTACTAAGTTTTGGGTTGTGCAACGCACCCAGCACATTTCAACGATTGATGGACGTAGTGTTGGCCGATTTACAATAAAAACACTTGTTTAGTTTATTTGGACGACATTATTGTTTTTGGCCGTACCTTTTCCGAGCATTTGTCACGTCTTGAAGTGTTGCTGAAAGCTGCGCCAAGCCAATCTTAAGGTTAAGCCATCAAAATGCAGCTTGTTTTCAAAACAAGTGCAATATCTTGGTCACATAATCTCAGTTCAGGGGGTCAGGGCAGATCCAGCTAAGGTTCTGGCTGTAAAAGACTGGCCTGTCCCTAAAAACCAGACGGAGGTAAGGAGTTTTGTAGGCCTGGCCTCATACTACCGTCGTTTCATCAAGGGATTTGCAGAGTGTGCGCGTCCCCTACATCAGTTGACTGAGAAGGGTAGGCGTTTTAAATGGTCTGAGGCTTGTCAGGACGCTTTTGAGCATTTGAAGGCAAGGCTAATTTCTGCTCCAGTCTCAGCCTATCCGGACCCCTCACGGCCCTTTATACTGGATACAGATGCCAGTGACACCGGTATTGGGGCAGTTTTATCACAGGAGTGCGATGGCATTGAGCAAGTTGTAGCCTATGCAAGTCGGGCCTTAACAAAACAGGAGAGGAAGTATGCAACCACCAAGAAAGAACTATTGAGTATGGTAACATTCACAAAGTACTTTAAACACTATTTGTTGGGGAGGGAATTTATTCTCCATACAGACCATAACTCACTTAGGTGGCTTCATAACTTTCAGGGCTTGGAGGGCCAGCTGGCTAGGTGGGTGGAGCAGCTGGCCAGCTTTCAATATAAGATAGTTCACAGGCCAGGGAAGTTGCATACCAACGCAGATGCCCTCTCGAGGTTACCTGCATTTTCTGGTAGGGATCTGCGGTCTACTGGGGAGGAGGCAGGGCTTTTAGGGCAGTCCCTTTGTGGCCAGACGGTGTGTGTGGTGCAAGAGGGTGGTGGCTCAAAAATGGGTAAGGGCTGTGTGGATGATGCACTGGTGAAAGCACAAAGGGCGGATCCCGAGTTACAACTTTTAATTGATTTAAAGAAGAAGGGATTAGACCTTAATGGACATGCTGAGTTGCATAAGTATGCCCCTGTGTGGTCGCAGTTAGTTATGAGAGAGTCCCGGTTGGTTCGAGTTCCACCAGCTAACTCAGATGCAGCATCTCAGGTGCAGGTTGTTCTTCCTAGGGCCCTTGTCCCCCAGGTGTTGTCACAGCTGCATAATGAGCTTTCTGGTGGGCATCTAGGTGTGCAGAAGCTGCAAGGGAAGGTCAAAGACCGATTTTATTGGCCTGGATGGTTTAATGATGTCAAGCAGTGGTGTAGACAATGCGTGGACTGTGCCTCTCGAAAGACACAGGGCTCACCACCTTGTGCCCCGCTTCAAACAGTCCTTGCCACTCGGCCATATGAGAGATTAGCACTGGATATTTTAGGGCCTTTACGGGAAACTGCTGGGGGTAAGACGTATATTCTGGTCATTGGGGACTATTTTTCTAAATGGACAGAAGCTTATAGTTTGCCCAATCAGGAAGCCTGTACCATTGCGAAAGTGTTGGCAGAAGAGTGGGTTTGCAGATTTGGGGCCCCTCGCACAATTCACTCAGACAAGGGAAGGTCCTTTGAGTCCAATGTTTTTAGGGAGTTGTGTCTGCTATTAAACATCCACAAAACAAGAACCACCGCATACCATCCCCAATCCGATGGGCTTATTGAGAGGTTCAATCGTACTCTGCTGGCTATGCTATCGTTATTTGTGGAGGCAAATCAAACCAATTGGGATGTGTTGCTTCCGTATGTGATGATGGCATATCGCAGTAGTGTACATGCAACTACAGGGTTTAGTCCATATAAGGTGCTGTTTGGGCGGGAGATGGTTCTCCCTGTTGATATCATGTTGGATGTGACGGTGGCAGAGTCATTTTCCTCTGTTAGTGAATATGTGGCCCGTTTAGCTGAGACTCTGTCTTCTGTAGTGGAGGCTGTGAAGCGGCACCAGGCTAAAGCCTCTGGACGGCAGAAGGCCAATTTTGATTTGAGGGCCAATTTTCAGTATTACTCTGTTGGGGAGTTGGTGTGGGTGTCTGACAAAGCAAGGAAGAAAGGATTGTGTCCTAAGTTACAGCGGCGGTTTAAGGGCCCTTATAAAGTTACAGAGAGAGTAACTGAAGTTTTATATCGGGTGGTCCCAGTGGGCGGGGCGAAATCAGAGACCGTGATACATTTTAATCGCCTTAAACCTTATTTGTCTCCCCATCCAGAGTTACCATTGGTCCCAGAGGCCTCGGGATTGAGTGGCCCAGATCCGGAGTCTGCAGATGAGGGGTTGCCTGAAGTCCCTTCCCTGCAGAGGTCGGATGCTGCTCCCCTGGGGTGCCCTGGTGCAAGTGGGACTGAACACCACCTGGTGGCCTCAGAAGGTGGCGAGGTGACCGTTGCTGCTGATGCTGATGCTGGCTTGGAGCATCAGTTTGGCCCCCGCCCGTCCCAATCCATTGGTGGCGGAAGTCAACCGGCGGCTGGCTTGGAGCATCAGCTTGAGACTCATTCATCCCATTCGGCTGGTGGTGGAAGTCAACAGGCGGCTACACAAGGGGTGCGCTCAAGGCGGGAGAGGAGAGCGCCTGTGTGGGCCGTGGATTATGAGTTTGACTGCTGACTCGAGGGCGAGTCCTTTCCGTCATGGGAGGGGAGAGTGTGGTGAATGTGACGGGAGCAGGAACTGATTGAACTGTGATTGGACACTAATTAGCGATCATCCTCACCTGGAGGGAAAAGCATAAACCGGGTGAGAAGGATTGGGAACGGGAGACGGAGAGACTGTTGCGGGCACTCGGGGGAGGGTGCTGTTCGCAACTTCTATTGTTGCCGGCAGTGAAGACAGTTAAACGGGGGAGTTATTCCCATGTCAGGAGGGGGAGACTGAATACTCCCTTGAGACAGTGAGGGACCGGGATCTAGCGAGTGCCGAAGCGCGTTGTGTTTGTTCTCCGTACGATTGTGGATTATCGTCCTACAGCGGACTGTAGCCGAAACTCTCAGGACTGCTTCTCATCGAACTCAGTGGGAACTACCAAGTCAGACCCCACGGGGGGTCTTGCCGAATAGACAGGGAAGTCTGCATTTTAAAAGCCTACTGTATCTGTGTGAGTGTGTGTGTGTGTGTGTGTGTGTGTGCGCGTGTGGTGTGTAAACGCCCATTGTCTTGTGTTGTCGTTTCATGTATTTTAGTAATTGCCTGCTAGCTCTCTTAGCGCTCAGTTCAGTCTGGTTGGGTTATAGGGGAAAATCCCCCTTCTCTTATTTGGTTTGGTCTTATGAGTTTGAGACCCTTGTGTGCACAGGCGTGCTGTATGGTGTGCAGTAGTGTGTAATACGAGTGCCTTATTCTTTGCAGCGTGTTCATTTGTAGTGTGTGTGTGTTTTATGGGTTAAGGGGATCCAACCTGTGCCTAGAAAAGTAACGATTGTTGCGGGGTGGGTTAGTGAAGGCAAACATATTTATTTTAAATGAATTGTGCTTAAATAAAACTATTTGCATTTTGTGGTAAGCTCTGTGTGGATTGTTCTCATTGCCTCAGACACACCGGACCATACCGGAGTAACAAAGGTGGTGGCAGCATCTCTTACTTCTAGATAAAATAATTATTACAGTATAATTGCCAGTATTAGCCTACCTCACGGAGCACTGTAATGACATGCAATGGAATTAGCTAAGCCATTGAATTAATTGCAACAGGCTATGTGATCTTAGAAAATATTAGAATGCACCAGAATGCAGGGAACAGCTATGAGTTCTCAAAACTTTCCTGGGGGAGACCCCCAGACCCCCCTGGTCTCTAACATTTGCTCATTAAAGGAAGGAAACCATGGATTATTCTTTATAGTAGCTAATAGGTTAGTTTTCACAGTTGTTGATTTCAAATGTTACAATTTAGTTCATCACATGCAGCATACCTGGTGATGCAAGTTATGCTACAGGAAAGAAAGTGCCATCAGGTCAATACAAGCGTTCAGTGCCAGCCAAAAATCTCCACTTGCGCTTGAAAATTTTACTATTACACACATATCAATAGGTAGTTGGTGAGGGGGCCCTAAATTCTAATCCTTCATGGGGCCCAAAATTTCTGGCGGCGCCCCTGCATGCAGGGACATGAGGAGTAAAATTGTTAAACGAGAACATTCTCTTTAGTGAAATTACAATGAGTAAAATTGCCTAGAATAGCCTTCCCAACATTCAGACTAGAAATCCCTTTGGCTTTGGAATAGAAATAGCCCCATGTCTTCACATAGCCTTCAGCATATCGCATGGGGTAGATCATCCACTAACATCATCCCTCGTTGCAGCAATGCCTGATATCTATTGAAATAAACCAAGATCTCATCAATGTACAAAGTATGACAAACACTGAGTAGACATTTGAGTAAGTCAATGTCCAGTCAATAGCTTGTTTGCAAGTCCTCCACCAGGCATGGGTCGGTCTCCTTCAGAACCTCATAGAACTCCTGTTGGGCCCTGGTTCCTTTCCTCTGGATCATGGTGAGCAGGGCACTGTTCCGATCAGCGCTGGTGTGTTTTCTGTCCACTTCCTCCCGCTCCTGCTGATTAAGAACTTTCCTCTGCTGGAGCTGGATCAGGATGGGGCCGAGGATAGAAATACGAGTCTCCAGTGAGGTCTTGTGCTTTGAGAAAAAATTCTGATGGGATTTGTTACACTGTAAAGATGAAAGTGATCCTGGCAGGAAAAGAAATAACAATTAAAATCTGTGCATTAGTGCCAATGAAGAGATAAAGTACACAATAGACAGAAAATCATAATAATACAGAGATGAAACATCTTGCAGAATGCCAAAAACCCAACTGACACACCTGCTTGCTCTCGTGTCTGGTGGTAATCAACTCCCTGCCACAATATGGCCGACCAAACAGGTTGGTCATCCCCAACACTTCTAAGTTCTATTTCAAATTCCTGAGGAGGTTCCTTAACGTATACTTCAAAGAATGCTGGGTCAGTGTTGTACGTAAGTGTTATCTTCTTGATATACATGTTTGAGTTGCAGGTGGTGTGAAGCTGGAATTTGGAGCCGAGGGAGAGGGGGTCATCTGGTGGAGACTTAAGAATGCTTAGGGCCCTTTGGTTCCTCCACTTGTTCTCCACGGCGTTCTTGGCTGTGGAGGGTGTAGGCACGAGAAAGATGTTAAGAACCAGGCGCTCAGGGTGCTTCTGGTAGATCAGGACTGCACAGTGACGTCTCACTTTGATGCCCATTTTCACAACCACCTGCCACAAGGAGAAACACTGTGGTCGGAGAGTTCCATAGAAAGGCTTCAGTTCACATGGCTCAAGGGTAAAATTGCTGTCACTGCCATCACAATGCAGGGCCTTAACTGCACCTTCTGGAACAGACGGGTCAGACCCACTCAGGCACAGGGAGTGGGGCAGAAGGATCTCCTTCAGCTCCCCTGACACAACCTTGATGTCCATCAGAGGACCGGCAGGCTCATACTGTAGCATATGCAGCTGATCCCAGAACAGCTCCTCAGTGCAGAAACTGTACTGTAGGGATACTTGAGCAGTACATGACCAGCGCAGACCAGTCTCTGAGCACTCAAAGCTACCTGCAGGAGAGCTCACGTTGTACACACATGTACCCATTTCCATAGAGATAGACGGTGTCACCAGACCCCATTGGGTAGGATCTGTGCAAGATCGGCAACGCCGTCTGCTTGAACACACAAACAGACAGGGTTAAAATCACACATATATTGTCTGGCATCAGTTGTCTCAGCAAAACCCTTAACCAAAGCAATATTTAAATTGGCATTCATAAGCACAAAGATTCCAAAGTCTGGAATTTATATAATATATACAATATGACTGACTTCTGGAAAGAGGTGCGGTCCCTTAGTAGCTGTAATTCTTCCCTTCCTTGTACTGTTGAAGGAGTCTCTGGTGAAGATAATATTGCCGAACTATGGAGAAAACATTTTAGTTCTCTTTTTAACTGTTTACAATATGACCCGTATGCAGAGGATTCAGTGACCCATGATGAATCAATACCCATGATGCTATACAGAAATTACCCAACAGTAAGGCATGTGGCATGGACTTCATAAGAGCGGAACACCTGAAACACGCCAGTCAGAGACTCTCCCTTCTTCTTGCACTCAACTTTACTGGACTGATGGTTCATGCCATTTTGCCAGATTCTATGCTATCTATTCTGCTTGTACCGGTCATCAAGGACAAAACTGGAAAGGTTGGCTGCCTGGACAATTACCGGCCTATTGCGCTGGCCAGTATACTGTCAAAGGTGATGGAAAGAATTCTACTTGACAGAGTGAATGTGTATATCTCTTCCCTTGACAATCAGTTTGGGTTCAAGCCAAAGCATGGCACAGATATGTGAATATACGCTCTAAAAGAGATAGTGGACTTGTATAATTCAAAAAATTCAAGTGTTTTAATGTGTTTTATTGATGCTTCCAAGGCATTTGATCGCATCAGTCACAAAAAGCTATTTATTAGATTAAAGCAAGGAGGGGTGCCTGGATACATTGTTAGGGTACTATATCTGACCCTTTTAGTGTGACTAATGGGGTAAGGCACGGTGGCATTTTGTCCCCTATCTTGTTTAATCTGTATATGGATGAATTGTCTAGACGATTGAATGGCTGTGACACAGGCTGTATGATTGGTGGGGTACTAGTCAATCATCTTATGTATGCAGATGACCTTGTGACCTTTAGTCCAAGTAGTGCAGGGCTGCAACAGCTTCTTAATGTATGCTCTGACTATGGTGTACAGTTTGACATAAAGTATAATTCTAGCAAAAGTGCTATTTTAATATGTAGAAGTAAACAGGATAAAAACACCAAATTTCCTGTGTTCAAACTGTCTAATAATCATCTTGATGTCTGCAAAAAGATAAAATATCTTGGTCATTACATTAGAGATGATATGAGTGATGATGACATTTACAGACAGTGTTGTAAACTATATGCACAGGCAAACACCATAGCCCGTAAATTTACATTTTGCTCCACACAAGTCAAAGTAGCTCTGTTCAAGGCATACTGCACACCACTCTACACTGCACACTTGTGGTCCTTTTACAAAAAGTCGACCATGCAGAAACTACAAGTAGCATACAATGATGCTCTAAGAATACTGCTGAAAGTTCCCAGAGGAGGGAGTGCTAGTCAGATGTTTGTGTCTGTAGGAGTGAGCACACTAAATGCACTTGTTGTGTCTGTTTTAATTATCTTGCTTATAGCGCTGCTGCTGCACTTGCAATAAACAGAAAAGAAGGCTAACGCCACCCGCAGTTCATTCAGTGAGTTCATTGACTGGTGGTATGAGTCTTGGGAAGACTGTAGGAGGGAGAAGAAACCACCCAATCATATAGCCTATTTATATGGGCTGCCGTGTTGTGGAAGACGACAGACTCATCCTGTTTAACCTACACTTAGCAGAATCTAAGATGCATATTTATTTGCTGTCGCGCATCTCATTTGGGATATACGTAAACAAAATCGGTTTTCAGATCTCCGTTTGACCTGTTTGAGACAACTATCCATGGCTGGTTTGATCGTCTAGTAGGGCTGGGCGATATGGCAAAAAAAGTTATCACGATTTATTTTCTCAGATTGAACGATCTCGATTTTTAATCACGATCATGAATGATATAACGTAACCACCCCCCCCCCCCCCAAAAAAGTACAAATAAATAAATTTAAATTTCAAATAAATTAAAAAAAAAAAAAAAAAAAAAAAAAAAACTGATATAGGCTTTTCTACTGATCTTGTCATTACACTGGCTCATGCAATTGCAAACGGCCTACAGAATCCCCCTACAGATAGGCTACTGCAATTTATTGAATTTATTTGATCTAATTATATCCCAAAATGCATAAAGTTTCATAAACTGTCTTTCAAATGAGTATAGCAGAAACATGATACACATTAATTTGTACCAGACAAGGTGAAATATGGTGTGATGCATACAATGCATGAGCATACTGTAATAACCTGCAAGTTTGTGTGATAATGATGTTTTGTTATCTGTTAAGTTTCCTAGGTTGCTATGTGCCTTTTTGGGGAATTAAGGGGTGGAGTTTATGTGTGCCTGCGTGTGTGTGTGTGTGTGTGCGCGCGCGCGCAGGTGCGAGAGAGTGAGAGTCAGAGGCATTGCCGCTGTGTTGGAAGTTTTAAAAGCGGGAGTTGTGGCTAAAACAGCAACTAGTTCTTGTTGTATGTGTCTACAATAAAGAAAGGGAAGTTCGCCCTGTTAAACCGTGTCCAGCAGAAGGTTATCACAATACTTTAATTCAGGGTGAAATGCATTTATTGATTCCGTTCGCTCTGCAGGAGGCTTTCATTTTAATGACGAGTTGATTTCATGTTAGACAAAGATAGTCTTTGCGTCTGCAACTCTGCATAAATATAGGATAGAGGACGGATGTCCAACACTCCTGGAGTTGAAGATGACAAAACTTCGGAAAAAAACTTTTATGTCTCGCATAAGGGTGAATGGGAACCGTAGATAAACATTGCAACCGCTAAATGCGCCCCACTATTTCTCCCTTCCTCGCCTGTTTTACCGTCAACAACACTCTACACTTGCAATTTAATGTTTTAACGATCGCGCAAGACTTTCACTCGTGGCTGTCCGTGTACCAACATCTAACTATGGAATGCTCCCAGAATTTCCTAAAGACGATAGATATGCGTGTGTCTTCATAAATAGGCCTACCCGAAACGACGGCTAAGTTCTCTCTGGTAGGCTTGCTCACAGCGGTGCAGGGAACTTGGATTGTTAACAGCAGTTGGCGCGCACCTTTCCAACATAGATAAAAGGCGCGTACGACATGAGCTTTGCAAAAGCGATATGACCGCCGAGATCTGCGTGATCAAACGGGAGGAGCTACAGACCTCTGCAGGAGAAGCTGGACACACTTACCTGCAGTTAACACTGCGTGACAGAAGGAAGAGATGTCGACAAATTTTGTTTGCATTAAATTAAGCTTGAATTACCTTTTCTATTCATCAAAATAATCATGAAATTGGCTGAAATAAATTTTATGTTTTTTTAAAGAAATGTTTGCACGCGAAACATATTTGTTGCTCATTCAGAATTACTCTGAAGTTTCTATATGTTTGCCATATGGTCACAAAATAACATCAAAGAACAGAGCTACATTATTTGTGTTAGTATTCCTTAATTTTGGGAAAATGTTTATGCACGGAACCACAACGAGAAATGCGTCTTTTTTGCAAAGGAGATTCAAGCCAATCAGGGTGAAGTTTATTGTCATGGAGGTGTTTCCATGCAGGAGCAGCAGAACGCAGCGAGGTTTGAACTGCTGCTCTGCTGCGCAGCAGTAGACTTGCTCCCGCGATATCTTAAGGCCATGTGACAGCAACTGCCGTGCAGAAAGAACGCCCATTCTGCCCATGTTGGACAGGTTTTCACCCAAATTGTACCACGTGTAGCGCAGCGCTGCGGAGCAGGCTGCGCAGCAGAAGGCTCCGCCCACATCTCGAACACGCTCACAGACGGCAAGTATGGTTAACGCCCCCAAAGTGCGAGGGTGGAGTCAGCGTGGGGGATAACAGAGGCCAATTTAACATTATGGTGAATGGACAAGGTAGAGAAAGTTACTTAACAATAAAAGATCGCTAAGTAAAATTGAACAAAGTCCATATTAGATGTTTTGTCTAATCATGACCTGTTTGCCTACTTGTGTTTAGACTAAAATAATTTTTCCATCATTTGTTTATTGCAGTTACACTAACAGAAATGTCATGAGCCGTCTCTGCTCCTGTCAAAAGTAAAGCAACTTTCAATCACAAGTCTGATTAGCTCAGTTAAGCAAGCTAAAGTTAGCTACATTTACTGTGGTGATCAATGACGTTGGCTAGTTAGCAAGCTAATGAAGCTAACAAACATCATCTAGATTGTCATCAGTATCGCGTTTGGAGGGGTGTCAAGTTCAGAATTCACATCGGACCATCTGACCATCATTACTACCTTCAGGCATTGCCCTCAAAAATGTGTCTGGCTCCTTGTAGATGGTGCTCAGTGTAACTTGTAGCTTAGCATGCCATTGACTCCTTCACTAATTTAGGGTTTGTTTTCCCCCACATGGGGGACATGAGGAGCTGATTTTATGGGCGTGCCCGGACTTGCCGTCTGTATCTATGTAACGCACGTGATCGAGAAAATATGCCCACAGCTGATCACCGTGATCCAACTAAATTTGATCGCGATCCCTAATCGAGATCGCACAATCGCCCAGCCCTATCGTCTAGGTTACATAGCATTCACAGAAGAGGAGAACATTATGGAAGTCTGTTTCATTCTTGCAAAGGCTACTCGTTATACCACCAAGCAAGAATCATATAGGCACCATAAAGTTGATAGCCTAGTTATATGGGCTGCAGCGTTGTGAAAGACGTCAGACTCATCCCATTTAATCTACACATAACAGAATCTAAGACACTATTTATTTGCCGTCGCCCATCCCAAGCTTTCAGTCACTTCAAAAACTCCAGGCAAAATTGAGAGTTTGGAGACTCACGGCACATGAAGTTGTATGTCGGAGTCTAGGCGTCTAGGTTAAATTATTTTACAGAGGAGGGGAACATCATGGAAGTCCATTTCATTCTCACATAGCCTACTCGTTCTCATACTGTTAACTGTTAGCCCTGTGTTATTATAGAGAAAATGCTGATAAGTTAAACTGAATTTACACCGTCGCGCGCAAGCGGCGCGCGCCGTTGCGTGACGTCAAAATGACGTGGACCCCCTTGGCGCGCGACGCTTTTCAGGGGAATTTCGCGAGGTCGTGCGCACGACAGATTTTGTAACTCGCCGCGCGCCAGCCCTATGCGCCACTCAGCTGGGCCATTCATAAGCAACTACACCAAGATGCATGAGAGCTTATTTCACCCTCTTCTGCCAAGAAGCATTCATCACCCTATCTGACACATAACCATATCTTCAGCTAATGCATGAACATCTTAAAGCATGGATGAAACGTTTTTAAGACCTTGATTGTTAAGCTAAATTTAACCCAGTCATCCGTCCGTCCTAACATCCCTCACAACGTTTTTACCAATTGAAACATGCCTACAATACTACCAGGGGTTGTATGCAAACACTCACCAGAAACTTGGAAATACTTATCATGGATGAAACGTTTTTAAAACCTTGATTGTTAAGCTAAATTTAGCCCAGTCATCCGTCCGTCCTAACATCCCTCACAACGTTTTTACAAACTGAAACATGCCTACAATACTATCAGGGGTTGTATGCAAACACTCACCAGAAACTTGGAGATACTTATCATGTTTATTTAATCCATAAATTTTATCCACAACTAAGGACAGTCAAACAAAGGAAGCACAGGGTTAACTCACTGCCTGTAAGTTACTGTAGCCTATGCGATTTCGCTGTACAGCGCCATCTGCTGTTTGGGAGAATAATGCCAAAACGGCGCTTCTGTCGAATTTGGTCGTGCGGCGGGTATAAAGAGTTCGTACGAACATGTGACGTCACCGATGGCGCGCGCACCAGCAGACACGGCGAGTATGTTGCCACCTTTAGGCCTACAACAAATGTTGTGGAACTTTTTGTTCATTATGGCAAAACACATTTAAAGGAATATTCCCCCTTTTAATGAAAATTTATTCATCCTCTTAGCTAGAGTTACATGTGGATAAAAATATTTTGTTGTCAGGACATGCATTTTTCCTGTCAGGCAACCCCAATTTTAGCTTTCTTTTAGCTGTAGCTTAGCATAGGCCTAGGTGCTGGAATGTAAAGTTGCCAGTTAGCAACTTTTTTTAGTTGCCAGTTAGCAACTTTACTTTCCAGTGACTAAACTAAAGGTCAGGTTGGGTTGCCAGGCCAGGAAAACACATGCACTGCGACCAAAATGCTTTTAACTCATGGTAAGACGGTGAAATGACCAATTTTCATAAATGGGTGGAATATTTCTTTAAAATACATTTTTAGCCTACACTACTTTTGAATTCATAGATGGCTTTTGCATAACAATGCGATTAATCGGGGAAAATATGAGATTAATCGCGATTAAAAAATGTAATCGTTGCCCAGCCCTAATTATTATAGACCATATTGCCTTGATGGAGGTCTGCTCTCTTCGAGTGCTGTTCTAGTTAGTACTTTTTTGCACTGTAAATACTGATTTGGAATTTAAGCAGAGAAGTCGAGATCATCACCAGATCAGCCCTAGCATCCATCAAGGACCTGCACCCATCTCACTGCTGCAAGAACATTCAAACATCATCAACAACAGCTTTTACCCACAGGTTATCAGACATCCCCCCCACACAAAAGAACATCAAACTGTTAAAACTGTACACTCAATGTTTACACAATGCTCTTTTTATACACATTTGCCAATATCCTTAAGGTTTGCACAAGCACAATCAAATTTACAATATCTATATTTAACTAAATTAACAGTACTTCTACTAGGATAGACATAGTTTTCCACAGGTAGTTCAGTACCTCTTTCCTGCATGGAAGTAAAAGTGCTGTAGGCATTGCTCTACTGATGGTCTTAACTTTGGGTCTCTTTGGATCATCCACCCAATCAAATCCTTGGCTTCCTCATCCAGTATCTCCGCTAATGAGAAGCATCCTTGTAGAATATTGTTGTGACACTCGGGATCTTGAAATTTCCCAAATGGGTGGTGCTTTCCCATGGTGAGGATGTAGTACAACAACATGCCAGCCACCTACAAACAATAAATGAGAGATACTGTAGCAAAGAAATCTATTGAAAGAACATCACTGGTATTTAGTTTTTACACTACCAAGTTTTAGTTTGTTAGTTTGTTGTTTAGTTTCGCCCCTGGGGCGTATTTCACAAAACCAGAGTAAGTAGATCCAAGATAAGTGACGAAGACGGGGCTTGACCAAGCCTCTTCTAGGTAAACAAGCTCAAAACGTTTCATGAATGTCAAGCACGGATGAGTTGAGGCGTCTAGGTCAAGCCGGGTCTAAGTGCTCGTTTTTCAACAAACTCACTCGCGGTGTGAATTTGAAACACGCATGTAATATAATAGTTTGTGTGAAGAAAAGAATTGTAATTGCCTGACGCTTACAAGAAAGCAAAACTATTTATATTAAAGACGGGGAATTCAATAACATCTACAAACTTAAGAGAGAAGGCGTGGCAGACAGCTCACTGCACAAATACGTATGCTCCCACCTGTGATTGCGTCCTCATCTTGCAACGCGACATAGTTTGTTTCTTTTAAAAGCACGCCACTGAAACAGTAAAACTTTACATCGTCTTTCTGAACGAATCTATGGCAGATATTTTAGCCAATATGTCCCACATTTCTACTTTGGCAGCTTTCTTCTTATCATATGAATATTAACAATAAGGAAGCAATGTTTAACATGATAAATAATTATTGTAAAATAAAATACTTGTAAAACGAACTGCCATTTTGCAAAATGGTGATTTTCTGACAGCTTTTCGAGTTAATACAATGGTGAGAAGTTTACAGACTATCGAATCCTTCTAACACGTGAGGGTCTGTCTGGAGTGACAACTGAGTGAACCAATGAGATACCAGAATTATCATCAGAATAAACTAAGCCTGGCACTTAGCCTGATCAGGAGCAGGTTAGCTTCCAAGTATAAATTCCCATGGTAACTTATATGTGATCTCTTCTGTGAAACCAAGTCAAGGCTATGTTCAACCAGGATAACCCAGTAAGTCTGCCTAAATCCGCTATGTTGGTTTTGTGAAATACCCCCCTGGTGTTAATGGATCTCTGTGCTGCTTTTGACACACCTGTCATGTGGGCTATGGCTTTTAGAAATAATCAGATGATGACACTACTATTGCCCAGGATTGTGGAATCCGACCTGAATATCAGTGCTCCTCTTCTTATATGTATCCAATATCTCGGTTGCCTTCCAGCATGGGCTTCCTGCTTGTTCCCAATTCAGTTTAGAGCTCAGTCCAAAGTCAGCCAGTCGAGCGCTTCCAGTCACATCTGTTGACAGATTGCAAAGTCAGTCACATCTGTACACAAACAAGACAAGAAGTCAGTCCATCTAAAACGATACAGTTACTGTTATTCAAAGTCAGTTTTATGTCAACAGTCCATTTGAAATGTCATTTTTTCATGTCCACATTAAACTTTGTTTATCTAACTTTAATCATTTATTTATTAGGGGCCATTATTGTCAGCTTACCAAGCAAAACATTAGAGGGCTTGATGTTCCCATGGATCACATTATTTTCATGAAGGACCTGTAGACCCCTGAGGACCTCTTTAGCCAGCTTCTTTAGAGCCTGACTGTCTGGTTGCTTTTCTCTTAGGTACTCATCCAGGTTGTACTCACACAACTGCAGGGCAATGTAGATGAACTCATCATCCTCTGTTAAGTCCACATAGCTCACAATGTATTTATCTTCCAGCTTGGGGAGCTGAAGTGCTCCCATCTTCTTAAAGCCTAACTTCACCACTTTCTTAATTGCCACTTCAGTACCATCCTCTGTTAAACCTAAATAGATTTTTGTTCCCTGGCTACCAGAGGCAAAAGAGATATCCTCCAGGAAAATTAGACCCCCCACTCGCCTCACAGCGTTGGATCCCAGAAGGGCTTGTAGCTCAGGTTGCCATCTCTCACTGTGTTTGTTCCATTTCAATGAGAGTAGTTTGGTGGTCTGGGCTGGAAGAAAAAGATACACAAAGTAGCATGTCTATGGGCTAAGAAGGCTCCTCAACCCTAACCCAAGGTTACTTATGAGAGACTTACCATCTTTAAGGGTGCTTCTCCTACCGAATTTTGACACGGTAGTGCTGCAACAAAAATATCAGGTCCCATATTTTAACCAATACTTGTAAAGCCTTATGGCTACACACTCAATTTTAGTGACTAAAGTAAATTAAATTACTGATACAAAGCTTACCCCAGTTCTCTGCGTCCTGGGTTAGGTGAGAGTTGAGTGTTAAGGACAGATTCAACAACGTCATAACCACATTGTGAGGTTAACCTAATGGGCATACACAGAAACAACTAATTGATTGCATTATCAAGCTAGCCACTTGAGTCATCCTCTCTAAACTCCATATCTGTTTTGTTGCCTTTCAAAGACATTGCAAGATATTTTGATACAATCATTGATATCTACTTTTAATAACAAATCTGTTCCATTTTCATTACACCACATTACATTATGCATTTATCAGACACTTTTATCTCACAGATTTTTTTAACAGACACTTTTATCCCCTAGGGCAAGATGTCTTGATCAAAAGGCACAGCAGTGGCAGCCAGGATTCAAACTCACAGTTTCCAGGCTAGTAGTCCAGCTATTTAACCAGATTCCTTAACCACCATCCTACCTCTGCCCTATTTTCATCATGGTCTGGAAAGTACAAACCTAAACACTTTCAGTACACTGCTCTGGTGTCCTAGAGCAGCACACTGTTTTTTAACTGCAGTACATGGCAGATCATTCTGGGTCAGATCCAGCTCCGACAGGTGGCTGTCTGATTTGAGAACTCCAACCAAAGTTTGTAGAACCTGGCTTGTGAGACCACAGGCAGCAAGTCTGCAAGAAGATACACTATATTTAATAAAAAATAAAATAGATACTTCTTTATAATAGTATAATCATGTACCTATTACTTATTTTCTTATTGTAATATTTTAATATTTTATTGCCACATATTTGAAAAGAAACAAGAATTCTCTAGCTCCATCTAAAGCCAGCAATAACAAAATCCAGCACTCCCTGTAATGTTCCACCAATCAGGTTTGGAGGGCGGGATAGCTGCCTGTCATTCACAGCTCATGAGCAAGCCGCTGACAAGTGCACTATCTAGTTACAGAGAAGAAGGGGTTTGAGAGACCATTGAGGAACTTAGTAGAGACTGGAGGAGGGACCAGAGAGTTATTTGGAACGATTTGGATTTTTTTTTAGAGGTCTCGGAATTATATTACAAATATCGCTTTAAAATGCTTCTCAATATCTTGAGTATGCCTAATGAGAGGACGGATGATGTCTTGACCATCCCTGTGGAGCAAACTACAGGACATTGCACTGCGTCAAAGCTTGAAAACTGTTTCTGATTGTCTGTGCAGAGGCATTTACACTAGCCAGCTGGAGGTCATTCTGTAAAAAAAAGTGTAGTACTCAACATAATTCCTTGCACAAAGGAGCATATATTGATCCTGCTCAGGGTGGACTGGCAATCTGGCACACAGGGCAATCTATTTGGGCTGACGGCCCTGACATGCTCACTATAACTATAATCATAGGCTTATTTTTTTTTGGTCTGACCAGCCCTGCGGCCTGATTGTGGCCCAAATAATTATCAGTGCGGGCCCTTATCCATCTGAAAGTTATAGTGTTGTCACCACACACTCATTAGTCATTTTCTTTCTTTCAAATTTTGTATTTCAGCACTTTGTCATTGTAATTGTAATCACAATTACTAATCATATTTGTTTGTTTTATTCTCAATATTTTCAAAAGAACATGGCCTGCTGGGAAATGCGTTTGTAATCATTTCACGTCACTATGGCTTGCTCAAAATGCTAGTATTCAATCCTGAGTCTGTCACAGTTAACATGTTTGTTAAACGTTCTCCAGCTATGATATTTAACAACTTAGCAAGCCCCAATGTAGTTCTCAGACGAGAAAGAGCTTGATGTGTGCGACTCCAAAAAGGCACAATTGGTATTTTTAAAACCTGTCCAGCTCTAGTAATGCCAACAATATGCCAACATTAATGGCGTCAAAAGAAGGCTGAATATCTTTGCAATGGCACATGTGGACGTGCCATCATTGAGGAGTTGGACACCTTCTGCTAATTGTTATGCTATGACAATGTAACATGTGCATAATAAATCAATAATTTCAACACTCTGAAATGATTTTGTATCCTTAGGATACAAGCCAGGGGGTGAAAGTAAGCCCATACGCACCTATACTAAGTATAGGTGAAAGATTGGCAGGTGGTACGTAGTAGTGGTAAAAGAAGAGGGTGCCTACCAAAACCCGTATTAAAAATAAGTTACATGCATTGATAAAGTAAAAACACAAATACCAACATTATGGCATTGGAAATAAGTGGCAGGTTTGGATGTCTGGGGATGCTCCATATAGACCCTTTTTGAAGCTACGTCACAATTCCAGGAGTTGAGTTTTGGAGGCAGAAAATCGTCTGTTCTGATCATTGACTGTAAAAATTATGGACAAACCCTGCGTGACGTCACCCATAGAATTTCTTAAGAGCAAAAATGAAGCCAAAATCGGGGGTTCAGGGCGCTGCCATCTTTGACAGTTGAGTCAACGTTCTAAGCCCGCTAACGCTCGGCCAGTCCAAATAAGGGTAAAAAGGTGGAGTCGGCGTGGCCCCGAGACACGCCCCCAACTTGACGTCTGCTTGTGTGGCCAGCGCAGCATCAACTCGCTAGCCAGAAAACGTGTCTATCTTTGTGAACCTGATCGGAGCGACAACACCTTTGCTGGTAAGTGTTGAAAACCGTTGGTTTGGTGAGATTTGTAATTGTTCATGCTGTCCAATAATACTTAAATACACGATTATGAACCATATATAGCATAAGGAGTTCTTCAGGCACATGAAACAGGTGTTTGGGTAATGCCAATGCTAAACCAATGGACGCTAGCGTAAGTTAGCTATAATGTCACAACTCGGCTCACTCCACTTTGTCCTACCGTTTGAAATAATTAACGTAGTTTAATTAGTAAATGTACATGGTAGACACTAGACAGTCTAATGTAATTGTACGTCCCCATTCCTGATTACTGAAGCTGGGAGCTAACGTTAACGTTATGGACCTGGGATGACAGAAGCAGCGCAGCTAAAATGTAAACAAATTTCGGAGAAAGTTATAGTGAAACGATAGTATCTTAAAATGACTTGTGTGTTGATGAAAAACTTTTTGTTAACTGTTTAGTGGTCACTAGTCTTGTTTGAAGTGTTGTACAGAAGATGTTCTAGATTAAACTATTGGCAATATTGTTTTAACTTTTTTTTTTTCCTTTGCAGTTACCATGGTATGGAGGGGGATGGAAGCAAGTTTGCAGTTACAGTTGGAGCCAGGACATTATAGATAGTCTAGAATATTTCTGTTCATTCACAAGCTATGTGTGATATACTTGATTTTGTAGCAACTCTTACCGTGCCAACAGACTCACTCTTGAACAAGCCACACAGGCATGCGCCTAGATAAACACTTATATTACACCACAAGGCTTAACCCTTTAGATGGATTTGTGATTCTTGCAGATTACATTCCACCTTAAAAATATTAGGTGGTAGACTTGATAGTGATCTAATGCTAGAGATCATTCTGATGTATCACTGATTTTTACCATTACTCTGCTGAATGACACCTGAGGCTTTCAAACCTGGATCTGGTTGACACGATGCCCCTTCCTTCAATTCACAATTCACACTTAAATCCCCATGGAGTTACATTTCATTTTATTAAAGCTTAAATGAATCAACTTGAAATGTCATCTTATTTCAGCTTGAACTACTTATGAGAAAACCCATGTCAACAATAATTGAAAACACATATGGGTAAACATCAGTAATGCTTAAAAGTATAAAATAGTCACAGGGTGTTTACATAGATACACATGTCTACAAAGATACCTAATAAAGCTTGGGGTTGTTTAAGTTGTGAAAAAGGAAAAAAGAATAATTCTGATAATTACAAAACTAAAATGTGGAGCAATGCTCATAAAGGTCAATAGTCTACAGTGTCAAAAACCATCTGTGTAGAATTGCAGATTTGTAGGACAATATTTTGTTTATGCCAAGTCTTTCTGATTATAGGCTACAGATTATGGAATAACCATGGTGAATTTGGTTAAGTACTTTATATACCATGAAAGTTGTGGTCCTCGATGTATACACAGATATCTGTAGAGCATCAAACATGTTGTGTAAATCATGTCAATTAATAGATTCCAATCACACTCATGGATTGGAGAAATGGGCTGTTGTAAGAACAAATTCATAAAATGTCAATGTATCAATTGTCATGGGATCAGATGATTTCCACCAGTGTCTCTGGTTGACATCAGAAAGACGGTCACAATGATGTCCGGCTCTGAAGAGATGACCATCAACCTGTTCAATCTGACCTCAGCAAACTCCTGTCTGGTCAAAAGTGTCACCTTCCTGTTTCAACTGAACACACCAGATATAAAATGAAATTATTTTTCTTAGTTCTCACTGCATGTAGCAGAAACCAAAATAAACTGTCACAAAAGCTCTAGCACTACATTATTTCACATATTCATCTCATTTGGAATAGGCCATTAAATAGCAGATTGGGTTGTTTCATTTAAAGGCAACAAGTAGACTAGATGAGTAGGCCTACCTGTCAAGGTGACAGCACAGCTCAATGGACAGCAGTCAAGTCCTGTGTCTCCATGGGTCAGGAAGAGGGCATTTTCCTATGAAAGAAAAAAGTTAAAAATGTTAAATCAATCTGTATCTCAAAATGCAGTAATATGACTATTTGGACATACAGCTGTTTGATATACAAGTATGTCAGGACAAGCTGTTTATCATGCAATTGTTTTATTGCCACGTTTGTCTTACATTTAACATTACCCTTAATTCTGATTAACATTAATTACAAACAACGGAGCTCTCTCGGAGTCTCTCATCCGAGAAAAATGGACATCAGGTTAGATGCTCATTGGACAAGTTACCAAGTCAGCATTATAATCTACTCATACAAAACCATTTCTTATCTTCTGAGCAGACACAAAATTACCCAAACTAACGTTACTTCCCTCCCAGCTTGTTGTAGGATAAATGCATGATTTAACAATAAAGAAGTGGCCTACAGCAACTCTTTCTCGCTAAGCTAAGAGCCCCAGCTGAGCTATGTCATCTATTAGCAGCTCTTAACGTTAGTTAATTTGGCCGACTAATATGATAGGGTTTACCACGAACAAACTGAATCCCGTGTATTAATGTTAACGTTATGACCGGATAAAAGTTCTCACACTGTCGACGATAATTTTGGGACAGTTTGGTTCATATTAAAGCAAACAACGTACAACGTTAGTTTGGCTAACGCTAGCTTTGCTGCTACGTTATCCCACGGATAACCTAGCTTCAGGCTCATGTCTTAAGTCTGTTCCGGAAAACAATGTTAATGCCAAGTAAGTCAACAATGTTTACACCACTTCACTCTTCATAAACGCTGATCTATATTATGGGCCTGAGGAAATAATCAGCTAATGACAGGACCAGGAATACGATACTAACGTTAACATGCTAACTTCACCCCAGTTTCATGGCTGCTAACGTTAGCTAGCGATACTAACGTACGCTACTGTGACAAAGACGAATAATTTCACTTACCGTATAAAATGTTGTGAAGCATTCTTGGATGGTGGTTAACAGCAGAGCAAGACACGTTGGATATATACTGAAATTGTAAGATACGATGATGAAATTACACAGTCAGGAAAAAAGTTCAGCGAAGCTGACGCTGTGCAACGCCAAGAGCAGTTCAGAACCACTCTCTGTTGACTCCAGGCACCTGTCAATCATCTGAGCCACGCCCCCTAATTACCTAAAAATGACACTAATCTGTACGTCGAACTAATGTATTTAAAAAAAATTCACCCCCCTCACAGTTGTCGAGGGCTAAAAATGGATCGACAAGCAAAAAATTGTATTTTGAACCAGGCTGTAAATACCTTTTTTTAACCTGTGAAAATGGCCTTTTTAACATGGGGGTCTATGGAGATTGACTCGCTTTTGCAGCCAGCCCCCAGCGGACGGCTGTGGTATTGCAATTTTAGAACGTTCAGTTTTGGCTTCATTGTCGGGCTTGGAATGTTGCCGCCTGGTTCTGATAGACATGGCTGTAAATTTGAAAACTTTCCCCATCTTTGAAAATATAGCTTGTCATCATAATATAACTCAAAAATCTATTTCTTAACACGATATGATTCACAAGCAACAAAATATATGTCCACCAACATGATTGAACGAGTACCCAAAGTTCAGAGACTGAAAGTAGCACAGGTGGCTATCTGCCTCTTTAGGCTGCTGGATAACGTAGTGATGCCTACAGCCACCGGAGCGACCTCTCTCGATTTAAACCACTTGTCAAAGCAAACAAACTTATCGACAGTCTCCACATACTTAACATAGGGATTTTGTATCACTTTAACACTACGCCTAAAAGCGACACTTTACCACCGAATAACCCGCTAGCTTGTTAGCTGACGGTAGATCGCCTACCTTGTTAAGTGACGTTACTAACGTTAGTCGTTTTCCCATAGGATTAAGCGCATTTCTCTTGAAGTGCACCTTAACTCATACAATTTGTAAACACTGTAAGGCATACAGGATCGCTACTGTAGTTGGGTATTATTTAGTATACATCTGATAGATTACGCCAAAATTATAAAATGTAGGATTAGCTGTTGAGAAAGCATTAAAAGACAGTGCTTAAAACGGTCACTTTTGTATTGGTTCTGATAGCTTCTGGAGGCTTTCTGCCTCCAGTTGCAGTTTATAGAATGTTAGAACACGGAATGTTTACAAACACAGAAAGGGTCTATAGTACATCCATATAAGTCTACCATACATAACATAGGCCCACTAAAAAGTTTTTTCTTTTTTCAAAAGTGTGTAGATAAAGTTGTAGTACCGCTAAGAAATCGAAACTACTTTCACCCCTGATACAAGCTTGTTTTCCTTTCAAAAGGTAAAAGCATACAAGAGCAAAATATAGCCTAGAATGTTTTAGAACTTTCCATCAACTAATAAAAGTAGAAAATGGAAAAATGTCTTCCTTGTCCTTTTGGCATCATATGTTTTTTTTTTTTTTTTTTTTTTGATGAATAGATATGAATAAAGTTCACTAACCTCAGTGTCTCCAGTCTGCAATTTTTGTGTTCCAGACCAGGGGTCAAAATCTCCACTCCAGAATCTTTCAGTGAATTAGAACTCAGGTCCAACTCTCTCATCTTTGAGCCTTTCAACTGTAGTATTGATGATAGAATTCTACAGGAATCTCCACTGAGACCACAGGAAGCCAGTCTGCAGTCAGATGAAAGACTAAGATGACCACCCTTGTGGAAAAAGAGTGCACAAAAGTGCACTTTACAAAAATTCCACTGGTGTGCTTGCAGAAAACCTTTTAAATGCATGTGCTGTCTGCACTAATTGGGAAAAGTAATACAACTGTAAATATCGTTCAAGATTATTAAAAACAGAATTTAATCATCTGATCCTGTCCTAAAATTTAATAAATATTGGGTAGCTGAAATGGAATTTTCAAAAAAGTGGCATTTTGTTAGCCAAGAAATATGGCTTTGCTCAGCCAGTATGTCTCAAGCCACCGGGCCTTAGGAGCAATCACAATATATTTGTAATGTAGACGGTCAAGGAACAGTGGTCATTTGAATCAGCTTTGTCACCTTGTTCATTGCTATAATGGACTTTAGCACTTTATTTATTGCATGATGCAGAGGCAATTTCAGAGACCACTTACACCCCCCCCTTTCGCTCCAATGCATTTTTATGTACAACAATATTGCCTGTCAAGTAAGAATGTATACAATAATACTAAGCAATCCAAGTGACTAACCTCAGTGTCTCCATTCTGCAGTAAGTGTGATTCAGTCCGACAAACAACACTTGCACTCCAGAATCATACAGATGATTAGAGCTTAGGTCCAACTCTCTCAGCTGGGAGCTTTCCAACTGGAGAACTGATGAGAGAATCTCACAGGAATATTCACTGAGACCACACTCAACCAATCTGTCGTCAGAGAACATAATGTAGTAAAGTTATACTGCCTTAACATTAAAGGACCACGCAAAGACAGCCAGTCCAGAAATTTAGGAAACAGACAAAAACTGCTTGTTAGCTTTGCTGTGTTCGCCTAGTTCTCATGTGTCCAACTCACCTGCAGAGTAAAGGTACAAGCAAAAAACGTCCTACCCGCCTTTAGTTTGCTATTGTCTGTACATATAATTCATGATAAAATATGACATAATCCAGCATGCAACGTCCTCTAAAAGAATCATCTGTCTAAAGCAGGGGTGGGCAATTATTTTGACCGAAGGGCTACATTGGGTTTTAGATTTTGACTGACGAGCCAGGTGTTAACAGTCAACGGGAGTTGATCCTGGTAAATTGGGAAGTCTCAAACCAACAGCCCCCCTTTCTTCAGAGGATATGTTAACATGTAGGGTTAAAAGGGGGGATTTGTATTTCATGAATACAACAAATTTGATAAATCAGGCCAATATTTTAGGCTCCACGGGCCGGATTAAAGAGCTCAAAGGGCCGCATGTGGCCCCTTGGCCTTAGTTTGTCCAGGTATGGTCTATAGTGGATCTATCTAATAATTCAAGGAACGTCTGTGTGTGTGTCAGTGTGTCTGTGTCTTTCTGAGTGTTCCACGCATAACTCTCGAACTGTTCGTCCGACTGACCTTAGATTTGGTACACATCTTGGTAATGGCACGAGTGAGTGCAGTGCCAACTTTTGTAATGATTGGATAAAAAAATACTAAAGATATCTTTAAATAAAGCACTTTTGCCTTCTGCCGCTCTGACCTTAAAACCACTCCCCCTTTCACCCTCCTGGTCTCGCGGCAGTGTGTTTTCTATAGCCTACCGCTCTGACGGTGAACAGGGAAACAAAATTACGATGACCCAGGCAGTGTTTAACAGTTCAAGAATTTACGATGACTGTCAATCTCACAACATCATGCAAACACACGCAAACCCACATTGGTAAGAAGTAGAAGCACGTCTTTCAACATACAGTTCAAAACATGCTTTTGCCTGGATACCTAGCGACAGGTTCGTTTGTTAAACAAGCCATTTAAAGGTTGGTTAGCCTGCTTTCATTCAATGCAACAGCAAAACAAACGGGTAGGAAACATGTCAAAACGAAAATCTATGTTGGAAAGATGTGCTCATCTATTTCAAACCACATTGCGACTTCAACTCTCACTATAGAAGCATACCTAGCGACAGGTTCGTTTGTTAAACAAGCCATTTGCAACTTCAACTCTCACTATGGGCCAAAAATGTCTCCATGCAGGCTAACGTTACTGCACTGGATATAGGCTATGTCACAGTCTCTGATTCACCTGCATACATGTAGGCCTAAATGGACATCACATATCTGGGAAAACATGTTTACATGGGCAATGCACTAGTATAGTATATGCAACCACTAGGAACACTTTCCCTCCCTATGGATCCACCATCTACAAACTGAATTCCAAAATAGTTGGGGCACTTTACAAATTCTGAATAAAACAGAATGCAGTGATGTGGAAGTTTCAAATTTCAATATTTTATTCAGAATACAACATCGATCACATATCAAATGTTGAAACTGAAGAAATATATAAATTTTAAGGAGAAAATAAGTCGATTTTCAATTTCATGACATCAACACATTCCAAAATAGTTGGGACAAGGCCATGTTTACAACAGTGTGGTATCCCCTCTTCTTTTTAGAACAGTCTGCATACGTCTGGGGACTGTGGAGAGAATGTTGTCCCATTCCTGTCTAATACAGGCTTCTAGATGCTCAACTGTCTTAGGTCTTTTTTGAATGTCTTCCTATGTATGATGCACCAAAAGTTTTCTATGGGTGTAAGACCTGGACTGCAGACTTGATGGTGCCTTTCCAGATGCGCACACACACACACTCACGCAACCCCATACCATCAGAGATGCAGTCTTCTGAACTGATCGCTTACTATAAGCAATATCAACTTGGGTTGTCCTTGTCCAGATATCATGGCGTCACAGTTGTCCAAAAACATAATTGAATTTTGATTTGTCTGACCACAGAACAGTTTTCCACTTTGCCTCAATTAAACTGCATCACATACAGGAATACTAATGTAATGGAAATCACAAATTGGACTTAGGACTACTTCCAGAAAACACTGTCAGTGAACACAATCCACTGTGCCATTCGCTGTTGCCGACTAAAACTCTATATGTTAAAAAAGAAGCCATTCCTAAACATGATCCAGAAGCCCAGGCGTTTTCGGTGGTGGTATCCTTTGTGATCTTGCACCACTACTTTTAGCCACAATATTTGGGGAACTCATGATCCTCTGCCCATCTTGACTTCTGATAGTCACTGCCACTCTGGGAGGCTCTTTTCGTACCCAAACATGTTCCCAATCAACCAAATAAGTTGGGTCCTCCAACTGCCCCTCACATGTACATTTTACTTTTCTGTCCCCTTTTTACTACCCAACTATTTTGAAATGTGTTGAACCAAAATGAGCCAATATTTGGCATATTTCAAAATGTCTCACTTTCCACATTTGCCATGTTATCTATATTCTATTGTGAATAAAATATAGGTTTAAGCAATTTGGAAATTATTGGATTCCATTTTTTTTCACAATTTGTGCAGTGTCTCAACTATTTTGGAATTCGGTTGTACTTTATTGACATTTTTTAGTAACAATGACCTTTGACTGTTTGCTTATGAGTTGAGCTACGACAAAGAGTTCTGCTTCCACCTTTTCTGTTACAGATATGGCTACACTATTTACCATTTATGTCCGTTGACTCTGATATGAGGCCATATATTTCATAATCTTTTTATGTCCCGTGTTGTCCAGGAATTTCCCTCTGGGAGTCTGTCATAACAGATGATATGTTCCTTATACAGAATTTCACCATTACTTCTAGAAGGTGAATATTCTGCTGCTTGTCCAGACAGGAACAAGGTAAGATTTACAAAAAGTGGATTTAAGGGAAAAAACTGGAGTGAATCAACACATAGCCCTACTGTTTTATAGTACCAAGCACTACTGATCAATCACCTCAATCACTCGATTTCATGCAACGCAGATTGCAGCTAACAGTAACAGAATGGGCCATTTCAAAACGAAAGCAAATCGTTTAGGTTTCATTTTTGACATACCTCATTCGGTTAGTGTTAGCTGCTGTTTTGCAAACTCGGTCTACGATGCACAAAATTAAATCATTGAAGTGGTTTTATTATACCTTTAACAACTATTAGGGATGCACCAATACCACTTTTTTAAAAACCAATATGAGTATGAGTACTTTTGTAGGCTATGTGTGCTTGCCGATACTGAGCACTGATACCGATATTTCTGAGATTGGGTTTCCATGAAAGTGTGAGAAATTGGGCCTAATGTGCAAATGTGAGGATACATTGTGACTGGAAATCTATTTATTTAATACATTTATAAATGTATTAATTTGTTTAAGTCTAGAAATGCAGTCAAGAAAAACTGAATGTATTATCATAGTTGAAATCATCGAATTTCAACACTAAGCAGCTCAAAATATTTACAGCAAGTGTTTTTTTTTTAACATTATGAAATGTTATGTAGCCTAAATAATTGTATGTGGGTGTTAAAACAAAAATAGACTACCAATTGCAATATTCACATGAAACAATGGTAATATGAAGTGTCTGCTGTAATAACATTGTACAGTCCACCCCTCTGGCTCAAAGAGTAATGGTGCAACCTGCTATTTTGATCGTGACTGAGACAAAACAATACTGGTCCCGATACTGGTATCTGTATCGGTGCAACACTAGAAACTATCATCTGAAGTTCTATGATCGAAAATAAGCCATCAGAAGGGATGTTTTTGCCTAGAATTGCTGCTATTTACATTTTGAGAACTCAAGTGGTTGAATTTCCAGGAGTACTCCTAAACCGCACTGAAAGTTTTTTATGTAGGAGTTATTTCTTAAAAGTAATTCACAACGCCTCTGAGACCTACTTTTAGTTAGGATAAATAGCAACTCTTAGTCTAAGATAAAACCTCTGTTACTATGGTTGACGTCAGCTCTCATGCACGAGCCTGCTTGCATTTACATCGGAGATTGGTTGATGAGTGACAGGTGGGCGTCATCTCCACTGCGTGCGGCAGTGCTCCAGTAGACAGAATGCGATCGGAGATCTTGAGCCACAAATAAAAAGGTAAACGAGATTCACAGTGGAATGATAAAGTATCTTTACACCGTTTTTACTGCATTTTTGAGAGCATATTTAGAAAGAGAGAAAGTACACAAATTAAACTTCATCGTGAATAAATTGTATACATATTTTGGTGGCAGATTGCATTCCTTATATGCTGCTGCATATTGCTTGATGACAGATACTCAAATAAATGACATTGCATGGGCATTAACAAAGATTAAGGACGCTTTCCATACATTCGTGATGTGTTTGGAGTTGGTCTTAGTGACTTAGAGGTCCTCTTGACTACCCCTAAGCTGTCCCAGACTTTTAGCGCTAAATTGATTTGTGAATTACTCTTATCCCAAAAAATTAGGAGTCCTAAACTTACTGGTGGTACGCACATTTTCTTAGGAGTTCCTCCTAAATTCTTTAGAGCTACTTTTAGCCTTAAGATTCTTTGAGAATATATCCCCTGATCACACCAGAGCCACCAACAAATTTTGTTAAGCTTACTGTAATGCCATATATATATATAGCCTAAATTAAAATGTATCTCCTCTCTTGATGTTTTTTACTAAACAACACAAAAACACATTCAGACCAACTCCTACTTGGCACTGGGAAGCTGCATAGAACAAAAGCAAAGATATTTGTTCTCATGACCCACCTCAATATTTCCAGATCACAGTAAACATGCTTGAGTCCAGCAGACAGACACTCCACTCCAGCATCTGATAGGGGATTAGAGCTCAGGTCCAGCTCTCTCAGGCAGCCATGCTCAGATTGGAGATAAGATGATATTTCCACACAAGAATCTTTGCCAACATCACAACCAGCTAGTCTTCAGTAAGAGAATAGATGAAAAGAGAATCAATGCACTTCAAGAGGGAAATTGCCTTGATAATGTTTTTGTAGCCAATGTTCTGCCACTCTTAAAAATCTAGTCATGTCAACAATTTTCTCTGATCTGATCAGGCTATTCCTATTAAAAGGAAAATTATACATTTCTCATGACTAACCTGAGTGTCTCCAGTCTGCAGTTTGAATACTTTAGTTCATTCACCAACAGTTTAACATCAGAGTGGTTTAGGTCATGGTTGAAGCTCAGGTCCAAGTCTCTTAGCTGTGAGGCTTCTTTCAGAGCCAATGACAGGATCCTGATGGCCTTCGCATTTAATGCATCATTACATCAGTAAATGATGAGAGAACACATCATCTGGGCAGGTTAACAGTTTAGGGAATAACACTTTCTATGAGGCTTGTATTCCTAATACCCTGGAGGCATTCATAATGTTTTCTAACGTGTCTATAAATCATTGTAATACTCAGTATTAACCATAGAATGACAGAAAATTGACTTTTGCGAATGACAGTTTCTCTACACAGTATTCCACTGCCTGTGCTGCTATGCTATGGAGGGCAGCTATTTGCTTCAGAACTCTCACAACAGCATGAGGTGGAGAGTGAGGGAATTATTGAATGAGCCAGTAGGGGGCCAGATTGAATGAGGCAATTGGGACTTTAAGCCAGGACACCGGGGAGCTCCATACTTTTTGCGAGAAGTGTCGTGGGAACTTTTATGACCATTGTGAGTCAGGTCCTCGGTTTAACACATCCTCTCGTACAATACAGTGTCCCCGTCACTGCACTGGGGCATTGGGATTGATCTTAGGTACAGAGGAAAGAGAGCCACCTACTGGTGACCCACCAACACCACTTCAAGCAGCAACTCAGTTTTCCCCATGAACATGAAACATGGGCAACGTTCACACAGCAGGGCTTAATGCTCAACTCTGATATTTTCGTGGGATCAAAAGTGTCCACCAAAGTGTCCCTCATGCGCTGTGAAGGACACAATAACGTCACACACAGCAAACATGCTCAGTGTTTAAGGAAGTAGCGGTAAACATGAACGCAAGCAGTAGCACCAGTTGCAAGAAATCTTCGTCATGAATAAAATATTTTTTTTTTACATTTCTAGCCTATACCTTAATGAACAGCACTCAAAATCTACACCTAAAAAATGAGCTCCTATTCTTGCCAAACTAAAAATCACAAGTGATATTTAGTCTGGGGCCATATTCTCAAAGAATCTTATCTTAACCTTAGGAGTACTCCTAAACTTCACTAAAAGTTTTTATGTAGGAGTTATTTCTTAAAAGTAATTCACAATGCCTCTGAGACCTACTTTTAGCTAAGATAAAAGGCAACTCTTAGGCTAAAATAAAAGTTGTGTTGCTATGGTTGATGTCAGCTGTCATGCACGAGCCTGCTTGCATTTACATCGGCAATTGGTTGATGAGTGACAGGTGGGCGTAATCTGCATGAAGTCTCTGGCTGTGCTCCGCTGTTCTACTGTGTGGCGACTGCAGCGCATATCACAAGGCATAAATGAAAAGGCAACGAGATTCGCGGTGGAATAATAAAGTATCAGTAACACTTTACTTGAAGGTACCTTCATAAGCATGACATGACACGGTCATATCTATGTCATTATCATGTCATGAACCTGTCATAAATATTATTAACATCTCATAAAATGTTCATGACCACTGTCATGAAGTTTCAATTACACCTTGTCATGACAACTTGACATTGTCTGGGTTGTGTTCATTATGACATCTTGACATAACCAAAGTGACATTACCAGAAGTTGTCTTAGTTATGACAAGTTGACATTATTTTTTTTTTCCAAGTCTTTGTTATGACAACTTGACATTAATCAGGATGACATTAAAAGAACTGGTCTTTGTCATGACAATTTGACACATTTTTTGTATTCTTGATGGCATATAGGTCGGATGTATACACCATGGTCATTCAGACTGAAGTCCCATGTCAAAATATCAGGGGCCATATTCTCAAAGAATTTTACCTTAACTTTAGGAGGTAAAATTTAGTTTAGGATAGTCTAGTCTAGGATAAAAGGCAACTCTTCAGGCCTTTACACTCCTACACATTTATTTTGTGCGAATAATTCGCAAAATCTCAAGCATTGTTTTGCCTATGACTGCTTGAGCACCGTACACGAATTAACAATGCAAAAAAGTGACACTTTTATTTATTCGCTGATTTTTCGAACACGAGAAAATGCGCAAACCAATCAGGCCATATGGAACTCATGTCACGTCAGCATTCTCCTGATGTCATAGGAACAGGAAGAGCCTATTTCTTGTGTTTAGTCAAGTCATATTTATTAAGAGTGGCACACTGCCACCTGTCGTCTCTCTCCTCAGATGGGGAGCTGTGATATTCACGGTAGCATGAATATTTCTGAAATAGCCTACATACTCTGATAGTAGGCATGCAGTTTAAATGAGGTACAACCACATAAACAAATAGCCTATAGGCCTATCCTAGATTAGGCAACTTTGCCATATCTTTCCTGTCAGTCCTGCATTCACGGACAGGGCAAAGCTGGTGTGACGTGTGTGAACCCTGACAAAAACGGCAGGCGAAATAGAACACGAGAAGTTTAAAAAATCATGTTGCTACATGTGTGCATACATTATTGCGAATTATTCATCCTCTGTTTCTTTTTTTGCAAAATCACATCGCATTTTCGTATCACCCTACGTGTTTAAAAGCCTTTACTCTAAAATAAAATCTGCATCGCTAAGGTTGACGTCAGTCTCATGCGCAAGCCTTCTTGCCTTTACATCGGTGATTGGTTGATGAGTGAAAGGTGGGTGTCATCTGCGCTGCGTGCTGCGGGAGAGAGAGAGAGATATCTCAACGAAGATCACAAGCCACAAATGAAACGGTAACAAGATTTGCGGTTAAATGATGAAACGTTTTGTTGCACCGTTTTTACTGCATGTTTGAGAGCAGAAAGAGAAAGAAAGGAAGTACAGAAATTAAATTTGATAGTGCATATATTTTAACACAGGTTTTGGTTGCGTTTAAAACTAGATGTACCGCATGGCGGTTAAAATATTACCGCCACTCAGTTCTGCATCATCTGCATCATCAGTTCGGCATCTATGCTCCGCCTATTTCTGTAGGGAAATTGTAAGGATCTATACATTGCTTAAAACATATTTCAGTACCAGCCTCTCCAAGGTCTTCATTATGATTGATGTTAAAGCAACAGGGCTATAATAATTTAAAACAGTCGGTTTTACCACTTTAGGTACTAGTACTATCGATGAAGATTTCCATGCCTTGGGAATGTAGTGTGTGTCTAGGGACCTTTGGAGTAGGTACTCAAATATGGGGCTTAGTTGTTCACTGCACACCTTCACTGCACTTATTTGATCAGGGCCAGGGGCTTTTTTAGGATTAATCCTGTTAAAGGTTCTGCACACCTCATCAGCTGTTATAGGCTAGTAGGGGGGTACCCTGTTGTAATTGCTGTCTAATGGCTGTACGCTCTGCAAAGAAGTCTGATGTTTCAAATTTTGCATAAAATACATTGAACTCATTTGCAAAAGCTTCATCATCCCCATTAGTTTGATAAATATTTTTTTCTCTTCTTTCCCAATCAATGTATACATCCCCTGCCAAGCATGCTCTAAGTCATTCCCCCTCATCTTTGCTTCAATCTGTTGTTTATATTTCATCTTACAGTCATTTGTTATCTGTCTAATCTCCTTTTGGATATCTTTCATCTTAAACATGTCTCCCTCTTCAAAAGCTCTCCTCTCCTCCCCCAGTGCTATTTTTAGGTCTTTATTTACCCAAGGTTTGCCATTTGGAAATAACCTAAAAGTTTTATCTGGAATCACACAGTCCACACAGAACCGAACATAATTGGTCACAACTGTATTCAGTTCTTCCAAATTGTCACTCGTGTCTAAGAAAGTGTCCAATATGGTACAGTCAAAACATCCTCTAATGTGTTCAACAGACTCATTTGTTGTCCATCTTTTGATTGTCTTTGTCTCTGGATTCCTCGACTTGAGCTTCTGTTTATATTGTGGCACCAGCTGGATAACGTTATGGTCTGAGTCGCCAAGCGGTGGTTTTGCCAGAGATTTGTAAATGTCTGTTTTGCCAGACATTTGTAAGTGTGTTTTGTCCTTCCTTGTCGGGCACTTGACATGTGTGTTTTGTCCTTCCTTGTCGGGCACTTGACATACTGATGGTAATTAGGTAGAACGTTTTTAATTGTACATCCATTAAAATCCCCAAGGATGAACTTAGGTGCATCGGGGGCGAGATTTTCTAATTTGGTCACTGTATCATATCTTATTTGCAGCGGCCCTGGTGTTCGCTTATAAATGACAGTCACAAACACTTGTCCAAATTCCCTGGGCAAACAATATGATCTTAACGAGATAACAGCTCAATGTCCTCCGAACAGTAGGACTATCTGAGTTGGTAATTATCACACCATCTATCATTGATATAGACGCACACTCCTCCACCCAACTTTTTTCCAGTTACTTGTGCGTCTCGGTCCAGTCTAATTGGATCGCTAAAACCTGGAATTGTGAGTAGGCCTAATGAACTGTCAATTCACCTTTTTCACCTACGTCACTATGGCTGTGTTTACACTGGCAATTCAAATCCGACTTTTTGCTCCCATGCGGCACAATTACGATGTGTTTGACCACAGTGTAAACAGAAAAAAGTCACATGGAATCTGATTTGTCCAGATCAGATCCAGGCCTCTGTCATATGTGGTCATAAATTAGATATCAGATATGTGTTGATATGATGGCAGTCTAAACAGACAGATCGGATGTTCCCAGCCAATGCGTCTCATACGTTTTTCTGCACCAACACGCAAGTTAGAAGGAGAGGAGTGACCTGCACACCGCAGTGGAAACGAGGGGAAACAAGGACGAATTTCGGTCAAATTAAAGAATCCATTTAGAAATATATGAGTAGGGTGGTGGAGAAATGCTTTTTGTTTCATTCCCTCAAGATTCATTTATGTCTACTCCGCGACAAACAACCACAAAACCATTCATCTTTTCCGTTTTGGCAGTGATGTTTCAGAGTGCCCCTCTCATACATGCAATGAAGCCGACATGCTTTCACTTTCATCAATGCTCGGAATTTATTCTCTGTCTCGCTACCTCTCACTTGTACAACACGCCACACTTTATTTCTCCATTCACAGGAGATTTTACAACACTCGCGGGTGTTCATGAGCCACTTTAGAAAGACGATTGTTCGGGGGTTGTGCCTGAAGTTTGTTAAGGATTAGCTTTCTACTTAGTCATCATCATTATGATGGAAATAAGCATAGAAATTATTTAATGGCAGCAATAACATACAGGTTCTGGCCACCTCTATTTTGAATGTCCCTTTGGTCAGGGCGGACGTGCCTTCTACGCATGCGGGTTGTTTCAAGTGTCTGGCAAGTGTAAACATGCACATCTGATTTGGGCACTTTTGAAAGTAGATGTAAACACGCAATCAAAAAATCAGATGTGAGCAGAAAATTGGGCACATCTGATCTGCAGTGTAAACGTAGCCTATGAGGCACTAGAACGAGGCTTGTGTGGTAAAACAAAATGGGATGTCCCTCATCTGCCCAACTTTCCACCTGACCAACAGTAAGAGTAGCCTGACATAGCCCGCCCATAATACGAATGTTCATACGTATCCATGGTCTGGAAACGGTCCTCTTGGGCGTGTTTATATCGGTAGAGAGTCTACCGGCCAATAAGCGACGCTGATTAGACGAACTGTCCAATTGTTTCAAACCAAAAGTGAATGCCCTCCCCCCGCAGTATAATCGCGCCAGGTTAAAGAACCTCCAGACCATGAATACGGATGAACAGCAGTATTATGGTCGGGCTAGTCAGGCTACAGTAAGAGAGGACCAGCAGTAGATTTTCTGTCCGGATCTCTAAAAAAAATTATTAATTATTATTTATAAAGCGAAGGGAGTTTTTCCTTGCCCCTTTTTCTCATGGATGCTACCCGTGTTGTCTGTAAAGCGCCCCGAGACAATGCACTGTATTTGAGCGCTCTACAATTAAAATTGAATTGAATTAAATTAACGTTTCGTCTGCACTTCCTCCAGTTTACCACCCAAGCCTCATTTTCGTTCGGAATATGGCTGCCAGGTGAAAAAGGTGAATTATGTCCTTAAGCCATATTTCGGTAAAGCAAAGTACTCAGAGCAGTGATGGGGACTTGGACTCTAGACTTGGACTTGGACTTGACTTAAGTCGCTCATTCTAGAGACTTCAGACTTGACTTGGACTTGCCCTCAATGACTTGAGACTTGACTCGGACTTGAGCCTTGTGACTCGTGAACAATGTTCATGTCACAGAAGTGTTCATTTCATTATTTCGTTTTTTCTGATGTTTTGTTATGGAAAAGCATAGGCACAATTTCCTATTAGGTGCAATGTAACTCATGCATACAACTGCATTCTAAATTTTCTAAGGTCTAACATTACAGCTGATTTGTCAATAGCCGATTGTGTGCATAATTTTGTCCACCCTCACCCTGTCAAATGGATTTTTTTTCTCCAAGATTCAAAAAGGCTCGACTTGGGGAGAAAAGGAGTAAAGAGTCCAAGCAGGAAATCTATTATTATATTTTGGTTCAATCTCAAGTAGTCATGACTCATAGCCATATGGTAATATGAAAAAAAATAATAATAAAAATTCTGTGAAAGCGGTGTGCTTCTGAAAAATCTTGTGATATAAGATTTTGGTCATACCGCCCAGCTCTACTGCAGTAATAGATGATACTCATCATCTACTCATCATCTCTGACAGTATTTGATGAGAAAACAATAATTTCAGTCATTTGAGACTTGAGACTTGACATGGACTTGGGAGGCTCGAGACTCGACTTGAGACTTGACTTGGCATTGCCCCTCAGGACTTGAGACTTGACTTGGACTTGAGCACAAAGACTTGAGACTTGACTTGGACTTGGAAAAAAAGACTTATGAACATCACTGACTCAGAGAAATACCTTACAGCCGTACGTAACTCTGTGAGTTGCTTCAGCAAGGAGCGGGTGTTGGCCAAGATCACCGTAGGCAAAGGTGGTTTGCTTCCCCGTGCGCGCACTTGCGTATTCCTCCGCGTCGGCCTGTTTTCCTCCTTGATGGTTTATTTTTCCTGATACACTCCCTAGGCAGATCGGCTGAAAAACTGCCGCTTTGATGGTCTCTTAATCAGTGGCGATATTTGGTATCAAATTAAACTAGACAACCAGACGAATTCACTGGTACCACTTGTGGTGTACTTGCTCGGCAATACAGGGTTCAATTTCAGTTTAAAGATCGCCCATATTTTTACAGGGAACTATCTTTATCTGGTGGCTTAATTGGCTGCTGGGTTCCATCTAGTAACCAAGAGCTCAAGAAATAAAACAAAACAAAACAAAACAAACAAACAAACAAAAAATACTGGACTTTATAATAGACCTACAATTTCAACAGATACATTTTCTATTACCCAAATATTCTATTACCAAGGGCCATGCCTGTGCAATAGGAGGGGTGACAGATAAGGTGCCTGTTGACCCAGGACATCATAGAGGTTAGGACTAACCCTGATAGAAAGGAATATGATGCAGCCTTATTGCACCTTCATTCTTCTTTGTGCAATAAACTAGGAATAAAATACTAAAATACATGCTCTCAACTTTATTATTATTTTTTCTTTTGATTCTAAAGCTATTGGAAGTCATAGGCCTATAGGTGGCACAGGTAATAACTGAAACTACAGCTTAAAAGTATGATAATTAGCCTGAAAGGCAAAGAGCCTACCTTGCTCAACAATATAAGGCATGGATAGTGAACTGATACGCTGGAAATCTAGATGGATTTTTCTATAATTCCATTTCAAGAATGAAGCCTATGTTTGATTTACAGAGAGCCAATGACAATTACAGTAGCAATGAATCTAATGCTCCTAGAGTGAAGTTTTCCCTTATCATTCACATTTCACCAGAGCATCACTCCAAAATAAACAATCTTTTCTCATACAGTGGGCCTTGTATTATCCTTACTTATGTAAGGCCCTCTAAAAAAATTTAAGTTTAGGCTGAGTCCTTGTATGATAGCCTATATGCTATAATAACTCAGTTTACCATAATGCTTTGTGGTTTACCATTGTTCACATTTTTGTTATGACACTGTACTTGAACACCAATCAGATGTATCTATTCATTGTATTTTTATTTGAATATTACTGTTAGCCAATGATAAGTTGTGAATGTTACATGCCCGCGAAGTCACGAGCTGTATGAACATTCTATCTCCTCACGAGAGTGAAGCTCACGCCAGTCCCGTCTGCGCATGAAGAGAGAGAGGTCATGTTTGTTCTGCTTGTCATCAAGTTCGTTTATACTCTGCGGCATTGGCATATTTTGCTATTGTTTAGATACGTGTACCAGGGACTCCAGCTTCACTCCGCTGAGTGATTTGTAACTGTTTCTCTCTCCTTTGTTTTTTATTTTACTTTACTGTTAAGTGCGCGAGGTTGCACTGCACTGCTAGTCGCTGCTAGCTTAGCCTCTCCCATTGGGACCTGCTGCCTTCTCCGGACCGTCTGCCCTCCGTGTGCTGAGCCCACCGGAGCGCCTCCGCCTCGTCTGTCCCCCGGGATTCGTCTGCCCTCCGTGTGCTGGGCCCATCGGAGCGCCTCCGTCATTCCCGTGCTGTCGGGAGACAGTCAGCTGCCAAGGAGTCTGGGTGAGCAACTCAGCTAGCTAGCCAGTGACAGCTAGCCCTATAAGGACCCTCTGCTGCGGGACTGCATCGCCTCTGGTGGATCGTGAGTAATGGACCCACATTTACACTGACACACGCACACACATGCATTACCTTACGTCTCCACTGGAAAGCCAGGCATTGCAGCGGTTGCTGTTCTGCCTGCGCACCACCGGGCCCCGACTGCGCGCTTATTATTTTGATACTTTTATGTTTATATTTGTTCTTATCTATTGCATTATACTGTGTACTGTTATTTGCTTAACTAGCTACTAGGGTTGAAATTGTTTCACCCCTCAGTCACTATTGTGTGTAGCAACAGTTTTATATTTTACTGCCGGCCTATTTTGCCATTCCATTTATTCCATATTAATACTATTTCTACTTAATAAATATAATCATTTTGATTGTTTAATTATACATTGGGTGTATTTGCTGCTATTATTGTTTTGGTTTAGCCTTTTTGATGTGCTGGCATTTAAACACCACAGCTAGTTTTGCATTCACCACACCTACATAGTTGTTTTAATTATTCTGAGGAGATACGCAAGCACTAGCGTTTGAGGTAAGTGTAGTCATCCTCAGTATTGCCAGTATTGCCCCGGCAATACTACTTTTTAGTGCAACATCAAACTTCAAATCTCACATGAAGTGCTAAAGTAATAGGATAATTTAAAAATATAGCCTATATAGGCTATAATAACCTGTTAAAATGTACCAAAATGCAGGAAAAAACTTCTAACTAATCCAAAATTTTCTGGGGGAGTACCCCCTGACCCCCCGTAAGTCTACCCTACTTTAACAAATAAATATACCATCTTTGATTCACAATCACAACTGCTGGGTAGTCCTATTCTGTGACATTAGCAATATGATGTCCATGAAAAACCCAATTCCTCCTCCACCAGTATGACCAGCATTTGTAATGAGCCTACTGTAGGCCTATGTCTAACACATTTTACGCTAATCACCATGAAAATTTGCCAACACTACTTTAAAACATGTGATGGCGCCTCTGCATACAAGTTTTTACAAACATTATTTAAGTCTTATGAAGTGACAACATTACGTTGGCTGCATGTCAGTGCTTGTGGTAGGATCGATTTCGTAGCTGGTTGTTATGATTAAAAATGCGTAAATCTAAGCATTGGAAAGCATGATGTTCAAACTAGGAGCCTCTATCAACTCTGGGGGCTGAGCCCCCCTAAAGTTCAGAACCTAGAATCGCCCCTGCTCTTAATAGAAGTTGGTGCCGAGTGTGTAGCGTATAATCCCGTTTAAGGTGACGGTGTCCTTAACCAGTGCGCGGCCTCTTACATCCAATGAATGAATAGTAGGATGGCAGCAACAGTTAAATTGCCAAGAAGACAGACAAAAGCACCATTGGCCGCATATTGCTCGTCTTCTGTTGGATCATTCATTAGCATAAGATTGCACTGTAATGACGTGTAACCGGGGTTAACAAGGACATAGACGCAAAACTATAACAAACAAACCAACATTTCAGACGCATATGCAGGCACTCGTTGCCGCAGTGCAGCGCCGAATTACGTGAGTTCCGCAGGGGGCAGCGCAAAGATGGAGTGGCCCCCGGGGACCAAACAAAATTTTTCCGTAAAAGTCTACTGGGGCTACATGCCCACCAAGTTTCATGTGCCCCGGTGTTATGGTGTCCCGGGAATCGTTGACCAAAAATTCAGGAAGTAGATGACGGGAGGAAAATAATACAGTGGAATCCGCTTATAGTGGTCACGGATATAGTAATCAGCCGCTTATATAGATCAAAAGGCTTGGGACGGAATCATTTCTATACAAATGCTGTTTAAATAATTCGCTTGTAGTAATCAAGAAATCCGCTTATAATGTTCATTTTTGGCCATTTTATGAATGTAAACATGTGCAAAAATAATTTTAAAATTACGTGTAGTTATTGGATTGATCATGCCCGGTCTCGCAACGCTCCGTTGAGCGGACCCTTGGTCAGGGAGAAGGCTGCAGCATTAGCAACAAGCCTCGGAGACGAGAGTTTCAAAGTTTCTAGCGGCTGGTTTGAGCGATTTAAAAGAGGGAGAACATTGTGTTTTAGGCCTCCTTCAGATTGGCATCCCAAATCCGATTTTTTCATATCCAGATTGTATCTAGAATTGATTTCGGGTGGTCTGAACAGTAGAAAACCACATGAATTCCGATTTTTCCGAATCTGTTACGCCCTACATATGTGGTGTCAATTGCGATTCATATCGGATATGCTGCGATCTGAACAGCTTTTCCACATGGGATAAGATTTCACCGTGTCACTTGCGTCATTTCTCACGTGACACAAACATCAACACGTGGAATGCAGATGGACGGAAGTGAGAGATCAATGTTAATTCTCCTTTTAAAAAACAGTGTCGTTTGCTATAGCAACGTGTCAGTGCGCGTTATGGATTTGCCGCAAGTTGGAGTTTACCTCGCGTGTGGAAAGCAAGGCTTACCTCGCGTGTGAAAAGCAACGTCAGTGAAAGTTTTCAACCACGCATCAGAAAGGCAACTAACAGCTGTGCTGTGTGCGCTGGACTGCATTGATGCACTGAAATAAAGATGAGTAACGCTATTCTTCCATACTTCCTTGTTACTTGTAGCTGTGTGCTACGGCCCCACTTAACCATCTGAGAGAGAAACAACCAACATTCCACCCTCCGCGCTTTTGTTTATTATTTGTGGGTATGATGCGTTAGGGTACCATAGTAACCCACGTGGATATGGCAGGTGATTAGCGGACATGGAGATCCGATATGACAAGCACTGTGAACGCGGTCGATAGAGAGATCTGATGTTGATCAGATATGCTAAAAATCAGATTTGGAGTGCAGTCTGAACATAGCCTAAGAAGTTGCACGGGGAGGCTGCTGAGGCTGACACTGTGTCACGCGACGAGTGGCTCGAGCAACAGTGGGTCAGAATGAGAGAGGAGTAGGCTACAGTGAGGAGAGCATCTGGAACGCTGATGAAACAGTCTTGTTAAAACAAAGCACTGGCTGCAGAGCCGACACACGGCACATAGCCTATAAGTTATGTACCAGAGTTATGTCTGCGCACAGCGCAGTATGGACTGTTACATGTATTAAATTTGAATGATACGGTAGGCCTACTGTAATAAAATTCCATAAATGTGGAAGCTACTGTATCTGTTTCATTTCATTGTTCTCATTGAATTCTGCATAAAAATAAGTGAAATAAAGGTAAATTCGGTTTTAGTAATCAACCGCTTATAGTGTTCAAATTGGCCCGGCCCAACGTGACCACTATAAGCGGATTCCACTGTAATAATAATAAGTTTGAAACAATGGCATTTGAAGTTAAAATGCTTTAAACTTTAAAACATGCTTTAAACATTATTGAATAAGATTGAATTCACTTTGAGATCAGACATTACATTTACATTTTACATTTTGATTTTGAATGAGACATTGTATTTCAGCTTCGTTCCGTTCCATGCGCCACCATCAAATTTAAGAGCATTTCATTTGCTTTTAGAAAGACTTTAGTTTTAGGTTGCATGTTCACCTGTCATCAAATGCCCCAACCATCAACAAGAATCTGACTTCGATTGAAAATGCCTGCCGTCAATGTGTACAGTGAAGGGACTAGGCTGGCACATCCAACACCTAGCACACGGGGATAGCCTAAACTTAGTGAGCTCTTGACAGAGAGACCTTGCTACCAACTGGTCGTCATGTTTTTTAGGGAGTTTGTGAAATCCAACAAGTGCATGAGCATAAAATGTTGAAATGTAGAACCTATGAATGGTGGTCGATGGTCGGTTCTCACCATCGTAATCTACATAGCGCTTTCGACAGGGCAGGATAGTTTGTTGCGGGGATCTCCGTGTGTTTCACCGCTATGGGGTCGTAAAACTTTTCCTTTGCAAACATAGCCTACTTGTCAAACCTGCAGTTTCCATGCTTTCTCTTGGGACAAACATCTAACTTTATACTTGTGATTATGCAACTAATAACCTTTTAGACCCTGTTTATCTGATTCTGCCCCTCAACAACGTAGGCTACGGTAGTAGGGCCATCGCCTGCATAAGATAAACTCCCGTAAAATGGCACAGCCCGAGTTGTTCCAAGCAGCAGCAGCTGACTGACTGTATATGGTCAGCAGGCCTACTATACTAATGGTCGCTAACGGTCCCAAGCAAACAGCTCTGTAGTCTTAAAGCCATGCCATATTGTGAGCAAAATATATTATCACTAATGAATCATTCAGAGCACTCTTTTAGCGTCGTAATCATTCTTTAGCATCGCAGTGACCGCAGAACACTCCGCAAAAGCATTGCGGGCATGTCCAATCGAGACTGATCAGTGTTGATGGGTGGGGTATATGATTGACAGGTGAAAGTACAACCTAAAAATGAAAAAAATGCACTTGAATTAAATGGTGATGCATGGAATTGCATGAGGCTTTTTATTTAATTTTTGTTACATCCACCCTTCATACCTTTTTGCATTCCTTGTAAGCTGCATGACCTTTCCTTAATGATAGAAGCTCGAATAAATCAAACTGCACATGCGTTTCGAAAGATCTTTAGGAGATTTTTAGTTTTTTAGGAGTTTCTCCTAAATTTGCCTGTTAAGACCTAGTTTTAGCCTTAAAGATTTTAGCTTTTCCTACCACTGCTATTCAGATGACACCCAGCTTTATCTGTCTTTTCCTCCTGCCGATTCTACAGTGACAACACGGATATCTGTCTCTCAGACATATCTGCATGGATGAAAGACAACCACCTTCAACTGAACCTCTCAAAAACAGACCTGCTGATCATCCCTGCCAAGCAAACCCTGCACCACAACATCAGCATTAAGATAGACTCTCTATCTGTTGCTCCTACCAAGGCTGCAAGAAACTTAGGCATAATAATTGATGACCGGCTGACCTTCACGGATCACATTGCTGCTGTTGCTAGGTCGTGCCGTTTCTCTTTATTCAACATTAGGAAAATCAGGCCGTACCTTACTCAACATGCGACACAGCTCCTGGTTCAGACGCTGGTTATCTCTCGTCTCGACTATTGCAACGCTCTTCTAACAGGTCTACCAGCCTGTGCGGTAAAACCATGTCTGATGATCCAGAAGGCTGCTGCACGCCTGGTCTTCAACCAGCCAAAGAAAGCACGTCTCTCCACTGTTCAGGGAGCTCCACTGGCTGCTCGCATTAAATTCAAGTCACTAATGTTGGCTTACAGGGTACTGGAGGGAACTGCTCCAGTCTACTTGAAAGACATCATCAAACCATATGCTAACCTCCAATCGCTCCGCTCAACCAAGGATTGCTGCTTGGAATGACCAGCACCACGCACAGGTCAATCTAGGCTCTTCTCATGCATTGTTCCTAGGGCTGGGCGATATTCCGGTATTACGACTACGATACGATTTGTTTTTGATATCGGATTGTAATTAATAATATCGTCATATCGGTGTCATCTTAATGTTGGACCATTTTATCAAAATCCACTCGCTCTATTGTGTTTTGACCCGTCACTGCCGCAGCCAGAGCCAGTTCTCTCACGTTGCTCAACAGCGCCCCTTTCATAATGCACGTACTGCCAAATTGCAATTGCACCCTTTCAGTTCAAACACGGCGGAGACAGTAGAAGAAGCAGAGCTTGCATCAAAGAAAAAGAACATTGTCTCGCTTATATTTCCGCCATTCTAACCTTTCAGTATGTCCTGTGTTTGTAGCCTATTAGCCTACTGGAAGCAGGCCTACTGCTAACTCATGCCTACACACGCACTTACACACAAGTGTATGCGTCTAGTCTGCTCTGTTGCTCCGAAGTTTAGTGTAACTAAAAACAAATATTTTACCGACGCAATCATAGACGTTAACTCGCATGTTCGTTATTTAGGTTGTTAATTAGCTAGATGATTAAAGTTGTCGCTTAGAAATCTCTTCTCTTGAACGGAATACCCCGCAAATATCAGTTTCAAAATTACAGCGCGAGTGAGAGAGGACAGTGAAACAGTTCGGAGCGCAACTGAGAGAGAGAATGTTTGTAAGCGTCATTATAGCAATAGCATTGGCTATAGATATGCAGACGCATATCTGAACGTACGTATACCCTCTGTCTCTCTCTCATCTTCAAATCACTTCGTCACTGAGAGCTTTTTGCAGGGCAAAATGGCAATATGGCAAAATGCATTTTAAAGGTATGCTCATGCAATGTAGGTCTACTCATGTAGGCCTAGATCATAATGCCATATTTTCATTGAGCCTGTTTAAAATATAGGCCTAGTAGGCTATAATTTAAAGGGCCACCATCCTTTTTTTTTTTATATATATGTAAACTTGTGAACTAGGTACATAAAAGACAAGATCTGTCTGGCACTACTTGAACATGTTAATGATTTCTGATAGCAAAAATTATATCAATATCATGCTACAACTATTATTTATTATTATTATTTTTTTTTTTGAATTGGTATTCACCTCCACCAATCCATGTTGAACAGGACGAAAATTAAAATAAATAAATAAATGTTAAATGTTGCAGAGCTGTTGGCCCGTTTCACTCTTCGTCGTTAAAATATTGATATATATCGTATATCGCCCCTTGGCCCCAAAATATCGGGATATCAGTTTTGGCTCATATCGCCCAGCCCTAATTGTTCCTGGTGGAATAGTCTCCCCAAGACTATTAGAACAACAGGCACTCTTTCTACTTTCAAGGGACTCCTGAATACCCAGCTCTTTCAAGAGTATCTGTTGTCCTAGTTCGTTAAAATAATTGGAATGCACTGATCAAGCACTTCTAAACTCTTGCACTTGTTCTCCTATTAGCAAATGGCACTCCCAGTAGGCACTTACTTGTATTGTGTTGCAGCTTAATTATTATCCCTCTTTTGTATGTTGCTTTGGATAAAAGCATTCGCTAAATGCATACATGTAAATGTAAGATTCTTTGAGAATACAGTCCCATATGTATCGGCTTTAGGACAACATACCCAAGTGGCCTGGGTCGTGTGTGAAAAATTGGGATCTGTGTCGTTCAGACTGATCGTTCAGATCTGATACAGGTCCGATAGGGCTGAAAAAATTGGGTCACTTCAGGCTGCTGGTTTGGTCCTCCTTCACATGTGAATTTTGAGCTTAGAAATGTTGAATGTCACTATTTAGATGGGATGATTTTTTTTTTTCAGATTTATACATAAAGCCATTGTAACAGAATTTGGTAAAAAAAAAAAAGTTCATAATAATCATTGAAAAGGTTTGGTATACGGACAGCTGGGTTTCTCCATATTTTCAGGGGCCGTATTCGCAAAGAATCTTATCTTAACTTTTTAAACTGCACTAAAAGTTTTTATGTAGGAATTATTTCTTAAAAGTAATTCACAATGCCTTAGAGACCTACTTTTAGCTAGGTTAAAAGGCAACTCCTAGGCTAAAATAAAGGTTGTGCTGCTATGGTTGAGGTCAGCTCTCATGCACGAGTCTGCTTGCATTCACATCGGCGATTGGTTGATGAGTGACAGGTGGGCGTAATCTGCGTGATGTGCTCTGGCTGTGCTCCGCTGTTCTCCTGTGTGACAACTGCAGCGCTATCACAAGCCATAAATGAAACGGTAACGAGATTCGCGGTGGAATAATAAAGTATCTTTGCACCGTTTTTACTGCATTTTTGAGAGCACATTTAGAAAGAGAGGAAGTACACAAATTAAACTTGACTGTGAAAAAATGCATATATATTTCAACACAGGTTTTGGTGGCGTGTTTGTATTCCTTGTAAACTGCATAATCATTCCTTAATGATGGATGCTCAAATAAATGATTCTTCATGTGCGTTTCCAAAGATTAAGGACGTAATACATGGAATCACGATGTGTTAGGAGTTGCTCTTAGTGACTTAGAAGTCCTCTGTACTACCCCTAAGCTGTCCCAGACTTAGGTGCTACTTTTAGCGCTAAATTGTTTTGTGAATTACTCTTATCTCAAAAAGTTAGGAGTCCTGAAGTTAAAACTGACACGCCCATTTTTTTTAGGAGTTCATCCTAAATTTGACTGTTAAGAGCTACTTTTAGCCTTAAGATTCTTGGAGAATATGGCCCCAGGTGTTTATATAATGCTGCATGTTGTAGTTTATGTATTATATGTACAACCTGTTTCCTGTTCTCTTCTTCCTCTCTCCTCATCCTCTCCTGGTCCCTGATTGGTTGGTTGAAACAGTTGGCACACTCATATGCGTTATGCTCACCCACGGGCCTGAAATACTCTCCTCCGTTGTAAACATAGACATGGCGTCCGTGTAAGATCTGTTTGTAGAAGTTGGAGAAGGAGATGCAGGGGGGCAGAACAGTGTGACACTTGCAGCATTTTAAGGAGTCGCTCATGTTGCTCTCTGAAGGTGCGTTCCCCATTGTTAATTTCTGACTGAACAATATTCAAGCCAAGCTGGGTATTTGATTCCTGAAAAAGAAAAAAGAAAAGAATTCTGTAAAAATGGTTTTATTTTACTTTTATCATAATAGTATAGGTATAATCTGGAGTGAATAAACACCTAGCCCTGCTGTTTTATGCTGCTATGCGCTACTGAAAGCCACCTCAATGATCAAATTTTGTGCATCGTAGACCGAGTTTGCGAAATGGCAGCTAACACTAACTGAATGAGGCATGTCAAAAACAAAACCTAATCGATTTGCTTTAGTTTTGAAATGTCCCATTCTGTTAACGTAAGCTGCCGTTCCGCTATCTCAGTCTGCCTCGCATGAAATCCAGTGATTGAGGTGGCTATCAATCGCGCTTGGCACTATAAAACTATATATGTTGATTCACGCTGGATTTTTCCTTTAAGTGACTATTTCAACAACCTTGTTCTATGTTATATTAACAAGTAAACCAGTGTTTCCCACAGAATTTTCACAGAAAAAATCTAGGGCTGCAGCTATCTAATATTTTGGGATTTTTTATAGTGCTGTCAAGCGTTTAAAATATTCAATCGCGATTAATCGCATTTTTGCCGTAGTTAACTCTTAATTAATCGCGATTAATCGCAAATTTCTTTCTATTCTAAATGTCCCTTGATTTCTTTTTGTCCCAATTTTATTTATTTACTTTCATTTTAATGCTGTTATCAGCATTCATTGGTGGGGGTGAATACCAATTTTAAATAAAAGAAAACCCAGTTACAGCATCAGAAATTATTCAATTTATTCATATTATTCATGTTCAAGTTCTGCCAGAGAGTCTTTTATGTTGCTAGTTCATAAGTTTACAAAAAAAAAAAAAAAAAAAAACCTGGATGGTGGCCCTTTAAATTATACTAACCTATATTTTAAAGAGGCTCAATGAAAATGGCATTATGGTCTACATGCGTAACCTACATACATTGTAGATTGCATGCAGGCATGGACTGGCCATAGGGCGTAGCGGGCAATGCCCGGTGGGCCGACGCATATTTTGGGCCGGGCTTGTCATAATTTCATTAAAAATATATATATATATTATTACTTTTTTTCGACCGCGATGGTTTTTCAATCACAAAATGTGGCCATTGGTAGAATTCCTCGAAGGACATTGGGCTAGTCCAATGAAATCGCTCAGCCCTCGGCCCGGCCCGCCCCTCCCCTAACGCACTCAAGTTATCAATTTCTGCCACTTGAGCTGGACACTGGATAGGGTCGGAGATAAGTAAAGGTTTGTCTGCCAAAATGGACAACAGCCAAGAGAAATGTGAGGCAACAAAGTCTACAAGTCTGCAGCAAAATGTGCAACAATAATATAATACAGCTTGCAGTTACGTTTGTGTGATGTGCTACGATGACTAGCCTACACAGCAGCGGGTGCAGGGCTGCCATCAGAGGCAGCCTCGGAGTGCATAGACTTAGAAGGGCCTACAGAAGAAGTGGATATGAAGTTGGAGAAGAAGCTGGAGGATAGAGACGTGAGCCAGGGACAGATTGAGGAGGTCAGCATAGAAACTGTCAGCTGAGCCTGGTAAGAGAAGTGTCCGAAATGTTAGCAGAATGAAAACAAACATTTCAGGCCGGGGGGGCTAGTGTGTGTGTGTGTGAGCGCTCGCGCACGAATGACAGTTCCCTCACGCACCAGCACTACTTTTCTGGAGCTGTCTTTTCAACAAATTAATTTTCACATTTTGTAGGTTACACACACAAACGTTTAATAGTTGTGCCACCCCTCGAGTGTTCAGAGATGCGCAAGACAATTATTTGTATAAACCAGGGGGGTATTCCTGCAAAGTCGCTAATGATATCGGCGCTTATGTGATTAAGCCTCGTTTGAAGTAGCGTCACCTCAGAGATGAGGCTGAAGCCATTCCATCAACGCAAGTTAGCTGCGCCTGCCTCTCGTTAACTTAAACAAGGCTGCGTGTACGAGCTCAACACTAGACCTAAATAGGTGATTTAGGAATACCTGATGAACTGTCGTAAAATTAAGGCAGAACTAAAAGAATTTTAAGAAAGAAACTTCGATATGCATACGTCATCTGTTGAATTTTGTGTGAAATAACTCAATATCACATGTTTATAGTAGTAGGCCTACTGGCAATGCAGAAATTTGAAAAGGTGATTGAAAATATATTTTGAATCATAATGTTTGACCATTGCTTGTTGGAACAAATTGCCAGTCTCATGTTGTTCTGTCACAGCAGACTTGCACCTGCAACTGAAATCAATCAATCATTCAATTAAGACGCAGCCTACAACTCGACACCACGTGATGGGCCGGCATGTGTCACGTCTCTGATTATGCATGCATTTGTTTTTAATTCGTAACTAAAATTATTCCTAATAAATACTTCGAAATATCAATAGTAATTTAGTAAAAGGGGAATTCATGCATGATCACAGTGTTTGCAAAACCTATCAACCTTTATTTGGTGGGAAAGATTATTAAGCAGGTGTATGGAACCTTTTTGGGTGACTTGTGTTTCTGACTGATTGCATTTTCTGAGACACCGCTTTATTAAGCCTTGCAGTTAACCTGCCACGGAGCTGGTTAGTTTGGGAGCATATGTTACCCCAGCAACTCAGCTGCGATTACTGTTAGCGAGAGTAATGGAACTGAACTCACACTAAAACTAGCGCCGCTTGCCAGAGTTAGCGCGGCTTAGCGAATAGCTCCGTTGATGGAATACCCCCCAGCAAACCCACAAGCTCATCATAACAGCGGAGAACTTTGTGCTTGTCGCATAACATCTTCAGTATCAATGGCACGGCTCACTACTAGTCTCTCTGTGATACACAACGAATGATAACAATAAATTAAATTGGCTTGCTATTATATTTACCCATGCAACTTGATTGCACCCTGCAAAATCCAAAAGTATGACGTAAGCACGGCAAAGTAAGCTATTCTTGATACCGCTGCTGACGGCATTGCCTTGGCAAATTTGGTCTGATACAGTATTAAACATTAAAGCACTTAAATAGCAATACTTTTAAAGATGGTGATGTGCACAGAATGTGTAACCTACTGTAAAAGCACTAGGCCAAGGTAAAATCAAGGCACATACTTCTTCAAGTGGTTCAGTGAAAACTTTTAAAGCTACAATGAACTAAATAAATTTATAGACTACAACTATGTTTTTTTTTTACAATGACATTGAAATAGGTCCAAATAAAAACATAAAATATAGGCCTACCCTAAATGAATTTTTAGGCTTTAGGCAGAAGGTTTACTGATAAATAGTAAATAATGATGCATCATCACTACTGAATTATTATTACTAAAAATGGAACAGAAAGGGCAGAATTCTTGAGTTCTCCAGTGCTGTCTTTAAGCCCATGCAAAAAAGCCACCTGATGCCAGTCCATTTGTCCATTACTTTTCACAGAATTCATTGGAGGTCATTATTTTGGGGCGACTGTACTTGCCTTTCTCTAAATCACCTAAAATACAAGCATTCATATCTACTGTCTCACATACATACTCTGTAGCCTACTGTAGATCTATGCCTGGCCAAAAAAGAAAATCTTACTCCGAGTTCAAAACTTGAGAGGCCTGAACAACAAATGAACGAGTGGTAGCCTAGATCTTCACTAATTCAGTATGGGGAGAAATTATGGACTTAAAAGTGTGCAAATGCTCAACACATGATATTATGGCAGGACTATCCAGCTATTGTGCTTATGTGTTTGACACAACAGAATGTGCGCATATATATTCTGGATTGTTGCGTGCCTCTGCGTATCATAGTGGGCCCAGGCCATTTTTTGGTCCCAGTCCAGCCCTGATTGCATGAGCATACCTTTTAAATGCATTTTGCCATATTGGCAATTGCCCTGCAAGAAGCTCTCATTTTAGCGACAAGGTCATACGTTCAGAATCAGGTAGGCTATATGCGTCTCGTTTGCACAAAGCTATTGCAATAATGACGCTAACAAACATCCTCTCTCGCAGTTGCGCTCCTACCTGTTTCACCTCTTTCACTCACGCTGCAATTTTGAAACTGATATTAGCCTATTTGCGGGGTATTCAGTTCAACAGAAGGGATTTCTAAGTGACAACATTAATCCTCTAGCTAATTAACAACCTAAATATGCGAACATGCGAGTGAACGTTAACGATTGTGTCGGTAAAATATTTGTTTTCACTGACATCGGAGCAGCAGACAGCAGAGCAGACACATCTACACCCGTGTGTAGGCAAAACACAAAGTGCACACAGCACAATCCTTCTGAGAAACGAGCAAATATTCTGTGGTCTAGGAGTGGTAGGCCCGACCTGTCGGCTTCTTTGTCATCTAAGCAATGCTTAAAAGGGGCACATCTCGTGTGAACAATAAATATGGGGAGGGAGGCGCTATTGCTGCGTAGTCATTTTTTTTCAATGACATTTCATCATATGTCTGGACATTTTTAATGTATTAAATTATTAGGGTAGTGCAATGTCCGCGTGCCACTGGAAATTCCTTGGCGTGCCACTTAGGGCACGCGTGCCTAGGGTTGCCGACCCCTGCCATAGGCCTTCATTAGGCCTACCATAACCGGCAACAAATTGCAAATAACGCAGGCTAACTAACATTTATTAGCGATCATAATCAGCTAGAGTAGACTTTCAGGCAACTTTTCTCTTGGCGACATGTCTAAACGGACAGATGCGTTCTGCACAGGTAGAGCTATAGTTATTGGTAGGCTGCGTTCGTACACGTTGTTCTCTAACTTCTCTTCACCAATTATTACTAGCTGCCTTTTATGCCAGCCAAGGTTGTTTCCGACATCGCTACGCAGTTTGTAGGCTCTTGGTGGAATGTTATTTGACATCGGAATTATTCATGCCGATGGTTTTACTTGAACTCAGATTTCTGATGAATAGTAAAAAGAAATTCCTGACAATCTTCAACTGATAATAACAACCACTCATATGGCGGCCCGCCATAGTTAAAACTCTGTGGGAAACACTGCAGCAAACTTCCCATAATAAGCAAGCCTCCCTGCCCTCCTGCTCCTGGCCACTGATGATGTTCAATCATTAGGTACAGGATAACAGGTACAGGATAAATGGGAAATCTTGCCACTTCAAAACGATCCCTTAAATTAATTACAAAAGCTTAATGCATTATGTTCGGTTTATATGGCAATAATTTACGAAGAAATACAATAGTTAGATTTATATTTTGACTGCTGGAGCAGATCTTCAACAGGAGTCTCCATCTCGGGAGAGTCCCAACACTGTGGAAGACATCAAGTCTCATCCCCGTCCACAAGAAACCACAAAGCTCTACAACAGTGATCTCTCCAGTCCTGTTCACCCTGTACAAGTCTGACTTCTGCTACAATGCTACTGCAATTGTGGGCTGTATCAGGCATGGGCAGGAGGAGGAATACAGGAACCTGGTGGAGGACTTTGTGCAATGGTGCAGACTCAACCACCTACAACTAAGCACTGCCAAAACCAAGGAGATGGTGGTGGATATCAGGAGACCCAAATCTGCCCTGCTGCTAGTCACCATCGAGGGGGTCAATGTGGAGGTGATGAGCACATACAAGTACCTGGGAATACGATAACCTAGGAACAATAAACTGGACTGGTCAGTCAACAGTAGAGCACTCTACAAGAAGGGACAGAGCAGGCTGTATGCAGCAAGCTTTTCTGGATGTTTCACCAGTCTGTTGTTGCCATGCTGGGAAGGAAGAAGAGGGATGCTGGGCGACTAGACAGGCTGGTGAGGAAAGCCGGCTTTGTTGTGGGACCTGAACTGGAGTACATCGCTTTATAATCAGACAAATTCTCATGTTCTTTATTTTGTATCTATAGAACTGTTATATTAAAGGGACACCAGGCAACGTTTTACTGTTAATTTACCAGCCTCGAAGTCACTTCGATGATTAAATGGTTCAGTACGGGGTGACCGATGGCTCTCTCGTCAGACTCAAGCATTTGTTTCGCGGTAATCCCGCTTGCAGTTTGGCAGAGTGTCGGGTCCACGAAATAGAAACTGAAAGTAGGTATAACTGAAATCGCATTTATTACCGGCTTGTCAGACAACGTAACACACAAAAAATATCATCTCTGGTTTGTACTCTTTGATTTGCAAATAAATTTACATCGATTGCTGAGAATGTGTAAGGCAGTTGTATTTTTTCAAATATTACGGCGACTGTAGGTGGAGCTCCGGAGATAGAAAAACGTAGTCCTGCCTGGTGTCCCTTTAAGCTTACATTTTTTATTTTCCATATTTACATATGCACATATTTATTGCTGGTCTGTAGACTTTAACCTTGCAATGTTGCACTATTAGACTTAGTATTTGCACTACTACAGTACCTTGATAATCCCCAGTATATTAATGTGCACCTTTATAGTATTCAGTGTTGGGAGTAACGAGTTACAAAAGTAACTAATTACTGTAATGCATTGCTTTTTGTAGTAACTTGGTAATGTAAGGCATTACAGAAAAAAAATGGTAATATTTTCCTCATTACAATTGTCAGTAATTCAAGTTATAATGCATTTTTAACTTTCGGTCTATGCTGTTCCAACTTTCGGTCTATGCTGTTCCAAATAATTTTGTTCCACTCGCTAACTAGTGCATTTAGCAGGCTCGTTCAACAGGGCTATTGTTGAAATCACACCGGAGCACCGCTTTAAGCTGCTGGGACGTTGAATTTCCCCTTGGGGATCAAAAAAGTTTACCCCACTCATGTCAGATGCAGCGCTAAGGCGCGAGCATCTGATGTTGAACGATAGCTGATTTATTTCAGGAGCCAGAAATCCTTGAATCTAACTGGACAAACGGCTTGTCCATCAATTTAATTGACGTGCCACTTCAGCCAATCACATCGAAACCAACCGATGACGCTGTTGGATTCAAACATTGACACTCCGCTACGTCACATCCTATACAGCAGCCGCTACACAGCCAGCGGTCCTGATTGGTCCGGTTAGAGAATATTGGGCTTGAAATCGCTTCCTATGGCTTCATCATCAGATCGTTGCGTGGGAGTGGCTTAAAGCTACGTAGTACATCATCTGAAGTGAGTGAGGTAACAAAAAAGTATCCATCTATCTATATCCATCCATCCATCCAAACATCCATCCAGTGGACTTGCATGTTGCTAAATGTTGCTTACTATAGTGGGCTCCTAAAATTGTCTACATCAGAAAACAAAATAAAGCGGAGAGATAACGTGTCGTTACAAAATTTGTAGGTCCATGCCAGGCAATGCAGAGGCTCCATGAATGGGATTTCATTCATAGTGCGGTCATCAAAACGTAGCCAAATGATACAAGCACTAATTTAAAGGTGCAATAAAGTTCTTCCTCTCGAGACCGGACATTTTCACAGCGTATTCAGGAGGCAGACAGCTAGCTAATCAAGGGGCCTTGAGATAAAAATGAAATCACTCAGAAAACCATGCAGGAAGTAATATTGCACCTTTAAGGCATAACAATGAAAAACATATTTTTAATTCAGGCAAGAAAGACATTGACTTTGAATGTTACTAAGCAGTTAAATTACCCTTTTTTCATATGAACTAGATCATTACACCACAGATTCTTCTGTTACTTTAGTCTACCGATGGCAACAGTTGTGGAGAAAACTATTTGAACAAACTATTTTTTTAATCAGTCTAAATTGTCAATTATGTCAATTGTCAATTATGTACATCTGATTGGTGTTTGTGGTTTGTCCCCTGATTATATTATTTTTATAAAAAGAGGAGAAAAAAGGTGATTGCTTCAGTGGGTGATAAATATCCAGGGTCAGGTGCTCTTCAGGATCAAAAAGAAAATATATTCAGGAAAAGAGAAGGATCTGAGGCACTCTGCCGTATAAAAAGTCCTTTATTAAGGGAATGGACCAGCCGACGCGTTTCGGTCGCGTACGACCTTCTTCAGGGCTTAATTAAAATTGATGACACAGGTGCATTAAAACAGATGTAACTCAGTCACATGATATGGTCACATGACCACCATAACAATCCAGGACTCTTTTACAAATACCAATACACATACAAAAACAAGATGCTATAGATCAAACACCAGCCAATAATTTAGTATCAAAAAGGACATCAACAGTCAAGGGGTTGCCCACACCTGAGGTAAATTTAAGTTAACACTGTAATCAGGTACAAAATATCACGTACAGTAGAGAATATGGTCAGACACCAGCAACTAGTTTAGTATCAAAATAGGACATAATAAGTCAGAAACCCCTATGTTTATCCCTAAGGGATTGCTTGCACACAGGTAAAGTTAAAAAAGAAGAAAAAACACTTCACTGCATTTCACATCGCATCACAGGAACACAGAGAAATCTAGATCTTCATTGAGCCCAGGGAATATTAGAGCTTTTAGGCTGTCTATCCAATAGGTTTCCCTCTGGGCTAGCTTTCTAAGTCTATCCCCCCATTTGTGAATAACCTCTATGACCATGACTGATAAATCATTAGGATTGCATTGTGTGGAGAGCTGGAAATGTTTTGCAATAGGATAATTGAGGTTATTTGTTCTGATAGCGTACTTATGTTCTGTGAATCTGTCCCGCAGTCTCCTTTTTGGTAAGTCCTATATAAAAGCAGCCACACTTGCATTCTAAACGGTAAATTACATGAGTTGAATTACAATTAGCAAATTGTTTGCAGTGGAAAGTCTTTTCACCAGTGGAGTCTGTAAAGGAAGTCCTTTTGTTAATCTGTGAACAGTGTCGACACGCACCACACTGAAAAGTCCAGTTTTTGGTCTGGAGGCTGGGATATAGTTTTTAAACCAGTTTATCCTTCAGAGTGGGGGCCCTCTTCACAGCAAACTGCGGGGTCTCAGAGAACACGGAGGAGAGACTTGAGTCACTTAGCAGAATATCCCAGTTGCGTTTGATTATTTGTTTAATTCTGTTTGTTTGCTTAGAGTATTGGAGTGAGCAGAATATTTTGTTGCTTCCTTGTTTTTCACTTCCTTGTTTTTTAGGTTTAGGTTTGAAAAGGCTTGCTCTCTCAGTAGATTTTGTTTTTGACAGGGCACAGTTCAGGGTTTTGTTATTATATCCTCTTTGTTTAAAACGCTCATACATTACATTTGACTGTGTTTCAAAGTCAGAGTCTGAGTCGCAAATCCTTTTCAACCTCTGAAATTGCCCATATGGGATGTTTGAAATCAGGCTACTCGAGTGGAAACTGTCCGCTCTGAGAATTGTGTTTCTGTCTGTGGGCTTCCTATAGATCCTAGGTAAAGGCCAGCATAATTCCATCTGAATGGTCTATTAGATGGACTGTCTGCTCTTCATCATTATCTTCAAAAAAGATCTGACAATCAGAGTCCCCCCACCGACTTTATTGTCGATCTAACACGTTGGACTCTCAACAACAATTTTTTTCTGTTTCAGGACAAGTTGTACAGACAGACCAAGGGAACAGCTATGGGCGCTGCATACGCTCCGAATTATGTTTATTATGTAAAGGCCAGCATAATTCGGAGCGTATGCTGGCCTTACCTAGGATTGTGGGAACAGCGGTACGTTCTAAGCTCAAGCAACCCCTACAAACAATTTATTCATTACTACGGCCGCTATATTGATGATTTATTTTTTATTTTTTCTGGCTCTGTCCAACAGTTGAAGGACTTCCACAGTTATCTCAACGGAATCAACCATAACATCAAATTGAGTCTAGACTTCAGCATGACTTCCATTAACTTCCTGGATCTAAAAATCTATGTGGACCTAGAGGGGACTCTCCACACGACCATCTATAGGAAGCCCACAGACAGAAACACAATCCTCAGAGCGGACAGTTTCCACTCGAGTAGCCTGATTTCAAACATCCCATATGGGCAATTTCAGAGGTTGAAAAGGATTTGCGACTCAGACTCTGACTTTGAAACACAGTCAAATGTAATGTATGAGCGTTTTAAACAAAGAGGATATAATAACAAAACCCTGAACTGTGCCCTGTCAAAAACAAAATCTACTGAGAGAGCAAGCCTTTTCAAACCTAAACCTAAAAAACAAGGAAGTGAAAAACAAGGAAGCAACAAAATATTCTGCTCACTCCAATACTCTAAGCAAACAAACAGAATTAAACAAATAATCAAACGCAACTGGGATATTCTGCTAAGTGACTCAAGTCTCTCCTCCGTGTTCTCTGAGACCCCGCAGTTTGCTGTGAAGAGGGCCCCCACTCTGAAGGATAAACTGGTTTAAAAACTATATCCCAGCCTCCAGACCAAAAACTGGACTTTTCAGTGTGGTGCGTGTCGACACTGTTCACAGATTAACAAAAGGACTTCCTTTACAGACTCCACTGGTGAAAAGACTTTCCACTGCAAACAATTTGCTAATTGTAATTCAACTCATGTAATTTACCGTTTAGAATGCAAGTGTGGCTGCTTTTATATAGGACTTACCAAAAGGAGACTGCGGGACAGATTCACAGAACATAAGTACGCTATCAGAACAAATAACCTCAATTATCCTATTGCAAAACATTTCCAGCTCTCCACACAATGCAATCCTAATGATCTATCAGTCATGGTCATAGAGGTTATTCACAAATGGGGGGATAGACTTAGAAAGCTAGCCCAGAGGGAAACCTATTGGATAGACAGCCTAAAAGCTCTAATATTCCCTGGGCTCAATGAAGATCTAGATTTCTCTGTGTTCCTGTGATGCGATGTGAAATGCAGTGAAGTGTTTTTTCTTCTTTTTTAACTTTACCTGTGTGCAAGCAATCCCTTAGGGATAAACATAGGGGTTTCTGACTTATTATGTCCTATTTTGATACTAAACTAGTTGCTGGTGTCTGACCATATTCTCTACTGTACGTGATATTTTGTACCTGATTACAGTGTTAACTTAAATTTACCTCAGGTGTGGGCAACCCCTTGACTGTTGATGTCCTTTTTTGATACTAAATTATTGGCTGGTGTTTGATCTATAGCATCTTGTTTTTGTATGTGTATTGGTATTTGTAAAAGAGTCCTGGATTGTTATGGTGGTCATGTGACCATATCATGTGACTGAGTTACATCTGTTTTAATGCACCTGTGTCATCAATTTTAATTAAGCCCTGAAGAAGGTCGTACGCGACCGAAACGCGTCGGCTGGTCCATTCCCTTAATAAAGGACTTTTTATACGGCAGAGTGCCTCAGATCCTGTCTCTTTTCCTGAATATATTATTTTTATGTCTGACTTTCCACTGTTTCACTTCTCACACTACAGTAGTACACCACACACACACACACACACACACACACACACACACACACACACACACACACACACACACACAAGCAAACATTTCAGCACTTTATACATCTCAACTCTCTCTCCTCTCCTTATTACATTAGATGAAACATAACCTGTACACAGGAAATTTGCAAGACTCCTGCATTCAGAATAAAAGTGAAAGCAAACTATTTTATGACAGTGCTGAAACTGTTGTGGTTAAGGGAAATTTCCTCTATGCTGGTATAGAGATGTGCAGCTGAGCACGTAAACTTTTACTGTAACCCTGAAACAGCCATCACCAAAAACTTGTTTAGATCAAACATGAAATCCTATCTGTGGTTACTTGTTAAACATTAATACTTATGTGATTATTAGGACTATTATCATTTATACCTTTAGAAACAGAACTTGACCTATGTTCATACACTGTTTCATTCATTCATTTAATTGTACAAATTATGCTGATTTTCATTAAGTCTCATTTATAAATTGTTAAGTGTGATACATGCTCAAGGACCCAACACTAACAGTAAGAAATCAAAGCCTCAAATATTTCAGAGTATAATTTATGTTTGTTTCGAGGAAAGTGTTGGATACAAAAAAAGTCAAGTAAGGTACAGTATAAATTGTAATACAAATGAGTGACACATAAGACAAAAGACACACAAGAATTACCTTAGTTGTGGCAACCTAAATGTAGCCAAATGTTCTTCTTAATATCTTAAAAGTCTGAGCTTGCAATGGTGGCATGTTTCTGCAGCAAATGCTGAGAGCAGCGAGCTCTTTCAGAAGACGGATATGTGTTTGAGGTCATATGGTGTGTGTGTGTGTGTGTGTGTGTGTGTGTGTGCGTCATGAAGTGTCAGGTGGTATCTGTTTAAGGTTGCGTAGTTTCCAGAAAATGACCCTTTTTACAGAACCCAAGAAACAGCAAGTGGATTGTAAAAGTATTACGTGTTTACACACACAAAGAGAGAAGCTCAATCTCTCACAAACACACACACACCAACACACAAAGAGAAGTTCAATCTCTCACAAACACACACATGCATGCGCACAATCACCTGCAAACATGTAGTTGCAAGTGTGAGCACATGCATGCGCGCACACACACATACGCGCACGCTCACACACACTCATGAATACACACACAATGAGTTGTGATATTAGGTGAGGGAATAGGTGTACACTGGGTGACAGTCATATTGTTTACCTACAATATGCAGTTCCTCTCCTTTGCAAAGAAAATCAGTCTATTGGCTTGTATCTGATACTGTCAGACTACTCTGTTCTGCATGTTTGCCTGAAGATCACCAACAAGAATCAAATACATATTTCCCTCTTATTTTATTTTCTTTTTGTATCAAAACATCGATATCCAATTAATCAACAAGAAAAAATGTCCTCACCTCAAGAACCTTTCCGGAACCAAAGCCAACTGAAATGTGTTGAAGAATGAAATGTCCAGTGTTCCAGTAAGTTGGGTGTATAAGCACTTTTACAACTTACAGTAGATAACAAAGCTCAAAGTTCAGCCTATTAGAGATTTTCTTAAGGGGGAACAAACAGGATTTATGTACCATATCTGTTGAGTATTTTTTTAGTAAATTCTTTTGTTCCCTTTTCTCACTTACACAAAACTTACAAACTATGGAAGATTTTGTATGTGTTTTATGTAGCTAGTTCACTAAAACTTTTACAGCAAAAACTCCAAAGAGTTCTTTCAAGTATGATTTGGGGTTATGTTATAATTATTTACCCCCTTTCTGATTGAATTTTGATAGTTTTTTTTTCAGACAATGTTCGTAGAGGGAACAGATTATAGCATTTTGCTGGTGATTGAGACACTATATTGCATCAGTGACCGAATTGCCTTGGTGGAGTCATTTTCTGGTTTTGTTTTCTTTGACTGATATTGATAATGTTTGTGTGTATGTTTAAGTTTTTGTGTACTGTAAAATAAATCATTCATTTCCTAAACATCATTTCTTCTCACATGTCATGTCACTCTGGAGCTTTTAGCTCAAGGTCGACCTATTAATTTATTTGATAGTAAATTGTAGTTTCTCAGAATATTTACATGACTGAGTACAAATCGGCAGTTCATTGAGGATTAGATCGACTCAATTGGCATACAGCCAACATTTAAGATTTTAATTCCAACTGTTACACAATAGTACAAGTCAATTTAGTTGATCTTGCCTGGACACCAAACACTTGGAACTGTGTGTGGTAAAGCTGTGTGAGCGCCACATTAAAGTCCTCTATGCTGTCATAGACATTAGGCTCTGCTGTACCGTCTCCTGTCATCTCTAGTATGTAGCCCACTGACACACATGGAATCTATCTCTCTCTCTCTCTCTCTCTCTCAGGATTCCACAAGATTAGCTGACACTTATACAACATAGGTGAACAGTTGGGTCTTTTATGATGTTCTAAAGTTCGGGTATTTGTACTTTGAATGCTGATTGGGGTGACAAACAGACTTCAAGGTCTTACAGTAATAGCCCTCTGGTGTAGAGAGAGAGAGAGAGAGAGAGACCCATTAGTGTCCTCCAGTGGAATCAGAGTGAGGAGGCGCCAGCAGGGCTGTTACTTACACCGTGCCCTAACTGAACGCGATGCGACTGTATCTGTACGTCAAAAAGAGTTCCATCACTTTGTTTTCTATTGGAATGTCCTAACTGAATGCCATGCGATGCAACGTCGCGCAAGTCGTGTTGCTCGGCCAGATTGAATAGAGAATCTAATCGAATAGAACGTCATATATAACGCATCCTATGCAGACAGTGCAAGTCAAAGCTACACGACAAGCCGACAGTCGCTTTCAGTTAGGACATGGTGTTAGGGGGCCCCAAGCAAACAGGGCATCAGGGCCCTTCACCTCCCATAAACTTCTACCACATTGTTATAATCTTCAAACAACTTTCATTAATATAATTATATGTGTTGTCTAACTGTCAAATTTTATTGGAAGACACCATCAATTAAACTACTAAAATAATTAACAGTCATTCTTGAGGGCCCCTTTCAGCCAGCAATTGCCTGGTTTGCCTGCTGAGACGGCCTTGGGAGATGTTGGTCACACACACACACACACACACACACACACACACACACACACACACACACACACACACGCTTACACAAACACAAAGCCCTATGTAGCTGTAGTGCTCAGTGTCACACACAACGGCACACACACACACTCTCTTACACAAAAACACAGCCCTGTGCAGCTCCAGTGGATCTGACACATACAGTAGTACACACATACACACACACTGCAGAGGTCAAAGGTCGTCTCCTTGTCTGTGTTGAGAACTTAGTCACCTTCTCTCGTCATGACAAGTTTTGTATCAATGTCACATATACAAGTACATGCATCTATATTTGTGACCAATTAAATCACTAATTTATCTACATTTGATCAGTTATATCTCTGATACATGTGTGAACAGTTATATCTGATATATGTAACTATATTTGTGATCAGTTATGGGCCATTTTCTCCATATTCAATTCAATTCAATTCAATTTTATTTGTAGAGCGCACAAATACAGTACATTGTCTCGCGGCGCTTTACAGACAGTACGGGAAGCATCCATGAGAATCAGGGGCAAGGAAAAACTCCCTCGCTTTGTAAATAATTTGTTATGTAGGAAGAAACCTTGGGCAGATCCACGCCTCATGGACTCAGCTTACCTGCCTGGGGCCTAATGAAGTATCTGTAAAGTCTGATGCATAGATTGACCATGGTTAACACAAAACAGTATGAGTACTGAATGTAGTCAGAGATGATATCAGTAGGAATGCATAGTGTACTCAACATAAATATGCAGTCTGCCCAGAGGACTTTTACAGTAAGGGTGCTTATAAGTTCTGTCACTCTATCACACACACACACACACACACATACATTTTACGGTAAGGGTGTTTATGAGTTCTGTCACTCTGTCCTTGCTGTCCGTCATAAACCAGTCAACCCCTCCCCCATCCTGTGTGTTTGAGAAGGAGGGCTTTCATAACAGTCTCAGTCAACTCAACTCACTCCTTTTTGACTGTCAGATCCACTCTGGTCTATGTGTCTATGACTAACACTACTGTGACTCACCTCTGCACCCCCTGTAGGCCATGTGTGGTTCCTGGTGGTGGCCACACCAGGACTCCAATTCCCAGCATGCACTGGGGGGAATGCCTAACTGGGGATTGCCCTCACCCGGTGCCGGTATGGGGATATATGCACCCTATTCTAGCAGCTTCCTCTCTCTCTCTCTGATATTTCTTTTTGACCCAGACAATCTTTTTGAAGCATACCACCATACACACACATAGGACCCACCCACACACACACACACACACACACACACACACACACACACACACACACACACGCATACACCCTTTTTGAAGCACACCACCATACACACACTCCCCATACACACACAAATGACACACACGCATACACCCTCTCCACCACACCACCATACACACACTCCCCATACACACACATAGGACCCACACACACGCATACACCCTTTTTGAAGCACATCACCATACACACACTCCCCGTACACAAACATAAGACCCACACACACGCATACACCCTTTTTGAAACACACTCCCCATACACACACAATTTTTTTATTTATCATACTTTCATTCGTTTAAATTTAAGCAAACTTAATTTGCTTATTCTTTAAACCCCTGTGCACAGCCTCTTTTGTGTTGCGCTCTTGGACGAACATGCAAGATAAGTCTATTTACTCCACAGTGCTGTGTGACTTACTCAAGTGTGTGTGTGTGTGTGTGTGTCTGTACGCCAAGCTGGGCGTAACACTACACACACATGCAGGATAGGTCTATTTACTCCACAGTGCTGTGTGACTTACTCAAGTGTGTGTGTGTGTGTGTGTGTGTGTGTGTGTGTGTGTGTGTGTGTCTGTACGCCGAGCTGGGCGTTACACTACACACACATGCAGGATAGGTCTATTTACTCCACAGTGCTGTGTGACTTACTCAAGTGTGTGTGTGTGTGTCTGTACGCTGAGCTGGGCGTAACACTACACACACATGCAGGATAGGTCTATTTACTATTGTGTGTGTGTGTGTGTGTGCGTGTGTCTGTACGCCGAGCTGGGCATAACACTACACACACATGCAGGATAGGTCTACTTACTCCACAGTGCTGTCTGACTTACTCAAGTGTGTGTGTGTGTGTGTGTGTGTGTGTGTGTGTGTGTGTGTCTGTCTGTACGCCGAGCTGGGCGTTACACTACACACACATGCAGGATAGGTCTATTTACTCCACAGTGCTGTGTGACTTACTCATGTGTGTGTGTGTGTGTGTGTGTGTGTGTGTGTGTGTGTGTCTGTACGCCGAGCTGGGCGTTACACTACAAGCACATGCAGGATAGGTCTATTTATTCCACAGTGCTGTGTGACTTACTCAAGTGTGTGTGTGTGTGTGTGTGTGTGTGTGTCTGTACGCCGAGCTGGGCGTAACACTACACACACATGCAGGACAGGTCTATTTACTCCACAGTGCTGTGTGACTTACTCAAGTGTGTGTCTGTTTTTGTGTCTGTGTTTGTGTGTGTGTGTCTGTACGCCAAGCTGGGCGTTACACTACACACACATGCAGGATAGCTCTATTTAATCCACAGTGCTGTGTGACTTACTCAAGTGTGTGTGTGTGTGTGTGTGTGTGTCTCTGTGTTTGTGTGTCTGTACGCCAAGCTGGGCGTTACACTACACACACATGCAGGATAGCTCTATTTAATCCACAGTGCTGTGTGACTTACTCAAGTGTGTGTGTGTGTGTGTGTGTGTGTGTGTGTCTGTGTTTGTGTCTGTGTGTCTGTACGCCAAGCTGGGCGTTACACTACACACACATGCAGGATAGCTCTATTTAATCCACAGTGCTGTGTGACTTACTCAAGTGTGTGTGTGTGTGTGTGTGTGTGTGTGTGTGTGTCTGTGTTTGTGTCTGTGTGTCTGTACGCCAAGCTGGGCGTTACACTACACACACATGCAGGATAGCTCTATTTAATCCACAGTGCTGTGTGACTTACTCAAGTGTGTGTGTGTGTGTGTGTCTGTGTTTGTGTGTGTGTGTCTGTACGCCAAGCTGGGCGTTACACTACACACACATGCAGGATAGCTCTATTTAATCCACAGTGCTGTGTGACTTACTCAAGTGTGTGTGTGTGTGTGTGTGTGTGTGTGTGTGTGTCTGTGTTTGTGTCTGTGTGTCTGTACGCCAAGCTGGGCGTTACACTACACACACATGCAGGATAGCTCTATTTAATCCACAGTGCTGTGTGACTTACTCAAGTGTGTGTGTGTGTGTGTGTCTGTGTTTGTGTGTGTGTGTCTGTACGCCAAGCTGGGCGTTACACTACACACACATGCAGGATAGCTCTATTTAATCCACAGTGCTGTGTGACTTACTCAAGTGTGTGTGTGTGTGTGTGTGTGTGTGTCTGTGTTTGTGTCTGTGTGTCTGTACGCCAAGCTGGGCGTTACACTACACACACATGCAGGATAGCTCTATTTAATCCACAGTGCTGTGTGACTTACTCAAGTGTGTGTTTGTGTGTGTGTGTCTGTGTTTGTGTCTGTGTGTCTGTACGCCAAGCTGGGCGTTACACTACACACACATGCAGGATAGCTCTATTTAATCCACAGTGTGTGTGTGTGTGTGTGTGTCTGTGTTTGTGTGCCCACCTCCCCGGGATAGAAGAAAAGTTCAGGCTCAGTTTTTTTTTATTTCACTATCAGCCCTGCATTGGTAAGCAGTCACAGTACATGTGCACCTCATAGAGAGTTGCCAGGATTGTGTTGCAGAAATACTGTAGGACATAATCCAAGATCTATTTTCTTTTGACAATGGGAGGATCGCCCCTGCAGTTAGATAAAATTTAATATAGTACATTTATTAGATTTCTACAAAATCTAAAATGTAGGATTTCCTGTTGATAAAGTATTCTAAGACACTGCCGTAAACGGTCAGCTTTGTTGGGTTCCGATAATGGGACACACCTACCTGCGTTTTCGGCTGCATTTCCTCCAAGATGTAGTTGTTGAGAATAACTCAATATCCAACTGCTGCAACACAGACGAAATGCTAACTAACTAAATAAAAACAAACAATAGTACCTGTCTACTTCTGTTTCCTGTTGATATTCTTAAAAGCAGCAAACTACACTGATCTGCAAACAGCGCTGCAAAAATAACACATCTCTGTGCTTGTGAGTCTTCGGAAGAGTCTAACATGCAACTTCTAGGTTTCCAGAACTAAGTAGCCTTCTGCACACACAAACGTAAAACCTGCTCTCCTGTTATGAGTTTGATCCCACAGATACAGTCTAACATGCAGCTTATAGGTTTCCAGAACTAAGTAGGCTTCTGCACACACAGATGTACAACCTGCTCTCCTGTTATGAGTTTGATCCCACAGATACAGTCTAACATGCAGCTTTTAGGTTTCCAGAACTAAGTAGCCTTCTGCACACACAAACGTAAAACCTGCTCTCCTGTTATAAGTTTAAACACACAGATACAGTCTGACATGCAGCTCATAGGTTTCCAGAACTAAGTAGCCTTCTGCACACACAGAGGTAAAACCTGCTTTCCTGTTATAAGTTTGATCCCACCGATACAGATACAGTCCGACTGCTCTCCAGAAGCACACTAATGGAAGATGGGTCTCCCTGCGTCTGTTGTTGTTATCAAGGCAGCTGACAAGTGAAATTTCCACACCCCCAGTCTTCAAACACACTGTCCTGTCCTCACTTACACACACACACCCCAGTCTTCGTTTACACACACCCACCCACCAGCACACAGCTGTCACCAGCCTTCAACAGGTGGAAGGGAATGAGGAGGTTCTGAGAGGAACTAGACACACACACACATATTAGTCTATAGTACCACACACACACACACACACACACACACACACACACACATTAGTCTCTGTAGAGTACTAAACACACACACACACACACACACACACACATTAGTCTCTGTATAGTACTAAACACACACACACTCTCTCACACACACACACACACACACACACACACACACACATTAGTCTCTGTATAGTACTAAACACACACACACACACTCTCACACACACATTAGTCTCTGTATAGTACTAAACACACACACACACACATTCGTCTCTGTATAGTACTAAACACACACACACACACACACACACACACACACACACACACATTAGTCTCTGTATAGTACTAAAACACACACACACACACACACATTAGTCTCTGTATAGTACTAAACACACACACACACACACACACACACATTAGTCTCTGTATAGTACTAAACACAAACACACACACAGACACATTAGTCTCTGTATAGTACTAAACACACACACACACACACACACACAGTAGTCTCTGTATAGTACTAAACACACACACACACTAGTCTCTGTATAGTACTAAACACACACACACACACACACACACACACACATTAGTCTTTGTATAGTACTAAACACACACACACATTAGTCTCTGTATAGTACTAAACACACACACACACACACATTAGTGTCTGTATAGTACTAAACACACACACACACACACATTAGTCTCTGTATAGTACTAAACACACACACACACACACATTAGTCTCTGTATAGTACTAAACACACACACACACACACACACACACATTAGTCTCTGTATAGTACTAAACACACACATCTCTGTAGAGTGCTACACACATACACACACTGAAGAGAGTAAGACAAGAACACAAACACACACACACACACATTAATCTCTGTAGAGTACTAAACACACACATCTCTGTAGAGTGCTACACACATACACACACTGAAGAGAGTAAGACAAGAACACACACACACACACTACTCTCTGTGGAGTGCTACACACATACATACACTGAAGAGAGTAAGACAACACACACACACACACACACACACAATACTCTGTGTGGAGTGCTACACACA